>OY720118.1:3750000-4375000 GCA_963082685.1 Cyclophora albipunctata
TTCAGCTCGTAAATGTCTTGAGTACATCAGAGCAGTGATTCTTGATGGATCATTGGGAGGGAAGGAATATTGGTTGGAAAAAGAGTGGGAGATTTTTCTGTAAATCTGTACTCTATACTTGTCTTTGTATACTAATATTATAAAGAGGTAAACATTTGTAAGTTTGTTTGTTTGTTTGTTTGTTTGTTTGTTTGTATCTGATTATTATCAGTCCGATTTGAATAATTCTTTTTGTAATAGATAGCCACATTCAACGGGAAGGTTATAGGCTATTTTTCCATCCCGAAATTCCCACGGGAACGGGTACAACGCGGGTAAAACCGTGGGGCACTGCTAGTCTATCTATACTAATATTATAAATTTGAAGAGTTTGTTTTTTTGGTTTGAACGCGCTAATCTCAGAAATTAGCAGTCCGATTTTAATAGTCTGTTTCTAATGGATAGTTGAGATTCAAGAGGAAGGTTCTAGGTTATTTTTTTATCCAGTAATTTCATCGGTCACAGATACAGCGCGTGAAAAACCACAGGGCGCGGCTAGTTAGATAAGAAGCCTTCTCTGTCGGAGTTCTCAGATTTAGGTTTAAAAATTTAAAAAAAAATTATCCATTTAACTTGCTCTTTGAGGTACAGCTCTGGGATATAAATGCCTCTAGTCCAAGTGGTATCCCAGCTGCACGTTGTTTTACCATATACTAACCATACAGAGGAGTTTTTAAAGTTTAACATGTAGACTTTTTTAGAAAAAATAGTCAAAAATTTAAGGGTTTTTGATAGGTTCCAAGCTGGTTATGCAAATTTTATACATAACCAAATGTTTTAAACGTAACGTGCTTAAAGAAAAGAACTCAATCAATAAAAAAGCCATTTGCTTTGTTTTCCCATCTTATATTATAACAAAACAATTAGAAACAAAAATAGGTACCAAAATTACGAATTAATTTTCAAAATTCCATAACACAATATAGGCAGAAGGGGTTGTAGACACTCTGCCTTCAGATTGAAACCCGTGATGGATCACTGAGGGGAGAGAGAGTTCACTTTGAAACTCTTTACTTAGACTAAATTAAATAATTGATATTGCATTTAATGCGGAGGGTATGAAAATATTATTGAGAAATAACAGCGCCCACGATTGCAGCCGCGATGTACCCGTTGCCGTGGTAATTTTGGGATGAAAAGTACCCTACTATATTCATATTCATTTATTTTGCGACTAAATGTACAATAAAGGTGTTACATTGTAAGTGAAGTTTCTCTTTATCCTGCCTCATATGTGAGGCGTGCAAATATTAAGGTAGATACTACAAGGACACGATATTTAAGTGACAAGATGACTATATGGGAATAGGATATTCAACCTAAATGGTTGAATATCCTATTCCCATGATCGGAAAACCCTGTTACATTTATAGATCAGAAAGATAACCGTTTCCATCTATAACAAGAAAAGAATTTAAGAAAAATACTCAGATAGTATTATTCTTAAAAAAACACCTTGAAGAGTAGTTAAAAAATTTCTTCATAAAGTCACATTAAGATTTCAATATTTTATTTAGATTTTAACTAAATGGAATGACTACTTGGGGACTTACAAGCGATATTCAGAAACACTCCTTCACAGAGACACAAACATTTTTCTAAGCTTTGTATACACATAAGTTTATAGAAAATGGTTTAACACGTCTTCTAAGTACATCAAACTACTATTAAAATAATCGTTACATTGAGCAAGAACCATACTTACAAGCTACGAGCAAGAAAATGTAAACAAAGTAGTTTTGCCATAATATGACGTTCGTTTTATTAAGCTTATCGGCTTGCAGCCTCAAAATTTGCTCATTCAACGACACGTTAATAGTATCAAATTCAAATTCAAATTATTTATTTGTTCATAAACATGGGTACAATCTTAGGTGGTAATCATTGTAGTAAAGAACAGCCATGTTTCACCTCAAAGGTATACGAACAGTTGAAATTTAAAACAGATAAAGTAATACAAAAACTTATAGGAAATAAACTCAAAAACAAAAAAATAAAGTGAGCAGAAAATCTTAAAATAATAACAAATATCTAGATGCGAAAACCGCGTGTCCAACCCTTTTATCACATACCAAAAGAAAATAGGTATCTCAACAAAATAACTTACACTCGTCTTCTTCCCAACATTAACCAACACAACACACTAAACTCACATCTTAGTATTGATATTCAAAACGCGTATTCGTACACATGTTTTATATACTAAAACAGTTTATACTGTACGCGGGTTAGGCGGTCTATTCCGATGGGCGTGTCTCGGCTAGCCGCCCAGCTTCGGAGGGCGGCACCGATCGAGCAATAAATATATTTACTAAATATTCAGTATTCAGGTATGTACATGTTGTAGGGTTATGTAGATTTTGCTATTTTTATTTTAAATGCTAAGTCTGGTTATGTGGTATTGATTTTGTTTGAGGCTGTATTGAAAGTAAATACTTTTCAAGTCAATACCTACATCATTTGAATACCTACTTACTTCTATAGATACCTACTTTGTAAATTTCAATATTCAATGAATAAAGTTTCTCTTATTGATTTTAAAAGGCCGAAGAGAGTTTGATATCAAAATTATTGAAAAGACTAGGCCGATTTAAAAACTGATAAAGTATTTAATATGTTCCTACGCTTTTATAATTATTTATGAATTGATTACAGTCTAAAGAACTAGTATTACTAATAATTAGATTATCTGTAGAAACTATCAAATAGTGTTCATAAGATTATCACCTTTTGACATTGAAACCACGTTTACGGATACATTTCGCTTTTATTTTACATCTTTATCTGACGTTTCGGTTACTGTACAGAAAGCCAGTAAGATTGCCCTTTGTTTTTCTTTATTTAGATAATACAGATAAAACCTCCTATAACACCTATTACAATGTGAATGAAAACTTTAAATATTATAAAGTGACAAATTACTAAAATGCTTCACATTCGATGAGCTAAGTAACCTATACCTAATCTAGAAAATTACAAATTTAATATCTAAAAGCTCGACCTATAATATCGGTTTTCATTACAGTAAAGTGTTTTGAAAAGTCAATTAATTTGATAAAGTACTGATAAAGTGACAAACAATATTTTATAAAGTATTCCTAGGAAACACTTTCTATTTAATTAGGGTACCTATCTATCTAGATATCTAGGTATTGCTAGCTAAATGCCTGCTTAGTGTCGACCTTGTTGTACTAGACTAATTACTATGTTTTTATTTAGATTCCTATCTATGTACATTAGTATGTTACGTGATGAGGTAGTTGCAATTTAGATTAGTTTGGTACCTCGGTACCTACAAGGTAAATATCTTAATTGATATACTATGTAGGGGGTAACATCAAAGTAACCTATTTTTGGTCGGTCTAAAATATACAGAAAACGATAACTATATCTCATAACATTTTATCGTTCTTTATTTAATTTAAAGGTTGTCAAATCACTACATAGTATAAAATAAAGTCGTCTCTTTTTCGTGTCTGTCACACTGTTTGTCTGTCTGTATGCTTAAATCTTTAAAATTACGCAACGGATTTTGATGCGGTTTTTTGTAATAGGTAGAGTGATTCAAGAGGAAGGTTTTTATGTAAAAAAAATCCCGAAATTCCCACGGGAACGGGCACAACGCGGGTAAAACCGCGGGGCGCTGCTAGTAAACAATATGTTGATCTACTTTTTAAGGGACTCTACTTTCTAAATAGGTAGGTACTGCTATTGCCGATCAACGCGTGACCACTAGAAACCTATATTGGGAAAGTCTATAAACTAATCTAGTATCTCTTTCTATCTATTTTTTGTTCAACGCGTATTCCTCCTCTTTTGTTTTTATATCTTCAGTGAGCTAAAAGTAAAAAGCCTTTGGTGTAGTAGGACATTTCAGAATTAACCTGATCTAGATGACTAGGTATTTAGATTATCTTAATGTACATTACTATTTCAATCTTAAAACCTAGAAATATTCTGAATTTTGAAGAAATATTGATTAATCTGTGCTTTGATCAGTGATAAAAACGACGGATTTGAAACGCAGGTACGGTCGGCAAAATCAGTAACGTTTTCGTGAAATGATATTTGCATAATTTGTGCAATAGGTACCTACACTTAGTTTATACCATATGTTAACAATAAGTGTTAGTGGTAACTCATGATGCTAGTTAAGGCGAATGCAGTTGTTTATAGGTGTTATAATATAAACTTATAGGGTATAGGTATTCCTTGTTTTACTTAATAGGTAATCGAAAAAGTTTTCTTACCGAAAATCTGTCCAAATAAAGTAAGTACTAAATAAACAAATCAGTCACTCTCTTAAAGCCACAAATCCACTGAAAGTTATCAGTTTTATTTCTACTCTAATTTCTATTATCACATATCACTTCACATCCACTGTTAACGATACACAGTTTAATAAACTCAAACAATAGATCAGTCAATTAATTTTAAAACACTGGTCACAATACAAAAACATATCAATAGAAAAATTGTTATCTGTTCTACTATCGGAATGTCAATGTGGCGTGGCGACTGTCAACTCTCTACTAAACGAATAGTCGGTGTTCTGTTCCCGCACTGCCCACTTACAAACATTCACACAAAACTAAACACCATAGCTACCTTTCACAATTTTCAATAGTCAACCATATTTTTAACGAATAGGTCTTAATATTCAGTGTATAGCCTTCGGCTCTTACGCCGTTCTTCATCCAAAACAATATCAGAAAATATTTTTTCCATACTCTTCTAACAACCGCAAGCCTCTATACTGCATCTCTTTTGTATACACCTAAATAAATTATTTGAATATATTAAAATATATTTCTGTTTAGATATTTAAGATTAGAAGAAATTGTGAAACTAGTTTCTATAAAAGGTTTAGACAGTTTTTGAATTTTGATTTAAAATTTTGAATGTTACGCTTCAGTGAGCGTTTGGAGTAGCGCCGTCTCATTTACTCCCACGTCGCTTGTTTGTTTCACGTCGCGCTATTGGGCCAATGGCGTTTACGGAGCATCCCACCTTACAGCATATAGACTACAGTAGAATAATGTACTCTATCACTCTCTAATAAAGTTTAACTTTTCAACATTTAATGCGAAGTTACCGGCGTTTGTCACGCAAGAGTTCTAATTTTAAATCAAGTGTAGGCGGAGCTCTAGTGTTGAAGCTTTTATATTGAAAAACAAAATGTCTTTAACGAAAACCTGTTTCGGGAAACTTAAGCCTTTTATGCATGGAAGTTTAAAGTTTAGCGTTGGAAGCGACATAGAACCTTTCGTGTTCAGCTCTGTTGCTTCTAGCAAGTCCCGATGAAATAAAGTAAAAAACTTTAGTAACCGGCTTGTCGGTATTCTTCTTTTGTTTGATTTTTGTTTTGTGAACAGGACATCGCATGAGAAATGAAATGCAACAATATGGCGTCTGGATCGTATTCATCTTTAGTATTCGCGTGCAATTTATCTAGCTAGCTATTTCAGTGAAACAATTGAACGATAAAGGCGTAAATCTGTAACAGCTGTATTTTAAGACTGCTTAGGAAAATAAATATTGCATGCTTTTTCAAATTCCGAACAAAAAGTGATTTAAAAATTTATAAATTCTTTTTTCAATAAAACTTTTTCGGTTGTATAGGTAAAACCGGTGTATTGAAGGTTCCGTCTGTAAAAGCGTCTTCGTTTGAACTCATTACGGGTGTCGGTCAAGGCCTCAGGGTCGCTGCAGTGGGTGGTCGCCTTAATTACACCCTACGCGTTTAGGACTTCTTTCGTTCTCGAATGAATGCCTCTTTACAAGTTACTTGAACCATACTTTTGATATTGTTTTGTTTTCTCTATCAAAATGTAAACGTTTATGGTTTTCATGCTTTGGTTCTGATTTCATGATTTATTGTATTTGAATTTAGAATCATAAGTTGACATTCATTTGTTTTTTCATTTGCCAATATACAGTAGTTTAAAATAACTTCGCTTTATATTTATTTAACTTTTACCGTATCTTTGTTTCATAGCAGCTATATTTTGGACAGTGGCCTAGGTGTCCAAAATATAATCGCCAATCAATTATTATTTTATATGAGGTAATTATTTGTAAGATGGTTCCATTTGTCAACTATTAAAATAAATTAAAAAGAATTATTATGTAGGTTATACGGTACTTTGTAAAATAAAAAACACACTAGTTTCTTCTGTCAGTCTTCTGTGACCACGGTTCCTGTACCTAAAGGGACCAAAGCGTCAGATACAAGTGTAAAAAAAATATATAGGTACAGTCGAATTGAAAATCTCTTCCTTTTTTTGAAGTCGGTTAATAAAAGCGAAGTGTGTAAACGTAGTTTTAATTCAAAATAAAAAACAGTTTTAAACTACTTCTTCCAGTAAATCATTTCAATACCTACGCACATTTTATACATGCCGGCTACAGCTACACTTACAGTACTTCGCATGTTTATTTCAGTTCTTATTTCACGTTTCTCTAATGAACGGTTACTAGTTCCAACCATAAAATTAACTTTAATTGCCTTCACTCATCTTCGGAACGTTGAATATTCACAAGAGTTGGTAAAAGGAATAATTAAATATGGTAAAAGTATTTTATGTATTCCTTGTTGCTGCGACGTCGTAAGTTATTCAGAAGTAGTTTTATCCATCTTTTAGTTTTAGAATTTTCTTTTTGTCGAGAAGGTTAGTGGCTAACCATGTTGTCGGAGTTTTTAGACCGCCTAAAGGCTTTCGACATGGTCTAACGTTTGAAACCACCGGGACCGACTGCTGGTAAGTAAAGTGTGTTTCTTATATTATGTTCAGTTGAATCTAACTAAACTTTGTTGGTTTTTTGTTCTATGCTTTGTATTCTATGTGTTTTGATCATAGTATTGATGTAACAGCCTAACAAGAGTTCCTGTTTTATATATTGTCTCTATTGGTAAATGAATGTTAAGATCATTTTCTAGTTATGTATTGAAAATTGCAAAGCACGCATTTGTATAATTAATTAATGAAATTACCTAAACTAAAAAACACTACTTCTTTAACTACCTTCTTTTATTCTGTCGGTTTGAAAAAAGAAAATGACAAACATTCGTCAGGTTCATTTGTTTCACCTATATTTTTCCAAAAAACCTGTTTTGCGAACCATACTTCACAATTCACTTGAAAACATAAATCAATAGCAAAGGCCGTATTGTTTTATCGCAAAGTGAAAATAAAAACGCGTTAATTTTCTTCAGCATTTATTTTAATTGTAACGTGTTTGAATATAATAGCGGCGGGTGATTGATGTTTGTATCGCGAAGTAATTAATGTGTATCAAGTGTTAATGTGTAGTTATTGTTGATATGAAGTGTGATAAGACCTTTTTGTCTGACAGTACTTTTGTTTGATGATTTGCATGTCTGATGCGAGTGTTTTCAATAGATAGTGATGGTAGGTAATATAACCCTTTGTCTTGTCAAAAAAATGAAGCGATATTTCTCCTTAATAAAGACTAGACTAGATCATATATTTAACAAAATTTAGTTATTTTCTTGCAAATAAAACGTATTGCCAAGCTCAGAAACGTCAATTAGATGAACAATCTTACATAATTATTATAAAACAAAGTCCCAAAGCTGTCTGTCTGTATGCAATTAATTTTCTCAAAAAGTACTGAATGGATATTCATACGATTTTCACCAACATACAGTGACTTTAAATAGGAACGGGTACAATGTGGGTAAAACCGCAGGACATTGCTACGTGACGTATATTTTTGATGCTCCCTTCTGAGTGCGACAGATAGATTTTGGCAGATTGTAATCAGACTTTAAAATGGATAACAGAGAGTAAAATGACTTGCTTGCTTTAGGATGAAGTTATTTTTGGTTTTGTAGAATAACATTTTGATCAACATTTGGTAATCAGTACACAGTTATTTTAAACAAAGAAATTTTAATATAACATTGAATTATTTGAGGCTAACAATTTACATAACATTTTTAATATATATTTTTTTAATTTATCTATAAATTCTCACGCTCATATTGAGTGCCCAACGGTAGCGAAACCGCCAATCGCACATGTGTACCCATAATCCCTCAAAAACTTTCCCAATGTCAAAGCATAGGTGTAATTTCCTACGCCTTCATAACCCAGGCGTCAAATGTTAAGTATAATAATTTAGCTTCATATTCGGAACATATGTTCGGAAGGGTTTGGTCTCATTAGTGTCAGATGCTCGCGTCACCTCGGGTTGTGGTGTGGCTGACCGAATGTCAAGCGACGATGACATTTGTGGAGATAAGACTATGATGATTGAGGAGTTTCGGATGGTAGGCTTGTAGTTTTGGTGTTAAATTAAATCTTTATTCAATAGAGTGAGATTTATTGAATACTAGCAGCGCCCCGCGGTTTTACCCGCATTGTGCCCGTTCCCGAGGGTATTTTGGGAGTTTTTATACATATAAACCTTCCTCACTCCTCTCATTACTCCATCTATTTAAAAAAACCGCATCAAAATCCGTTACGTAGTTTTAAAGATCTAAGCATACATAGGGACAGACAGACAGCGGAAAGCGACTTTGTTTTATACTATGGTAGTGACTTATGGTGTTAATATAATATGTGGTTCCTGCACATTTAAAAATGTAGAGTTAAGGCCAAGAGATAAGACTAGTTGTAGTCTACTAAAGATATTACACTAATGTCTGTGGATCTCCGTCAACAGAAGAAACTCTTATGTCACTCCACTGCAGGGATAATCTTCTCTATGACAGACACTCTTCTAACCTTTTCATCTGCCTAATTTAAAAATTCCATAATTATCTTTCGGTGTAATGCCTAGTCCTCATCACGTACTGTCAGTACAGTCTTCAGTGAGATGAGAGGCCTTTGCCCAGCAGTAGGACATTACTGGCTAATGTTTTATTCTCATTTAATGGACCAATGAACTATCAAGGTGGCACCGGCGGTTGGAACGTCATTAAATAGGTAAAACAAATTATGTTGAACAACATTTTTTGCAAGATATATTCGTTTTTCAATAGTATATCCAATATCCGACGTAAAGCAAAAGCGAGTCCTTCTACGAGTATTATAAAATACATCTATTTCCTTCCACCAACGAACCAGCTCTACATCATCCCCTTCTCAAAGCCTCAACCCTGAAGTGGTACGAGTAATTACCTCCGGTTTCCTCTAAATTTGCGACCACCTGTCGGTACCTGTGTCTGACGCATCTATCGGCTCAAAACTAAAATTAATTACACGAATTGATTAATACCCGCTCCCGTACCAAACTTAATTATGAAGGGAATTATTTGGCAAGTTTTTTGAGCGTTCTAAAAAGTTTAGCTTGAGCATGTTTAGTTTTTGGGTGTAGCTTATTTTAATACATGATATTTTGTTTAGGGTTTGCACAGGAACTCTCAAATCTATTACTTAAATATGTTTAAGAAACAAAAGCTGTTCGTTCAAAATTGTATTTATATCGCACAAAATAGAACACTTTTAAAACAAACGTCATTTGTTTAAGAAACATAAAAAATTAAAATGCTCGTGAAATCCGCCCTTAGTGTTATATTTAGAACTCGCCTTATTTTCATTTTACAAAATGTACTGCAGTGTGATCTTCATTTACAAATTACCTACCATGTTACACCTCTACCACAACAAAGGGTATCTTCATTTTGTGCCCTCTAATAATTCGGACTCACTGACAAGAGCCTAGCTCTTAAATGTATGATGTTCAATAACTTTTTACTCAACTCATTATACATATGTATCAATTCGAAAGATCACCACCACCTTTCTTATCCAACTTACGACCTAATTTAAGTCATAGCCTATTCAATCAATTGCATATCACTAAAGCTCTATTTACATTTGTTACCAGTATGTTTTTTGTGACCTACAGTTCTGTGCACTGACAGTGCAGTGTGAAGTTTTTGTGTCGAACCAAACTCACCCGCTTATTTGCCATCATTAATCATTATTTCGGCCCAACATTGGACGCGATGCCTGATGCCTCGTATTTCGAGAAAATAACCCTTTTTTGTAGTTAAGCCGTGGGCAGACACGATGCTTTTATCGGCGGTTTTTGCAACTGCATCTGTGTTGAGTAAGCGTCAATATAGTTGAGTCTTCCGTTGACAATGTGGTGTATATTATGAGGCTTAACTTGAATGACGCGATTTTCTTTAATTGGCTTAAGATACAGTACTAGCGAAAACCCATCGGAGTCTTGCTGCTTAATTTAAGGGTTAAGGTTTAAGACAGAGGATTATCACGCATCAGTACTAGAATGTCTAGTAAAATCCAAGATGATGATGACATAGAAAATCAAACTCTGTGGAACTGTAGCGGTTATATGAAGGATTAAACTTCATTAAGACAGTAGATACTTTGGAAAATTCGTGAATCATGCCTTGGTAGAATTGAGCATTATAGAATATGAGTGAACTATTGTTTTTAACCGACTTCAAACACCGAAGGCGGAGGTTCTCAATTCGGCCGGTATATTTATATATTTTTTTTTGTTGTTGTCATAGTTTATGAGCCAGTTACTCTACGGTCAGAGAGAACGATACAGACTCTACCGGTCTATACTCGTTGCTACAAGTTTCTCGTGTGAAAAGGCCCTTACACCCAGTTTGCCACTCGCCTTACCGTGACGATACAACAGATTGCAATATTTAAATGAACTGCTAATAGTTTGTGTGATTGCTATCGAGTGTTGTTCGAGATTGTGTTTTTAATTAGTTTTATATTGCAGCGCGGAGATTGATGTTGTGACTTTTTAAAGCATTTTTACTATACTTTCTGACATTCATGAGACTGATATCAACTTTTACTTTAGAATTTAAGTAATATATAGCATGTAAGTAATTTATGAAGAAATAATTACAATAATATGGTGTATATTATATTTGCTGTGAGGTAAACAAAAAAAATCAGTTATTTGCGTTGTATGTTCATTGTATAATGTAGTGCACACATCCACACACACACAAACACACATACAAATGTATTTTCTGTATGGTAAACAATTTTTAGTTATAGGTATTGTATGTGCATTTGATTGTGCATCTGATTTTAGTTCAGAAACCCAAAATCAATATTATCACCTTCCTATAGAGTATAGTTTTAAATGAAACCTTTTTTTATAGAAATATGTTTTCTATAAGAAACAAGTAGTATTTAAACAGTATGTTCAGGTGTGACGTATGAGGAGGATCGGTACTTGAAGGGGTGTTCTGAAGGGGGTGGGGGGATGTAACAGATGCGCTGCATTGCCGCCGCGCCAACTTCTGCTTTTGAACAGGGGTGGATTAGGGATGTTTGGGATATATAGTTTTTAAAGAGAATTTGTTTACGAAGCGGTACTATAAAACGTCCTAAAAATAACGTATTTTTTAAAATGTACGTAAAACTTATGATAAGCTCGTTGGCATAGTGGCATGTGAGAGCACTTACTGTGGGTTGCGGGTTCGATTGAAGTATGTTGTTGATGTTTTTGAAGTTTGTTGACAGTTTGAGAATTTGGTCGCTTAATGACAACGAAGGCTTTGTAGTGTGCATAGATTACAGATGGATAATTTTTACTTGCATTACTGTACTGTCATTTATTAGAACCTCACAATATAATAAAGCACTCAGCCCTAGAAAATTTTGAGCCATTATATTTACTTACCTTTTTCCGGATTATACAATTTGAAAATTCTCATTGATATGTTATTGTTCATAATAGAAGTTTGATTAAGCCAATGTTCTTAGTAGGTATGCTCTATATTTTCTTGGGCTGCTTGTACTATGTCAATACGAATATATCAGTATAGACGTGACTCTGTAAATTATTTGCCGCATACATCGTGCAGTGACAGTTAATTCAGTGTAAAAGATACGGTAGTCAGTCGTTCAAAAGAGCCTCTTTAAGGCCAAAACTATATAAAAACCATTGCCAACCAACCTACCAAAAAACATCGACTTTGATTCGACGAAAGACTACAGCTGTTAAATAAATAGGTTTTTACAGTTATCAGACAACCTAGTATGTAGTTGACGTTTGAGGAGTGAAGTAGATTATAACAAAAGACGGTGCCGGCGTAGTAGCATAATATGTGGGGCATGCAATAAATTGAATGTTACGTCTTTCTCAATGCGGTCCTGCCTTAAAACGCGAGGGAGCATCGATGACAATATACAAATTTTATTTTATTAAATTCAAAAAAAGCCTTCAATGATTGATAGACGGCGCCCCCTGCCTGGAACACGTAACTGCATAACTCTTGCTACTCAATAAAATGGATCATTGATCTTGAGTTCAGAGCAAACATATTTAGTTTACTGTTTACTGTTGTGATTGTAGACAAAACATTGACATTTTCGGCATATTGTTTTCCGTGCAAGTAAGAAACGCGTACCTATGTGAAAAATTTTACTTCCACGTCCATTAAGGGTCTAGACAGACGGACTGCAATTCAACTGCAATCCGACTGCCAAATGGCAGTTCAGATGCAGTTTGAATGCAGTTGGCTCGACTGCAATCAAACTGCACGTCGACGGGCAGTTGGCGTGCAGTTGGATTGCAGTCTGAGTGCAGTTACAACGACAGACTGCAATCCAACTGCACGCCAACTGCCCGTCGACGTGCAGTTTGATTGCAGTCGAGCCAACTGCATTCAAACTGCATCTGAACTGCCATTTGGCAGTCGGATTGCAGTTGAATTGCAGTCCGTCTGTCTAGACCCTTAATTAAAGTAATATGAGATACGCTACATTGCAAAATCACTCATTAAATCTCTACTTAGTAAGCAATCTGAGTACACCCGTCTCTGATTACGGCCATTTACTTAAAAAAGTCAAAAGCACATATTATTCGTTAGGAAAACGGTTAAAGAAAATATGAATCTTTCAATAACTTTCTAAATACTTTATGTCTATAAATATGCAACACATCTACAAACTATTACTTCATACAAGTTCTCAAATGTAAATTAATATAGCCGTTTTTCAACCAAAGATATATTTTTAGCTATAGGTTTAGCCTAGCTGTTTAGTTACAACCTAGAACTCAAACGCTAATAACCCATCCCAATTACATCGACACGTAACCGGCCCACATAAAAATAACTCAACACCTATTACGAGTATGATTAATAAATCATAAAGGACATTGTACATTGTACAACCCTTTCATTGTAGGGTAAGTAAACAATAAAGTCGGTATGTCGACCGAGCGGTCTAATGTGGGTGAGGTGACCGCGCCAAGATATATCAGCGACAAGTGGCCGCGACTTGTTTACAAGAACACCACTTAATGGCCTCGCTGTAAAGTATTTGGGGCTGTTCCGCTGGGGTCTTGATGTTTAGACTACTGATTAACGTGTCATGCTTCTGGAGCTGCCAGCTGAGCTGGACTGCTAAGCTGGCCAACACACTGGAATGGGAAATCAGACATATTCCAGAACAGTCGTTGATATTTTTTAAGGGTTTGAAGTATGAAGTATAGGATCAACAATCACATTATTAACTGATAATCTTCGATACAAATGTTACTTGTTTAATTTAGGTATTATAGGTTTACGGACTTAGGGCCTTATTAATAAACGCTTATGAACAGCACTTTAGCTATCAAAAGGTTTGTCCCTTTCCGACATACGCTATTTATCAAAGAGCGAAAGAGACAAAACACTTTAAATCACTGTTTAAGTTAAATATCGTTTATGAATGAGGCGGTTACTGCCACTTTTGAGACCGACGTAACGTTTACTGTACCGTTAAAATATTTAAATTGAAAGTCCTAACCCGAAGGCCCCAGCGTAACCTACCCGTTTACCTCGCGCCGAGCCGGGGCCGGGACCGCGCGGGCACTGTCCTCGCAGGGATGCTTTACACAGTTAATTTAAAATTCTCATTCGTATAAATAAGGAGGGTAGCGTTTGCGTTTTATGGCTTACAATGTGCGAATGCAATGTTTGTGACGCTCCTTTGCGGTCCTCGACGTATTTTAATATCGTTAATTAGGTGTGTACGCGCCTTTATAGCAACACTTAAAACCTCTTGTTACCGAATTTGTATTTAGCATCGTTTCGGAAATTGTTTCAAGATTAATTCTCGGATATTGGATGTTAATATCGATATAATTTTCGTTGATGTAAACTGATTATTATAAATGAATTAGGTTTTGTGTGTGGCCTTAAAATCGTTCCGTCATTTATTGCAAAATAATCGGCGATTATGATTCTGGGTTTTGGTTATAGATAGGTTTTGAAACGAGTATCTACTTAAGGTGGTGAATAAATAAGTTGAAGTCAGTTTAGATGACAAACTGACTTCAACTTCTACTACTTTTGCAATTTGTTTAATTTATTTACTCCTAAACCTCAACGACGAACAAAGGTAGTGACGTAACAAAGTAAAACTTTCTTACTAATTAATTTAATCCCTTTGAGGTCTATCCCATTACACTAATTGAACAGCGGTGTACACTTACTCGTAATTCTTTAATATACTAATGTATTCTCGAAATAGACAAACTATTCAGTAGTAATGTTACGTTTTTAACCGATATCAACCACAAGAAAGCTATCAATTTAAAAAATACACTAATTGTGTTTTTGATTTTTTTACTCATATAAAATACTAACAGCACCCCGCGGTTTTACCCGCGTTGTACCCGTTCCCGTGGGAATTTCGGGATGAAAAATAGCCTATAACCTTCCCGTTGAATGTGGCTATTTATTACAAAAATAATTATTCAAATCGGACTGATAATTCCTGAGATTACCTCGAACATACAAACAAACAAATTAAAAAAAATTACCTCTTTTTAATAGTATAGGCTTTTGTATCAGATACTAACTCACTAGGGTAGTAACTCAGATAGTAACTCACTGGGGATCGTTCAATTTAAGAAGTGTTACTCGTCTTACTAAGTACGTTTAATGAAAAACAAAAGAACGTCTGTGCGCGTGGACAACTGTTCACAACTGCAGCGCGTAGCAGGAAGACTAAAATTTAAATTAAGCGTCCATAATATGAACGTCTTATAGGAATTAAAAGAGTAGTGTTGTGCAGTTTAAAACTCACCTAAACTCACCATATTAATATCATTCAATTTCTCTCATTGTTATTCAATGTGTATTTAAGTATAAAAAGGACGAATAACCGATCACCGGTCACGAATGTGTAAACACAATGTGTTCGACTCTATTGACGGATCTGTTCACACAACGCTATTGGACACAACACCACGCCTGTTATGTTTGAACGTACTGTCTTAATAAACTACTGTATCTAACAATTATATTAAGTCCCTAAATAAGCTTTACAACAAAAGCTGTTCGTTCGAAACTGAATTTTATTTTGCATCTAATAGAACACTATTTAAAAGGATCGTCATTTGTTTTTTAAACATATTTAGGCGCTTAAGAGGGCCCTTCCCGGGCCGTCAATCTCCAACGCGAACATTATTGAAAAGCTTGTTGTTTCAACTAGCGCAATGTTAGAAAAAGAGGCACTGCGAAAAGAGTGAGCAAGTGCCTGAGCGCTCGTTTGGCATTCGATAACTTTCGTCGCTCACTCGGGGCGGCCGGCCGATGACGTTACGTACGATGCCATTCATAAGGCGACGATTACACGTAAAGTATTTACTGTGATCCGTCAATACAGTATTTATTGATGGATTTCAGTATTTACTGATGGATTAATACACCGGCCTACACGTACAGTATTTATTACGTCAGTATTGTGTCCGGTCTCCTGCTGTTTACACGTCTAAAATGGCCACAGAGCTGAAAATTAAAGGTTGCGTGGCTATTATTTTAGCACTTAGTTTAAATAAAAAGTCCAAGTAAAAGCGATGGGCAAAAAGGGAAAGGTACACACATTTGAATTTAATGGCAGAAATTAAATTACATGGTGAAATGGATGATTACGAGAATTATTTTCGAATGCCTGAACCCTGCTTTGAAGAACTTCTGACAATAGTAACACCTTTTTAAATCATAATCCGACGGATCATCATTACAGAATCAAGAAATCTAGAAATCCATCAATAAATACTGACATCCATCAATACATTAGGTTACACGTTCAGTAAATACCACGATACGTCATTATTTACTGATGGATCACAGTAAATACTTTACGTGTAATCGTCGCCTAATAATATCACAGTAAATCTAGATATCGTATAAGTCGCTATTTTTGTCTGTTTGTTTGTCTGTTTGTCTGTATGCTTAAATCTTTAAAATTACGCAACGGATTTTGATGCGGTTTTTTGTAATAGGTAGAGTGATTCAAGAGGAAGGTTTTATGTAAAAAATTCCCGAAATTCCCACGGGAACGGGCACAACGCGGGTAAAACCACGGGGCGCTGCTAGTGATACATAAAAACAATGTTCAACATAATCAAACTTTGATTATGTCGAACATTGCGTTGCATTGCTCATTGCTCATTATTGCGTACAAATAAGTTCGCGAAAGCATACGTGTGGGATACTATGGAAATGGTTTAGTCCCAACGGCCACCACTAAAACGGCCACCACTGGTGGCCGTTAGAACAGTGCTTTACTTTTTGTCCCAACGGCCACCAGTGGCGGACGTTGGAACATTCCAAATAATATTTGTCTCAACGGCCACCACTAAATTGCCACCACTGGGGGTCGTTAGGATTAATATTATTTATTGGTTTAGTCCGTTTTCGCAATTGCAGTTTCACAATGCGAAAGAAGAATTATTTTTCTCTGTTTCGTAATTAACTGCCAACCAAGATTTTTTTTGCCTTTTTTCGCAATCGAACATTATTTCTTCTTTCGCAGTTAATTACTAAAAATATCTCCGTTTTCTTTTTTCACAATTAACTGCGAAACAAGAATTAGTCACACTATGTCATTTTAATCAAAAGAGAGAGTTAAAACATGAAAAAAAAAAATAACCCTAACCTACCGTATTACTTACTATTCGGTAGGTTAGGGTTATTTTTTTTTTACTAGTTCCATAGTTATCGGTTAACATTACGGGGGATTATGAGATCCAACGTTCTGGGAAAGTCAACATTTCGGGATTTCAACATTTTAGGAATTCAACATTTTAGGAATTCAACCTTGTGGTCCTAACTAAAGCATATTTATCGATACGTTTTTGAAGTAACGAAACTTGATTGTGAAAACAGAAAATAAATTCTTGTTTGAAAGTTAATTACGAAACAGTGAAAAATAATTCTTCTTTCGCAGCCAATTGTGAAACTGCAATTGCGAAAACGGACCTAAACCAATAAATAATATTAATCCTAACGACCCCCAGTGGTGGCAATTTAGTGGTGGCCGTTGAGACAAATATTATTTGGAATGTTCCAACGTCCGCCACTGGTGGCCGTTGGGACAAAAACTAATGCACTGTTCTAACGGCCACCAGTGGTGGCCGTTTTAGTGGTGGCCGTTGGGACTAAACCTATGGAAATATATAAAAATCAATGCCACTTTTCGTTGTAATTTTATAACTCAGGAACGGGCTGACCCATCCAAACTAAATATTTAGGCTTTGTTCGGACTATTTAGTAGATGGTCTATGTGAAGTTTGCACAAAATCGGTCGAGCGGTTCTTAAATTCCCCCGGGAACGGGCACAACGCGGGTAAAACCACGGGGCGCAGCTAGTAAAATATATATCGTAGGCACAATACAAAGAACGAAGAAAGTTCTATACGAAGCGAGCGAGCGACCGAACTAGCGAGCTAGCGAGCGAGTGCGGCATTCATAGATAGACTCGCCCCCCGCATACCTCTTTCCGTCACTTGACAACAAGCAAGGGAGACCGCGATAACGTTGAACAAAATATAGTGTGCGGAATCTTCATAAAACATGTTCCAGGATATACGTGTTTTTTAAAAAACCTTGCATGTTTGTAAAATAAATGATTGTTATTTAAAATCTCCATTATATTTACGAGGTTTCTATCATAATATTTTCTTTAATTTTACAATTTATAAGTACAATATGACCGCCCAAAGTTTAGGTAAAATTTGTGCAAAAAGCCGGTTTTCGGAGGCTTATACTGAATTTGTTTCTAAAAATTTAGATTTTCTGTTACGATAGAAACCTAGATATAGTGCATAAGATACTTATTAGGTAAAAAGTTTCAAAGAAAGATCTATAACAACGCTGTAATCACGTAACAGCGGTTGTATGAAAAGTAAGACGGGTTGGCCGCTCTTAATAAAACTAAAAGGCTTATTAAATTACACCACACAATATTTAGTCTGACTTACTAAGATTCAGCGTGGTGCAATAAGAGTTAGCCAGTTAGTCAGTCTAATTAGTCAGTAAGACTGGGCTCGGCCGCGCTAACTGTCTTACTGACTGAATATCGCGTGGTGTAATAAGAGTGTAAGAGTTCATCTGCAATCTACAATCTAGAGTTCCTGTGCAAGTTCCCTTAATAATATAATATTGAAGTGGAATAATATGTATTGTCTACTGTTTAACACGTTAACTGCCGTGCAGGTTACACGTACCTGAATGTACTATGACTATTATATGTGTGGCAATGAACGTGTTAAAGGTACAATCGAGTATGTAGGTATACTTATCGATTCAGTTATGAAAGGTTATTGCAACGTTTGCTTGATGACGAATCCGATGGCAGCGGAGAGTCTAATGTTTATAGATGGATATAAGTTCCATTATATCATTGAGGGAAGCATTTGACCAGTATTGGGACAAAGAAGATTATACTCGTAGTACTTAGGTGTCTATAAGCTAATGATCCCACTGTTGGACAAAAGCTTCTTGCTTGAATATAAAGAAAAATCTAGGTAAGAGGGATCTAAAAATGTATACTAATATAAAATGAGGTCAATTTTATTTGTATGTTCGGGCTAATCTGGGGAACTACCAGTTCGATATTTGAATAATTATTTTTGTAATGGATATCCACATTTATGGAGCAGGTTATAGGCTATTTTTTTAAACCCGGAATCCCCATGTGAAGGGGCACAATGCAGATAAAACCACGGGGCGCTGCTAGTCTATAATATAAAAATGAATCGCTGAATCTGTTGCTAAGCGCATAACTTCAGAACGACTGCACCAAATTGGATGATTCTTTTAATAATGTGTTCCTTATTGTCAGGACAAGGTTTTTATATAAGAAAAATAAGGAATAAAAATCTCGAAACTCCCACGGGAACGGGGGCGCTGCGGGTGAAACCGCGGGGCACAGCTAGTATATTTATAAAAATGAGCCGAAACTTATGATAACATGTGGCCCACTTATACTCAACTCTAACTTAATGAAACCCTATAACAATCAAACAAAACATTTAAAACATCCCAACAAATATTATAACCAATTATTCATACAATTTCATAACCCCGTTGTTTTTGGGGGTGTTTCAAAGTTCCATGAAATGGGGTAAAGCGGTAAACTATCGGTTAGAGTGCCATGTGGTGTTCCCGGTTCGATTCCCGGGGGGCACAAGGTACGTGTGCTAATGTCACGCCTATTATTTGGCAATATATCATCTAGCGATATTATTGCTTTGTTTTTGTAAATAATAAATAATAATAAATAAATAATAAATATACCTGGACAAATTCACTCACGGTTAGTTAGACCCAAACTAAGCTCTAAGCTTGTAATATGGAATCTAACTAACTGATACTACTACATATATAGGTATACACAAATATTTTATATGAATATATAATTGACACCCAGACGTCGTCGCCGACAACTATGTCTTCACATATTGTTGACTCCGGGCGGGAATCGAACCCGCAACCCCCGACACAGTAAGCGCTCTCACTGCCACTGTGCCAACGGGCTTGGCTTTGTGTCGGTAAAGATATCTTAATTTTCATTATTCATGGTAATCTTTAAAGTAAGTTCAAGTATGTTAGTGGCCAACCCTGGTGTCAGAGTTTTTAGAACGCCGAAAGACCTCCAACGGGGACTTTCGTTTGAAACAACCGGGACCGACAATTTGACGTGCCCCTCGAAGTACGGTAAAAGTAAAGTAAATGAATAAAGATAGAGTATCCCACTGCTGGATAAAGGCTTTTTATCTCACTGAAGATATCAGTACATTAAGGAGAATAGTAAATGGATAGTGATCATTTTTTGACCGACTTCAAAAACCGAGGGAGGAGGTTATCAATTTGATGCATATTGTTTTTTATAGTTTTTCGTATACGTCCTCAGAATAAGCCTAACATTAACATAAGAGCGTATGTTCTCTAGACTTTATACAACGTAATTTTCTAAACACAATAGAGATATGAAAGTACTAGGCATCAGCCACAACCGCGTATCATCGCTCAATCGTTAATTCCTCCTCCCATCCGCTATAGATCACCAAAGATCCTTTATAAAGGAGTAAAACTGGACAATCTTATAAACTATCCCGTCACTCTTCACACGACCCACTCATCCGTTATTCAAATAAACCCTATTTTTATGGAAAACCTGCCCTTTCCACATCAATATCAATTTCCTAGCGATTGTTGAAGAAATAAAGGGATGACCCTTTAGGGACCGGCCGGCAGGTTATCTACTAAGTTTATTAAGAGAAGGTTTTTGGGAGATTTCCCTTTTTTCAAATGTTGTTATTGAAGTAAAGATTCTCTTTTTTTGTGAAGAATTTGTTGGGTGTGAGCCGCGTTGAAGTTATGTGATTTTGGATATTGCAGGAGACGAATTTTATTCTATGCAGGATTTTTCCATATTTTATGTTGGATGAATGTCTGTAACAAAAGTATTTAAGCATTTTATAGAAGCATTGTAAACTACTATACAATGCTTCTATACATTTAAACTGTACGTAAATTTAAATATAATTCCATAACACCTGTCATAAAGTATCAATTTATTTATCATCATCACCACCCACCCTCATTGAATTTATACAGCCAAGCACTCGCACTAAAACAAGATCCACTATACCGTGTTAATTCCATCCTATACTTTAAACCATAACTAGAAGCACTAACTCCCATAAAGGTAACTACTAAGTTACACACATAAATTCACAAACACTTAAAATGTCACGTCAAAAACAAAACAAGTGAACTTCCAGTTCTGTCCACTGTTATTAGCGGCCATTACATCGTCACCAATCCCACATCGTTCCCCACTTAACATAATAAGCATTGCCGAATCGAAATCGATGCTATTACATGTCTGTTCTCATTTATAATCCGAATGCTGAGACAGACGTTGGCCGCTTCAGGCCGCTGGTAATAGGTCAATTATCTATAATTTTCAACCATCAGTCTTTAGCTAGCCTTGCCCTATAGCTAAGGTTCTTAATCTTTTAGGTATGGCGGTCATACTTACGTATCCCAGTGGTACCTTGGAGACAGAAACATAAGTAGCAAGTTTTTTGAAAATAAAACATTGGATTATCCTTTACTCTTTGATTTAGTGTTCTTTAAAAAAAATGCAATGC
Source organism: Cyclophora albipunctata (assembly GCA_963082685.1). Lineage (NCBI taxonomy): Eukaryota > Metazoa > Arthropoda > Insecta > Lepidoptera > Geometridae > Cyclophora > Cyclophora albipunctata. Next base: position 3,771,454 of record OY720118.1, read on the forward strand.
TGGTAATCTCGAACGTTGCAGACGTTTAAAATTGTATTTAGAATTAGAATTCACTGGCACACAGTTCGTCAACTAGATCAGTGTCAATGACGCTTTTAACAGTCTGTGGCCTTTTCCCCTGAAGATTTCCAGATCAACCAATATCATTAGTAAAAACAACAACAATGACCAACAACATGAGTTTGACATTTGATATCTCCAACATTGATGTCTGCGAACCACTGCTTGAGAACCACTGTCCTATAGTAATTGTTGTGGTTATCGATCTAATTCGTAAATTATGTTGCAGCCGTAAGCCATTGCATATTTGTTAGCTATCAGGTTTGGTTATATGGAGTTTTTATGTAAATAATGATGAGTTATATTTTGTAGTTATTTTTAGTTTGGTATACCCTTTTAAATATAATGTGCCACTGCAAGGCAAAAGATACTCATTTATTTGTTTTTTCATTTGAAATATGACTGGGAGTGTTCTTATTCATGATAGAAGGAAATACAAAAATAAGCAAGTAGAATCAATTTGAAACTTATTATAGGTTAAATATTACATTCAAGTATACCTACGTATTTAGGTACGTATGTAGATATTAGAATAAGGAAAAGTCGAAGACGTAAGATCCATTTTAGGTAGACCAAGTAAAGGAGCGACCATTTGAAAAACTAAAATAGAAAAAATTGGTTTAAAATATTACACGTGTGACGTAGACGGCGAGTTCAATAGAACTTAAATATGTTTTGAAAGTTGATTTAAATAACGGAATGCACATGTTATGCAACGTACAGAAAAATAATGAATGTTACATCTATAAATCAAAACACCAGTACAAATAAGTAAGCATAGAGTATAGAGTATATTTTCTTCAAAAACAATATACTATCAAACCCACCGCCACAGATCCGACCCGCCCCCTGCGCCTGCGTCGTTTTTTGTTCTTCTTCCAAATTTAATAATCTTTTTCCTATTGGCCGCAAGGAAATTATATAGTTTTTTATCTGAGACGGAATAAAATTTATAGCAGGTGGATTATAGATAATGAAGCGATAGGAATCAATCGATAGAGAATCGATCGTTGTGATTGGTCCGTTTGTGTCCAATCGAGTGGACGAATCGATCTTTATGTATTGATTACGAAACTATCAAACTGTGTTAGTGATGTATGCGAATGCAACTGTCAATTTACATTTAGAAGCTCCAGTGTTGAACAGTCGTTTGCTTTAAGTAAATATTACAGCTGGTGCTTATTCTTAATTTAAATATCCAGTAGATAAAAGAACAGAATCAAAGACAACCATTGAGAAAAAAGGTACGGTGATGGGGTAAGAATGGAATAAAACCTCTGAATCTTTTTCCTTATTAGTAGGAATCGTCTTCGGTTACAAAACCGACCAAATTAGTCCACATTATAACTCTAGTAGGCAAAATAGAGTGTAGAATAAAACATTCTGAATTTCCCTGAAATTCCGTGCAAACATAATATTCTAAACCCTGCCTAAACCAATGATTGATGTTTGAATCAACCTTATATCTACATAGCAACTAGTTTTGGTTTTAGGCCGTACCTACAGGTACGGGTCCAAAACGCGATCTTGCGTGACTCGAGGGAGGGGCTACGATTACAATATAAAACAACGTATTTTGGGTGCCCTCTGAACTTATCAGATGTAATCGGTTTCTTTAGAAATACACATTTTTCGTGTTTATAATATGGCGTCTTGGTTGTGTACGACGGTAACTGCTACTGGTGTATTTAATTCGTTGTATTGTACGTTTTTTATCGTTAGTTTAGTCTCTAGATGGAATTGTCTTTGGCAGTAAACTCGGCCATATTTGTTTTCATTATACTCATTTATTTATTTAAGAACAGCCATACATTAAAACTTATAAATAGAACTTGACACTTTACCATACCACAATCCTGTAGATGTCTACTGTAGATTATGAAACTGCGAAGGCATACCTACTATAAAACATGTAAAGTGTTCTTGATATTGAAAGGTTAACAAGGTTTAAACATAGTAAGGTGAACTTGTACCTATTACTCGTCTTACTGCTGTTACTATGGTTGCTCAAGTATGAACAAAAAACTTACGCCCGTACTCCCAAATGCTTCCTTAGTAAGGATTTAATGAGTGATTTTGACATGTAGTACGATGTATCAAAAATTACGTCAATTCGTTAAGAGTCGGTTTAAGAGTCGGTCGGATGTCTCTGAGTGCGGAAGTTAAACATTTAGCAAAAAATACTGAAAACCATTAGCTAAATAAAATTGCAGAATTGAATTCAGACTACAAAAAAATTTGCTACCAGTCTTTAACATATTCTAGGCCCCTAATGCATACTTAACTTAGTACTAAAAATAAATTAAATTAAAAATCCTATAAAAACTTAAATAAATTAACACCTTCATAACAACCGTAAACATAGGTAAAACATCAAAGAGCCGAAGTTAATTTGGTTAGAAACATAATTATTAATGATGTTATTAATACACGTCGTCTGTAAATGGCATTCGTGACATAATATTGACATGACTAGCGTACGTCAAAAATAAATTAAATGTCGTAATAAATATAAAAACGTGGTCTGTCAAGCAAGGCATTTGTATGGTGACCGGCACTAACTTAATTGTGGTAATATTCCGTACTAAAATTGGGGTTCCTTGGGTTCGAACGCGTACTATTTTTTGTTTTGTTTGACTACCATACTCAGACTGGCGTCGTACTGCTGTCGGTTTTGTAGCTGTAATTATTATTTTATTTATACTACCTTTACCTCTTATATTAAATTCACTAGCTGCGGTACTGATATACGTCAATTACTTGACTAGAAAATTGACGTAAATTGACATACATGACATGTCAAAATGTACTCAATAACCTCTCTTACGATAATTTAGGCAATTGGGTGTAGCAGCGTTTTAATGAGAGATTCCTATATGTTTCATAAAGACAGACCTCTCAAATCAAATAAGACATAATATATGTTTGTTTTATTATACCGTCAATAATTCATATACGGAACCAAAAACATAATATAATTGAGGTTACTTCTTATTTTTTAGCACCATGATCCAACTTCATGCATGGATTAATTCGTAACGATGTCTTGACGTTAATTTATTTCGTCAATTTTAAAACATGTCTACAAAAACCGTTTATACGTTCTTACTTACATTACTAAAATTCTATTGCAATATTTTGATTACTTAGGCGCAATCCCGGGAATCAAACCCATGAATTGAGGTATAGCATAAGTAAACCTTTACTGACATTAGTAAGCATAATGAAATAGTTAACTACATATTTTTTAGGTTATAAAACTATTCATTTCTTAATAAATAGGGGTAGATAATTAATCAAGAACGTATTAGAACGCAGATGTATATAAAATGTAATTTTTCACTATATCATTACTAAGCTAATGATGTTCGCGTAAGTAGGCGTTTTGATATTGCGAATGCCAAGGCAGGTGCGAGTACCACCTGACGACTTTTTGTATTTACCTTTTTGGATTTGATACTGACCAATAAAACTACTTATATAAAACACTATCTCAGTACAGTATGCCAGTTACAGGAAAAATATTTGAAGCTTTTACCATTCCTTTTATTTTTTAATAATCCTCCTCACTATACTGATATCTTCAGTGAGTTATATTACAGGCTAAAACTTACTTACTTACTTACCATTCCTTTGCCAAACTGAACCCACTATAGCCCCAATATACTCAACAATCATTAGAACAACTTGTTATTTTTAGCGGACTTTAAACTGTCAGTACATTATCTGTAGTCTAATACCTGGTGAGAATCGGCCTCGTAAAGGTTAAAATAAAATATTAGGTTAGTGGCCGACCCTGGTGTCAAAGTTTTAAGAAGGCCCATAAGCCTCCGAGATGGCCCGATAAAAAGTCTTGACTGTCAAAAATGTCTGATAATATTGTATTTAGCTACTTCATTTCAATCCACAGATTAAAGACAGTCTATACTATATTCAGGCTCTAATCTTTGAGTCCCATAGACCAGAGGATCTATACTGTGCTGCTCTAATAGTTCCATAGGTGCATAGGGTGATGTGATGACGTATTATGATCATCAATACATGTCAGGCGAGCGTTAACCCTACCTAATGAGGTCTCACACCGTTTAATAGAATTAAAGCCTTCCTGCCGGTTGCACAAAGAAATATTAAACAAAAAATGAATTAGTTTGTGTTTTGTATGGGTTCGCTACTCTGTTTTATAATGTTAAAGTTGTCGATGAGTTATAGCGTTTTGATACTTATTGCTTAGTGCTTATGGTTGACAACTTTTACTGTCCTACTCAGAAATGTCAAACGGTTTTTTAGACGTTAATCAGTAATCTTTGACGTGTATGAAAAGTTATGTCAATTGAATTGAAATCTGGGTACAAAAAATAAACTGTTTGGATGTCAATTATACGAGTATGATGGCTATTTGCCATCATTGTTGCCTTGTTTGTTTACATAATGACTTCTTAAGTTAATGTGACAGAGTATTAAACTTGCGCCAAACATTATGTAAAATGATATCCTATATTTTTCTATTTCGATTCTTATTAGATCGATTACTAGTCAACATTAAATTGTATGAGTAATTTAATCACAATAGGTTCGTAAGTAGAAACTTAATGAAGAAGCAAAAAATAAATACTAATCCGAAGAAACACCTTCCTATAATGCAAAGATATTTAAGTCATATTATTATAAATTCTACCACCACAAATCTACGTAACTATTTCAAAATCCTTATACCATTACCAATAAACCTCAACGTGTTCGAGTATGTGAACAATTCAAACGATAAATCCCACGAAGGCTATGAAATATTGCATAGAACAGTACCGTAAGGTTTTCCATTATTCTCTAGAGTCTTGAGCGGCTATGGTCAAAGCGGGGCGTGACCTCAAAGGCGTGAGAACCGCTTGGAGGTTCCCCCCTTCTCCCCCCTTCCCCCCTCTAGACCACACATAACCTCATACCCCTTTAGTAACAATGAAGGTTGGGAAAATCGTAACTATTGCGTTAAGTTATATATTGCGACGTTTGCAAATTTTTTAACGTGTTTGGCAATTTTTGGATGCGTCACTGAAAATTTTGTGGTTATTGTGAAGTGACTTGAATTGACCTTCAAGACATTCTAACTTAAGACGAGCTGTTGGTGTAATGCAGACACATCTCTGTGTTGGCATTACATAATAAATTCCGGTTATTATTATTTTTATTTTGTTTGACAAGCCCGTTGGCACAGTGGTATGTGAGAGGACTTACTGTTGGTTGCGGGTTCGATTCCCGTTCGGAGATAACAATATGTACAGACTGAGTTGGTGTTGTTGGCGACGACGTCTGGATGTCAATTATTTATTTCTATTAAAAAAAAACAATTCTGTATTTGAATTTATAGCATTAAATAATTCGTTGAAGAAGAAGAAGAAGAAGTCGTTATCGTTAAATAAAAAAAGCGGCCAAGTGCGAGTCGGACTCGCCCATGAAGGGTTCCGTAGCAGCGAGTAACATAATAAAGAAGTTCTTGAAATAAATGTTTTTTTTATTTACATTTGAGTTATTGAATGAATAATCAGTATTTTTTTGCGGTTTACGATTTATGTCGTAAAAAAAAAACTACTAACTAGACCTCGTTCAAACCAATTTTCGGTGTTAGATTACATTGTTATGTACATCATATATTTTTTTTAGTTTTATCATTCTCTTATTTTAGAAGTTACAGGGGGGGGGACACACATTTTACCACTTTGGAAGAGTCTCTCGCGCAAACTATTCAGTTTAGAAAAAAATGATATTAGAAACCTCAATACCATTTTTGAAGACCTATCCATAGATACCCCACACGTATGGGTTTGATGAAAAAAAAAATATTTTTTTCATTTCTAAGTATGGGAGACCCCCCTAAAATTTTATTTTTTTTCTATTTTAGTGTGAAAATATTAATGCGGTTCACAGAATACATCTACACACTAAGTTTCAACAACATAGCTCTTATAGTTTCGGAGAAAAAAGGCTGTGACATACGGACAGACGGACGGACAGACAGACAGACATGACGAATCTATAAGGGTTCCGTTTTTGCCATTTGGCTACGGAACCCTAAAAACTGAATTCGACGTTCGAATTTCAAAAAATGACAGAACGTTTAACACACTTTATCTCCGACCAAGGAATAAGAACTTAGGAAGCAGTATTCGTAATCCATCATACATTAGTACGTTGCAAGTCGGCATGTGATATAAACCGCGCGCTCTAGTCACAAAGCCGAATTATGCCGGTTGAGCGCTCTTTTGTGCCCGCCCGCCCAAGATACAGATAACACCCAGTGGGAATGTATACACGTATCATATTATTGTATTTTATTTATGCGAAATGTTTAAGGTTTGTAAAGATGTTTAGGTAGAAGTAGGTATGTTTGTTGATACAATAATTTTTGAGTCTTATAAAGGTAGGTATGTACTTTGTTTTAGTTGTATAAATAGGTAAAGGTATAGGTATAGCCTTTTATTGGCCTTCTTTTAGGTATAAATAGTTTAAAATATTATAAAATTAGAGTAAAACATATCTGGTTAGATTCCGTAGTCGTATAGGCAATTTTTTTTTAATCGAAGTTGGCATACAAATCCGATTATTAATTATCAAAGTTGGCATACAAGGCATTTTAAATGTGGGATGAAACTTGTATGAAGTTTTTTTATTTTATTACTGGTTTCTTAAGTTTAGTTATTTTTAGTGTTTTGCAATTGCCCAAAATATCGTTTTTGTATTAATCAGTTTCTGTAGCATAGAACTGCATCTGACATGTCACACGGCTGGGTATAGGCCTCTCACTGAAGATATCAATGAGAAAAAAGAACTAAAAATAAATTTTCGATTCCTCTCTGGAAACGCCTGTCTCATGACTTGCAGAACCGAAAATAACACCTTCCCGGCCCCAATTCACACCAAAGCCTCGTTGAAACGATTCAAATCAGAGATTTCAGGATTGTACGCGATTGTATTATTCCGGTTTCGTAACCAAAAATCCAATTGTGTCTGAATCCCTTTCGGGAAAATTTGGTACCCCGCTGAGATTGCCTCAATCGGCCTCCTGAATGAATAACCGCGAATAATACGTTGTCATTCACCATTATTATCTCGCAATGATACAGTGGTTTTATGATAAAAATCTCGAATAACAATTGGCCAACTATCGCCCGTTAGATGCATGTTTTTCAAAGGATACATAATCATAATAATAGCATACTATTAAAACAATTATACCAATGTCTTTATTGCCGTAAGCGCTTGGTATACGTTTTCATAATGTGATGTCAGCCGTAAAAATAAATATTATATACTAAATAACCGGATTCGATAATGACTGTATGTATCCGTGTGTCGAAAATTATACCTATTACATGTTTTATAGTTTTTATCATCATAATTGTTATGTAAATAATCCCAAATTATTGACAAGGTCAGGAGTTTGGCGTTAAATGTGTAACCAAGGTTATATTTTGTCATCGTTGGGTATTTAGCCGTCGAAACTTTAAACTTAGCTTGTAGTTTTACAATATTTCCTTGATATTTTTGCGGCGTTGTTTACTATCCTATGAGTGAGTTTGCTCGCTGTAAGCCAGCTAATTAAATCGTGCGAGAGGCTGAGATCGCTTACTCACTGGATCTTAATAACCCTAGACAAGTTTAAATGCGAGCACTGGCCGACGTTACAAGGCTTAACGTAACGTGTTATACAGCGAACGTTCCTGAAGTCAGTACGGGTAATAACGGCGCTTGCAGCGAGCAACAAAGGAAAAAATTGCTCGTTTCTCGTCACGGAAGAGCGCAATGCTTACTGTAAGTCTTTTTATCGTGTTGCTCGTGTATGTTATATTGATAACGTAAGTAGACTTTCCCATATCCAAAACAAATGAAAATCTATAGGTACCTTTAAAAAATGGAACTCATAAATATAATACTCGTTCGTGCAACGTTATTAATAACCATGAATTATAATAATTAAAGTGCGTAGATATTTGGTGCTTGGTTGATGGTGGCGTGTTTCACTCGGGGCTCTTTGGAGACGCGGTGATAAATGACTGTATCTCCTCTCGAATTGTAGAACAAATAGTACGGGCCGAGAATATTGGCGCGGCGGAGTTATAATTGGTAAAATGTATGTTAGTTATGTAGGTTTTGTGCATAAAATTAAATAGTTTGTTAAATAAAATTACGGAATTTGTTCTGGCCTGAATGGGATAATTTTAGTATCTAAATAATAATGATTTGGCTAATTTAATTATCTAAATATTTGAGACAGTCCAGAAAAGTAAGAATTCCTTAGTAAAGCAGTTACGTAAGTATCGGATACATGCGTAAAACAGTAACGAACTCAATGCCAGTAAAACCGCAGGCTGTAACTCAAAGATATATTGGTACAGATCGGCCAATCCTCACCACCCCGACTCTACCAGTTCGCGAGAATACCGGAGCATCCTTTACAGCACACCAAGTACATTGTCAATCTGGATGACAAGACGATGATGACGTCACACGTCATCTCACCCCTACAGGTGAGAACAATGACAGATTTGGTTACGAAGATAATATTTCATTTAATAATTTGGGCATAGGATTGTCGTGATTTTGGTAATGAATTAACACGTCTTTATAGAAAAACTAGCCGTGGCCTGCGGTTTTATCCACGCTGATCCTTTTCCCGTGGGAATTTTAGGATGTAAATAAACTTCCGTTTGAAGTTTAGTTACGATACAAATATAATTATTTGAATCGGAATGGTACAGTCCAAGTCAAAATATTTTTATTTATTTTCGGTCCCGATTATGCCCTTTGAACGTACTACCGTAGAACGAACCATAGTTTCTGAAATGTGAGCTACATTTCAGGTTCATCAAACAAACAAAGAGTCAAACTCTTCAGCTTTATTATCACTACATAGTATAAAATAAAGTCGTCTCTGTTTCGTGTCTGTTTGTCTGTTTGTCTGTATGCTTAAATCTTTAAAATTACGCAACGGATTTTGATGCGGTTTTTTGTAATAGGTAATGATTCAAGAGGAAGGTTTTTATGTAAAAAAAATCCCGAAATTCCCACGGGAACGGGCACAACGCGGGTAAAACCGCGGGGCGCTGCTAGTATTAGTATAAAAAGAGTTAATTTGTAAATAAATCTGATGTAATAAGAGTTGTGAGAGAGGTGTGAGGTTTTACAGGACCTTACCTATTGGAAATTAAGATCATTATTTTTTATGTATAAGAATCTTCTTCTTATTGGAGTTTAAAAAGAGATGTTATATTGTACATTCAAAAGGCTTCTTCGGAGCCGAGACTGGGGAAATATTATTTCAGCTTGACTTTTAGTTTATGTGTGCCACTGTAGGTACAAAATAGATAAAATAAAAAAAAATTAAAGAAATCGATGACTAGAATTTGTATTTTGTTTGATAGGTTGATATGATAATGTAGAATATTTCAAAGTATTTAGTTCAACTTTTTCCGTAGGTTTCACATATTCTATTTAAACTGTAAGATAGGTTTTGCTATAAACTTCTGTATATATTTTTTACTAAACTCTAGGCCTAACTTGTATTTTAGGGCTTTTTAAAAGCTCGATAAAGGAACTTTAGGACATGCTGTGTTACAAAATGACGAACATTCTTATCAGAAGCTTCGATTGGTCGTAAATTCTATTTAGAGCTGATAAGTTTTATGTTGGATGCTTGTATGAAAACATGAAGTATACAAGACAGCATTTTATTTTATTCTTCTAAGATTTTCTGCTTATCTCAAAATAAGTTAGTATTAAAGTATCTGTTAGGGATTGGAACTCAAAGTAGGGCCCCGTTTAATAAATAAACACCTCTACAAATAAGTCATTTTTTTCAAAATTGTTACTTTAATTCTGTGACAGGGTAACAGTGGCCAAATTGAACCACTGCGTACACTCTGGGTACAATTCGGGGGGCACGGCAGCGCCCCCGTCAAGTCAAGCGCGATGCAACACTATCGTTCCATCCCTTTCTGGAACCATTCGGAATATTTACTTTCCCATAGAAAAACCTTAGAGACATTTCCATCGATATTATGTTGAACAGTTTATGTATTCTAAATTGAAAAGGCTCGCAGTATCCAAGGTCCATTCTTTCCATTCTACCCCTCAATGAGTTGCACGGCTCGCCCACCGTACCCTATTCTCATTGTTTTAATTCTACTCGAATCACTAATTGCCAACCGAGCCGCATTTAAAATATCCCCGCAAACCGTTTTAAACAACCACCTCATTGCATTTTAAAAGAAAGGATTATAATTTCTTTCCCTACGCTTTAGTAAGCGGATCTTTTATTAATTCAGTAAGTTGTTTGGGAGTTTTTTTAACGTTTCCTTGAATTATGTTTAATTATATTTAATTGTTGGTTTTATTTTTCAATTCTGTTTTTGTTTTGGGTTCAAGCTTGTTTATCGTAATTTTTTGTTTTTTATATATATTTTTCTATATTCTGTTAAACTGTTTTTATGAGAACTCTCTTCTGTCATTGCAGTTTCTATGCTTATAAGACTTTAGTAAGAACTTTTGATCGAGCTTTAAACCACATATCTAGAGACAAATAGTAAACCATCAGGTCCAATCACCTAACCTAACAAACATATGTGTAAAGAATTGGTTACTTTTCATAAAAAAATTATCACGCACAAAATGTATCACTTATCCACCAGGACCTTTAATTCCCCAGCTTTTTTCAAATAAAAAATAAATCTTCCAATAAAGTAGACCTCTGACTATGTATGTGTGAGGCAGCGCCAAGGTGCGCGTCAGTTTTTGTGTCCAAATTGTGAAATAATGAGAGATGTGCGCGCCGCTCCGACTGGGCCCTGCCTCCCCGCATGCTAATACAAAAACATGAATATTTATACAAGTGAACGCGTTCGGGGACAAAAATACGAAACAATTATGGTATCACGAAAATAATTTCATTGGAAAAAAATCTTGAAAATAATATTTTTGTTGGTGTATAGTGTATACCACGGAAGAGCGAAGTACTAACTGCTTAACATTTCTGTTTATATTTTTTGTTGGTACACCAGAGCGACATTGACGAACATCTTTGAAAAACTTTCGTCTCGCGTCTCAACTATTTGCATATCAAAATCAACCTCCGATCTGTTAAAAGATACACAACGAATGAAAATGGAAGGGGAGAGAGAAAGGCTTGTTGGAGCTTTCCTAGGATTTAAATTCAAATAGGCTGCTCTATCTGGTGAGGTGTCACTCGTGTCTGTCATACTGACTGATCGCTGTTGGTTAAATGATATACAAGCGAATATGTACTACTTATTTTACCCTATCTGTACATAGCTTTAGATTTAAACTTATGTACAGTTGGGCAATGAAAATGAAAAGCTCTTTAGTTCGTTCGTAAAAAGTGAATTGTGTGTATGTATTCAATTTTTTTTTTGAACTCCAAAACGACGCAACACCATACTCATAAGGGTAGTAGTTATTTACATATTCGGTCAAACGTCACGTTCCTATTGATACTTATCAATGTTATTTTTAAAGATACATTAATAGGAGCTATGTTTAAAGTCAATGTAAAAAAACTATATCATTATATTAATTGATAAATCTATATAGTTGTTAGTAGCACTTATGTGTCAATAGGCAGGTATATGACATACTAATCCACATACATCTAATCTTTTGTACCAATATCTTCAGTACTTCTTATTCTGATGTCACAGGCTGATACTACGAGTACTACTCAGTTACTTTGTATCAAGATCATGTAAATGTAAACAAAACCTTTAAGAATACGTTCCAAGAAAATCAAGTAGAAACCTAACATTGTCATGAGCGTTATGACTAAATCTATTTGATGCAAAGTCGGCGGCATTACCCTTGAATCATGAGATCAGTCACGGTGCAATCGAACGTCACGGTGCACACTGCGTCAGGGCTCATTTACAATTCTAACGCAGATATAGGTTTAATAAATATGTATAGCGCTAATATAGACTCGGGTGAACCTAAGCTAAGGTAATTTCTAACCTAGCTGAATTTGAACTTCTAAGGCTAGCGCGTTTAAACAAACAGATAATCAAAATTTCATAAATTCATGCTCTTCAGTTTTATTTGGTATAAATAGGTTTAGGTCTTGGACTTGAGACTCGGTTCCACCTAATCTAAGGTCCAGCCGATATTCTGAAATGTAACTGACTGAATATCTAATAAGAGATGAATATGAGAACTGGTTAAGGTTTTTCTAACAAGACTGTACTTGTTTTTATAGTCTCTATTGCGTTATATAAAGATTTAATTAAATAATTATATGGTCGAGAACCAGACTAATTTTGTTTAAAAAAAATGTGTTTAGATTGCATTGCAGAAAGATCTTCTAATTGATTTAAGAAGAATCTTCTAAGATTCACTCTTTAACATTTTTAAAGGTCACCTTTCGGACTTCTATAATAATTTACGAGGAAACCTTAAAAATAAGGAAAATACCAAAAAAATAAACCGGAAGTTTTAAGAAAAATAAAAACAGCAATTTTAAATGCACATAATTTTATCCGCACTGCTCTAGATAGCTACCAGACGGAAAATATTATAGGGAACTTTACCTACATTTTTAAAAGAAGTTTTCTTTATCCGACGAATAAATCGAAGGTGGGAGGAAAAGTTTATGCAACGGAAGAAATCCGTTGTTTTATTCATGAATAAATATAAAAAGTGGAGAAAATTCGATATCTCGATACGTAATAAATGCCTATTGCAGATCTAATAATAAAAAGTTTACTTTTGGGGTTTTCGATCACCAACCGTATAGGCGACCGTGGTGATTACGCCAAATTCTCCTCGCTATACTGCTATCTTCGGTGAGATGAGATGTCTTTGTCCAGTAGTGGGATATAACAGGCTTTACTTTTTTATTTTTACTTACGTTGTACCTAATAGAGTTAGCAAAACGGCCATTTCCAGAGTTTACTTTTTATCCGAAAATTCCCTGGGTTTATAAGGGCTGAAACTGCGTTAAGCGGGCGCACGGACGGGCAACCGCCACGAGCGGGCATACGCGCGGTTTCATACAAATGTGCTACGTCGCGGCGCGTCCACCCGCGTTGCACTTTTGTATGAAGCCGCGCGGGCGCCGCAGTTTCAAGCCTAAAACAAAAAATAACAATACTTACATATTTAAGAACGTTTCTATAAAGTTCTTATTAGACTAAACTCGATAAAACCAATGAAGTGGAAGCAAATCCTCACGCACAATATCCATTACGTGATGCAAATTTGTTGTAATCCTTAGCAGGAACATCTCGCGAGTGAAATATTTAATTTTCATAAAGTATACATTAGGTGAACAAGTTGTTAGCGGAGGGGACTTTTGCATACTTGTGTTCGAGCTTTAACGGTTAGATGTATGGTGATATAGATGCTTAGAGATTTGGTTGAGACGTATCAGTTTTATGTTGACTTTCAAAGATTAATTAGGGATAATTTTGACTAGAGATTTGGCCGTGGAATTAGCTGGTTTAAAGAGGTTAGTTACATATTAGTTTATGTTTAGAATAAAAAAATTAAAACCAAAATTTAAGTAATTATTGTTTTTCAAACCCAAAGTTTCAAATACAGTGTATACATTCAGTGTGCTTCTAAATATTTTCATTATTTTAGATAACGAAATTTTGATTAAATACCATTTAATTTGGCATAATAAGCACTGAGGACAACATTCAACCCCCAAACCGTACCAAATAAACTCAATAAAGAACTATTGTTCGATGAAACTGATAGACGCTCGACACAGAATTTGCATATCACCGATATTATATCGTCACGAAAAACGTATCCCTTACGGCTGTGTACACATGAATGACGCGTGATGCTGCCGACCTTCCCTGTAGTCATCCATCATTCCACGTGGCGCCTGCAATGAGACCGTCACACTGCGGGTGGAAACAACCCTGGTACACAAATTGAACCTTCTCCACACAGCTTTAAAGACCTATTTTACATGCGCGCTTAAAGTGAAAGGTGGCACTACGCCTCGCGAGTGAGGGAGGATCCCTGTCAAACGCTGGCGTAGTTTGACAGACGCGGGGCGAAGAGTATTTGACATGAAGGGGCTTGTTGGAAACGGGGTGTACTGACAGCGGGGAGGGGGGGCAAATTCTGCCCGGTCATGAATAGGCAATGGGCTCGCTTTATTTATAAAGATTGTTAGTAACACTGGCTCAGTGAACTGTTACAGTCACTATTCATCTTTATTGAGCTGACACTTTTAGCGCAAACTTTACAAAATTCTAATAAGAATCCGGTGTGATCTAGTTACGCTAAAATGATGGAATGAAAGGAACAAAAGATTCCTCTAGGAACTATTTGCTTAATATACAATAATAATAACCTTTTACATTCTATTGAGAAATATTACACAAAAAGCTCATCCAATTCTATACTACTACGCTTTCTATACTTTTACGCTATAGAGTAGATATACTGATATTATAAGTAAAGGAACCTACAATAAAAAACTTTATCAACGACAATTTAATTCAACCGAATCTTTCCCCAAGGGGAATAAAATCTATAACGTGATGGCAGTAGGTGAAACTGTAGCCAAGGAGGAAAATTTGATTATACGCGAGTTTGGCCTACCGCCAGCGGTTCACTATTTATCAACGAGTGCTCTTGGCTCGACGGTTACATGGGTACTAATCATTGAACCAATATCTTTGGAGGGATGTTGAAACGTTCGGTTGGTTTGGCTTGTTAACTGTTTTAAGTCAGATAGGTGTTTGTTTACAAGTATGCCAGTACATTAGATTTGTACTAATGTTTTGGCATAATCGTATTATTGGAATTAACTACAGAAACATACAATAGTATATCTTTTAGATTGGAGTAAAAGAAAAAGCAACAAACTCGATTAAACAAAAGCTACGATTCCTCTCGTACTATTTTGTTTTACTTAATTAACCTCGCTATCCCACCGCTGGGCAAAGATTTCCACCAATTCTTTCCAATCTTTTTTTCCAGTGCCGACTGCTTCTAATTCTGAGTATTAAGTATTAAATTCAGATATTTATTTACGAGTTTGTATAACGCTAGATATGTTACGTCTATTCTGATAAAAGCTTAGGTGCCTACTAAGATGATATTCGATTTCATCATTAATGACGTGTGATCCATTAGTAACAAGAAACATTCGCTCAGCAAGCACTAATTAACTTTATCAACGAATTCATTAGTCTTTAACGTAACTAATACTATGTACAGGTGATTATGTAATATAGTATTAAATTACACTTTGAAATTAGTAATTAATTAGACCTTTAGTTAGGTAATCGTTTTTGCATAATAACGTACTCATTACTTGAGTCAAATTTTGAGTAGTAATAATCGTAATACATTTAATTAAGTCATTACTTAAAAGGGTATTAATGAATCCAATTTTGATACCCACAGGTGACCCATTTGGGTCATTTGGACATTATTTACTTATCATAATTAGGTTAAAAGGTGATTTTCTAATTGTTTTTGGTTGAACACTAATTAACTACAATTACGATTATGTTACTATGAGTGTATTAAGTATGGCATATACATTCATTTTGAGTAGGTTAGTCTTCGATCAACAATACACAACTAGATATCGGGTCGCGTACAAAATCAAAGCTAAATACTGTCCGCGGAGATGACGTGTGACAGCTTATTTTGTTTACTACCGAACTGAAACAAAAATTTTAAAACAGTTCGAAGTTCAACCTAATAACAACCATGACACCCAGCAATAAAGTAGCAAATCTTATGAATAAAATAAGAGCTCACTTTTCAAATGAGGCGTTATTCATCGAGACGTATTTTTTGCGCCGACCCGACATCTAGTTGTTTATTGTTGATCGAAGAGGTTAGTGGCTAACCCTGGGTCAGACCGCCTTTAAGCCTCCGACATGTTCTGACGATTGAAACAACCGGAACCGACTGCTTAACGTGTCTTTCGAAGCACGGTATCGCTCAGATAGAAATGCCACTATCGCCCACACATCCGATTAGGCATATTTATGTAGGAAGTAATTCAAGCTTACAGCTTAGTTTGGGTCTAATTAACCGTGTGTATTTTTCCGGGTGCATTTATTTATTAAGTTAATCCACTATTCTCTGTCATTCCCATTCATATTTTTCAGTCGCCCTCTTTAGTTGTTTGTACGACATGAAATATTATAAGAATAAAATATAATATACCCGGACAAAATTCACGGTTAATTAGACCCACTGATTACTACATATACATACACAAATGCTTTATAAACATATAATTGACACCCACACGTCGTCGGCAACAAATATGTCCTCACATATTGTTGACTCCGGGCGGGAATCGAACCCGCAACCCCCAACACAGTAAGCGCTCTCACTGCCACTGTGCCAACGGGCTTGTCTAAAGTTATCAGTTTTTATATTACCTAAAACCTTAGACTCCTTAAAACTTCAACTTGATGACATAAAACTGTAACGACTTACGCTGGACGTATGTTCCCATACTTCCCTTTGATTCACAAACATTCTACAGCACACCATACATTTTCCTTCACCAAAAAGGCCGATTGCGTTTGACAAATGAGTATCATTATTTGACAGCCGCGATCGCACCGTCGGTTTGTCGACATGTTGTTATCTTTTGTTTTATTAAAGTCACCCCAAGACGGCATTATGAGGGATGATCGCTTAACATAATGTAGCCAATGTCGCTTGTTATGAGCTTACTTGGGTTGTGTCATGAACTCGGATTTGAATGGTAGGACTGGATGGTGAGATTTGTATTTGTAGATGTCAATTAGGTTTTAAAGTAGTGAATCTAAGCATGTCTAAGGTTAGATTAGTTTTAGTGATATATCTTCATTCATTGATACTTAGTTTTTGGTTAAGCGATTACTAAGTTTGATAAACTAGCAAAATAACATTTAATATCTTCTTCTTCTTCTTCATCAAGTGAATGGTCAACTTGACAAATCCTGGTGTCAGAGTTATAGAGCCGCCAAAGGCCTCTGACATGGCTCATGTAACGGTTACTATCCGTAGAAAGTAACCGGGACCGACGGCTTAAGGTGCCCTCCGAAGCACGGAATCATCTTACTTTTCGGGCAATCAGGTGATTCAGCCTGAAATGCCTTAATTTTAATATCTTAGAGTTAAGTCCGAGTAATGTTACGTGATGTTTTTTTACAACAAACAAGAACATAATCATTGGAATGTTACTTTATAATTATGGATTCATTAGAAAACTTAGTCGCCATCTCTGCACTGTGGCATCTCTTTTACCATCTACTTCCGCCACACTCAGAAAAATAATTTCAACAATAATAAAAATCAATAACTCCCAAAATCCGTCCCTAAGACAGAATTCCCCAAAAATCCGAAGTCACGCGTCTAGAATTCATTACCGATCCGAGTCATCGGTTGTCTATCGAGGGCTGCCGCGATCGAGAAGCGACAAAGGAAACCCCGCGAAAATCTCACTCGCTATAAGGCATTAGATGCGAACTTAGCGGAAGTGAGAGCGTCGGCGACGGCGGAATCGTAGTGCTTGAAACGATTTTCACCTACGCTTTCAACGCCTGTGTTTCCTTAAGCTTTAGCTTAATATCCACTAAAGGTAGCCTGGAGAATTCCCGAATTTAGGTAAATAACCTACAGTATTAGTAATTGGCCTGCTGGGCAAAGGCCTCTCATCTCACATCAGTACAGTGAGGAGAATTCGGCATAATCACCACGCTTGCCTAATGTTTGTAATCATGTTTGTAAAATTAGGAAACACGCTTTTTCCCGACCCGAGAATTGAACCCGGGACCTCAGTCTTGGCAGGCGAGTGCACATACCACTAGACCACCGAGGCATTATGTATAAAATATACAGCCTGTCGCGGTGAGCCTTTGGTTGAGGCAGTGTATCCACTTATGCGGCTACTTATAGGATAATAGGCTATTGGCCAATACACGGCCCGTACCGCTCCCACTCCGCTTCCGCTGTCTTCGAGTCTTAGGCCTTACCGACTCTAGTCATCGGTTGTCTATCGAGGGCTGCCACAAGCGAGTTGCGACAAAGGAAAGGGACCCCGCGCGAAATCTCGCTCGCTATAAATCATAAACGAACGGAAACAACCCTGCCACGATCCGAGTTCATTTTAATGTTTGCTTTTGTGTTTATCTGCGTTTTATGTAATTTGAGATTTTGAGAACTATTTTATTATTAGCCGCGTCCTGCGATTTTACCCACGTTGTACACGTTCCCGCGGGAATTATGGAGTAAAATGTATCCCATGTGTTATTCTGATTTATAACCTATATTAATGTAAAGTTTCATCCAAATCCGTTAATTAGTTTTTTCGTGAAAGAGTAAGATTATATAGGTAAAATTCTGTCAAATGTGAAGGAACCCTAAAACCATATATAAGAATGTATATAGTACGAAATACTAATATTATAAAGAGGTAAAATTTGTTTTTTTGTTTAATTTGATTTGAATAATTCTTTTTATAATATAAAGACACATTCAACGGAAAGGTTTTAGGCTATTTTTCATCCCGAAATTCCCATATAAACGGGCTAAACGCGGATATAACCGCGGACCGCTGCTAGTAAGTATATATAGTAGGAATAATATACGTATAAATATAGTATGTATATTGTTCTGTTCTCCGCCACCGTCGATCCCGTCATTTCTTTTATATTTTTTCATCAATGTCACATGTGACGCCGCAATGTCATTTTCATATGACGAAAAAAAATGTTTATTAAGACGCGTTCGGCGCGATATTACAATATTACCACTAGTGAAATATGGAAAGCTATTTTTTACGAGAGAATAACAAGGTGCGTGTAAGATTAAAAATCCTTGGGAGAGGGTTGCTCTTATTAAATGTCTAATGGTTAATATTCTTTATACTGGGAGGAGAAATAAAAAACGTTTGCAGAAACCTCCTTTGTGAAAAAGATATATAAATGTATGTGAACTTATTGAGATTTTTGCCAATTGGGCTAAACTAAAAAATATCTTACGAGTATTGAAACTACAACTAATCATTTTTAAACCGCCATGTCAATATTCTGACAAGTTATCACACCACATCTGTCAGACAGATTTAAATTAATTACTATACTGCTTAAAATTACAATACATCATATATAATAATGAACAATATTCTAAATGATAGTTGACTATTGTTTTAAATGTCCTTTTAAGAGTACAAAAGTGTATACGTACGCTACTGTACTTTTAAAAGTACGTTAACTATTAACGTATTCCATAAACTGTACAGTGTAGAGTATGTAGATAGCGGTGCGAATGGTAGTCGGTGCGCCGGCAGATGTGCGCCGGTTGTGATTGTCTTGCCGCGATGATTGATGATCTTCACAGACAGATGGCGGACAGGGCTGCCGCTAGCACTTTTACTAATATTTAATTTTATTAGTTAATATTTTTGCGAAATCTGTTTGAAGATTAAACTGATAAGTATTACTTAGGTAAATAAGTAAAAAGTATTATAAGTAGTAAAGTATAAAACTTACTTAGTAAAGTATACTTTTTAGGGATTTTTTTTAACAAAAAATACGTTTAACAAATACCTATTCTTTGCGATACTGTATTTTAAATTTGTTTAAAATAATGATATGCGATACAAATAATTACATATATCTTGTGATTTATATAAATCTCAAGAAAAGAATACATGAAAACTAATTTTATATAACTCAGGTTTATTTGAATTTATAGTATAGTTAATAAACATTGCACCTTAATATTATAGTAATTAAAATTCAGTTTCAATAATTAGTCAGCTGACTACTTAATTAAACACAATCGTAACAATAATACGTAATTACGAGTATGTTCCATCTACGCATAATATTGACATTTATCTACATTTTCTAATCACCTATTGTAATTTAATTATCATTACAGGAATTCTCCTCTCCAGTCTCGAAAAACCAAATAACTGTAGTAAGATTACTGCTTAGTTCTATGATAATTTTAGTTATTTTTTATATTTATTTTTTTCAAATTCAATAACAATTCCTATACAAAACAAGCAAAAACAATGCGTATCTATCTCAAAAACAAGTAAACACCTTAATTATCTATTGATACTTTCTATTCACAAATAAAATGGTAGCAAATATATAAATAGATACACAATAGGGATTAAAGTCCAGTGTGTAAGAAAAGGACCAATGCGGGATTATCCCCATTCACTACATTTTGATTGACAGATGTTTCTATCTCTTTCTAACAAAGGGATATGGGGGCCACGCCTTCGATTAAGATTTTGAATAGAATAGATTTATAAAAAAATTGATGATAAGAAATTTCTGATTTCAAAATAGTTTCAATGATATTGGTGTAGGAAATAAAATAGATTATTTATTTATTTATACCTAAGTTTAAAGGAATAAGTAGCCATGAAAATGATCAATGTATAATTTTTATTCAAGTACCTACTTTGTTTATTATTTTTATTTAGAGTAAAGAAAATTTAAATTAATATTTTTATTATTTTTTTACTTAAATGAAAGTTAAATATACCGCGCGTCAACCCTACCATTCTATTCGACTCACGTTTATTCAATATAAGCAAACTCAGACATAGGCCACATAAAAGTACTTCTTCCAAATATTTTACATTCGTCAACAGATATCCTTGCCATGATTTTGTATACCAAACGGCTTAGGATGAAACATATCTAGTGAACTTAGTATAAGAGGAAGAATGTTTATTTTGTAGATATATAAATAAAATTTTGCATTATTGAGTTGTTATTTAGTAGTCGTTACATAAGCCATGTCAGAGGCCTTTGGCGGCTCAATAACTCTGACACTAGGATTGGTCAGGTTGACCATCCACTCGATGAAGAAGAAGTTGTATTCTCATACGTAATTATCTTTTATCAAATAAAAATATGAATTTCTTGTGTCACGGGTACCTTCAGCTTACGCTCACGGACCAGTAAAAGTTAAAGCGAAATGTCCGTCTTGACAGACGTAAGAAAATGAAAAATTGTGGCTTACTACTGGCAGCCAAAACTACTTTAACAGAGTGTAATTTAAGTTATAATACAACGCTTTGTATTAAACAGTTTAAAGAATCGTGATCTTGTTGTAACGTATGTTGCGATAGCCCACCGTTTGAAACAATCATTTTAGTCCTTTAAACAGGACATTATAGCTTTTTATCTGATGTTGAGAACTTGGTTAACTACTTATTTTCTAATTAATTCGTTATATCTCAAACCAAAAGTCAACTAAACTTAGTTTTAGTGAATCAATTTTGAAATTTTAATCTTAGTTTAGCTAGTAAACTTGGATTAAGTTGAACTGATCCAGTTCAGTTGTAACGGTGATATTTGGGCTTAATAAGTAAATCACCTCATTATGCAATGCAATGAATTTTGTGTAGGTACTATGGAGTAATTTGACTACATATACTATAATTAACTAAACATCTTGTAACGTAGTTAATTATGCAATTATTAGTCACCTGCAGTCGAAGTGATTTAATTTGTACCTACTTAATCTTTTAGTATCTAATTTACCTTTTACCTTATCAATAGTGACATAGTTTAACTAATTAAGGTGATTTAGTGACAGAATTTTAATCACCTAATAATTTTTTTGGTAATAATTATAGTATGGTAGTTGGTATGCATATAAGTAAGTTGAAGAATTTTGAATAAGAAGACGATTATTAAGTCTAAATCTATCAACCTTTCTGTGTATACAGTTTATTTGATATAAAATTAATGTTATATTTTAGTCCAAGACAAAAAAGCACCCTTGCATTCAAACCATTGATAACTCCTCATTGATTTAATTATTTTAGAAGTTCCATTCAACCCGGTCAAAATTAAAGGTCTCTAATATAGCAAAAAACTTCGATAATTGACCATAAGTTTACTTAGTATAGGTACTACAAATATATAATACCTATCTAAACCTCTTGGTAACATAACAATACCCATTTCTATATATTTAACCTATACTAAAGATATAAATAATGGTACACATATCGCCATCTATTTGCTAACGGACAACCTACCACTAATACGATACAGAACCCATCCGAAAAAGCTTTGAGCGTTAATACTTACAACTGCTTTTATGTGACCAAATATCCAGGACAAAGCCTTTATACTAAGTCACCTTCACATAATACGAAATTGTACATAATTTTAAAGTGTATTTGAGTCATTTTAATAGTATTTTATTACTATTTTAGTTGAGGAAATAATGTAACATGGCGCTACGGTTTCAAAGCTACGAGCTACGTGGCTTCGGAAATGAACTTGAGCTTGATTTTACGTTTTGATGTCTGAGTTTAACACTAGATGGCGCTTATATACAAGATTATGTTGTGTGATATTCTTATGTTTTACATAATATTGTTTTGAATTTAGAATATGAAATGAAGGGACTTAAATGAGATCACTTATTGTACTGTATTATTAGGTAGTTATGTTTAGTGTGTTTGCACTTTGTAGGTAGGTCTAAATCACAAAATGTATTCCTAAAAGTAATTACATAATATGGGATAATAAAGGAATATAGATAGTTTATTAGCACTTTTAAAGGACTACCACCTCACCGGAGATATCAGTACAGTAAGGCAGAACTAATTAAGTACATAAAATGTATTTAAGGAATATAGTACTTAATGTTAGTAAATAAAAACATTCTATATCTTATGGTTCTGAGAAAGCAGAAATCAAAATATTACAAAACACGATAAAAATCTATCTAATTACTTTGTTTGTAACAATACAATAGATGGTTATCTGTTGGCATATTTTCAACGCCTTAACTTATCGGGCTGTTGGAAATAAACAAGTAAATCTTATAAATAAATAAACAAAATTCCAATAACATTTTGGGGATTCAGATATTGAATTATTTTGATAATTACCAATAAATAAAATACTTAATAGTATTTACCCTCACTGTACTGATATTATCGCGTGATATGCCTTTGCTCAACATTGCGACATTACAGGCTTTGCTTTAGTTTACTTTCTAAACTAACTTACATTGTCTCGGATAGGTTACATAGGTACATAGGTAGGATAGGTACAGCGCCTACATAGTCACCTGGATGATAAAAAAAGTTAAATAAATAAATCTTTATTTACACAAAGAGTAGGTACAAAAAGTGCTTTAACATTAACATCAATTCAATTTGATAGCATTGTACAAGCATAGTTGTTGGCGCTGACCTCTAAACTGAGATTAACTCGTGTTTTAGATGGTCAGTGGTTCCTCATAGAAAATAGCGTTAATCTATCTAAACAAACTGTAGGGACGGGTTGACAAGCGCATTGAGTTATAGACAAGCGTCATTTAAATTAAGCGAGAACTGGCGAGTGTATTAGAAGACGCCCAAATAATCGAGATATCTGACATGTGTAACGTTTTGAATTAAAACTTCGTTTACGAATACACTTCGCCTTTATTTTATACTAACCGCGCCCCGCGTTGTTCCCGTTGTTTCATCCAAATCCGTTCATTAGTTTTTGCGTGAAAGAGTAACAAACATACATACATATATATATACATCCTCAGAAACTTTTGCATTTATAATATTAGTATTTTATGAGGCGTTTTAACACCTCAGTCTTTTATGACTACGGGTCCTTTAAATGGGCCGAAACGTCATATAAAATCACTACATAGTATAAAACAAAGTTTTGTCTGTTTGTCTGTTTGTCTGTATGCTTAAATCTTTAAAATTACGCAACGGATTTTGATGCGGTTTTTTGTAATAGGTAGAGTGATTTAAGAGGAAGGTTTTTATGTAAAAAAAATTCCCGAAATTCCCACGGGAACGGGCACAACGCGGGTAAAACTGCGGGGCGCTGCTAGTGTAAAATAAAAGCGAAGTGTATCCGTAAACGTGGTTTCAATTCAAAATTTGTAGTGTTGGCTTAAACTTAAGAAACCAGTATGTGAGACGTTCACAGACTATTACAACCGCTAGCTCACTGTATGTAAACAAGCTCAACTTAAACACACGCTACAAGAAATAACTGTCCTTCTATAGCAGTAAGCTACACATTAAGAATGGCTATTACATAGTTAGATGAAATCAAATAAACTTATTACAGTAAATTAATTAGTTTAGTGATTACTATTACTATAAAGTTGTGTCTGTTTATGTCATTGTATTCAGTTTTAGAGTAACTGTGGAATGAAATAAGTTAGCGGTATAAAATTAGGATGATTTTGAGGGTCTTGGTACTTTACTAGAAGAGTTGGTATTAGAATATGGTTGTATTGACATCGGTACGATTAACAATGAAGTTCCAATGAATGATTAAAAAATTGAGTAAGTACATAACAGACCCTGTACACACTATAGGTATATACGGTACATACATAATTTTATGAATTAAACATGAGGTGATTCAGTTTAATGAATTGTTTTATTACATGTTATCTCCACGTATTCATATATAGCAAAATCAGGTTACTATATCCCTAAAGAGTAGAGTCCAAACTGGATGAAAAATACCTACTAAAAATGTAATGACACTACGTAAACAAGTCATCCCAAAAACCTAACCAAAAATTTAAGTTAAGTTTAAGTTGTCAACAATGTTCAATTGGAATGAGAAAAGGTCTCCATAACAACCTCCTAATTACCCAATCGAAGGACAACCTTACCAGTTTGCTAATCACCGATGACACACAACAATAGGAAACCCTATATAATCAGGAAGAAGTTACAGAAAGCTTTATAACTAATCCAACTTTCATTGAGGACGTTAGTAAAGTGCCAGTTAAAGATATGCCTGAAACTACTGCTAATTCACCTCCTGAAGTCATGAGCTGTTCCGGTGTTGAAGAACCTTGGGGAGCTCAGGGACCTAATACAAACGAAACGGTAATTGATAATTTTTATTTATTTTTAAGCTTTTTCCGTCTTGTTTTATATAATATGGAACATTTAAAATACGTACTACGTACCTACGTTAAAGTACCTACTACGAGTATACTTCTTCTTCTTCTTTGGCCTTTGGCGGTCCGATAACTCTGACACTAGGATTGGTCAGGTTGACCATCCATTCGATGAAGAAGAAGAAGACTACGAGTATATACCTATTAAAGCTAAAAATATCGAAGTCCTGAAAAGTCTCAATTAAAATTCTTAATAGTACTTCCCTATTTTTATTAATAAGTATAAAAAATCCAAATTGATTTAGTCCAATAAAGTTCATAAAACTTATCCTATTTTTTTCTAATTTTCAGGTGGAATGGGTAGACCTTCAAGACTACAAGATACCGTTACCAGACCCAAATATCCCAGTAATGAACAACGTACCATCAAACTATATACCCAACGGAATCATCTCTTCACAAGTACCAGTAGGCTACAACCCCCAAAACTTTGTCAACGTAGCATATCAAAGAAATCCAGTCATCTCCAACTACAATACAGTGAACATGCAAAACCCTCAAATGCTCAACCTACCAATGATGGTCCAAAGGCCTGTTCAGAAGCAAAAGAATTGGCCCAACCAAACCAGATTTGTCCAAACAACATGGAACAAACCTAATGGAGTAAAAAAACAAAAGCGCATCAGAACAGCTTTCACAAGTCAACAGATGATGGAATTGGAGCAAGAGTACTCAAGAACGAGATATCTGGATCGCACGCGTAGAATGGAACTAGCCAACATTCTGCGCTTGAACGAAAGAACGATAAAGATCTGGTTCCAGAACAGAAGAATGAAGGAAAAGAAGGATAGAGCTGAAAGTATGGAAGACGCTGAAGATGGAACTGATTCGCCACCTGAAGTAATGGTTTTACATGAACAATATCCTTCAAACGATTATCGTCCTGGAGTCTACGTCGACTTTCCCATGAATCCTATGCCAATGACGTCAGCACCCCAAGTCGTGGTCCCTGTAAACTATCCTACATACTCAGTGCCAGAAGAATGCAACCAGTACCAGCAGGTTCACTTACAACTGCAACATTATCCTGAAACTTACAGTTGTGAAGTGCAGGAATCTTCACCAGAGTCCACAGCCCAGTCTGAAAGTTCGACAATCAATTCTAGTGACACAACTGAAAAGAATTGGGATCTTTCATGGATTAAAACCCTTCAAGCTGAAGAAGAGTATTAGGATATATATTTAGATAGTAATGATGTAGAAAGTAGCTTTAAGGTTCTGTAAATAATATGGTTTTAATTAGATGAATAAATTAAATATTAATAATATTTTTACTTTTAATTGCCTGCCACAAACGTTACATTATTTTTATAAATAGGATTATATTATCACTACATATATATTTTTCAATACTTTCTCTTAACCCATGCCACACATAGGTGTAGTCTGTTATGTCCAACTGAAGGCATTCCTTTCAACGGGTCATTTAAAGACATTTACATTACATGCTATTCGTATAAGTACTTAAGTACCTATGTTAGTTTAGTCTTTATATCTTTGAGCATAATATGGGTATTATATTTTTTAGTTTCATAGACGTAATTAAGTAGTAAGTATTATAAGTTTCTGAGACGTTTGCCATAACGTTATGCTTAGTTAGTTAGTCGTGCCTTGCTTCAACCTAAAACCTTAGACTATTGTAAAACTTATCAACCACTTAGCTTGAAAAATTCGTAACAAACACCCATTTAGAAGAACAATTTTGCTTCATGTTACAGCCTGTTCCTACTGGTTGACTTCATTTTGAAACGCTATTCGTCCATTGTTCGGCATGTGTTGATGCAGGTGAAACCGAAAGCAACGCTAGTCCTCATTGCACCAAAAATAATAAATACAATAAAAAGAGTATAGTCTTAATATCAGACATCTTCAATGAACTCAATATCTAACTCACTCATTACAGAGTAATCACTAACGCCCAATAAATTATCTAAGGTTGCAGATAATGTTATTTTTGGAAACGTAAATAAATGTCAAATTTTGGCGGCTAAAAGGACGGAATATTATTAGGACAATGTTGTATCACTGTAAGGCCTTTTTAATGCTATGGTTCATGATCTTATAAAGTGGCTTAAAAAGATCTTAAAAAGATTTGAGATTCTGATTATACTTAAATCCATGTCTATCTGAGATTACCAGTAAAAATAACTTACTAGGACTGTTTTTCAAATTCGAGTAGGTCAACTCTAGAGTCTGGAATTTTTAGACCACCTTAAGACGTCCAACGTAGCCAAACTATTGAAGTAACTTAAACAATTTTCACGAGAATCTTTAAAAAAATAGTACCACTATCGGTCACCTTTCAAGTAGTGACCGAACTGCACGTTGAATAACAATTGCAACGAGTTTACTTTGATTAATAAAACTACAAGTGTTACAGAGTTATCATAGGAACTAACGTATTATTATGTACATTGTACAAGCGTTGTTGATTTTCAGCGACAAGTCACGTGAGGGCTTTAAAGAAAAAATATAAAATTTGTCATGTGAAGTTCCTGTTGAGGTTCATGTAAGCTTCCTATTAAGGTCGACGGCTCGGAGTGTGTGAGCTTGCTCGGTTTTAACAATGCTAAACTAATCAAATTAATCGCAAATAACGACCATGCGACTGCAGTTGACAGCCAAAACAAAGAAACTAAAATAAATATTGAAGCTAATGAATCTCTTTTGTGTATCTGTAGAAATGCTCAACACAATTAATACAAAACAATTTGGGGCTAGCAATTAATGGCTGCTTCTAATATCAGTCCCAATATTAACTCTAGATCCATTAGTGGATACCTAATTGACGATTGCCAACAACAATTAGTTAACAGTCAACGATTTGGTAATTTAGTCATTATTTAATGTTCATTACTATATATGACACTTAAATATTTAGAATTTCTTAGTTCAATTATTATAACTGCCGTTGCGATAACGTCTAAACTGGTGTGACTTGAATTTAGTGGAATATTATTTGAAAAAATAAAATTGAATTGTAAAATTCGAACAATCATTATGAATGTGAGTATTTATTATTACGAGTTACTTTGAATTGTTTTTGTTTAGATCAAAACCAATAATAGAGTTGATATAAAGCGAATTGTTCTTTAAATAATATAAAAAGGCTACTGATTAGAAAACTTATTCCCTCTTTGTTCTCAAATTAAAGATTAATAATTCTATGTTTGATAAACCCTTTCCTTTTGTTTCAGATTAATACAAATTTCCTTAAATCAAGACCAATGTCCCTGAGGAAAGTAAAACGATTCAGGAGCGCTTTTACAACTGAGCAGATCAACTTCCTTGAGAATCAGTTCAAGAAGTTTCCTTACATAAGTAGCGAGCATCGAAAAGAGGTAGCAACTGCTTTGCAGATGCAAGAAAGAGCAGTCAAAATATGGTTTCAGAACCGAAGAATGAAAGAAAAGAAAGAGACGGGAAATAAGGAAAGTGAGGAAGTGAATGAAGACAGAAAACATAATTTGAGTAATGAGTGTTCATCATCAACTACAGAAACATTTTCTCCTTTACCAATCTTCTCAGTGCCTTCAGAAGCTGTGATAAATGTAAACAAAAGGACTGAAGATATAACAGATTTAAAACCCCAATACCCAAAGGTAAATGTCTATAAGGAAATGTATAATAATATA
The DNA here is from genome assembly GCA_963082685.1 of Cyclophora albipunctata. Classification (NCBI taxonomy): domain Eukaryota; kingdom Metazoa; phylum Arthropoda; class Insecta; order Lepidoptera; family Geometridae; genus Cyclophora; species Cyclophora albipunctata. The sequence continues at coordinate 3,800,115 of OY720118.1, forward strand.
CCAAGACCACTGGAAGTGCCTGCAACAAAATCAGTTATCACAAACTTAAAAAAGCCTACTAATGTAACGGAAGATTTATATAAAACCTACAAACAAGAAAGACAAGATAACAAAGATGAAAGGAGGAATATGTCAGTCTCTAAAGAATTGGAATCACCTACAGAATTCAAAAATCTTCCGAGTACTTTAAAAACTGCCCAAGATTTATCAGCAAGACATAAAGTACAGAAAAATCAAAACCTTTCAATCAAGTCTGAAGATTACAATACAAATATCAATGTTAATAACCACAATGTACCAAGGCCTGAAAATAGGAAACCAGCTTTCGTATCAGTGATGCCGACAATCTATGCTCATCCTTTTGCCACTCCTGGAGGTGTTATTTGGAAACCTATGAATATGATGCCAGTGGGATCTATGCCGGTGCCTACTCCTCAAGAGTCTTTGCAGAACGTAAGCTGTAACTGCAACTGTCATAAAAGACAAATACCAGTCAATTTCAATCAGGTTAATGATCCGTATTCACAGTATGTTGTTTCGGTACCTTTTTAAGTAATATTAATTAGAATTTGTTCTATAAAAGGTTAATAGAAATGTTAAAAAAAGACGTGTGGCACTCGGGGACTGCCGCGGTAAAGCTATTGCATAGTTATTTTTTGTATCACTAGATGGCGTTAGTGGGGAGCGTGAGGTTTTTTCACGTGAGGTTTTTTCATTACGGAATTTCTGGATTCGGTCCCCGCGCTCAAGGCCCGCGATAGAAGCTATGCAATAGCATAAAAGGATAACCTATAATCTACCATTTGGTAGTATAATTTTACAATACTCGTAATATTGTAAACTAACCTTGCAAACTAAATTTCTTTTTTACCTTATTCTTCTGTGTTCTATGTATTAATGTAAACGATTGTGATGTGTACATATACCTTAAGACTATTTTGTATACAGTTATAGTAATAAGTAAGTTATTTGGTTTTTTGACTTGTATTTATTTATTAAGACTTATAGTGGGTATGTAACTATTTTGTAATAATAAAATGATAAGCTTGTGTTAATAATGGGGATAATTTATTTCATTTTATTTGTTATACATTCTTTTTCATTTTCACAAGTCCTTAGATCTTATTGATAAAATATTAAATTCTTATCAAATTAATTTACAATCTGGTTTTATTAAAACTTATCTATATGCTTAGTTAATAAATAAAATAATTTACTATATATTTAAAATAAATCCTTAATTAATAAATTAAATAAATTAAACACTTCGTTTAAATAAAAAAGTTACAGTAACAGTTTTAGACAGAAAACAGTAGAAAAAAGATAGTTCATAGTCATTCTTACATTAAAAATAAAATATAAATTCTTAATATATTAGCAACAGATTTAACTTTATTTATTTAGTATTTACTATTAAATTAAAATAAATTAATTAAAATTATAATAATAACAAGGATACTCATTTGATTGCCAGTATCCGTAAAATCCATTAGCACACTGATTTTGATTTTCATTGAAATAATTTGTATCATTATTGGGATAATATTCGGTAGCATAACCATTATTAAACTGTACATCACTATACTGTGGTAAGATATATTGATCGTTATTATACGAGGGAATTTGACCGTTATTGACATCTGTATTCCCGTTGTAATAGTAAGTGTTTTCTACCTGATTGACTACATGTTCGTAGGGTACAAATTCGGGTGTAGGTGTTTCTATGTTTTCGCTTGAGGTGTCTGAATCGGATGATTCTCTCTTCTCCTTCATTCTTCGGTTCTGATACCAGATTTTGATGCATTTCTCTTCGATATTCATTTGTTTTGCTAATTCGCGTCGACCCTCAGAATCTATGTATTTGTTCTCCAAAAATCGCTTTTCTAGCGTTTTAATTTGTTCAGTAGTGTAGGCAGTTCTTACTCGCTTGGGTTTTTTCTTAATAGTTTTTGTTATGGCTGTAAAATATATAAGTTGAGATTATAATGAGTATAATTACAATACACAATTTGTGTTATTTTAGGCCGCTCGTTTAAACCACTAGTTGACAAGCTACGAGCCAGTCGAATTAATTAGAACGTGGCTCGCTGCTCGCGTTCTAATGAACTCGGTAGCTTGTAAACTAGCTCAATCTAAAGAAACGATAAGGGTGCGTATTCATTGAAGCAGAAGGGAGTCGTGCGGTGTCCAATAGAGCAATCACAGCGCATTGAAATTTCGCTTCACTCCGTTTTGTTCCGTTTCGCTCTGTTTCAATGGAAATGTGTATACACCCTAATTGTGTATACATACGTGTCTTTTTTATACTTGGTGCTGGCCAAACTCCACAGAAGGGTTTGGTCTCCCATTTTGCCTCCTGGAACGAGTATACATTTGCTTATTAATAATTTTACCTTAAGAACATTCATTTCATTGTTAAAAATAAATGGTTTAATTAGAAACCTAATATTATCATATTTTTTCTACTGGCTATTAGCTGTTCTTCGCAGATTTTGCCCATTTCTGTCCTTTCGAGAATATTGATGGTAAAAAATAACCTTCAAACCCAAACTATCAACCAGTAGTCACTCACTTTCCTAATATTATCATATGTTTTACTAGCTATTAGTTCTTAAGAGATTTTACCCATTTTGTGTCCTTTCGAGAATATTGATGGTAAAAAATAGCCTTTAAACCCAGACTATCAACCAGTCACCTTGGAAGTGTAACAAACTTCCATCCATCTCTTCAAACAATCACGTTTATAATAGTTCAAAAACAATTGTTTATAATATACATATCTTACAAAAGAACAAAGCTCATTGTTGTATTTTTATTAATTTTAATGGAAAATACTCAAAAACATAATGCCAGTACAAAATGGCGATTTTAACCGTCCTCACACATGTAAGTAATTATTTTGTAAATAAAACAATATATTTACCTTATTTTCGTCTTTAATTGTCGCCAACGCAGTAACTAATATATTTTGTAACATTTTTATTAGTTTTCACAATATTTTCTGATAAATTTCAAAAGTTATTTCCACGAATATGTTCACTATTTCTATAGTAACGATCAACTGAGTCAACGCAAAGAACGAATCGAGATTATCTACCCTCTAACAGATAATAATATGTGCAATTTAATGCAAGTATAATTTTATTGTTGGCAGTATTTTAAAAACAAACAAAGAAGTAATTTCATAAAATGTATATTGTTAAATAACTCTTATTCTATAACATTGGTATTAAAACTCTTAATAAATTAGCTTATAAACTAAGAAAAAAGTTAATGAAATAAAATTATGATATACAATTTAACAATAAGTTACACAATAATGTGATTTTTAGATAACTTTACGACTATTAATAGACAATAATACTAACTTATTACAAAAATCGTGAAATACATATTATTATATAATTTTAAATTATAAATTAAACAAACCTATTATTTAAAATTTAAGAAAATTAATACAACGATATTATAATAAATGTTCACACGAACAGATCTTACAACAAAACAAGCACCATTTAAAATTATCTTAACATCAGAAAATTCCAATAAGTTATTTACTGCAGTCAGTCTTATTATGCAACTGTTATTTCTATAAAAATATAACTTGTATCTACAAATACCGCAATAACTAGTTAATTAACAGAAATTACAGATTCAATATCAATCAGCTGTTGAACTGTATCATCAAAGCATGAACTACCTTCATTGGAATCTTCATCAACAGTACTTGCCGGTGAAATTGGTTCGTACATAGGAGGTTCAACTTTTGTACTTTGAACTACAGGAACTACTGGTATACTCAAATACTCATCAATGACAGCCACTAGATCTTCCATGATCTTATCATCAAGTGTAACAAAACCGAATTCATCAGTTCTTTCATTGATTTTAGATTCAACGTAATCTAATCTTGAGAAATCTACTTCTTGATTCCCTTCGCCATCTGAATCTTCTCTTTTCACTTTAAGTCTACGATTCTGAAACCAGATTTTGACTGATTTGTCGGTCAGCTTCAGTTCGTTGACTATGATTTGTCTCTCTTCTTTAGTGACGTAAGGTTTTTTGGCAAAAATCATTTCCAGTGCTTCTACTTGTTCGGTTGTGAATATTGTACGCTTTCGTTTAGTACGTTTTACTACTGGTTTGAAGTTTCCCGATGATGTTGGAACTACTGGAAAAGACAAAATGTTTAAATTACAAGTTCATAATGACATATAGCTATATTTGTTATTGATGGCAATTGAACATGAAACTTACGACTTATTCGAGCTCGATGAATCTTCTCAAGAGCATTATTGTAATTGTTCTGGTATCGTCTGATCTGCACTGATGTACTCGTCACTGGATATGGTATCTGTGTTTGAGGCTGCAGCAATAGAAATAGTTGCATTTAAATGTCATATTCATTAGAGCAAAGTCAGTTTTCTAACTCAATGGAGTTTGTATTAATATAATAGGTACCTATAAAATTAATTACCTGAACTGGATTGAAAGTAGAAAAATACGTGGACATGTTGAGAGTGTTTTGAGTCTTGAATTGTTTAGTTTCATCCCATGCCGGTGATAACAAGATTGAGTTATTACTATTGTTGTCACCAATCTGGAAAAAAATCGAATTAGAACATTGCTTATATATAGCAGTTTATTTAAACCGGTCCCCATTTGATTGTGATACCCTCGTTTTATAGCCAACATAGAAGTACATAGTACCACTATAATAATGTACATATCTGAGCGGTGAACTATTATGAAATACATATGAGGCATCCATTTCCCATATACACAAAGTTAGATATTCAGTCGTATTTACCTGATTAACATTATCACTTGCAAATGGCGCTGCATCTTCATGATACGATAATTCACTTTTCCCATTTTGATCGTCACTAACCTGAAATAAGACACTAATGTTTAGTAAATTTCATAACATCATTTCATTTATATTATGAGCACAGCAAATAATTCTATTTACATTAATCTGGACTTGTACATCGTGACTTTGTGTTTCCAGAAGATATTCAGACATTATCTGATCTTCCCACTGGATATTTTCATTGCCAAAGGCGTAGGTATTTTGGTAGGAGCACATATTGGCTTTACACACTGGGTACTAATAATGTAAATATCTGTACCCAAAAATATTTATAGGGAGTCTTGTTTCGAGTAATTAGTTAATACCAACCCCTTTTCCCTGTTTCTGCTCGCTGATTGGTTGTCTTTAAGCCCTAATTAGTGACTTGACACCTGCTAATTAGGGTGGGATTATTCTCATTTGAGCTTGATTTAAAAAGTGTAAACAAAGCAGGTAGTTACTGTGTAGGTTAAACGGACTAGGGTTTATGTTTTGATGATACTAGTTATGTCAGAATTAGAATTATGTAGAAAAGTCGTTCAAACCAATAGTAATCGTTTTGCACTCAATTTATTTATCTACGTTTTGTCAACTGTTGAAAATGTGTACACAAGTCACGACAAGTCATACATTTTGACTATAGATAACTAATACAATGCGAAAAGGTTTTAGGCCTTCCTAGGCTTCCTAGCCACAAGGGTAGAAGTTATGGACTGTTTGCGGTTTCCCCGCGTTGTGCCCGTTCCCGTGGGATATTTAATACATATAAAGCTTCCTCTTGAATCACTGTATCTATTTAAAAAAAAAACGCGTCAAATCCGTCGCGTAGTTTAAAAGATCTAAGTATACATAGGGACAGACAGACAGCGGAAAGCGACTTTGTTTTATACTACGAGTTTGTAGTGATTTAACAGTCATAATGAATAAAAATTGTGTTAAATCTTATTTGTTTGGCAGAATATTACTGCAATAATTATTGTACTTGGCGCGCCAAGAGTGAGGATTCGGTCTTGCGAATTTCCATTCGTAAATCAATATTCAGATTGGATCTTTAAGGATTCCTTAGTATTTGATTTAACCTCAAGATAATGTCAGATAATTAAAAAATTATGATGTTTTAATATAACACGTGTTCAAAATTGATATTCAAATCAAAGAAATAGGTTTCTGAATACTTCAGACGTTATGGTAATTAAAAAAACAATTATAATGTATTAGACATTATTAGGTACTTTAAAATTGGATTAGCAAAATACGTCTGTAGTCAAAGTAATAATATGTAGTAAAAATATTTACATTTTAACTGTGTACTAAAAAGGTGCTTTTGTTTTCAATGGGTTCATAAAGTTACATTTTGTGCTAGAACAAAATTATCAAGTTCATTGCTTGCATGTTTTCAAATAAAATAAAATGTGTATTCTCATATTATATTAGGTAGTTTTTGGTCAATATCTTAATGACTTTGGTATCAGTAGGTAGGTAGAGACCTACATTACCTACGTAATAACTTGTGGTTAAAATCTACTTTTGATTAGAATAAACTGTACAATATACCATTGTTATCTATAACCATGTAGGTACCATTATGAGGACTAAGTACGTGAATAAATAACAAAACAAGGTGATATTTTTATAAAAAAATAAGATCGAACTATTTTGAACTGGAGACCTCTCGAACAGAACAAACAATAACTGCCTAGATACAAAGGGTTGGTTGATAACATAACATGACCAAATATTGTCTTTGAAAATGATGAACAAAAGATGAAACTGAGTGCTAATGACTCAGTTGATGATAACAATAGGATTAGGCTGATTTAGGTATTACGATGATCGTAATATTTTGAAAATAAATGGCGTTAGAATCTAAAAAACGAATTGCTTCAACAAATAAATCAACAGATCTTAAGTACGTTTGACAGGTATTTTAGCTACCGTAAGCAATGACTACAAACAACTAAGGTTTTATCTATAGTGTCCACTATCGGGGACCCGGTATTTGTCTTATCTGGCACACAAACAAACAAGCCTCCTAAACTGATACACACAGACGTACAAAGTCATTACTAAATTAACGATATTCAGTTCACCAAAAAAGCATTTTGTAAACAAGTTCCATTCTGTGCGGTTGTCAGTGGTGTATTATTGTGACGTCAATACTAATAATGCAATAGGAGTGACTTTCACCTGAGGGAATAAAATACAAGTGTCATGTCATCGTCTTCACCATCTCCGCCGAGTCTTCATTCAGAACAAGATAATTCAAGAGACAGTTCTTCTTCAGAATTTTCCAATGCCGTACCTGAGACATACGATGAAAATGTACTAAGTTCTAAAAGTGATTTCAAACCTAACGGTAGTATTACACACGCTGTTGAAGATATTCTATCGGAAGGAATCAGTTACAATACAGAAGGTCCGTATCAAGATTACAAAGGTGAAGTGTTATCAGCTATTCCTCAATCGTATGTGCAAGATTATAATTCAAGAGATTCTACTGGGTTTAGTATTCAAGACATTCTTGGATTGAACCAAGGCTATGCCCCAAACACTGAAGATTTAGAACCTCGATATGCAGACTATCAGATGATAAACTATGAAAACATTAGCAATAGCTCCAATAATTATGGTTCTGGTACTGAAGAAGTCATACCTGAAGAATGTATCAATAAAAGTAGTACAGTCTTCAATGCCTCTATGCCAGAAGTAACAAATCAAGTTTTGTATCGGAGTTATGCGACTAACGAACTGGTACGTTTCAACCAAAGAAGCAGTTTAGAAGGCGATGATGCAAAAGACCCATCACGGAAAATAAACGAATTACACGAATCAAGTTTCCCAAATCAGGTAACTTTTATCGAAATAACTTCTATTGCTTTAGACTTAAGAATCATATTGAAAGTATAAAAATAGCCAGTGATTTACCACAGAACAACCGGATTCCTAATGACAATTTAATTACAGTATCGACAGGTGGTGACAATCACAAAATAGGTCGAGATTGGTTTATTGTGTTATTGAATAGAGTCATAGAAAGACGTTATATTTCTTATAAATTTTCATTCGTCTGTTTTCAGAATTCATGGACAAAACCACCTAATATAAGAGGATCAGAATTAGTAACAGAAGGTAAATATCCATATTCATTCTCCTTACATAAGCTTTCTCAACTAAGTATAATGATTGCAGTTCTCATTAAATGTTTTCATTGTTTTCTTTTTCAGAAATGTCTTCAGAGGCCGCATCATACCAAAAAGGATTTACTAAAAGAGCGCGAACTGCGTACACTAGTTCACAACTGGTCGAATTAGAAAATGAGTTCCATCAAAATCGTTACTTATGCCGTCCACGTCGGATCGAACTAGCAAACTACTTACAACTCTCGGAACGTCAAATCAAAATATGGTTCCAGAACCGAAGAATGAAATATAAGAAGGATAATAAACATAATAAACCTTCCTCATCAGTGGATGATAGTCCATCGAGTTCTAAGGAGTTATCACCAAGTCAAGATCATAAGATGAGTCACGCTAGAAGCTGTGGCGGCCATGATCGTCATAGAAGACTCTTAACTGACAGTCACGCATCTCATCACAAAATTTACCTAAATCCAAGTGACAGCATTTCAAGACCTACAGAGTACCCATCAGTGAGTCCGATCAAATCAGTGATAAAAGGCCCTCAGAATACAATAGAGCTACCAGCCTACACACCGAATTTATCTTATTCATCGTACTATGCCGGAGGTACGGCCAGAGGCGCTTACTCACCGATATCCGAAGTTTATCGGTACAACGATGAATCACTGGCACAGAATTCTACGCTTTCCTTAGCGACAGATAGTTACGTGCCTAACGGTGTCAGTTTGAAGCTTGGTGATGATTTACTTCGGTATCCTGCTAGCTCAGCGTATTACAATCAACTATCTTCTGGGGTAGTTCTGCATCCTCCGTCTACTGAAGGTTACGTGTTCAGTTCAGCGATGGCGCCTGTGCCTGCACCAACTTATGATGACAGTGGTCTTCATACGAGGACTTCTGGTTTACCTTTGACCCAAGATCCTTACTTCTCATACTTGACGTCATCAGATGCGTCGACTACTCAACCTACTCCTTCGTCAGCAACTGCTAGCAAGTTTTCTTCATCTTACATTTCTTTATAACATTTAGTTATGGTTTTGTAATATAAGTCAGCAACCGTTGTCATTCGTGTAAATAGGCGTATGGTATATGGACGCTTAAAGCGCAAGACACACATTGTGCGGAGTTGGATCGGTTGCGAGTCGCGTGACGTTGTATTCCTTGTATTTGTATGAAAGATACGAGTATCACTGAGCCCGGTTGCAGTAACGCGACCCGCTACAGGGTCCGCACCCGTACTGTGTGTCTTGTGCTTAAGAGTCATTTTATATGATCGTTTTAAACTTTAAATACTTTTATATAAAACTAGTAATAAAATGCTACTTTAATTTTATTTATAAAAAGCCAAAGTTTATGATAACTATGTATGTACTTAGTTATATGCCATATACATATTTTTATATTTCATTCATCTTCTTATTATGTACTATGATGATGTTCATTATCTTCATTTTTATAAAACGTTGTAATTATACTACTTTCTGTACTGTAAATAAATGTATGTTTAACAATTTGTTCGACTTTCTTTTGCAATAAATTGGCTCCACCTTGAAACACGCCATCAGATAGTAACTTATTATTCGAAATAATATTAAAATCAGCTGCTGGCATCAAATCCGTTACACTATTGTTGTTTGTTTGATCGATGAGCCTCGTTCGTGAGACCTAACTGGTTTCTTGGCTTATTTGAAAGGATGAAGGGGTAAGAGAAATAAGTATTAAAGCTGGTTCAGCCCCACAGTGTAGGGCAAAAGTCTATAAAGACTATTAGGTATGCCTTAAGACCTAAGGCAATATTAATTTTAATCAGATATCCTACTAATATTATAAATGCGAAAGTTTGTGAGGATGGATATCTGTATGGATGTATGTTTGTTGATCTTTCACGCAAAAACCACTGAACAGATTTTAATGAAACTTTACAGTAATATCACTACATAGTATAAATAAAGTCGTCTCTTTTTCGTGTCTGTCTGTTTGTCTGTCTGTATGCTTAAATCTTTAAAATTACGCAACGGATTTTGATGCGGTTTTTTGTAATAGGTAGAGTGATTCAAGAGGAAGGTTTTTATGTAAAAAAATTCCCGAAATTCCCACGGGAACGGGCACAACGCGGGTAAAACCGCGGGGCGCTGCTAGTAGGTTATAAATCAGAATAATACATGGAAAACGGAAACTGAAAAAACTGCAACTGCGGAAACGGGTACAACGTGGGTGAAACCTCGGGGTGCGGCTAGTTTCACATAAAATTGTGGATAGAATATACATTTCTAGCGATTATTATGTAGCATCTTAGTTTATGGTTTTGTTGTATTCGAATCTACATCACGTCCTATTATTTTACATGCATTTTCAAAGCTTGCATTTCCTATGCAGCTAAATCGGCTTAAATCTGCACCAGGGACCGTTACACCAATAAATCTAACTGCTTTGGACAAAAGAGTTTTATACCGACCGGCCAAAGACCCCAAACCTTCACGTCAAACTGATGATATATTACAATTTGCTCAAAGGGGACCTTTTTTTGTTCTCACCGTAATGGTTTTACTTTAATCGACACCACAGCGAGACAGATATACAGATTATCACGTGTTAGAAAGAGACAAAATATGAAATTGTATCTTCCCGCCAAATGAAAGTGATCCGGCGATGAGACAGAGTTTGGTTACTATCAACAGTTTGTTGTGAGCATTTGGTTGAGTTGTTTGTTTCATTTTGATGATTTAAATTGAGTTTTCAAATGTTTTATCAATTGTGTTGAAGAAAACGTGGTGTTTATAAGTGAAATTGTACTATCGAGAGGCTACTATCGAGAGGCTATGAACTTGATGGGATCAAGGCTAAAGTCAAAATATTGCAAACATTATATTTTTAGATGTAAGTACTTTAATTTGTATGACTTAGTATCGTTTCAATTAAAGATGCACTTAGAGCGGATTGCACAAATACTCTTAATTCTATTTAGTCCTTAAATATGTTTAAGGCGGCCCCTAGACGATCAATTATATTGCGCAATATTGAATATTGTGCAATAAAATTAACCGTCTAGGTCTAATATTGAAGACTGCGCAATGATTGAACGAAAGTTTGAGCGAGTTTAATTTTTATTGTACAATATTTAATATTGAACAATATTGCTTCGTGTAGGGTCAGTATTGCGCAATATTTGACATGTTGATCGGGATCAAACTATTCTCCGACTGAACAAGAAAACATTGCACAATTTTCTTATTGTGCAATATAATTGACCGTTTGGATCCAAACGCAATTCAATCTTATTGCACAATTAAATATATTGTACAATGTTATTGTAGGTCTAGGGGCCTCCTAAGAAACAAAAGCTTTCAAAAAGAAACAAAAGTTCGTTCAAAATTGTATTTCACTTCGCACCAGATAGAACACAATTTAATCGAACGTCATTTGTTTTTGTAAACATATGCGCTAATTGTTATAACGTGGTTATAAGATATGTATGGTCATTTTTGAAGGTACCTCTTATTAGTTTTTAAAGTAAATTAGTCCGTCCTTTTCATTTTGGAACTAAAATGAAAACACTGACCATGATTTTGAAATTTCAACCTTTCTGAAAGCATGAAAGCTTTCAGGCGCCACCAATTGTTACGTTTAAACTTACATAGATGGCGTAGCAATCGTTTTTAAGTTAGGTTTACATTGTATTGCTTTACGGATTTCCTGGTTTAAGTGGTAATATTTCAGGGAATTATTGTGATTTGTGAGTGTTAACCATAATATATATTATACCCCTAAATTATAATTTTATTTATATGCTTACCTAATTAATAATCGGTGCCAGAATATAATATGTACTATGGCCTATGTAACATGCATATTCATTATATGTAGAAGGTACAAAACTGAATCACGGTACAGAATATTATGAAAATTCATGTGTTATAGATGTTATATAAACATCTTAATATTGAACGAGGTCACAAGCCGCGACAGGTCGAGGTTACAAGCTGCAAGCCTGCTGCTCGCTTTTTGCACTTGCTGCTAAAATTAGCTTACTCACAATGCCTATATGATTCCGAATATATAACCTAAATCTACACTAATATTATAAAGAGGAAAACTTTGTTTGGTTGTAATGAATAGGCTCAAAAACTACTAGACCGTTTTTAAAAATTCTTTCACCATTCGAAAGCTACATTATCCACGAGTAACATAGGCTATTTTTCATCCCAAAATTCCCACAGGAATGGACACAACGCGGGTAAAACCGCGGAGCGCTGCTAGTAAAATATAAAATTAAATACATGTCCAAATTAAAAACTGCAAACATAATGTATCCTTGTTAATTAATAGAGACATTGCAATGTCCGAAATACGCAAAACCATTCCACAGTATTGGGAAACAAATTACATTTCAAAACTACCAATATGGTTGTTAACTACACATTCGAAACAAACAACTATTGCATTTAGGTATAAGTGCCAATGTTTGCAGATATTTACGTGGTTACATTAAAACTAAGGCCTTGTTTAAGGAGACGCGGAACGATGAGCGGCGCGTGTAACGTCGACAAAAAACTATGACTATGACTATACTAAATTACTTCTACAAGAACCATCTCTTAATGAAACACATATTATCTAACTAGATGGTCCCGATTTGATCAGGCCGGACTGATACAGTTGGCTCGATCGAATTCTTACATTATATTTGCTACATGACAATATCCCCATAGCTTAATTTTGTTCACTTGCTTCAGCGCCGCCTGAAGCGAGCTTACTTTTAGGCTAGATTATTTATACGTATTGTGCGTAAATATGTAATAATTTGTCTGTTTAATTAGATAGAATTGAAGGCATACGTTTGATTTTAACGCGCGACGCGGGGCCACACGCTCCGCTTAACGCCACGCGACTTTAAACATGGCCTAAGTTATGTCTCTGCAACATTCATTTTAGCGATTTTATTTTCATACAAATAACTCGAAAATAGCCCGAAAATGCTCGTCCATCGATATTATTGTACTTTTGTGACATTTTCAAAAAAGACGGATGTCCAAAGCGAAACGATTTTGAAAACAGCTAAAATAGCATAATAGAGATTTTGAAAAACTACCTTTAGCTAGGAATTGAATTCATTCATTCATTATTTCATAGTTACGTTTATAAGAAACAAATTCTGCAAAGTGGCTCCGTTAAAATAAGATATGAAGTGGAAAAATTACGATTACTTGTATTACAGCAATATTTAAAGTTGGAATTGTAAATTGTACAAGTTTCGTCGCCTCTGCTACGAGACATAAATTGTGAAAGAAATTTTCAAGTGTTGCAAGCGAAACCGCTGGCTTCCAAATTAATTTTGTACTTGTAAATTTACACTTCCCCCTTGCAGTTTCACAGCCGTCTGGAACTTGTGAATGGGTAAAATTTTGTAGCTTAGTCTTGCTCTCGAATACAGCTACTTTAGTTTCAAAACGACTTTAGCGTTTTGCATTTTAACTAGCAGTGCTGCGTGGTTTTACCCGCGTTGTGCTCTTTCCCGAGGGAAATTCGGGATGGAAAATAGCTCATAACATTCCCGTTAAATGTGAGTATCCATTACAAAAATAATGATTCAAATCGGACGAATAGTTCCTGAGATTAGTGCGGTCAAACTAACAAAAAAACAAACACAGCTTTATTATAGTAGTATATAGATGAAAAAATAAGTTATTTGAAAGCAACATGAATTGATCATAATCAAATTAAGAAACTACTTATTAACAGCAGATTATAATATGTATTTGTTAAGTACTAATTTAATTTGTCACACATTCTAATTCGGCAAAATGTCTAACAAATAAGGAGCCTGTCTGTGTTATTAACAAGAACAAAATTTACTTATATCACCAACTACGTTACTGCGAAAAGGTTCCAAAAACATGTTATTTCATTGCAAACGTACATAACAAGCGACCGTATCACATATGATAACACAAAGGCTTTATATTAAAAACGTTTCCGCCAGACAGATGCGTTGAATGTCCATGTTAACGTTGTAGTTTTGAACTCTCGCCAAACTTAATACGAATCGTTACGCTGTGCCGACTTTTATTACAACAACTTACTGTGAATAGTGTATGTGTTCATAATATTTACAGGACATATTTAGTTTTATATAACCCATTAACAATGTGTTCAATTTACTTGTCAATAGCTCGGGTTTGAAATCACCATCTGCAGAGGCAAGCGTTGTGTTAATTAAGTACGTCTATCCTTCTTACTGTGCTGATATCTTCACCTTTGCCCAACAGTGGGATATTATATGCTCATACCTACTCTTATTTAGCGCTTTGGAGGCCACGTTAAGCTATCGATTCCTGTTATCTCAATCGTTAGAACATTTTTGAGGTCTTTAGGCGGTTGGCCTCTAATCTTTTCGAAATGATGATGACTTTATTTTTACGAGACTTGTCCTGCAGTATTTTACAGGACTTTCATATACTTTCTCCAATTCATCTCGTGATAACAGCCTATAAGATAAACCATATTTTTCTCCCAACCCCGTAAAATGTTATAAAGTATACAAAAAGCTCATTACAATTGTTGATTTAATAAGCTTTTACAGGTCTTAATGTTAATTTTATGTGGACAGTAAAATTTGCCATGCAATTAAAGTCCGAACAATTTACTTTTTATTACGAAACACAATGAAGCTAAGGGTAAAGTATACTGTGTTTTAAGGTTAGGTAATTATTTTAATAAGTTGTAACTTGTGTCTGTTTTTATGTGGGAAATATGTGCCTTTTTCCTTAAACTTTCATTACTTTATTTACAAAAAGAATATCGTTAAGGTAAATTCAGTAAATAGGCTATGTAACCATCTTTAGCACACCCCGGAATCAGTTACATAGGCCGCTAAAAGGCCTATAATTTGATACTGCTTACCGTATCGTCACCACAGCATCATATTGATTTATTAAGCACCATGACTCGTCACAAAACCTCTTCAACTTCCTTCGCGTCGCCACAATCACGAGTCGCCACACCAACTTGATCCTCATTATATATTTCTCATAAAATTAGTTTGAAAACAAGGTGTTACGTTAACAGTGTAATAATCACACAAAATACGATAACCGTTCTCATAAAATGCATTTATAGTTAATTGGCCAGTAGCAATTTGTGTCACGTACTTGCCTATCGCTGTTTACTGTTTATTAGCCAATCTAAATCACGGCTAATTGTCGTAAATGTTTGCACTAGTATCGAATGGCGTTATGAAGCCTTCGATTATAGGTTGTCAACTTAACTTGATTTACAAGCGCTTGTTATAGGTAATTTGGTTGTTATCGTTTTTAATGTTGTTTTAACGGGGTTTGTTTGTCAATCCTGGTGTCGGAGTTTATAGACCTCCTAAAGGCCTCCGGTCTAATAATTGTAACAAAGACTTACTACTTATCGTGAATAGCTGGGCAGTATTTGTAACAATTTATTTTTTATCAAATAAAAAATGAATGCCTATATGATTAAAACTACTGCACAAAAATAATATTCCAGTGTCATTCCGGTAAAGCGTAACAATATTTCACAGCTGAAAACTCAATCACGAAACTGCGCTCATAAAAATGTTTCGAAAAAGAGTTCCATGCATCCAATCAAACGCTCGCATACGATATATTTTACATACAACGCTCGTAAAAAATAAAGTTGCTTTTAACTCCGATAGAAATTTCATAAATTTCGACTCCATAACCGCTTTTCAGAGTTGAATTTTGTAATAATGCTATCCGCATTAACCTTTTTGAGTCCCGCGAGGCGAATTTCAGTACACGAGCTGAATATTGACATTATTTTTTATTACAACACTTTATTTGACAGAGTTCAATTGAAGTTAAGTGAAAATTATTGCAATCTATTTTATTTGCTTGTTTTATTGATGTTCAGCATCTATCGATACAGTAATAGTACTAAACGAAAGCACGGCAAAGGTATGAGCGCAATGACTATGGTACATAGTATTTGCAGTACATACCTACAAAACATGATTCAGATTATAATCTTGTCTTTTCTAGAGGTAAAGTTACAATACTAATTGAAGCTTTTAATACACAAAGAACCTCAACATTTTAGTACTCAGACGAAAAGGAAAAGTAAATTGCTATGATCGTTGTCTTATAACTCCCAACCTCGCTGTTACAAGCCTTCATTTTCACAGCATCAAAAATGCTAATTTAGTTACATCAAATTCCACCTCCACCCCGGTTTCTGTGGAATATTTCATTAAAATACAAAATGACGGGCAAATAAAAGGTTTCCTCTTTTTTCAGGGAGTCGGGTTTGTCTATACATGTGACGCTGGGAGCGAAAATGGCACGGGATAAAATGGCGGGTGAAAGATCAATATGATCTACCAAAAGGTGAGGATGTCTCTTTCTCTCTTATTGATTTTAGTAGCCGTCTCTTTCTGTCACGACGGTGCTATGTCGCAGCTACGTTTAGTCGTATGAGAGTACAGATTTCAGCGGAGAATTTCCCCACCGACTTTGAATGTCGGGATCCTTTGAGTTCCATTTCAACGAAATGTTTGTTAAGCGATTAGCGGTTAATGACATTCTGTCGGTTCAAGGGATAACGTTTGATTATGAAAATTCAAACATAGCTAATATTATGAAGAATTTAATGTTGTTTGGGACTTATACAACGTCCCTCGAAATTTACTACGTACGAGCATAAACGTTGTAATTAATAATGTTTATTTATATCGTTTATTGTGATACAGAATTATTTTGATGTTGAAGTTACACATTACATTTTCAACCCTATTACCCTATAAATACCTACTATTTATAAATACCTTCAGTAAAACTACTTTAGGTTCTGTTTCATGTCAACGAGAAGAGTGTGAAATCTTAAATGTGGTTTTTTGATTTAGCTTTATTTTCCTGCTCCCTAACTTTAATTTATGTTAGTGCTTCCACTCGGGTCGGTGGATAATCGAAGAGTTAGTGCCAACTCCTCTCACTACCATAAAATAAACAATTCCAATAAGCTTTAGAAACAAAAGCTTTTAGAAATTCACAATTTCGTTACATATTTCAGTTTAAACTTTCTTAAAAATTAATTCCCTATAAAACTTTGGGTGTAAAACTAGTTTATATTAAGTGCAATTTACGGTCAGCAAAGCGTCTGTAAGTGCTCAATTCCAGGTGGTTTATATTCCAATATTTCTTACGACTTTTTCAAAAAGAAAGATAAAAAGAAAATTTCATTTTTCATCTCATATTTGCTAAGTTCTAAAACATCGCTGCCCTTCTTCTCTTTAAAAACGCAAATAAAGCTGACACAAGATTTTGGGGGGTGTGCGTGGTAATATTGGTTGAATTAAACCACAAAGATGAATTGCCAAAGTTTATTAGCCACACACAACACACACTATTTTAGTTTTTAGAAGGATAGCAAGACAGGATCAATGTAGCACATAATACATATCATGTAATTAATCAAAGTAGTAAGTGAACAGTTCACGCGTGGGCAAAACGCGAGTGCGCGTGAGAACGAGTTGTATGTGTCTCTCGTAGCATACGCTGTGATCGACTGCGCGCGCGCGATGCGCCTCCGCGTGGCTTCACATTCCACAATTAACTTAAATGCAAGATTTGCACAAATTCGGAACAACGCATATCGCGCGGGTTTGCTTGCCGAATTATTGTTTGTTTACATTTGGTTAGAAATTATTTATTTGTGTTATGAATGTTATGTTACTGGGATATGAATGTGTGATGTATGTAAGTGGTTTTTAATATATTATTGTGTGTAAATAAAATATAATTATAATGTATGTTTAAGTGGAGGTCACCTACATCATCCCCCTCCAGAGACCGACTAAGGGCGATAAAAGTCAGGGAACCGTACTGTACGACCTGAACGCGTAGTTGTTAGCGCGGTCTTTTCCTGCGGTGGATGAACAGGGACACGTTCTGGAGTTGCAGTGTAGGATCGAGGAACGGGTACACGAACGTCTAGTATATAGGCTGGCTTAAGGCGGTCTATAGTTACTGTGAGATCTTTGTTCCTAACGCGAATAATAAATGTTTTACTCCTTCTTTTGAGCACTTCGTATGGACCAGTGTAAGCAGGCTGGAATGAGCCACGCATCACTTCTTCCCTAAGGAATACGTGACTGCATGTAGCTAGATCTTGGAATACGAAAGCTCTGCGATTTGAGTGGTGTTGGGAGGGAACCGGACGAATATTTTCCGCAAAGGACTTCAACCGAGCCGCGAAATCGGTGATGTCGGTGGTGTAGTACGCAATATCGTGACCGAAGAATTCGCCAGGGAGACGAAGTGGTTCACCGTACACCAACTCAGCTGATGAAGTCTGGAGGTCTTCCTTAAAGGCACTCCTAATGCCTAGCAACACAAGTGGAAGTGATTCGGTCCACTTGGTGTCTGCATGACAGGTAATTGCAGCTTTTAGTTGCCTGTGAAAACGCTCCACCAATCCGTTGCATTGCGGATGATAACTCGTTGTCCTACGGTGATCGTAACCGATGGACTGAGAAAGCTGTTGAAACAGTGCCGATTGGAATTGTCCGCCTCGATCGGTTACGATCTCGGTAGGACAACCATATCGTGCCACCCAACAGGAAATAAACGTTTTGGCCACTGTTTCCGCGGAAATATCGGTAATAGGCACAGCTTCCGGCCATCGCGTAAAGCGATCGACGGCTGTGAGGCAGTACCGATAATTATTGGATGATGGTAGTGGGCCGATTAGGTCTAGATGTACATGTTTGAACCGTGCTGAAGGTAAATCGTGCGTACCTAAAGGTGAGGCAACGTGTCTCGTTACCTTCGAGCGCTGGCATGCCAAACATGACTTAGCCCATTCTCGGCAGTCCCTTCGCATCAGTGGCCAAACAAAACGTTGTGCAACGAGTTTGGCGGTAGCATTTGCACCGGGGTGGCTGAGGGAGTGGAGACTGTTGTAAACTTGCATTCGAAGTTGTTTAGGGACGAAAGGTCTGGGTGTCGGTGTACTGACGTCGCAGTACAGAACGGTACGACTCCCAGGTATATTCGTCTGTGTAAGGCGAAGTGAAGTGTCACCTTTGAGGTGTTCCGCAAGGTCTGGATCTGAACCTTGGAGCTCAGCCATCACTTCAAGGTCAACTGGTACCTGCAGTTCATCGACGCGTGATAGTGTGTCGGCAACCACGTTGTCCTTACCAGCAATAAAAACGATATCGGTGGTGAACTGCGAGATGAAATTAAGGTGTCTATACTGACGTGGTGAGCAGTTACTTTTACGTTCACTGAATGCGTAACAAAGAGGTTTGTGGTCAGTATAGATAGTGAAGTGAGTAGCTTCCAGCATATGGCGGAAGTATTTTATACTCTCGTAAATGGCAAGGAGCTCACGGTCATACGGAGAGTATTTCGTTTGTGACGGGCTTAACTTGCGAGAGAAAAATGCTAATGGCTGCCAGTCTCCATCCTTGAGCTGTTGCAGGACACCACCTATCGCCGTGTCTGAGGCGTCAGTGGCCAATCCTAATTTAGCTTGCGAATCAGGATGAGCTAAAAGTGCTGCATTGCACAGACTCTTCTTGCAGTTTTCGAACGCTTGCGATGATTCTTTAGTCATAACAATCGGATCGGATGCCTTAACCGATCCGGACAGTAAGGCATTCAGGGGTGCTTGAATCTGAGCGGCGTTGGGTAAAAATCGCCTGTAAAAATTTACCATGCCCAAAAATCGTCTGAGTTCTCGGACGGTTTTTGGTAGAGGGAAATCAGACATTGCCTTTACCTTGCTGTCCAGAGGTTTGGTGCCGCTTTCAGAGATTTCGTAGCCGAGAAATTGAATATTAGACACACCGAAGACACACTTGGCCGGATTGATTAATATACCGAATTCTCTCATTCGCGTAAAAAGTTGACGCAAGTGTTCTTCGTGCTCACGTGGCGTGCGGCTGAACACAAGAAAATCGTCCTGGTAAGGCCAGCAAAAGTCTAAGCCACGAGTAAGCTCATCAACAAATCTCTGAAAGGTTTTACTTGCGTTACGAAGTCCAAATGTCATGACTAAAAATTCAAACAATCCGAAGGGTGTTGTTATTGCAGTTTTCGGAATATCTGCCCTATTAACACTAATCTGATTATATGCTTTCACTAAATCGATACTCGAGTATACAGTACAACCCGACAGGTTTTGCGAAAAATCCTGTATATGACGAATCGGATACTGATCTGGTATAGTACGAGCGTTTAATTGGCGGTAATCGCCGCATGGACGCCACCCATTATCTTTTTTAGTCACGAGATGAAGAGGTGATGCCCAAGGGCTGTCAGAAGGACGTGCGATACCGCTAGCAATCATAGCGTCAAATTCTTGACGAGCTACCTTCAATTTATCAGGCGCGAGACGGCGAGGAGAACATGATACAGGTGGACCTGGTGTGGTGCGAATGTGGTGTTGTGTATTGTGTTTTGCGATTTGAGGAGTTCCAAAAGGACGTGTAATTTCCGGGAAATTAGACAAAATTTTATGATACACAGTATCACCATTAAAACTAGCTACCTTAACACTTAAAACAGCATTGTCGCTTAAATCTAAACAAGCTACAGTGCTAACATTGGTTAGACTATCGATAAGCTTCTGTTGGCCAACATCAACAACCAAACGATAGTGAGAAAGGAAATCTACGCCTATGATTGCTTTTGTGACGTCAGCAACAACAAAACGCCACGGAAAATCACGCCGCAGACCCAAATTCAAATTTAATTGCATGTAGCCGTAAGTGTCGATAGTCGAACCATTGGCAGCATTGAGCTGATATGTTGATTTACAAAGTTGCCTTTTAAGGGCTGAAACCGGGTACACACAAATGTCACTTCCAGTGTCTATTAGAAACTGTATCTGTGAACCACGATCCGTGATGAAGAGGCGACCTGAGCTGGGGTTGTGGCAATCATCAGTCGCCATCACTGACTGCCTCTCTCGTTTCCCTGGTTGTAGTCGCACGGCTGGATACACCGACGAGCTTTGGAACCATGCCGTGAGTGGTACCAACAAACTGGGTACTTGCGGTAGTTCGACGCTGAACGTCGTGACGTCGATCGGCTGCGTTGCGCATCTCTGCGGCGCTCGGTGGGTCGAGGTCGATGTCGCGATTGGATAGTTAAAGCGCTCACCTGGCGCGTCAGCTGAGCTACCTGGCGTGTGAGCTCCTCAACAGCTATTGATGATGACGGTACCGTTGAGGTTGCAGCAACTTGATGAGATGGCACTGCGATGTCATGGACGCGGTCAGCGAGTTCAGCGAGTGCGTCAAGACCCAGGGTAGGCTGTGACGCAACGATAGGCTGAAGTGAAACGGGTAGTCGGCTCGTCCAGATTGTTTGGAGAAATTCTTGAGGGATATCTGGACCGGCGAGATGTTGAAGATGCCGAAGGAATTGTGACGGCTTGCGATCACCTAGCTGCTCGTAGGTCAAAAGTTGTTTGACTTTATTTTCTCTCGACGCAGACAACCTTTTGATTAACTCCTCTTTGAGGCGTTGGTAATTGGGAGGACCAGTGAGGATGTCCTCTATTTCAGCAGCATACTGACGGTCGAGCGAAACCAAAATGTGGTAGAATTTGGCTGCTTCGTCTGTCACGCGCATGATTGCAAACTGTCCTTCTACTTGTGCGAACCAAATTGCTGGTTTTTCAGGCCAAAAAGGTGGTATTCTTATGCTCACTGGATTACTTGCAACTGTTAAAGCGGGCACGACGGGAGACGCCATCTTGATTTTGGAGTGGCGTCGTGGACGCGTGTCCACGTTACCGGTGGTATCTGAACCACTCGACGCCGACATCCAGGCTGCGAATTGCTCCTTGTCTTCCGTGTTCCTCAGTTTGTTCCGGGGTCACCAGTTTTGGGGGGTGTGCGTGGTAATATTGGTTGAATTAAACCACAAAGATGAATTGCCAAAGTTTATTAGCCACACACAACACACACTATTTTAGTTTTTAGAAGGATAGCAAGACAGGATCAATGTAGCACATAATACATATCATGTAATTAATCAAAGTAGTAAGTGAACAGTTCACGCGTGGGCAAAACGCGAGTGCGCGTGAGAACGAGTTGTATGTGTCTCTCGTAGCATACGCTGTGATCGACTGCGCGCGCGCGATGCGCCTCCGCGTGGCTTCACATTCCACAATTAACTTAAATGCAAGATTTGCACAAATTCGGAACAACGCATATCGCGCGGGTTTGCTTGCCGAATTATTGTTTGTTTACATTTGGTTAGAAATTATTTATTTGTGTTATGAATGTTATGTTACTGGGATATGAATGTGTGATGTATGTAAGTGGTTTTTAATATATTATTGTGTGTAAATAAAATATAATTATAATGTATGTTTAAGTGGAGGTCACCTACAAAGATGAATAATTGAGACGTTCTATCAATCATATGACGTGCACAACTCTTCGAAGCTTACAATCCACCACACTCGAAAACAGGCCACTTTTATTGCTAACAACAATACAACTTTCGCCAATCCATACTCAACCTTATTCAAAGCAAAATTTAGATGGATTTTCTATGTCTTAATAAAATTGTTATGACCTTTAAAATCGTGCAAGTGATCATGGCACCAGAAGGTAGAAAAAACCGAATAATTCTCGTCTTTTTGTGATATTGTAGGCGCCCAGGGAGCGTCAACAATTTCCTATTCGGTAGTTACACGATACGCTATAAAATATGTCATTTGCCACAAGGAACGTATATATATTGTGGTTTATAATATGGAAGCTACTTGACAAATATGGCAGGGCTTTGGTGTACACTCATTCTTTGATATTGTACAGTTTTGTTAAGAGTATATAAAACTAATAAGATTATGATTAACAGCTCGCTAGTTGGTCCACGAGTCTAACAAGAATTTGTTTAAAATTATTTAAACTAATTAGATTATCATTAAAACTATACTAATATTATAAAGCTGCAGAGTTTGTTTGTTTGAACACGCTAATCTCAGGAACTACTGCTGGTCCAATTTGAATTTTTTTTGTAATGGATAGCCACATTCACCGGGAAGGTTATTGGCTATTTTTCTTCCCGGAATTCCTACGGGAACGGACACAACGCGGATAAAACCGCGGGCCGCTGCTAGTGTGAACCTAGCAGTATAAGTAAAAAACTAGAAATGTCCACTAGGGTATATAATACGTCAGCGCGCGCAAAATTTGATATTCAATGTATGGTCACGCGCTCTATTGAGACACGCACATAAATCTGTATTGATATCGAGTTATCTAGAAAATATTATGTAGCAATATCAAGGGTGGGACTGCCGATGATTTCGAAGAAACTTTGCGAGGGTCGGGGCTATAAAAAGGGTAACTTTGAAGTGACCCAATAATGTTAGGGATGGTGACAGCCTTCACGTCCACGCAATCACAATACCCTTTATTTAAATCACGGAAACTCCCAATCAAAGTTCTTGAACTACAACAACAAAAAAAGTAAATTATTAGCCTGTCATGTTCCACTGCTGGGCAAAGGCCTCTCATCTAACTAAAGATATCACATACATACAGCGAGCAGTAAAAAGTAAAAATAAAGTAAATAACAAAATCTGGTTCATTCACCGACAAGGAAAGAGGGGGATTGGGTGTTTGAAATATTTATATTCCAAAATAATATCATCGGATCACTTGGAGAATATGAAGGGACGTATTCTGAGTCCCAATGTTATTTACATGAGCATTTCGATAAATGTCGGGGATAGTGGTATTTACCTTCGTCGGGCCATGATACGCGTAATCTCGTGGAATAGGGTTCGAAGACTCAGCCACTCTGAAGGGATGACGTCTGCTTCCTTATTCACAAGCTTCGCCTGTAATGGATTTTTTGCCGTCCGTATTACTTAGGTTATATTAGTTGGTTGAGGTTTCATTCCAATAACTTTGTGAAGAGACAGTTTTTTATATGTACTTTGTTAATTTTAGTTTAGTTTTATTAAGTCCTTTTTTATAATATAAACATTATATACAAGATATTTGCAAATCCACAATTTTTTTTATACAAATTAAAAGAAATCCAACAACGGCATAGAATGAACTTAAAATATGTATATTTTGCAATTTTTCTTTTATTTTATTTTATAAATGTTTGAAGTCATGTAAAAGACAGAAGCAACATTTACAGATGTATTCATCTTGAAATTTAATAGGTGATAAGAATAGGATATAGAATAGAAATCCTAATAACCTAAAAGATCAATACATTCCTTTGAAAATCATTCAACCCAAAACTAAACACCCAAATCATTGTCCTATACAACTTGACCAATACAAATACTATCCGCAAACTTGCACAATAACGAATGATTTAACGTGGATAAAGTTGTTTGTGTTGGTTATTTGATCACACATTTCATATTCGAGATGAGACAAGGCAAATCTGAATTTACGACCAGTACAATATTTGTGTCTACATGTGCGGTAATTATTATTTATGGGTTGGTCTTAATTAAACATTTTTTGGGGCTTGCTGCTATGAAAGGTGAATGTTCGTTTAAATAAAATTTATTGTTTAATGATCTTTTGTTGTGTGATGTTCTGTTTTTTATTTAAAACTAGCAGCGCTCCGCCGTTTTACCCGCGTTGTGTCCGTTCCCAAGGGAATTTCGGAAATTTTTAATCATATAAACCTTCCTCTTGAATCATTCTATCTATTTAAAAAAAATCCGTTGCGTAGTTTTAAAGATTAGCCCACGTAGGGACAGTCAGACAGCGGAAAGCGACTTTTTTTATACTATGTAGTGAAAATGAATCACTGAATGGGTTGCTAAGCGCAAATCTCAGGATCTACCAATCCGATTCAAAAAATTCTTATTGTTTTACATAGCCATATTCAACGGAAAGGTTACAGGCTATTTTTCATCCCGAAAGTCCTACGAGAACGGGCACAACGCGGGTAAAACCGCGGGGCGCTGCTAGTAAATAAATAAATAAGTTTAACTATATTGTTATTTGTACATGGCAGTTAACACCTAGGTATATACCCCAGTTTTAATTACACACAATTAGACATTCCTTGTTACATAACTTGGTCTAATCACCCTATATCAGGCTAGACTGTTATCAACCGCTTGTTAGCCATCCCTTATACCTACAAATAGCCGTATAATATTATCAAGTTGATTTATGGCGGTGTACTGTTAGCAACACAAATGATAACATTAGCAACAATATTGTTACCTATTGTTCTGTTTCATAAGGATCACTATTGTAGTTAATTTGTTAAGAACATGTGTGGTTGGTAATGCTTTTACTTTGAAAGTTTGATTAAACTACAGATCATCGTCTTCGACGCGGTCTAGCCTTGTTTCTGGTTAAGGAATTCGAACTAAACGATCTTCATTCATTCGTACACGCTATACAGTACGTAAGTAAGTATTAGCCTATAATATCCTTCAGCTGGGCAAAGGCCTTTCGTCTCACTGAAGATGGAGGAAGATTGTACAGTGAGGAGGATTAGGCGTTACGCTATACAGTACCACTACAAAATAGATAGTATTGTGCTACCACGGTACTAAAATGATGCCTTTTGTTGTACAATACTTAGTTCAAAGAACCACACTCTTTGATAGTGAGCTAGTGTCCTTTTTAAATGCCAGTTTAACACTAAATTCATCCGACTTAGATTCCGTTTAAAATCGATCGTGTTTTAGATTGTTTCTTTAAGGCTATACAAGTGAAGTAAGTGTAGGGTTAAGAATTCTCTTGATATATACTAATTGAACTAATAGTACTATCTAGGTACTTTTTATCTTCATCTTTACTTAATATAAAATAGAGTGGTGTGTCTGCAACTTGCGATTTTGTATATCTGTATATTCGTACTAATCTCAAAAAGTACATAACGAATTTGTATGCAGTTTGCACCAGCAAATAAAGATAAGAATTCCGCGGGTACCTCGCAATCATGTTTAAATGGAACAAAAAGTGGGTCATTACTATTATCTTTTATTAGTAAGAAAATAGGCACTTTTTTAACAAGTCTTTTAAAAAGTACGATTCTTTGATACTATTTATTGTATTACGTTTTATATTCTACCAGTACTGCACTATTTCTGCATCTGTTTAATGACGTCGTAAATTCACAATTAAACTCAGCCTGCAGCCATCTAGATAGAAACAGTATTACAAACATAATGCCAATTAACTAAATATTTGCTAGACTAGACTGCTGTTTAATACATTCTGCTATCTCGTCTGTAGTTGCTTAGATATATTATACAATAGGATATGTCATATCAGGAGATACCGTTCCCCTTCATACATTGCAAGATTAGTCCTGTATGTATCCTGTATTATCAGAAGATACTGTTTTCCATGTAATTGCACATTGATTGATGATAAATAGAGGAACGCGCAACACAATTGATTTTGTAAATGTAAAACACAAACAGCACCGCACACACACATCACACAAGAACGCGGACGCAGATTTTTTCAAATTTAAATCTATACTAATATTATAAAGCTGAAGAGTTTGTGTTGTTTGTTTGTTTGTTTAAACGCGCTAATCTCAGAAACTACTGAACCGATTTGAATAATTCTTTCACTGTTAGATAGTCTATTTATCGAGGAAGGCTATAGGCTACATTTTATCCCGAAATTCCCACGGGAACGGGCACAACGCGGGTAAAACCGCGGGGCGCTGCTAGTGTTTAAATATTAAAAGTACAAATAACGTCTTTGAAAACAAGTCTAAAAAAGCTATGTTATATTAACACCACAGTGGCCACCATAGGCACGTCGTTAACATGATATTTCCTCTTATTTTATTTATCAAACAAAAGTGACTACTCTTTGCTTGTTGTATACTTTAATGTCCTTTTATTTCGTGGCGTAGAGACACTTTCAGTGCACTAATGGCCCTCCCATTTTGTTCCTAGAACATTTAGTTTGGATGAATTGTAATAATGTAAATTTAGCTGCGTTCTTTTAGACTTGTCTTTATAGAGCTTTTTTGTCAAGTAAATGTATTTATCATATATCAAATGTTTTTATCATATATTTATAAAATTTATTTAACATATGGATAATTTCTTGTGAAAACAAATATTATGGAAGTTATGGCTTTTAAATGTAGTCATATCTGTTTGTTCTCATAAGTATGTCTATTTTATATACATACACTAGCTGCGCCCCACGGTTTCACCCGTTTTGTACCCGTTCCAGCAGGAATGTCGGGATGAAAAATAGATGTTGTCCGATTCTCAGACTTACCCGATATGCACACAAAATTTCATGAGAATCGATCGAGCCGTTTCAGAGGAGTTCTACCACGGTACCCGTTCCCGCGGGAATTTCGGGATAAAAAATAGACGGTGTCCGATTCTCAGGCCTACCCGATATGTACACAAAATTTCATGAGAATCGGTCGAGCCGTTTCAGAGGAGTTCAATTACGCACAACGTGACACGAGAATTTTATATATTAGATTACTATTATCATTCAACAGAATTTTCAACAGTTTGAATAGGAACAAAATATGATACTAACAGTCTAGACTCTAGACCAAAGTACCTACTAAGATTCTACTTAATACCTAAATGAATTACTCACTAATTTATCTTACGGCTTCCTAGTTCCGGAAGGGTAATTAATTCTAACATAATACATACACTCAGTCAAACCGTATGAGGTTAATTACGATATTGCCGACAATATAATTAAAGGTAAATCTACCTACTAAGTGCCATATTAACTAACGCTGATATAATTATTGGGATACCTACTTTACGGTTACTGCATATTAGTATACTAGCAGTGTCCTGCGGTTTTATCCGCTTTGTGCCCGTTCCCGCGGGAATTTCGGGATTAAAAATTACTTATAACCTTCCCGTTGAACGTGACTATCCAATACAAAAATAATTATTCGAATAAGATTGGTAGTTTCTGAGATTAGCGCGTTCAAACAAACAAACTCTTCAGTATTATTATATTAGTTATTTTAAGAAGAGTTATGGTTAGTTATTCAAGTCTCTTACATACTTAGATATTAATATTAATGGTGTGGTATTTAATCGTCTTTTTTACCGCTTATTTATTTTCAAACATAGCTCGGGTTTGAAACGCGCAGTAGACAAGCGTGGTTGATTACACCTAACCTTCTCGCTGTACTCATATCTTCAGTGAGATGAGAGGCCTTTGTTTTTCCATGGGATAATGGGCGATCCTTTTCTCTTTAACTTTTTTTGCACAATACGAGAATATACGATATTATACTGTAGTTTCAATATCAGAACTTTGCATCAGAATAATTTTTAGTATGCGATGAAACTACATATTGTGTGTACATTTTTCCACTAAAATGTTCTTCAGAAATATAGAACTCAAGTACATTCGAGAACATCATTAGCCAACCCTGTTTTAAAGTGTGCAAATGTCATAAAATAAAAACACATATTTCTCTATTTTTCTGTATTGGAATATCAAAACGAATCGCCAAAAGAATTGAATATGCAGTGCAAACAAGTATTGAGAGCAGGCGAGCCGAGCGTCATCAAAAAATCAATATTCACACGCGATGCATATTGAAAGAACACAACTACAAAAAGTATTTGACATGTTCATAATGTTGTAGGTAGTCTATGAATTCAGATTACTTATAAAAGTACTGGATTTTTTTATCAAAGAATGCAGGAATTTGAAATTACTACTAATTTCGAAAGCGGCCATATTCGTTAGTATAGGAGTACTTAAATGACTGTAAATAGATTCTGAAAAAGACTTTGTTTTGCAACGTTTTTCCTGGCTACTACTTTTTATCTCTGCATGAATTCATTCACATTTGTGACTATTTTATTCTGAATGTGACAATTTTAAATGAATGGAAATCAAAACCAAAGTAAAATCTCCACAGTTGTCAATAATATTATATTTCAAAACTGAATAAACATGACCGAAAATCCAGTTTCCACCACAACCAACCATTGCTCCACACAATCCACAACACATAAAGTTCCAAGTCCCAGACAATCCCTAACATAACTGTATCTCAATTACTTCCTACAGCATGCCTGCCTGTTTCAGTCAGACGCATTTATCTGCGCTCAGTTCCGATTTTAAATTCAATTCAACGAAATTGGATTCCACAGTTCTACATATCGATCCTCAGGAAACATCTGGCCGATGATTGGTCTCAACTTATTCGAGCTACGATGAGAAAAACGTGTCTTGAATGCTTGAAACTAAATTAAATCTCCGTCTAAAGTTTTAAAGATATAAACATTTTATTTTAGATGCAATGTACAGTTTTATTAAAGAACAAAATGGTTTGTTGGACGGAATTGTATTTCTTTAATGGTTATTGGGGTTGGAAGTTTTTCTTAATTAATTAAGGATGCAAAGAAAAACAATGAATTTAAAGAAAAACATTATGTTCAAATTGAGTTAAGCAGTATTGATAAAGACTTGTCAGCAGTTGTTGAGTTAAGCGAAGTGAAGAAACGTGATGACGGACACTCAAGTAAGTTCTCGTTTGAACAAATAATAATAACATACATAATTATAGATGATTACAAATAGTTATTAAGGTACCTATATAACACAGTTTGTTATATTCCTAAATGCCCGACAGTAGGTATAATCCAGTCGGGGCAGACATTTAAATAGAAAAAATTCCGGGGAGCGATTTTTTTTAAACGTCGTGGGGGATGGTTGGGGTATAAATCTCGATTTCGAACCCCGACGTTTAAAAAAAAAAATCGCTCCCCGGAATTTTTTCTATTTCAGGCTAGTTTTATGTCTACCCCGACTGAACTAGTAGGTATATTATTACTCCAGGCTGAAGGACAACAACTCTTCTCTCCCACAGTAGTCACAATTATCTTACATCCTTTACTAACATACTACTTTAAAAAAACTTAATTCCCCTAGGATTTAGATATACTGAAGACAAGGGAGCCCATATTTTTGCTTAATTTTACTAGAACATTTTTACTGCCCATGTTCTAAAAGATACATTATATATTTTGTATAGAGGTTCTATTTAAAGTTCTTGTAGTAACTTGGTCTGCAAAAAGTAGATTGCGTTGAAAGTTGGCGATACTTGTTAGCCCGCGCCAGCGGCTTTCTTCCAGCGAGTTATTACTAAAGTTATGCCTTTAAAAACTAAACTACAACTACTACTAGCTTGATTTTTCATTTTACTATAGTTAAAGTTTTTACTAAAGTTAAAAATCTTCTTTTTCGTCTTTTTACGTTTCATCTCATTAAAAGTTAGACTGCACTCGACGAAAGATGTAATAAATGGCAGCTGTTGAGTATACAGACTTTAAATCAGATAAAAATATGATAGTATATGTGTGGCATCTGCCACAGTTTTACTATTTTACTATCAAAAATATTATCCTCACTTTACTGATATCTTCAGGCAGATGAGAGGTCTTTGCCCAGCAGTAAGACATTACTGGCTGATACTTTAATCACTACATAGCATAAAATAAAGTCGTCTCTTTTTCGTGTCTGTCACACTTGTTGTCTGTCTGTATGCTTAAATCTTTAAAATTACGCAACGGATTTTGATGCGGTTTTTTGTAATAGGTAGAGTGATTCAAGAGAAAGGTTTTTATGTAAAAAAATTCCCGAAATTCCCACGGGAACGGGCACAGTGCGGGTAAAACCGCGGGGCGCTGCTAGTATTCTTATATAATACTATCGTAAAAGAAGTGACTTCAACATGTTGACGAAGTTTATTAACACTTCAGCGTGTCCTGATATAGACAAACAATTATACAACCGGGACCGACAATTTAACGAGTCATCCAAACAAGTATTAAACATAGTACAAAAGCGTTGCTTAACAAGTTTCTTGTTTTTCCAAAGTTATTTGCAGAGATTATGTTTTATTTAGAGTGGTGATTCCGCTTTATCTTAACTTAACGAGTATATCTTCAGTGAGATGAAGATGTATTGGCCCAGCAGTGGGACATTACAAGCTATTACTTTTTTCTTAATTCAAAAACTATTCTATAACTTTAACTATACTATTTCTAAAGTAACTCTTGTTAAAGTGTAACGATAAAATATGACCGCTCGTTAATATTGTATTTCGCTAGTTTTATGTTTTGTTCTTGTATACTCTTGGCGGGAATCTAAAGTATTTATTGGCTATAACAAAGTAGTGTTGAGGAGCTATTCATTGTCTCGGAGTTAAGCTATACATCAAGATAGTTTTCTTTGTATTAGAATCTTTATTGCGTCGTGTACTTTTAAAAATAACATGGCTTATAATGTCTTGCTTTAATCTACCCCGATTCAATTAATTCAGCAAGCGAAAATCCTTTGTTTTGCCGTAGTATCCTATAAGTAGCAGTAGTATTAGCCAGTAATGGCCCACAGCGGAGCAAAGGCCTTTCATCTCACTGAAGATATCAAGTACAGTAGGAGGAATGTAATAGCAAAAAAATATAAGGGTTATTTCAATTAAGGCGTTTGTAGCACTGCAGCAGTACCTAACGGTGTAGTCCAACGTGTACTTACAATACTTCATATGAAAGCAAACGGACATGAAAAAACCGCCGAAGGACAGCTGCAGCACTGCAATAAGCAGGATGATTACAAACGCCTTAATTGAAAAAGCCCTCTCTGATTACTTTACTAATAGTTTTACCTTTAAACTTTTTCAGGTTGGATTGATTGCTGATATACTATTGCTGTTCTGTGGTCCCTACTGTGACCATTTCATTATGAAATGTTTCTTCAAGCCCCTTTGGAAATACGTCGAGATGTGTTTGAAAACGAATTATTAATAAGGTCAGCTAATTATCTAAGATTATTATACGTATCTACATATTATACTATACAGGAAGACTGGTAATTTGCGATCAGAACTATCTATATAAGGTGCTAACAAATTAATCACGTTTATCACATTTAAGAGATGATACATTACATTAACAATTAACTTTTAACTGTAATTAAGGAACCTTTGTATATCATTTTTTTGTTTTAATTTTCCGAACAAAAAAAATATTATAATAAATTTTTAAAATAATCACCCCTATTATGTACCTGTCAAGATGTATAACACTGTCTGTCATGTCACTTCAAAAGTTGTTTTTCTTAAATGTTTCACTTAAATTATAGTTTAAAGAGGTTCTAGAATATGTCTAAAGAGGTCTCATTTAATTATCTTATTAACAGGGTGTTTTAACGTAGCAAATTTGTTTTCTACTTTTCTCCAAAAAAACATAACAAAACCTATGATGTTTTATACTTAACGGAGTACATACTCCGAGAACCGAGTACTATCAGCTGTAAAAATATCCGTGACTAATTTGTTAGCACCTTGTATATACATAGTAGTATATACATATATAGTTTATAGCAATAGTAGTATTTTTAAATCTTTTCCCTCTAAACACACAAGGGTTGATATTTGGTCAATGTTCATCCCTTTTCGTTAATTTATCCGGATATTATTAAATTCTTGACTATTATACTAAATATACTTTTTAAACTCACACGATTTGCACTCATTATACTAAATGAATGAAATTGAGTTATCCCGTGACCACGAGCGGTGTAATCCGCTCGAAACGTCGGGTAGGTACGTTCCTATTTTAGTAAAATACGTTAAATTATCTAACGCGATACAGACCCGTTTCATTTAGTATAATATTATACTAAAGCGGAAGAGCTTGATTTTTTTGTTTGTTTGATCGCGCTAACCTCACAAGCTAAAAATCTGATTTGAATAATTCTTTTGTAATGGATAGCCACATTCAACTGAAAGATTATAAGCTATTTTTCATCCCAAAATTCCCACTGCAACGGGGACCACGCGGGAATAAAACCATGCCAAGGAGTACATAATATTTTTGTTAGCAATTCTAAATGTATGTAAATGGTACATAATTAATATTATTCTTAAGGCACTGCGCTTAATTCATGGCTCAGTTTTAATCATAGCGCTTAATTTCCAAGTTTAGATAAGCTAAAACTACGAATTCAAATTAAAAGGTTGCAAGGCAATTTACATTCTACACAATGTCTGTTTTCATATCACGTCCTAACAATAGTTTTAGCCGACATTCATAGTTTTAGAGCCAAGTAGTTGGTCCTGAAAATATTTAATACTAGCAGCGCCCCGCGGTTTTACCCGCGTTGTGCCCGTTCCTGTGGGATTTTCGGGATGAAAAATAGCCTATAACTTTTTCGTTGAATGTGGCTATCAATTGCTAAAAGAATTATTCAAATTGGATTGGTAGTTTTTGAGTTAAGCCCTTACAAACAAACAAACAATGTTAGAAACATAATCTCTTTATAATATTACTAGCAGCGCCCCGCGGTTTTACCCGCGTTGTGCCCGTTCCCGTGGGAATTTCGGAATTTTTTTTACATAAAAACCTTCCTCTTGAATCACTCTACCTATTACAAAAAACCGCATCAAAATCCGTTGCGTAATTTTAAAGATTTAAGCATACAGACAGACAAACAGTGTGACAGACACGAAAAAGAGACGACTTTATTTTATACTATGTATGTAGTGATTCGTAATATAGATTTCTCCTAAATGCAGTGAGGTCACAAGTCAGTAATTGTGCTCAGTTTCCACTTGGCTCTTTACCAACGATGCCTTCAAGAGCAATTAACATGAAGATAATAGGAGAAAAAACACTTCAGTTTTGAAACATTTTAAAAAACATTCCTTTGAATATTTGCCAATTTTTTCGCGAAATGTTTTTTAGAACTTCTACCGTTTCTGCTATGCGAAAAGTGTTGAAATTATTCGAAAATGGAATAAAAATATGAGTTATTTTGATAATTATGTTTAACTATTGTAGTTTGTTTAAAAAAAAGTTTATACGGCTAAATCTTGAGATACAAACAAAAACTGAATTTGTTTTGGCTTTTACATTAACAATATTATAAAAAATGGTTTACTCAATAATACGAGTATTTCAAGATCCCATAGCTTACACACATTACATACTTTCTAAAACCTTAGAGTCCAGTCTCTAATATACCTCAACAAAACCTCAAAACCTCAACCTCAACAAAAACACCTCAACAAAATGATCATTGTATACTCGCCTACATACGCTTACATAACCAATAAAAACGTTAAAATAAGTCTCAGTTATTGTCCGTACATAATTTCTGTTCAACTCAGATTACGGCGGGTCGTGCCAAGCAATACATTAGATTGGCTTCAACCCAACCAGGCTCGCATTTGTGTTCAATTAATGGGTTGACTTAAACAAGAAACGTATCATTGCAATGTCTGTTTGTTCTACATTTAAACTTGTTGGTTCTAATTTTAATTAGTATTTGAAACTATAATGTCTAGACTGGAATGCAACACCGTTAAAGCTTTTGTCTTGGCTACAATTTGAAGCTAGAAATGTCTTTGTTAGGGCGTCTAATGGCTTTCTTATTCAAATTTTATTCTGATAGCGTTTTAACGGTCTTTTTTACTAACCCAACATGAAGAGATATCTATTATAAACTTAAATAACCTTCTTCTTCTTCTTCATCGAGTGGATGGTCAACCTGACCAATCCTGGTGTCAGAGTTATTGAGCCGCCAAAGGCCTCTGACATGGCTCTGGTAACAGCTACTATCCGTAGAAAAAATAAATAAAAGACCTATGGACACAATGTCCTAGTTAGAATTTATAATCCACGTATGTTTTCCTAACCTTTTTTTTCTAAAATTTATAGTAACCCTATGGAGAAATGATACTTTTAGACTCTATATAAAGAGTTAGAACTCTTCAACGTGAACTTTCTGTATCCCACAATGTTATACTTTAAAGTATACATTTAATTTTTAACACTTTTCATATGTGCAATAAACTACATGTATATTTTAACATGTCTAATATATGCAAAGCTCATAGATACATAGCCAAACGTTTAAGCAAATATTTACACCACGAGCTTCCATTTATTTACTCAAAAGGAAACGCCTACAAAAACTCCAAAGTTCGACTCTAAATTAACATTTTAATTATACCTCGGAAGCCCTTTAAATACACTGAACTAATAGGTTGCATCGTAAACTGTGCAGCTTTGTTTTAACTTAGCTCCCCAGTGGCTCCGAGGTGTTTGTTATCTCAACGTTCCAACCGAGTTGCTTCACGAATACCACGATTTATACCTCGGTCTTGGTACAACTTGAGCATACATAGTGCTCCTAGATTTATATGTGTTTGAGTCAGATAAATGTGCTGCGTTTAGTATATTGCATTGCTACGGAAGTGTACATTATAGGTTCTGTAGAAAGTCAAGTTTATAGGGACTGAAGGTTTGGGTAATTTAAAAAGTAATGTATTAGCCTGTAATGTCCTAGAGCTAGGCAAAAGTCTCTCATCTCTCTGAAGATATCAGTGCAGTGAGGAGGTTGTCGCCACGCTTGCCTAAAGGGGGTTGGTGATCTCAAGCCATATTAAGAAAGTCGGAAACATGTTTTTGTGTATACGTATAACGTTAAAATTGAATACTAGGTATTCAAATTAGTCCTAGGAATAGACATATGAAGAGATTGACAGTTCGTTAAAGAAAATCAAAGATTAATGTTGGAATAATAGTTCTGTTACTGTTCCTCTTTACAAGGAATCTAGTTATTTTTACATTAAGGTATTTTTTCATACACAATTAGTACTAGATAGAGATTGATGTAAATATTTATTTAACGTAGTTTTGACTCAAAAGTGTGGAGAAAATTAGTTCAACATGGGCATAGGGTTAACTAGTGGTATTTTAGAGACAAAGACAGTACGATTCTATGGTACAAGCTTTGTCTGTACAAATTTTGCATACAGAGGATATATGTTATTGAAATTGTAAATGCATAACAGATATATTTCATGTTATAATTGAAATCGTGAATTGGATATTTAATATAGGAGTCTCGCAATGACATATTCAACATTAGTATTCATAGCAAAGCAAGCGATTAATACTGAATATTCGAGAATGCCTATCAAGTTAATAAATAAAATATTATTTGTAGTAATATTCTGCGAAAGCTTCTTATATATTCGCGTAGGGAATATAAAGAATCCTTGAATATATATTTTTTCCTAACATCTTGGTACCAAGATAATGTAATGAGGGTAAATTCAATTATAGACGCTCTTCTGTTTTTTTCTTTTGCCAAAAAACTTGATGGAAGTGCACATTTGTTACTCTTTGTACGATGTAGATTTGTACAAGGAGACTATGAAGCTTGGAGAGTGCGCGTTCACCCTGCGTCCCGAGCGAAAAGATCGGGTCTCAATCGGGAAAAAGAAAGAGATAGCGATGTCTATTCGAATATCCCCGTCCTTGTCCCACCCCTCCCCCAGCAGCGCCTCGCAGTCTCGTTCATATTTCGTGCTCGCATTTTGCGCAGCATCCCCGGATATCGAAATGCAGTCGGCAGCCTCCATAACAGCTCATGCGCGGTATCCTCCAAAGAAATTTCAACCCTAAATCCACCACGCATAAAGCTTTAATTTCTATAGTAGAATCGAAACGACTTACGCCCTTTATAACACTTAGGATTTTGCCTCCCGAAGCCCGGAATAGGGGTAGAGATTCAGTACAAGTATTGTGTAGGGGCGCGGCTCGCCGCAAAGTTAGACGCAACTGAGCTCCGACCGAAAACGGCGTGGAGTTTATTCTGTTAAAATATTTTAAAATCATTTTTCCTTGTTGTTCGAGGTAGCAGGCTTCGGGTAAAGGTAAGTGGTTATATTTCTTTGATAGAAACCGCTCATTGTCCAGTTTTTTCCTTGTAATGATCGAGAATAATGTAATTTTGCACCCTCGTCTTTCGACGCGTCGCGCTGCGTTCAGTCTCCGGGCTTGTTGTTGTATTACGATCAATTTGTGTTTCATCTGACATCCAACATGTCTGCGCTCTGTCATTGTTAAGCTTTGTGCGCGGTTTCTGTCACTGTGAACTTGATTGTTTCGATTTGGTGTTGCGTTCTTTTGTTTTATTTAAGATTTATTTAAGTATTTGTGTTCTTATTTTGAAAAATATGTTAGTATACTATATCTGTTTTTAAATTTTTTGTTCCATTGGAAATATCGCCGTTATATTTTTTTTATGTGTTCTTTATTTAAATTGTCTTATTTTAGTTATGTCAGTATTTTTTGAATACTATTTTTCTTTGAAATACGTTTTGTTATTGAGTTTTGAGTATTTTATACTAGGTCTACGAAGTTGCTACGGGGCTACGGCGTGCTACGAAAAGCGTCTACGCCTACGCTTGACGTAGATGATATTTTGAGCGTGCGTGAGCACATTTCTGATTTAAAAAAAAAATCACTTGCCTTTTTTAATATCCCATTCAATATTTTAATTATTATGCCAACAAGTAAATATTATAAAAGGCATATTTAATGATGGAATAATATTTGCAAATTAAAAAAGTATCATTAAGATATCAAGTATTAAATTACAAAATTAAAGGTCTGTTTCTATTTCAAGGGCAATGCAAAAATACTTTTCACAATAATTAATATTTCGAGTAAAGATTCTTGAAGATTTAAATAAAAATTAGAGAATGAAATTGCATTATCTAATCGGTTTAGATATTAAAATTATACAGCCGTATACCGAACTCCTTTTTTCGGGGTCAGTCAAATATAAGCCATTAAAAACTATATTAGCCAAAACTCCTTATAAAATATCATTTTTTTTAAACATGCATCTAATGTAAGGTTACTTTTTCGGAGTCATTACAATACATAAATTAATTTAAACAATTATCAGAAAAATACGGTTCAATTAAAAAAAAATTTCTCAAAATAATGAAAATAATATCTACTTACAAAGAAGAAAAAGTCTCACTAAATTCTTCCTTTTGGGGTCTATTGTATTCTCAACAAAATATTAAATAAATAATAAATATAATATACCCGAACAAATTCACTCACGGTTAATTAGAACCAAACTAATCTCTAAGCTTGTTACTACGCAATACCTCCGTGGTCTTGTGGTTTGAGTGCCCGGCTCACTACCCGGAGGTTCCGGGTTCGATTCCCGGTGGGGATATCTCACAAAAATCTCTTTGTGAGACTTTTCTCAGTTTGGTTAGGGCATTGCAGACTGAATCACCTAATTGCTCGAAAAGTAAGATGATTCCGTGCTTCGGAGGGCACGTTAAGCCGTCGGTCCCGGTTACTTTCTACGGATAGTAGTCGTTACTTGAGCCATGTCAGAGGCCTTTGGCGGCTCAATAACTCTGACACCAGGATTGGTCAGGTTGGCCATCCACTCGATGAAGAAGAAGAAGATACGCAATCTAACTAACTGTTCGGTTAATCACAAATCGGTTAATCACAAACAAAACCCAAAAACACGATACTACAAAACGTAAAGCCTGAATCATCTCAATGTAATACCCAAAATAAATATTGATAAACCAGGTGGATCCCTTTTTATATCATTTTATTGTATAACGGTCCCGAGGGAGTGATATTTATGGAGCCGACGCGAAAAGTAATAAGAAGCGCCGGGTTTTGATATTCCAGAACAGTATTTGTTCAAAATTAAACCTTTGGAAAGTAATTACAGCATTTATCGGTTGTCGTGAACAATATGGCGATCAAAACAAAAGATAAAGAGCGAACAAAGGATATGAGAGCTTAACAATTATTTTTACGTTGCCTTTAAAAAAATATTTGGCTCTTATCTATGTTACATAACGCTCATATAAAAAAAGAGAAGTAAAGTATTAGCCTGTAATGTCCCACTGCTGGGCAAAGGTCTTTCATCTCACTGAAGATATCAGTACTGTGAGGAGGATTAGGCTTAACCACCACGCTTGCCTAATGCGGGTTGGTGAACATATAACATATTGTATGAAAATAATCGAATAAAATAATAATAGGCTTTTCTCAAGCCTCAAAACTTTAATCTTTAATAATTCACAAATAGGTAGTACCTTCAACTACAAACAAAACCTTCTTCATATATCGGGTGTGGACCCTACGCAATCAGAACCAGCTAACCGTTTATAATCAAGGAAATGGCGCGTCCACATTTGGCTGTTTATTATGATGGTTCCAGTCGTTTTCCCATACTATCCCGCTGGGATATTTACTCAACCAACTTATACGGAGTTTATACTTATAGTCGACAAGTACTGTAGGGGAATTAAATGGTTGACCGCAAAGTTTACGCATGGGGTTGCTATGTAAGATTACATTATGAGATTCGTATGTACGAGTTTAATTTCGAGTCTGTCTATCTTATATTCGTTATTTTAAGTTTTATTCAACTTCACTTCATTCCAAGTATAGGGATTAATTATTAATTAACGTTAATACTACTGTAGATTTTTTCGTGGGATACTAATTCTATTTTAAAATTAAATTTAGTTTTACGTTTAGTAAAAGTCAGTTAAACTAGTCAAACATCACTTTCTTTGTTCCATAACTTTACTAATACTTACTACAATATTAAAGAAAACAATTTCAATTTCAAATTACGGTGAAAATTGCAAGCTGTACTGTATTTCAAGAAAACATTCAATATAGAGTTAGCAAATAATAAAATGAAAGTTTAACGATATTTCCCCTGACTGTACGTGTTCTTCGAAGATTACAGTATTCTCAAGGGGCCAGTAATATTGCTGAAACATTTGATACAACACCGTCTTATAACGCCTCCGAAGGTTAATGTTTGCGAAGTAAATAAAATACTCTCGTACATTTTATATGAATGAAGATAGATTTGTAACGAATTGGTTTGATTTTTTGATGCATTCTATTTGTAAGAATCGAATAGCTGCTACGATACAATAATGCTTTAATGTATTTGGAAGACATGGATTTATTAAATAATCCCTAGTAATATAAATTTAAATAAAAATTCAAGTATAGTAAATTATAAGTAAATTATAAAGCCGTATAACGAACTCCTTTTTTTGGAGTCAGTCAAATATAAGCAATTCAAAACTATATTAGCCAAAACTCCTTATAAAATATTTTTTTTTATTTATTTTTTTTAAACATGCATCTAATTTAAGGATACTTTTTCGGAGTCATTACATTACTTACATTAATTTAAACAATTAACAGAAAATACGGTTCAATTAAAAAATATTTTCTATAAAAAATAATTTACATAAAAATTCAAGTAAAGCGCTCAAAATAGGAACAAAATATGTATTAGTTAGGTCTGGTTAAGTCGAAAAAATAGTTTTTAATAATCACCCCAGATTTCAACCACAATACATCAGTTCCTATATAAAATGTCGGATATAAAGTCTTCTTTGTTACAATTCCACATCTCTCTTTTATCGATCTCTATAATGTATTTTCCAAGTACATTTTGTCAAGGCTAAGCGATATACAGAGATAAAATAAATATTTATAGGACAAATTCAGACACGGTTAGGCAACTTATTTACGTATCAAATTATCAACGTGTTCATTTGCTTATAAAAAAAAATACTTTCTACGCCTTTAGGAAACATCAAATGCTCCCTTTGTAGAGATTTAAAGTCATTTTGACTTGTAATGTATGAAAAATTACGTCATTTAGTTAATTGTCAATTTAATGGACGTCTCTGCAGCTGATACATTTCTAAACCATATCCAGTAAATAATCCATAGTAAATATCGTAATAACAAGTAATACTGTGCCATAAGCCATAGTATCGTCGGTAAAATTTTATACCCGGTTTTGGGTATAAAATTAGAGTAGTAACTATGGAATGGAAATGAATAACTAATGAGTTCGTTCAACAAGTCTTGAGAAGGGATCTTTTATTGTCCGAGCAGTTTTGGACTCGGCCCTTTTCAACTTCAGATGGAAACCTTTGATTAAAACGGCTAATTAAAGGTCGATCTTTTATTAAGGTTCAGTAATACTTAACTTTAGGATAATTTCTTTTGAGAGTGATAAATTCGTAGTAGGTGCGAATAACTTTAATAGACTATCATTTAATTTATGAAACAACGTTTTGTATTTAACAGAAACATAAACAATGAACGCTCTTATAGTCTCTTAGTAAAGAGAGGTTGATAAATGGTTGTTGACGATAAATTTGTGTAAAATTACGCCAATTAGTTAACGTTAGATTTAATTATGTAAAACATACGGTCAAATCAAGTCAACCAACAATTAAAAAGATCCAAAAATTTAAGAGTGTCTTCAAAATAGACGATATAGGGCAAAAATACAACTTTTATTCAATTTATTTGTTTGCATTAATTTGATTAACATTAAAACATCATCTCTCACTATGATCGTATAACTACGGCACAGAAGGTTGTTTTAGTAAGTAAAAACAATTACTTTCATTACCGTACCGTAGTAATTCTTTA
This sequence comes from Cyclophora albipunctata, assembly GCA_963082685.1. Taxonomy (NCBI): domain Eukaryota; kingdom Metazoa; phylum Arthropoda; class Insecta; order Lepidoptera; family Geometridae; genus Cyclophora; species Cyclophora albipunctata. Next base: position 3,841,419 of record OY720118.1, read on the forward strand.
ATAATGTGTAAAAATCGCGAAAGTTTGAAAAATACTATCATCTTTCATATCGACAATAACACAACAATTTCAGTACAGTCCAAGCTCAAAACACAAATTTACAATGTAACCTCATCTCTAGGAGCTTATATACCGAACATAATTTGTCCTCACCCGCGGGCATACGATCTAATACATATGCTAATTTATGGCCGCTCTTGGAATTATAGATGTCGCTACGGGCGCGGCATTACTGCCCTCCCTTTTGGGGTGGCTGTCCGACGGCCGCCATTTTGCTATTTGATTCAAAGGCAGCACAATTAAATTGCAGTAAAGAGTAGACTGGAGTGCTAATGCTCTTTTTAGTGCTTTACAGATGCCTTCTTAATGGGTGTTTGTCTAAAGAGCTATGTTGAGGTGGTAGTTTTAATGGGTTTTTAAGGATTTGGTACGTATAATTCAAGTTATACTTCTCTCCGCATCATCATGTCATTTCGCAACAAAATCATCAACACTTCTAAATTTAAAAAGTTAAAACCTGAATTATAGGGATGTCATATGAATTTCGGTAGTTTCAGAGGATAGAGCTTTCAAAGCAAACTATAAGCAAAGAAACAAAAAGTACATTCCACCTTTATTATATAAGTAAAGATCAGTAAAATTATAACGCACATTTAACTCAACGATTATGTGCAAACTCTATTCAGCTACTTAAAAGGCTTAACATAAACCAACGACAATCTTGCCGAAAAGAAAATTATGATAATCCAAACTGAAAATCCATTTACAATGAGCCCTCCGAAAAAAGGATCGTAAAACTGACTCCCGAAGCTATTAATACAAAAACTAAACGGCCCGCGTCGAAATACGAGTACACTCGAAATACCTTTTTGAAATGGAAATTCAGAGGAAACAATAAAACCTGAAAACTCGCCACGATATATTTCTAATAGCTTCTTCGCTGTAGATAGTTTCCAACAAAGAGTCAGAGCACACTACAGACAAAGCAGTCTTTAGACTGACTATTTCGAAGGGAACAAAACTGTTTATGTCACAGAACTGTTTATGTTTACAGAAACTAAAATAGAATATTCTCTAGTCTAAATGGTAAAATAATCTAGTCTAAAACGGATCAAAAAGACGTTTTCCAACTTGTCTGTAGTACCCACAACACTAAAGCCAAACTATTAACTATCCTAAATATATGAAGGAGCGCACTCCTATATACGTTTTTGTATACTAGATGACTGTCTAACTACAGTATAGTATGCTCAAGCTCTTAGACTACGTTATGCAAATGCAATCTGAAATAATAGCACTCCGAGGGGCCTAAAGCCCAACTTCAGCGCGAATGAAGATCAGCGCAAATATCTTTAACAAATTGAAACTGGCTAGAAAATAGTTGGGTATTTGCGGGCTTTAGTAATATGGAGAAGAATGTCTAACGTTCCCAACCCTTATGTAATGGAAGTTGTTTATGAATTGAGGGGTTGATTTAATTACGTATGTGTGCGTTTAGGTGATTGAAGTATTCTTTTGTGTAGCGTTGATATAGAACGGGTTTGTCTACAAGTGGGGTTGCGGATAAAAAAAGCGAACATATTTTCAAAATTTGATTTTAAAATTCACCAGCTTAGAGCTTATTGACTCACTGAATGTTAGCAAAGAAGTAAAGCTTTATCAATTGAATTATAATTGCTCGACTTAAAGTCATTGTGTATTACAAGCAAATAGTAATCTAGCAAATGTCTATCTCCAAAAACTTAAGAAACGAAGCTAGGCTTTTACATATATTTGGACAAAACTATTTATCTATACTATATAATAATCAATACTAATATAATAAAGCTGAAGAGATGGTTTGTTTGAACGCGCTCACTCACAAACTACTAGTCCGATTCGAATATTTATTTTTGTAATGGGAGGTTATAGGCTATTTTTCATCCCGAAATTCTTACGGGAATGGGTACTACGCGGGTAAAACCGCGGTACGTTCCCAGTTTCCTATACAATACATCGGAGCGTTATAAATAACGAACCAATATAGTCCTTTAACTTAAATTAAATAGCACCATTGCAAGTTCCAACTACTCTACGCCTTTACACTGCACTATTTACCAAAACAACTGAATATTCAGCTAACACATAAGGAACATTATCACCAGTTTCCACTGCAGTACAATTCCTAGCTAAACTTCCACAATGCAAGTTTATGTGCTAAATAATGCCCAGAAGCTTACGAGACGCTGTTATGCAGATAACACAGCAGTTAGCACGGCTAAATATAGCTGTATTGTTTAGCCAGTAGACGTGTTTATCTGGACTGAATATAACTTGTTTAACTAGGATATATATAGCTGTATTTCAGCTTGGTTAAATACAACTTTATTGTTTGTAAGCGTTGGACATTACACACTTTGTGCAGTAAATGAGTTTGTTAATTTCAGTTTGCTTTTGTGATTGCATTCGTTCTTGTTTTCTGTTATTGTTAAGAACAATTCGTGATGTCTCTTTTGTTTGGGATAGGGAAGTATAAACATGGACTATTTATTATGAGGGATGGTGCTATATAGAATTTAAACATCGTTTTAGTACTCTTCTTAGACCGGTTGGCCAAAACGTTGTTTATCTATATACTCTTACGTCCGTACGTCAAATGCTTTCTTAGTAGAATTTTATCCCAAATTTAACCGTTACAAATGAACTGGATCAGTTCAACACTATTCTAGTTCACGTGCTAAACTGAGATCAAGTCATAAAGTGATTCACTAACAGTGAGTTTAGTTGACCGTGCTTCGAAAGAGAAACGGTGAATTTGGAAATTATTGAGTACTAGCAGCGCCCCGCGGTTTTACCCGCGTTGTACACGTTCCCGTGGGAATTTCGGGATGAAAAATAGCCTCAAACTTACAAATTTAACCTCTTTATAATATTAGTATAGATAGAGTATATTTTAATATGGCAATTAGTTACATATGTCGATTTAGTGGTCGTCTCTGAGTGCAGAAATTAGATACATTTCTACCTTCCTTCCAGTATTACATACATGCTATTATATACCAACTAATTGGTTTGCTGTGACACAAAGTATTACAATACAAGATTATATCTATACTCATATTATAAAGCTGCAGAGTTTGTTTGTTTGAACGCGCTGATCTCCGAAACTACTGGTCCGATTTGAAAAAATATTTTTGTAATGGATAGCCACATTCAACGGGAAGGTTATAGGCTAATTTTTATCCCGAAATTCCCATGAGAACGGGTACAACGCGGGTAAAACGCGCCAGTTGTGTTATATACCGCCTTACTTAAGTTCGTACTGCACTTATAAAACATGGCCAGTAAAATTTTCATCATTAAAACTTTTATTCAACGGTACATTTAATTCCCGGTCTCGTTAAGTTTTCCCATTGTTTGAGTTTAAAGAAAAACATTTTCTAAACTCCATCTTCTCGGTTCTTTCTACTTTTTCTGATTGAGTTTTGCTTTCCGCCCGAGACTGAATTAAAAGTTTTGTTTAGATAAGATATCTTACTTAAAAAATTCATCTTTCTGTATAAAAATTAAGAAATAAAAATGGTCTTTTGGTTTATACGGCCTCTGACTTATATTATAAGAGAATATTTTCATCTCAAATCATCCTATGGTGATAAAGATACTAAGCGTAAGCGTATAGATAAGTAGGCTCTTAGACAACTCCGGCACCAACAGTGGCCACTAACGTACCCCAGTAGATTATCTTTTTACCCGCGTTGTGCCCGTTCCCGTAAGAATTTCGGAATGAAAAACTAGTCTATCACCTACCCGTTGAAATTGGCTATCCATATAAAGATTTATTCAAACCGAATTGTTAGTTTCCGAGATGACATACTCTTCAGCTTTATTATTATTACTACCGTTAAGCCGTCGGTCCCGGTTACTTTCTACGGATAGTAGTCGTTACATGAGCCACATCAGAGGCCTTTGGCGGCTCAATAACTCTGACACCAGGATTGGTCAGATTGACCATCCACCCGATGAAGAAGAAGATTATTACTACAAATAAATTATGCTCATCAAATTATAAAACAAAGATATCATAAAAAGACCACAAAATCTACATAAAAAATGCATTTATATGGTATTTTTCTCTCAGCAAAAATATCTACATTTTCCTTTGTCGACCTCTCAATTTATGAGCGCCGTATCACGTACAGTGTAGTCTATAAACTATGAAAATCTTTACGTTCCGTGAAATATTCAGGAGCCAACAAAAATTGTAGTCCAATCCTGCCGATTGCTTATTGATCGGGACCGCGGATGGTACATACTCTTCAATATTCTGTGGTTGGCATGGAAATTGAGTATTGTATTGTTATGGTTTCATTGGAGGAAGTTGTGACTGTCGGTTGGTGTTATTTAAATATCGACTTTATTTATAAGGTATGGAAGTCGTATATTGATGTATGTGTTATAATATAATGTAGTTTATATTTTGGATAAAGAATATATGATAAAAAGAGTATCTCTATCGCACTTGCAATTTACAAAGTAATTTTTTCCAATACATAAATACAAGTGTATTGTGTACGGGTGCCAACAGAAAAGCTTTAAGTTCTGTTTTTTTTTGTATTTAAACTAAGTTTCTTTCCCTATTTTATATTAAAACACGTTCCATTTCATCAAAAAAATTACTCCACCTAAAATATCGCTAAAAACCTATCGTAAAAATTAAATTATGACCAAAACCATTCACCGACTAGACAACGGATATGGTATATAAATTACATGTGGTCATTGGCTGGGTGCCAGGACGCAGCTACCATCGCTTCACAGCGTTTGATTTAGGCGGCACTTAATTAAAGTTACGGCTAGTGAGGCAACACTAGCTATTGTCATATCCATACAGTTTTAATGCTTTGTGGTAAACGTTTAATTTATCTACAAAATGGCGGACAAGTGGGTGCTATTGTTGGCACGCTTTTGGATTCTAATTGGGAACTGATTATTATCGTATTGGGTTCGAAAAGAGAATCGGATCTTTAGATAAAGAGTTTAGAGAGTTGGGCGGTTAGGTATTAATGGGGCTTAAATTAGGTTTTATTTAATTGGTACCTAAAAGGTATAATGCTTGTTTTTATCATATTTATTATACAGTGTTCTTACTGAGTAATCTATACTGATATGATAAAGCTGCAGAATTTTTTTTTGTTTGCACGCGCTAATCTCAGAACCTATTTATCCTATTTGAATAATTCTTTTTGCAATAGATAGCCATATTTACCGGAAAGGTTATATGCTATTTCTCATCCCGAAATACTTACGGTAACGAGCACAAGGCGGGTAAAACCGTGCGACATCGCTAATAATCTTTTGAAACAAGATTATAATATTGAAAAATACCTACACATAATATTCGTACTCTACAATAATCGTCTCATTAAAAACAAGAAAGTTTCTAACAAAATAATGTATTCCCATTTTCAAAATTTAATTGTTAATTTGAATAGCACATGAGAGCGAAGTTAACTCGTTAGCTAGAATATAAAGTGGAAAGTTTTTGTTAACGACACTCATGTTGAGAGAGCGTATGGAATCAGAGCTGCCACCGTCCACAAGCTTAATGTACCGACTAATATCGTACAATTACATTTGATTCTAAGTTAATTGCTTATAACAAAGGGCCCTCAACTTATGGCGAGATACCGCCCGCGGTTTTCCTTATGTTTTAGGGAAAAATAGGGAGCGTTTTCCGATTTAGTGGTCATTTATAGGATACTTATGAAAAACTATATGTATAGATACAGTTACCGTTGAGCTTTATACTGTGGGGTTTTCGTTGTTTGTTTTTATTGAAACGAAAATTTCAAAATGGCGTAACTTTCGACTGATTTCTTTTAACAAGTCATAGTCTATGGCCCCTCTCTATTCGAAAAGCACTTTTTAAAGAAAAATAAAACAATATAAGGATATGTGATTGTAAATAGATGTCACGCCCACTTTTTCTTGTCGGGGTTTAAGAATTTGTTTTTATTGAAACGAAAATTTCAAAATGGCGTAACTTACAACCGATTTCTTGATCCAAGTCATAGTTGTAGGCCCCTCTCCATTCAATAAGCACTTTTTTAAGAAAATTTAACAATATAAGGATATGTGATTGTAAATAGATGCCACGCCCCCTTTTTTGGATCGTGGTTTAAGAACATAGATATTTACGATCGCATTACGCATCTATAAGAAGCTTTCATGATAAATACTTATTAAAACACGTTTAAACATTCCCCTTGAAACACAAAGAGACAATACAAATAAACCATCGATTTACATTCGCGACACATCGACAGAAAGAAATACTATTGAGATATTAAAATACCCCGTACACAGAGATATATGGCTTCCAAATAAAACAGAAGGGGTGGCATAAAACACAGAGTCAGCATTATTGAATCGTTGGGACGGCATGTTACAACAGGTAACATCCCCTAGGATACGACCTACCTGAAAGGGATATACGAATAAATATTGTTGTTTGAATTATGGGATATTACGCCCGGATTAATTAACAACATTATAACGATAACAGAGTTAGTTACTTAGTGAAATAACGTTTGGGTTATTGGTTTTTGAGGCTTGGGCAAAAGGACCTTTTTGAGGGTTGTGGAAAAGGAACCCCGGGTTGTAGTCTTTTTCATTCTTGTCAACTCGAAGTAAAATATAAAGCTGGGATGATGGGGGTAATATCCCTCATCTCACTGTAGATATCAGTATAGTAAGGAAGATTTATAGGCGTAACCATCACCAACATAATAATGATTTTTGTTCTCTAGTATTTCCGTCCTTGTGCGACTTACATTATTTACCCGAACATACAAAAAAAAACAAAATTAGGTACCTTTTTACAATATTAGTACTTACAGATAAATTATTTGACTGATACCAATATCCTGAAAATAAAACCACGTCTAAAACATTACTAAAACGTTACCTGACAGACACAATTCTGTGTTTTAAACTAAATTCAAAATCGTTTGTTTAAAAGACCTTTTCCTGTTATTAACGTAATCTCTCTAATACATTTTAATCGGCTTATTTCAACGGATTTGCCGATTTCTGTATTTATCTTGAAGTAATTCCTTTGTATTGTATAAATGGATACAGAAATAAGAACTTACATAAGAAACTGTGAAGGAAATAGATTCGAAACTTTTTGCGTTAAGCGTTGATCGATTGAAGAGCCATTCGTAGATTGTATGTATGTGCAACTGAATAGATTGATATGCTATTTTGCTATCATAGAATATGTAGAATAAAAAGACAGTTTTTGGCAATAAAAGTCTTCACATAAGTTCTAGATTTAAACCGATAAACAATTTGAGGATACAACTTCAACGAAACTGTTTCAGATTATAATAAATTATATTAAAAATTAGGCTTTCAGGCAACTATTAGGGTCTATTTCAACTCATATAAATAACTAATCCACAAAATGTATATGTTTTAGAATATTCATGGTTAAACATTACGTGTTTATCAACATTATAATAGGATTTAAAACTTAAAACCTTAATAAGAAAACATTTCGTTTAAGTTTTTTGGAATTCGGTTTCACGGACGAAGATACACAAGTCAAACTCAACCCCCTCTTTTTGCGCAACTAAATCAGTACATCAAGTACACCAATCAGGTAAAGCTTAAACAAAACACAGTTTTCATCACCTATAATTAATTCGTCGTAAAGTGGATTGCTGACGGGCGTTCGTAATCCAAACTCAATTAATTAGACTGGTACCGTTCACCCCTAGTTATCACTCACCCTACAGTATATATTTACCTATATTATCTACAAAGTACAGACTTGGGCTTAACGAGTTAGTTCAGCTAAAGATTGACGCCATTAATCTTTTGTTTACCTAACCTTTTGTCTCAGATTTATGAAGTAATAAACTCGGTTTAATATGACGTAATGGCATAGATTTTATATTTGACATAAAGGTGTTTTAATGTTATTTTTGGTTTTGTAATGACGGTAACAGGTGTACGTATATGTCACTGTAAGATGACAAACTTAAATCTAATCAAACCTTCATTGATTCTAACTCCTTTAGTTGATAATCACGAGATTGCTTGCTATTGAAGAATTGTATACAATGAACATAATACATACTATGCTTATCCAAAACTCGAATCCTTTAATTATGAAGGTATTTGATGTCTAGCGTGAATTAGATACTAAGTTTCACAAACTTTCGCATTAATTACATATTAATGAACAATATATTGCCTATGTCTCTTCCTAGATAATAAATGTCTAAGTCCTTACATTATCTACGCAAGCTTAAAAAAGTGTTTTTTTAAAGTATATAACTGGGTAATTTACTGATATAAATTTGAATTATTCTTCCGTATGAAATTTAGCAAGTAAGTTTCTTCAAATCTTTCCGCTCTTTCCGTTTAAGATATAGCTTACCAATAATTCAGTCGAAATAACATTATACTTGGTCAAAATCGGAAGATTAATGATATAAAACGATTCAGTGAAGGAGAAATTCCAAAATGGCTCCCGCACTAACAATTCAATCAACATTACTTACATTCCCTTACAGTGTTAATTTAATTAATGAGATTCAATTAAATCTCAACCTTCGTCGCGGTAATACTGAAACCGAAACATTATCGTTGAAATACAAAGTTTCAATTAGTTTCGACGTGACAACCGTGTTTTAAGTCCCACATTAATTTAAGTAAAGGGAAATGAATTTGTAGATTTCTTAAGACTTTTCATTAAGGTACTAACTGTAATACATAATGTTATATACAGTATAACTTCCGTTCTCAGTAAAATGCTTCCTTAGTAGAGATTTAATGTGTGGTTTTGGTATTTAATAAGGTATGAGAAAATACGTTAATTAGTTAAAGCGTTGTACCCGTTTTCATAAGAATTTCGGGCTAAAAACAGCCTATAGCCTTTCCGTTGAATGTGGGTATTATTTACAAAAATAATTATCCAAATCAGATCGGCAGTTTCGGAGATTAACGCGTTCAAACAAAGTCAAAAAATCAAACTTCAGTTTTATTATATTAGATAAAATTATATTACGAGTATATATTAGATAACAGAGGCACCGAAACTCGATTAAAATTTAAAGTCGACAAGCGCCATCACTCTCTATATAAATTCAAGTGTCTTACCTGCTACACAAGTGCTTACACTACTAACTTGTGACACTGTTTTATGTCTGTCGTAGCAACTGCATACTTACTAAGGCTACGCCGTAGTCATCTACGACGTAGTCTTCCTTTACCAGACTTGGTGCAGGAATTCATTGTTTTTACTTAGGTACTACAACATGAAAAAGCGTACGTATAAAGTACGGTTATCAATGATTATCTAAAACATTAGTATGCTTACCAATTGTAGTTGATAATTTATAATTAAAGTTACGTGAATAAAAGCACTATAACATTTTGTGAATTGAAGTTACATTTACGGATACATTTCGCTTTTATTTTGCATTTTTATCTGACGTTTCGGTTCCTTAACAGGAACCGTGGTCATAGAAGAATAATTAATATAAGCCATATAACAATTCGATTTCAAAAATGATTCTACAATTTCAAGTACAAGTTTATTCTTGGTAGGCGTTGTACGTCAGACCAAATAAATTGATGAGTCACGTTGCTATAATGCTTCAGGAAACAATGTTCGCCTTTCAACATCTTCCTCGCAATTAACTGAACCTTTTTGTTAGGCAGCGCCTATTCTACATTATTCGATGTACCCTACAATGGAAGGCGTGATTTGCGAGAATTCCGGAGTATTTTTTCTGCATCGTATCTCAAGGGAGGATTGTGTCGATTCGCTTTGATTTGTGATCGTTTATCACGCTATCTCGAAGAAATAATGTGTTGTCTCAGATAAATTGAATGTAATGTTCTTTTTGTCGGTTCCGCTGAACTGGATTTGGTGAGAATATGATGAATTTAGATGCTCTAACTTGTGTTTTTGTATAACAGGAAAACGTAAATTAGGTGTGATTTGTTTGTAGGAAATAATAGACGTAATTAATTATATTTGGTATCACTCATGTGTTAGACATGTACATAATAAATAAATATAATGTAAAGCTTTTCAAATCTTAAATTTATTTACTTACTACAGGGCCAGTCTTACTGCCGCAATTAAAGACATAAATTGACACTTAACTAATTTAAGTAATTACAATCATTAAGAGTGAATTGCACAAACATTCTTTAGTTTATTTAGCGGCTCAATATGTTTAAAAACAAACGAAGTTCGTTTTAAATTGTATCCTATTTGGTGCAACATAAAGTACAAATTTGAATAAACAACTTTTGTTTTTTAAACATATTTATCCACTAAATTAACTTAAGAATGTTTATGCAATTCACCCTATATCTCTACACTTTCTCTCTCTCTACACTACGACGCATTTGATACAGAGGTATCAGACTCAGGTACTCAGAGGAGTACAGACGCTAAAATTTGTCATGTCGATTCTGATATCCAGTTACTAGAATACAAAAACCTCTACTATGTGCTGACTAAATCCCCACATAACATTTAAAAGTAAATATACTCAAAAAAATAAATAAAAACAGCGTCAAGTAAACATACAAAAGCTAATCCTAATATACCGTGGCTTAATGGAACGTTTGACACATATCTACCAAGCGGTACGCTAAAGAGATTATGTTATCATGCTGTAAGCTCCATGTGATATGAGGATTTATATAGGGGATAAAGTAAATAATGGATTGTATACTCGCTTATGTAACGGATTAGCGCCAATGAAAAGACGGAAAGATGTAACGGTTTGAAGTATTAGTTCCGTAATGATTAATGATGGTAAGGCGATGGTTGGAGAAAGAGTAACTTAAAAGACATAGAAAACAGGAGTTGTAGGTATGTCTTAAAATCTAGGCGTGTTTGGTATCTATCCATTACCTATATATACTAACATGGTTATCTAAGTATTTTAAATAGTAACTTAACAATGTTTTTTACTTATAATAAACTAAAGACATAGCCTCAATAGCGCAGACTATAAATTAGTGTTAGAGGTTTTTCAAACAAGCTTTTTCAGTGGAATGAAAAACAAAAGGACATCAGTGCGCGCGGGCCACTGCGCACTACTGCGGCGCCTAGCCTAGGGATAACTAAGAACGGTTAAATTAAACAACTTTATGACCACATATAGAAGATTCTGTACTCACGTTTGTCATAGCGTAAATGTTTATTTAAAAAAACGTAATAGTAGTTTATGCAACTGTCATACAGGGCGACACAGAAGACGTAGTACAAAATAATTAATTATGGTTAGGTTAGTGACAAAGAACGTTATTCACTACATCACTAATTAAAATTCATCTAAATAACTTTTGCTAATTTTCTAACAAAATAATTTAATACATTCCTGTAAGTTTGGTCACCCTATGGACGTTTGGTGACGTCATGTGACGTCATGTTAGTTATACTTATTAGGTACTTGTCACATTATCTAACGTAATCTCTGTGTGCCAAGTACCTAGTCAGTCGCCAGAAGTAATTTCTGATATCAATACACAAGTGAAAGATTTGGTAAAACAAATCAAATCATTTATTTACAAGTATGCAGTATCTTATTAAAACTTAAACATATTTCAACAAGTGCTCAAAATGGTCACCGCCTTCCACAATGCAAAGCTCTGCACGACGTCGGATGTTCCTCTGAACTCTACCGAGTACAAATTCGTTGGCTTTCAGAACTTCAAATGCTTGTATAAACCGTGTTCTTTTGGGATAATCGGCTAAAACAATATCTTGGACCCGTTGAAAATTAAAAGGGTGCATTTTTTCAGATTGCAATTATCTCCAAATAAAAACTTGGGTTGTTCCGAATCGTGCCGCTGCTTCTCGGGTGCTTGCCTCAGGATTGCGGATAAAATATCTAAGTACTCGTGTTCGAAACTGTTCTGTGTATCTTGGTTGCCGGCCTCTGCCTTGGGCATGAATTGGAACAGCAAATTGCCCATAGTCCCTCAAATTTTGCACACAATTATTTATCAATTGCCGTGTGGGGATCGGACTCTCAGGGTAGAGTTCGTGAAAAAGAGCTTGCGTCTGCACCGTACTCCGCGACGTAAAATAAAATTCTACCATACGTATTCGTTGAATGTTTGTGAATGGATAAGGAGGTGGCATTATTATTAACGAATATTTATTTTTTTCCAATCTCCAAATTAAACTGATTAATCAATATTTTCTTGTTATGACAAGTAACTTCAACGATGTGTCATTTATTTTTAAATTATCAGTCATGATGATAAAGAAGGTGAGTGTTTACAACAAAGTAGTTTCAACCTTTTTGTTTTCCACAAAGTAGTTAGGGTAACCATGATGGGGGCACAAATAACGGAAATAATTAAAACAATGGTACAACGATTGCGATTATTTAAACAACACGAAACATAGTTCGGATTATTAGCACTAGGTAGGTAAGTTAGAAAAACATGTTTCGTATTACGTCTTATGTGTCACCCTGTATAAGGAAGGGTATTAAAACACGAGTGTGAGTTTATGAAACGAGCGCAGCGAGTTTCATAATAGTAACGAGTGTTTTAATACCCGTGTTATATGCAGTTGCATACACTACTTTATCTTCACTAATGCAATTAATCAAACAACAAGAGTAAAAGCTGACAATAGTTTTTCACGCGTACGTGTATTGTCACAGTGAACTTGCCGCCATTAAAATCTAACCAATGAGAGCGCAGCTGCGCGTAGGGCCAATCAGGAGCGAGCGAGATCTTACCAAAGAGTTTTGTGTATGTAAGTTTAGTAGTTTCGACGAAGTTTTCACGTATAACCCAACTGTTTTCAAAAGCCAGCCTAATATCAAAATTTTATACAACTAGTATGAGGATTTTGACATAAGGCTCGCCAGGTTAATTGGTCGCGTTATAATGATGTTATAATGAGATTTTACGATATCGATGTGGATATTATAACATCATGTGCAATTGCTTAAATTGAGTGTTTTAGTTGTCTGCGCTATAACAGTAGTAATTATAAGTCAAGTATTGGAAACATAAGTAGAATGTTACAACATTAGTGTAGATAAACGTATATTATGACATAATGAAGTAATTAAATAGGCATTTACTTTACAACTGTGTAAATTTCTACCTTAAAAAAAGTTAAGTATTAGCCTGTAATATCCCACTGCTGGGCAACGGCCTCTTATCTCACTGAAGATACCAGTACAGGTCTACCTTTTCAACAAAATAAATCAATTAAAATGTATATTTCCAATTTCAGGTACACATCACATCACACATCGAAAAATGAAGAAATTAATGGCACATTCGTGAACTACCCTGTAGATCCGGGCTTTTGTAGAATAAGTAATATCAGAAGCTCGTCTCTACAGGTATCTCACGGCTGGAAGACCTCGCTACTAACCTTCTTGCTGGTTGCTGTACTGAAGACTTGAAGAAGTAGCTTTAAGAACCTACGTCCACTATAGTCACAACCGTCTTTAACAGTATTCAACACAGACATAGTTATAATTGTATTTTGAATAACTGTCTTCGTCTTTCTGATGACAGCAATCAATATAACATTATTTCGTTTAACAGGCAAATAATCTGTCTGAGACAAGTCGTCCAACAGACAAAAAGTTTAACGTCTAATAGACACAAAAGTCTTTTAGACGACTTGTCTGAGACAGACTATTTGTCTGTTAAACTAATGTTTTCATGGACCAGAGTCTATCTAAGTACAGTCGTGACTATAGTGTGTTTAGGTTTATACTAATAAATAGCTATTAAAATTATATAATAACCATAGTTTAAACATAGTTTTAATTTCTCTACGTACATTTGAGAATAGAAATTACGTTTTATATATTTTCGAATTTTTTACAGAGTATAATTATTCCGAGGATACAGTTTTATTAGTGAGAATGATGGTATTTAGTTTTGTATTTTAATATTGCATATTGACATCCAAGTTTTTGTGAGATGGAAGTAAATAATCGCTTATATAAGACCTTTGATAACAAAACCTTTGAAAATCGAACTTGAGTGATTTAATATTCTTTTTTCAAATGTGAAGTCTATTTAAAAAGTAGGAAGACGAAAACATACGAAAATAATCAATTAATTATTATTAGGCAGTTAGTGTAAGATATTTAGGATAGATAGCATGGATAGGAATAGCACAAGAACTCTTAAATCTATAGACTATCTAAATATGCTTAAGAAACAAGAACAAAATTGATTTTTATTTGCACACAATAGAACGCTTTTTTTTGTTTTTGTATACGTATGTTTAGGCGCTAAATCGGATTAAGCATTGTTGTGTAATCGTAAAGTATCAAAACATTTTAAATAACGAAAGTAAGAAACAATTTCTACGCAAATGTAGCTAACTCATAATTGTCTTGTTTCTTATGTACCGTGTGACATATCAAACTTTTGTAAATAATATATGTTTTCTATTTTATTAATAACGTTATAAGGTTAAATAAATAAATGTAAAAATGTATTCCCACTGTGAGTTAAGACAGCACTACACATTGTGTACGATGACTTGCAGTCAACTAGCATGCTAGTTACTGGTCCGTTTGACAAGCATGTGTATTCCCGTCTTAAAGTGAATAAAATTTAAAACAAAATTACTTACTAAAGTAACGTACTTAGTCTTGTTCAAATTTGTAGGTACACCATTTGTTCGTGGCGCAGAAAGTTATTGACTCGAAACTTCGGGAAATCAAAGTAAAGGCTTTTTCTTAGTAATACAACCTTCTGTGCTGCAGGAGTATTTATTAATAAAATTAGTACTTTAATTATTATATAAAGAATTGGCTTCGCTTGCATTAAAACACGGTTTCATTTAAAATCATAATAAAAATTCATGAGTCTAACTTTATTTTTGTAATACTGATTAATACCTAATAACCTTATGTATCCAGTCATCACAACGCCGGGAATAAATACATAGTAAGTGAATGTAAGTATAACCAAAGTTTAAAAATATAACAACCAAGAACAAAATTAACTCCTATGTAGGTTCACTGTCTTTTAAACAAAACACGGTTATAAACTGTTTTGCCTCGTTTGCTCTTATAGGAAAATAGTAATATCGGTAAAGGACACAAGACAAACCATTTGATACCTAAAATACTACTAACAAGCGTCTATGAATTAAACCCGTAATGGCTGACCCTGGTGTTGGAGTTTAAAAAGTACTGGGATACTCTGCAACGTGCCATGCAAGTAGCCCCTAAGTACTTAGTACTTTTCCTATACGTCGCTGGGTTCTAGTCACACGGGTGCTGACGGGTGCTGATGGGTGGGACCAACACTTGTGAACTTTAAAGTGTTTTGCCACGTTTCGCTTCCAAATCCTGGCTGAACAGTCATTGCTGTAACTGCTGGCAGTAATTGATTGTCTAACAGACACAAAATGTCAAACAGATATTTGTATTAAAGCAGTTTAGATTTGATGCAAGGAAGTTTCCATTTTAACTCACTTACTAATTATATAATAACGGCAGACTGTGATTTTAATTCAAAAATATTTTTCTTCATCGAGAGGATGGTCAACCTGACCAATCCTGGTGTCAGAGTTATTGAGCCGCCAAAGGCCTGAATTCAAAAATAAAGACCTCTGATCTTATTCAACTGAAGGTATCAGTTACAGTAAAATTGATGATATGAATAATAATTCGAGAAATTCCTTGCCTGCTTGCAAGATATAACCTTTAGGCATGCAAGTTACCGTATACTATACCATAAGTGTACGCAAAAATACAAATGCAAGAAGCCGTTATACAGCAGTGTGAGCTACAGGTCTACGTTGCTGCCTTTGTACGAGTCGAGTACACATACGTAAGTACTTCAACAACAAAGCTACAAAAGCATCGTAACCATATAAACTGCGAGCCGGCGAGAAATATAAAGGGAGCGATGCATATGCCCAAACTTCATCTGTAGAATTCGCCGTCTAGCAAATCGGAAACTCGGTTACATCAACACACGTTATTATTTTCTTTTTTGCACTTAGAAAAGATTGACATAATATATCTATCCTACTGTAATAAAGCTGAAGATATTTTAGTTTTTTTTTAACACGCTAATCTCAGATACATACTCTGATTTTAATAATTATTTTTGTAATGTATATTTAACGGGCAGGTTATACGCTGATTTTCACACCAAAACTCCCAAGGGAACAGGTACAATGCAGGTGAAACCGCGGGGTGTTGCTAGTAAACATATAAATCTAAATATACGAAGGCCTACCGTACTATGCTAAGTATGCTAAAGTATTAGAATGAATAATCATTTTTCAAACTAGAACCACATACATACATGTATGATTATTATCATGGTATATACCCGTACCTAGAAATATATCAATTTATGCATTAACTAGCAGCCCTATTCCCGTGGGGAATTTTGGGATGAAAAATAGCCTATAATCTTCCCGTTGAATGTGGCTATTTATTACAAAAAGAATCATTCAAATCGGACTGATAATTCCTGAGATTACCTCGAACATACAAACAAGCAAACAAACTTACAAATTTTACCTCATTATAATATTAGAATAGAAGAAAAGATAAATATAATATGAAGTTCAACTACAACTATTATATTTTGCGCCATTGTCTCAACTTGAAAGAAGCAAAACTTAAACTAAAACCATGTTAGTTAACTAACTACCTTACCTAACTTAACTACTCATAGGGAGGTACTGTATTCCTATACTCCTATCTACAGACACAGTCATACTTTAGTCACCCTAATTTATGACTGTAATGTATTTTTATTGTATCGATTCTATGCATCTGCCTGGAGACCCTCGTACGATTTGTAGCTTTCATAAAATACGAATGAAAAATGTATCATGTTTTTGTTTGTTTGTATTTGTTCTTATTAGTGAAAGGTTACATTACTATTAATATATTGAAAATTAGAAGTTAGTATGTAAAAAAAAATAAAAAATTGCTGGATGATATATGTACTTGATTTGATTATCTGAAAATGTTTTTATTTAGCAGACTAAACGATGTCTGACCGTCGACTCCAAATGGCAACATTAATATCCTTAGTACTTGCCTGATCCATAGACTAATCTGTACTAGATAATACTTAAAGTACGAGTATAATAAAGATTTATTTTTAAAGCGATTGTTTTTTTTTGTTTGTGTGCATCTACTAACTACAAACTTAATTACAAGTAGCTACAAGTCAAACTTATATGGTCCCATGCTAGCCACATTCACGAAGAAGGTATGAGCTATATTGTATCCTGAAATTCCTACAGGAAGGCACGCTGCTTGTGGCACCGCAAACGTACAAACGCGGAACCGTAGCAAACAGGATACGAAATCCATAAAAACAATCTAATATATGGAAATGAAAATCATAGAAATATTAAGTTTTATGAAAACAATCTATCTATCTTCTAATACATATATACAATTCTCGTGTCACGGGGTGCGTAATTGAACTCCTCTGAAACGGCTCGACCGATTCTCATGAAATTTTGTGTACATATCGGGTAGGCCTGAAAATTGGACAACATCTATTTTTTATCCCGAAATTCTCGCGGGAACGGGTACAAAGCGGGCGAAACCGCGGGGCGCAGCTAGTTTCTATATATTTTTTTCTACCAATATTAAACTTTAAGATGCTTTCTGTGTTAACAATTAGCACAGTACCTAATTACATAGTCATTACATAGACATAGTAAGCAGTTGTATCTTCCTTAATGTACCAATATCTTCGACAAGAAGCCTTTGTCCCGCAGAATATAACAGAACAATACATTTCATAAGTAAGTACTCATAATATGTATATACATATAGTCACAAACTGTCGGTAAAACTGTGCAGCTCTGTCGCGACGCCTACTGTAAAATGTTGGAAAATTTTCAAACAAACTTCAGGGAGTTAGCTTGTGCAATGAAACAGATGAAGCTCTCTCGCTACTCAACGCTAGATGGCGCTAGGAGTTCGTTAATTCGAGGCTGAATATTTTATACTTAAAAGTCAAGCCGAACTCTGCTACAAAGCGATAGGACGAACTACGATGGTACAGAATGATAGACATTCGAATATATACCTAATTCCATGCCTAATACGTTTCATTTTCAAAGATGGTAGATGTTCTATATTTCGTGAACAAAATGAATTAGTTATACAGGCATGTGTCCAAGCCTGGTATTGGAGTGTTTCGGCATGCCCAACATGGTATATCGCTTAAAACAACCGAGACTGACTATTTTGGGTGCCCTCCGAAGCACGGTAGTGAACAGCCAGAAATGCCACTATCGGCCACCCGAGTAGCGGGGGCCGAACTGCACGTTGCTTAACAATAGCAATGACCATAATAGGAGTAGTTTTACTAACATAGCTTCGTCAAACTACTACATATACAATTTCCATTAAAATACTACTAGTATACAGCATGTCTCACAGCCTATCTATCTAATATATAAAATTCTCGTGTCACGGGGTGCGTAATTGAACTCCTCTGAAACGGCTCGACCGATTCTCATGAAATTTCATATCGGGTGGGCCTGAGAATCGGACAACATCTATTTTTCATCCCGAAATTCCCGCGGGAACGGGTACCGTGGTTGAACTCCTCTGAAACGGCTCGACCGATTCTCATGAAATTTTGTGTACATATCGGGTGGGCCTGAGAATCGGACAACATCTATTTTTATCTATTTATGAACGGGTACAACGCGGGTGTAACCGCGGGGCGCAGCTAGTACTAATGTAATAAAACTGAAGAATTTTTTGTTTTAACCCACTCATCTCAGAAACTACCAATCCTATTAAAATAATTATTTTTCTAATGGATAGAAATTCAACGAAAAGGTTATATGCTAATTTTCATCCCGAAATTCCTACGAGAACGGGCACAACGCGGGTAAAACCGCGGGGCGCTGCTTGTATTATAATAGTATGAACGTAATATAAGTATGCGGCACCGGTAGCCGAAACTATCAGTTGTCATACCGATAAAGAATTATTTATGAGTGGGACCCTTTCAATATTTGTCATGACTACCATGACGATAAGGCTAAGAGCCTCTTTTACTATTAATTAAGATAAGTCGTCGAAACGTGGTCATTATGGTCTAATGTGGTTCTTGTTTTGCTTTAGTTGGTTGCTTTAGATTTGATATTATGAAAGATATATTATGTAAGAATTTGTTCGGGAAATCATCTTAATTAATTGAAATTAAGTAACGTATTACATATAAGTTGGTTAACGTGAAAAACTCTCTATTAAATTATTTATATTATTACCTATAGAGTAATTAAAACAAACAATTAAAAAAATACACCTGCCGGCTTTAATGAAAATATTGATTATTTCGGAACAAACGTCGTTCTATAAAATAATTATTTTTATTTATTAATCACAATAAGTAAGTAGTGATATGCGAGGTTGGTAAGTACTAGAGCGGGCCACCCATCCCAGTAGGGGCCGTGCTGCACGTTGCTGTACCGAGCAAAAATTACTAGTAATGGTGTTCCTTTTGATATGAAACGGAAAACGTCGGTAGGCATAAGCCTGTAATATCCCACTGCTGGGCAAAGGCCTCTCATCTCACTGAAGATATCAGTACAGTGAGGAGGATTAGGCGTAATCACCACGCTTGCCTAATGCGGGTTGGTGATCGCAAACCCAAGCCATGTTTGAAAAGGAAACATGTTTTCGCTCGACCCGGGATTTGAACCCGAGACCTCCGGCTTAGCAGGCGAGTGCACATACCACTAGACCACCGAGGCGTTGTCATACCGCTGTACCATATCACTACATAGTATAAAATAAAGTCGTCTCTTTTTCGTGTCTGTCTGTCTGTTTGTCTGTCTGTATGCTTAAAAATCTTTAAAATTACGCAACGGATTTTGATGCGGTTTTTTGTAATAGGTAGAGTGATTCAAGAGGAAGGTTTTTATGTAAAAAAAATCCCGAAATTCCCACGGGAACGGGCACAACGCGGGTAAAACCGCGGGGCGCTGCTAGTTATTAATAATTTATAGCGAGCGGAGTACTAGATTTCCATCATTATTTAGACACAACTTAGCTTGTAAGTATTGTGGAATTTAACTAACTAATCCTACGATACAAATACATATCTACTCTTTTTAGTTTAATTAAACAAGATGTTTTGTTAATGCATTCAATCGAAGGTAAGTCTTAGTATGTTTAAAGTTAAATACGTTAACAAAAATTGAATACCAGCAATCAGATAACACTTTATTTTAATATCACACCCGAACAGCACTCAATCATTTTATTCAAAACAAAACAGCATTTCTTATTAACGATAACTTCTCGATGTGAACGAAAATTTGCAACACTTAAATACAACTGATGGATGTTCCTCATTTATCACTCCCCTTGTTGCCTTCTTGGTCTTCGAATGGAACTTTTAAAATGGGTCACAGGGTTTCTCCTTGATTGCTTCGAGTTCCTTACCGGTTGAGTAATTAAAATTTTGAAAATCGATATTAAATGGAATGGATTTTGGATTGGGGCTTCTCTATCTATTTTAGGTTTTCTGTCAGCTAATAATTTTACAGGAACTTGAATTTGAATGTTCAAATTATTGAATTCTAATCTCTGTAAAGATTTTGAATTAAGGATGAATATACCTGATTTTAAACCCACACGATTTGTTTACATTATACTCAAACGATTTTCACTCTTTCTTAATGATACGGGTCCGTATCGCGTTAGAATATAATACCGCATTTATAAAATTCGTAAGTACCCGAGTTTTAGAGTGGATTGTACCACTCGTGTTCATGGCATGCTATCGTTTCGTTTATTACAAAGACAATTGTTAAACGAATAACTAATTCAAATGATGCATGTCCTAAAATGGGACATTACAGACATACTTTTTCTATCATTATAGTTAAGTTAATTTTAATAATACTAGCAATACTCCGCGGTTTTACCACGTTTTGTGGGGATTTTGGCATGAAAAATTGTCAAAACTTCATCACTCTGTATGTCGATGAAAACCGCATGAAAATCCCTAAGCATGTAAAGCCCTTTTTGAGAAAATTAATAACATATAGACAGATAGCTTTTGATGGCTTTGTTTTGTATAGATTAAAGAATGTTCGCGCAGGCTTGAGTATAGAAAACTATACCAAAATGAATTTCAGTTATTTGACTACAAAAACGATATAACAAAATGTACCGAAGCGTGTAGGCCAATGAAAGGGAGTACCCGACTATGTGCCCTGCTAGCTGCCAACTATATCATTAATTTTGATTTTTTTCCGCTTAAATGTGTCTTTACAGACCTGTGTCAGTTGACATACGAAGTTAGGAACTTATTTTGGTACTGTCAGCAGAAGTAGCGCATAATATAAAATATTCCTTTCTAAAAAAAATATTATTATAAATGCTAATGTTTGTTGGGATGAATGTACGAGTATGTAAGTTTGTTAATCTTTCGCGCAAAAACTACTGAACAGATTTGGATGAAACTTTAGAGTAATATCATATCCTGCTAATATAATAATAAATGCTAAAGTTTGTGATGATGGATGTATGTATGTTTGTTACTCTTTAACGCAAAGTCTACCTACTGAACAGATTTGAATGATACTTGAAATTAATATTGGTTAAACGTTAGAATATCACATACAATTAATCCAGAACCTTAGGGTAATGTGTACAACGCGGGTAAGACCGCGGCGCAGGGCTAGTAATCGATAAACTATTTACGGACGTATGTTTCGTTTTCAGTTTTGTTGGTAAGGTGAGAGAGAGAGGGATACTTATTTTTCCCTCTTTTTTCCTACTTTTCAAACATAGCTCGGGTTTGAGATCACCAACCCGCATTTGGCAAGCATGGTGTTTATGCCTAATCCTCCTGTACTCACTGTACTGATAACTTCAGGGAGATGAGAGGCATTTGCCCAACAGTGGGACATTACAGGCTTATACTTTTACTTTACCTTTACTAAATATGATATTAAAAGTCATCAGTTTCTGCCAACGGTACAAGCTAACAATAATTACCAGTCTTCCAGTTCCGCGCAATGTCGCGCTCGCGTATCGAAAAACTTTTAATTTAGCCAAGTCTCCATTGTAAGTCTTTTAAAAAGCTTCAAGTATTGTATGCATTTAACAAGGAGCCGCCTCGACAGTTATTAATGGATTTCCTACTATTTTTCTCTGCTGAGGATCGGCTTAGGTACCGGTCTTTGTTACATTTTAGTGTATTCCTACCGAAGTAGGGTTTATTGAAACAATTACTTTGTAAGGGTTTGGAGTTAATGAGTTTACGATTAATCGAATATTGTGGCAGTAAACATTTAAGGGCCATATTAATAAACTAGCAGCTCCCCGCGGTTTTACCCGCGTTGTGCCCGTTTCCATGGGAATTTCGGGATGAAAAATAGCCTATAACCTTCCCGTTAAATGGGGCTATCTATTACAAAAAGAATTATTCAAATCGGACTGGTGATTCTCGAGAGACGAACAAACAAACAAACTTACAAATTTTACTCTTTATAATATTGGTATAGATGTGTATCACTACATAGTATAAAATAAAGTCGTCTCTTTTTCGTGTCTGTCACACTGTTTGTCTGTCTGTATGCTAAAATCTTTAAAATTACGCAACGGATTTTGATGCGGTTTTTTGTAATAGGTAGAGTGATTCAAGAGGAAGGTTTTTATGTAAAAAAATTCCCGGAATTCCCACGGAAACGGGCACAACGCGGGTAAAACCGCGGGGCGCTGCTTGAAATAATAAACCTTAACTATTACAGCTAACAAAGGGTTAAGCACCAAATCGAATCGATTCACTTTTGTTCACCATTTTCCATTAAGCACAATGTTATGTAACATATATACGTAATGGATATTACATTATCATTAAAGCATTAATATAGATACAAAGAAACATACCCACTTACTACCAAAAATCACTACATATGTAGTATAAAACAAAGTTGCTTTCCGCTGTCTGTCTGTCCCTATGTACGCTTAGATCTTAAAAACTACGCGACGAATTTTGACGCCTTTTTTTAAAATATGTAGAGTGATTCAAGAGGAAGGTATATGTGAATAAAAATTCCCGAAATTCCCATGGGAACGGGCACAACGCGGGTAAAACCGCGGGGCGCTGTTAGTATACATATAAAGACAGACCCACTACCATTTTATTTACCCATCTACAACTTGTCATACCAATAAGACCAAGTCTACAACGTATAAAAATCCATACTTATACTACGATACGCTTTAAAGGGGTGTATTTTGTATACTCGGCTTTACGTCGCCAGTCATTTGTCACCTCCGACTCGGTGAGGATGTGAGGGATAAAGCTTTTAGTACTGTTGATGCAATTTTAGTGCAGCAAAGTGAAGAAAAAAGAAATATTATACAACATTGGTTTTAAGTTCTAAGTACGAGTACTTATAATAAAATGGTTAGACCATATCGGATGTCTAAAAACTTCGAGAGGTTGGCCACTAACCTACCTTACTTACTTTAGTAGCGACCGAGTTTTATAGTTGACTAGCTGCGTCCCACTGTTTCACCCGCATTATAACCGTTCCCTTGGGAATTTCGGGATATATAACCTATATTACTGTATAGTTACATCCAAAGTCGTTTTTGCGTGAAAGAGTAACAAACATACCTATGTACATAAATGCATACTCACAAACTTTCGCATTTATAATATAAATAGGAAAGGATAGTCGGTTGAGTTTATCCCGATGTAAAATCAGCCCGTGTAACGTATCTGACTAGATCATTTACACGGGTGAAATAATGAGCCACTCTTTAATATTATAAAGCATTATTATTTTAAGTTACGTGCAGGTCGGTCTGTACTTGGATGGGTGGCCGATAATGGCATCTCTATATGAGCGCTACCGTTCATCGGAGGGCACGTAAAATTGTCGGTCCCGGTTGTTGTAATCGCCGGACCATGTCGGAGGCCTTTAGGTGGTCTAAAACCTACTCGAACTTACTAACGCTTTAGGTATGCCAAATTCCATTCAAATTCATTTGAAAGTTTTGACTCGGAATAGCAACAAACATCAACTGTATAATTTGTAATACAACTAAAATGATGACGCATTTTTACTAACAAAATTAAAAGCCAAAGCTGTAATATCTAAAGTAAGATATTGCAAGCGGCGCCGCCTCTGTGTTTTCTCGTCCGTTTGACGATCTTATCAAATCCCCAGCGAGGAAATGTCTTTAAAAGAACCATTGTTACCGTAACAGCTACTGTTCGTATTCCCAATACCCCCGAGGCCGATCTATCAAACGTCCAAGATATTAAGTTTTTGATCGTCCCCCAACAAAGGAAATCCAACACAAAGTGCGTTCGAAAACTGGAATTGTTTCGTCATATACGTACAATTGTGTCATAATATTTACGGCGATCTGTGCAATTTTTCGGGCAATCAATCAGGTCGAATAACTTTCTAATTCAAAAGTTGCGGCGTGCCGTAGATGCGTAAAATTGAAGTTTATTTAAGAATAATGTAAAAGTCAAGTGATATGATCGATTGGGTATTAGATCTAGATGAAAGATATTTTGCACACTCATACTTACCTACATGTTACTATTTATTCATACCTCATTATTGCATGACTTGAATGTAGGTTGGGAAAATCGTATTATAACTTGGAATTTTTCCGCGTTACTTATGAATCACACAATGATATGACTAATAGGTAGGTAGGTATTTAAAACTAAAATCGTTATACTCATTTTATCACTCTAAGGGTCAACACTGCTTTAAGCGTGCACCCGCCGCGGGCGCCCGCGACGGTTCACTTTTGTATGAAACCGCGGCGTGCGCACGCTTAACGCAGTGTCGGCCCTAAAGCAACGAAGACATTGAGCAATCAATTAATTTATTTTTGCCAAAATGTACACCTTTTTATATAAGAACTAGGTTATATCAAGGCTACAAAAGGATAATAACAAATCACAAACGTCATGATCTAGATATCTATATCTATAATTAGCTGAATGGTTTGTTTGTTTGAACGCGCTTTTTGAATAATTATTTTTGTAATGGATAGCCACATTCAATAGGAATTTTATAGGCTATTTTTTATCCCGAAATTCTTAAGGAAACGGGCACGAAGCGGGTAAAACCGCGGGGTGCTGCTCATATAAAAAATGAAAAATCTGTAAATCTGATCAAGAAAATGAGTTTTTCTTTTCATTGCTTGCCGCTGACCATAAATTCTACAGACAAGCTTTCTGTAATGATATAGAAATTGATGGTGATATGTTTGCAAACGTACCACGATGTCAATCAGAATTTTATAAATATCTTGACAAATTTCCAAAATTGTATTATTTTCGAGGGCTAAAGCTACATACAGGAGGCCACCTTATATACACTTGTTAAGTAAATAATCACTCCAATGTAAGTTTAAATAAAAACCGGGTAACAATGCATGCGACCCCTTTCAATTCGCCAGGGGATGATTCGCGAGATAAAGTGTGAGTCTGAAGGGGGCAGATAAAAATATTTGTGCAGGGATATTGGTTGGTATGGTAATGTGTTAAATTGTGAATTTGGGGATGGCTTGAGATGGTAGTGAAGAGAAAATAGGTTGTTTGGTTTTTTGCAGAGTGTATATTTTTATCATACTCCTCACTGATGTATTCAGAGAGATGAGAGGCCTTTGCCCAGCAGTAGGACGTGACAGACGAACACTTTTTTTAAATATTTAATATTATCTAGATTAAACCATTGTTCAATATTGAGCCAGTTTACAACTACGAGTTAAAAATTATTGCAGATTTGTGGCCTGAATAAAGTTGATGTAGATATCTCAAAGTAATTTACACCTTTTAGAATATTTTATATCATAAATTGGATCTACAAGAGTCAAAAGGTTCACACAATTTATGAATATCCTATGTATGTATCTTAATAGTTTTAATAGAGTTAAAAAATATGAAATATAAAACACTGACAACACCATCACTCAAACACACCGCGTTTATTAATAAGGCGACTACAGTATACCAACTTACTAACCATATTATATTTTCGTAAACCAAAGCTTATATAACTTCAGGCAAGTACCGACCACCCAGTCTCAGCAAAGTTTCCAAGGAAATCCTGTCCAATATCCAATCTAAGGGAGAGGAGGAAAAAAATTGTACCAAGACGACGCCAGCGTTGCACTGTCGCGACTGTTCGCTGATTAATGAAAGACTTGCTCACTCAACCATAAACTGACTTAACTTTACTTCGAAAGTTAAAAAAATATCACCTCTACACCAATGTGTAGAAGACTCATATTCCTTTGAGCTGGGTGAAGAGATACGATGTTTTTTTTCGGCTAAAATCAAGAATACCAAACGTTTTCCCCTAGCACTGTAACATTTGACGTTTTTGTGAGACATACATACACATAAAGATGGCAAAATATGATGGAAGAAAATAAGTATAACATGTTTGAACTGAAACGTCCAGAATGATTTAGGTACTGTATTCATGTTTAAGTAATCAGCGATGTATTGGAGGATACTAGTAAAGTTAAGTAAATTATTAGCCTGTAATATCCTACGGCTGGGGAAAGGCCTCTCGTCTCACCGAAGATACAGTACAGTGAGAAGGACTAGTAGTATGCCAAGGATATGAATCATTAAAGTTTTGGATAGACGATTTCCTTGGAATTGTAATTTCGTTTAATCAATCCAAACAACAATAACACAACATCGAATAAACATCGAAAGAAAATAACATTTTACTATGTTACTATAAAGTATCTAGCTTTTGTGTTAGTAAAGTACATGGATCTATTTATATGCGAATGCGATACTACTGCGAGCCACTGCTCAAAGATGCTCACTGCTATAGGCAGTCCTGACCTAGTCATATTATCCAGTTCACATAAGGTAAATAGTTCGTATTGGTATCAAATTCACATGTGATATTATCTGATTGTAAGGGGCGTTAATGTCCCATTACAGGAAAAACGCAAGTTTTACTAAATTCCTCTCCAGTTTTTACTACGAAGTATCCATTTCTATGAAAGGTTCAAAAAGCTTTTATGGCAATTTCCTAGGCTTTATGTTATGCTACATCGTTATACATATGTAGAGCTATCTCATAAATTTTTGATCGAACCCTACCTACAGCGTGGGAGGGGCAACATTGCAAAAAATGTCGGCACTCGACCCGACAAAGATAGGAAACGAAGCCCGCCATTAAAGAAAATTGCCTATCCGATCCCCTTCGCATCAACATGAACCCAAACTTCGAGCAGGGCGAAATTTAAAATTATATGTTTTTGTTGTGCAGAAAACTCGACTAATTTTAAAATAATTTGCTTGAACGTTCCTTGTTTTATCTTTTGGGATTTGTATTTCGTGATTACTTTTGATACCCATTGTCTTTAGCCAAAATCGTTTAGCATTCTATTTCGTTGTCTTCGGTTAGAATGTAAAGGATTATCAGACGATAGCAACGAGACCTATTACAATGATACAATCCAATTTCAATGGAATTGATTTTTATGAAAATTATTGCCTATTGTTCAAATCAGTTAAAATTCGCAAATTCATACTATTTATCCGATTAAGATCTTTTAGGTATTGATATCGGCCTTAAGTCGTTTATTCCAAGATCTGTTTTAAAATGTAACTTATCAAAAAAGCCGATATGACCTATTTCCATAATATGTCGATACAGAGAATGATCTCTACTGAAATGCACCATTACACTGTACAATGCAATCTTAAATTTTAAATCGTTATTCAATGATAAAACACAAACAAATAATACGATCAAAGTCAGCTAAATAGGTTTTTCTCTTACTAAAAACACCAGTTCAGAACATCCTACAAACCCTACAACTAACTTTGAATAATGATACAAAAGTGGTCGAGATTAGAGTCTAAAATTGGATGGCAAATGAGTTAGAAAATACAAACTTTGATTAAGGGCCTGTCGTATTGTTCATTAAACTTGGATTAAGTTTGCTCTGGAACAAGCGGCAGGGAAGTGAAGTTGAGAAAAAACAACGGCTGGAAGCCAGAAGTTTGCCGAAGAAAGTTTGTTGGTAACATCTTCATTTTGGCCGATATTTAATTGACTAGTTAATTGTTAAGTGGCTCTTGAAGAAAACTGCGTGCTATGGAAATAAAATAAATATTGTCAGTTATAAAACATTCCGCCTAGTGCTATGCTCCTCATTTTAATGTGTCTTCATTAAGATTGCTCTGCCTTATAGGTAACTACAATAAGGACATTACTGATTAATATTCTGCACTAATTAAAAAAACCACCACTATTTCATTTTGAAATTCAGTCATGCAGTCATCCATATCAAAAGCATTCTATATATTATCTTTACACTAACATTAGGGGTTAAATAAAAACAAATTAATATCAAATAACTTAAAAGTAAAGACTCTACAGACTCTGCTCTACTAGCTTAACTTAACCCAATTTATTGCGAGCTTGATCAAAAAATTTACCGACACTACTATAAATACCAATAATTCAAAAGTAAGATTTAATTCTTTTAAAAAGCAAGGTATTGCCAGCGTATATCACGAACAGAACCGTCTATTTATTGATCAAACATCCATTGATCCGGTGTTACCACCTTTTGTTGCCGCGGCCGTTTGGGAGCTATGACTCGGCAGATCTTCACCCACCATGCTACCATTGTGATCATCTAATTCAATAAAATCACCGTACATTTTTGTTTATTTGTCGGCTCCCTTGGACGCGTCGGCTTCTACTGTACTAATACTATTAAATTCTTCTTGCTCTGTAGTATCAGCATTGCCTGCTTACGCTCTGGTATTAGCGACTTACAATACAAGCCCACGATGACTTGTGACTTTGATCGTTTATTGTTTTTGTTGTGTCTTGCGTTAGTTGAGATGTCAGGATTATTGGGGATTACAGTTGCAGTGTCGCCTTAAGAGTCATTTGATTGATGGTTTTTTGTTTCGTTAGTTTTTTTGACATTTATTTGTAATATTGATCTTTATAATAGCTGGTTAGTCAAATATTTGTATGTCAGCTATCTTGAAACCTAACGTTCGAATGTTCTAAATCTAAAGTTATCAATGCTTAAACTATCATAGCTAAAATGTTTTATAAATTTTCCGTTCGTCCTTAATAACCATAAATAATCACGTACTTATCATTTATATGCCATTACACGGTACAGTTCAAAAACTATTAATTCATACCCAATTATATCTTACTTGTCGTCCATTATAATAATGAAAATAAAGGAAATTGCATATTAAATATTTAAAACACCCGTGTATCGCTACAAACTGAGCATGTTCGCTCTGTATTATTACTAAACAGCTTCTTAATCTCTCCAATAAAACAAGTCCAGTTTAAAATTCCTTCTCGTACCAACAAGTGATAAAACACTTTAGTAAGAAAGAGACAGATATACATCGATTGGGACAAGCTTCGAATAATACTCCGTACTTCCATCTCGCTCACGTCTACCGTTTATTGTTTGAGACGGAGAGAGAACGTTGCTTTGACGAATTTATGCTTCTGAATTTGCGGTTATTACATTGTAAGCTTTATTCGTGAGGTTATAAGGTTGGTTATTAGAGTTGTATTTTTTAGGTATGAGAGCAGAAGAACAGCTCCGCCTTAAAAATGGAAGGTGGTATGTAAAAATTGATGAACATGTATAGAAGTCCTTAAAGTGACAGAGTGCGCTGGCTTGTTGGGCAGTGTATATTGTCTCAAAATGTCGTAGCAGAAGACCGTGTTTTAATTCCATTGTTTATTATAAATACAGAAATAAATCAAATGACTTTGCAATATTATTTTGCTTGTGAACAATGTGGTACAGAAGTGAGTGATAATAAAGAAGACTAGAAGTAAACTGAGTGCAGTGAAGACAGTGAAAATAACGTTTGCAATTAACAATTATTGAGTGCAATTGTGAATATGGAGTCGTTGGTTTTATAGCTAAGTATCACATTATTTAAACTGATTAAATGTTATTGCAATTTAGTTCCTGCAGTTGATCAAAGTTCACAATATCTTTGAAGGACAATTGAAACAAATACAATAATTTATACCGTTTATACTGAGCAAAAACCAATTTAAATAGTAGTTTGAATCTGCTGTGCTCTATTTGATGAACTAGAACTCGATGAAAACAATCGACGTACGTTATTATCGTTAGTATTTTGGACATTGAAAATATTTCCAAATATACATAGATTCCTGTAAAATTCAGGATGGAAACTGTAAGGCGGCCATATTAACAGGCGTGTTGAGTACGAGGTGATGCGCCGACTCGACCACGCCTACCATGAGTTCCTTCCTCATGAATGGTGGTTACCAACCGCAGCCCGATCCAAAATTTCCACCATCAGAAGAGTACAGCCAAGCGGACTACATACCTCCAGGAGAATACTACCAACATCAACATCTTCAATATGGGTACCAACACCAGTATGCTCCAGTCCAAATTGGAGCAAGTTATGGGTATGGAGGGTATTATCATCCTTTGCCTCAGCATCCACCGGTTGCGCCACCTCCAAGGCCTCCAGAACCTTCGCATCCATCTGACGCAGATCATGGGTTTGTTCCAACTCATGAGCCAACGCCAGGATTGGCTGAGCTTGGGCTAAGATTAGAAAGGCATATAGAAGAAGCGGCGCCTGCTGGAAGGAAATTACATGCATTAGGACGGGAAGGGTCTCCTGCTTCGGAGTTGGATGATGAAAGATTACTGCTTGAAAGTCCTCCCGTGGAAGATGATGATTCGTCAATATGTTCAGATAACACAGACAGGGTCATTTATCCGTGGATGAAGAAGATTCATGTTGCCGGTGCTTGTAAGTATAAGTACTCTGTTATACTACTACTTACTAAGTAAGTTTTAATTGGTTAATGACCATCTTTACGCGATTGGAAACAATTGGTACCGACAATTTTACGAAGCCTTCTGAAGTATGGTAGCAATCAGATACAACTAATAACGGTTACTCATCCAAGTAGTAGCCAAGCAGCACGTTGCGTAACAATTGTGATAAGTGAACATCGCTTAGTCAGGATAGCACTTCACTATCTACTTGGAAATTACTTTTTACTATAGGTAGTGACAACTTTGTTTAACGAGCTAGCCTTAAAAGCTTATTTACAGTACTTCACATATCAAATGGTTTGTCCTTCTCCAACATACGCAATTTCCCAAGGAGAAATAGAGACAAAACTCTTTATAACAATGTTTTAGTTATAACGCGTTTATGAATAAAGCGCCCACATATTAAATTGTTCAGTTGGTTTCACTAATCATTATGCCTATAATTAGACGATTTAACGAATCGCTATTGCGTCGCTATTAATATGAAGATTGCGCCAGATGTTCTAAAGAGATCTAATAAAGTAAAAATACCTAAAAACTTATTTTAGAATTATCTTGTTTATTGATAAAATACCCTGAAAATCTGTTAAGTAGTTTATAAGTTGATACAGACAGGAGGTAACAGGCAACACCGTTGGGTATCATACATTAAAAAACTGTTGAAATATTCAATGCAAACAAAATGTTTTAGATCTTACATCAATATTAAATGAATGATGTAGAGTTAAAGCTCTCAATAATTCAAAAGGGATCCAAATCTATTTAAAATAAACTCAAAATCTAACCATCAAGATTAATATCCTTGCATTAATAAGATCAGATTTGCCATTGTGTGTCCACAAGACGCCACAAAAAGATTTTGAAAACGTTGGCGGTGCGCTAAATAAAAGAATTAACAAATTGCCAGCAATCAATAACTCTTCAAAATGTTTACGAATATCTTAAGAGACACGTGGTTTGAAGTGTTTTGACATTTTACTAATGTGACACCATTAAAGAGGTCCTGTAAAGACGCAGGACAATGGATCCCAACGCACATTTTAATGAGTGTCATTTATTTTTATAGTTTTCGAATTTGTTTGCGGTCGTGAATTTTCTTCGGGGATTATTAGATAGCTATTGTGATTTTTTCAATTTGAAATGCGTTTTGGTACCTCTTTTGAATTGTATATTGATGATTTGCTTTGTATATCGAAAGTGGGATGTAAGGAGATGTGTATAAAAGGTCGATTTTATTTATGTCTACTGAAGGGCAAAAGATTACAAAACTGTCTTTGTAACAGCTTGAACACACCATCGTCTAGACTCTAGACTGAATTGTTTAACGCAGTCAAGTCTATTTTAAATCAGACTTTCAAGAGTTTTCGGTACAAGAAAAACAATAAAATGCCTTGTGTCTAGTGTAATTCTTATGTTTTCATAGACCGAAAACTGTATAATTCTGTCCTGAATAATGCCTGGACACGCTTTAACGGTTACAATATTGAGAAATATATTTTAAATATTATGAACTAGTAGCGACCCGTTTCAACCGCCATGTGCCGTTCCCGTTCCCGTGGGAAAAAGAGCCTATAACCTTTCCGTTGAATGTGGCTATCCCTTATAGAAAGGATAATTCATTTCGTATCGAACTTTTTGATGTTAGCGCGTTTTAAAAAGAGAAGAAAATAAATGCTATTAAGTTCAATTATTTTGGAGATACTTAATTGACAAACCTTGCGACATCGGTCTCTGATGACTAAGATTGTTTAAGTGACCTTAAAAAAACAAATAAAATAAAAAAATAACGTTGCGACAAAATTAAAGTAGCTTTATTGTCTTTGTCAGTGTGACAGAGATTAGGTTCTCATCATCCATACCTGAAGCAGATTCAAAATGACAATTAAATAATATCTAACTCCTAACTCTAATAAGGAACAAATAGAGGCTCTGGTCCCAATCGTGAAACAGAAAAGTTATTAAGATAATAAAGAAATAAGAAGACAATAAGGGATCAATTTCAATTTTATCAATTTTAGAAAAGAAAAAATATTTTCATTATTCTAGTTGCTAAACGACATTTTCGAGTACCTACTTACATCGAATTAGTAGCGTCAAAACTTGATCTAGGACTTAGATTCTAGGTATTCAGTATTTTATATTAGAGTCCTATTGCAAATCTAGATCGGTTATTGGAGCGGCTTTTAAAGCACAATATGGCAACGTTCGTGCGGTAGTATGGTCGAGCGATGGTAATCTTTATTTAATGTTCAACAATGGTTAAAACGAACACTATTGGATAGGCAGGCAGTGTTCCGACTTTCGTAAAAGCATTACTGTGTTCGTTTGGGGTGGGCAGTCAAACAATTTTGATGTTTAAACGAGAATTAGTTTTTGTATTTACAAGTTCTATTATATGTATAATGAGGCATGCCTCACACACCGGTTCAGCACGGTACACGGCATCCCAAACTTGCAGTTATATGCCCGTAATAGCTTTTATGTTGGCTTGCATTTATTTAAAAAAAGT
Source organism: Cyclophora albipunctata (assembly GCA_963082685.1). Classification (NCBI taxonomy): domain Eukaryota; kingdom Metazoa; phylum Arthropoda; class Insecta; order Lepidoptera; family Geometridae; genus Cyclophora; species Cyclophora albipunctata. Next base: position 3,874,812 of record OY720118.1, read on the forward strand.
CCTAGTTCATATAATTCTAATTAAAAGTCGGTTTTTCGCCAAAAGTTATAATAATATCATAATCAGCGTTTCCTTACATCATCAATTAAAATTAAAAAGCATACAAATATAAAACATTCAAAATTGCACCAGCACTCAATCCATATCAAGTTAAATTAGTATTTTTATCAAACAACAATGAATAACTGACAAAGACCAGAATCCCTCTTAATGAACATGACAGAGAGATTATTTAAGAATTTGCATCGTTTCGGCGGGTCAAGAGCGGTGGACCGGTTATATGATTGATTGTAGAGGAAAGTCTGAATGGCTAAGACAAAAATGATGCGTTACTCATTGCGTTTTATAATCAACCAGCGACCCGTCCTCGCTTCGCCTTAGTTGATGCAGATTTCGTAAGATAAGAATACCGGGGTAAGTAAGTTCGTGTAGGTTAGCAGCCAATCCTGGTGTCGGAGTTTTAAAACCGCCTATAGGCTACTGATTATGTATTATCGATTGAAACAACCGGGAACGGCAATTTAACGTACCCTCCGAAGCACGGTACCGTTCAGATAGAATTGCTACTATCGGCCCCCATACAAGTAGGGCCGAGCTGCACGTTGCTTAACAATCGCAATAAGCTAACACGCCAGGAGCAGTACCGATGTGAAAAGTAGCCTAAATCCTTTCTCTTAAATCAATCTTTTGGTAAAAACGGTATAAAAATCTGAAATTATATAAGATAAAACGAATTTATAGAATGACAGACAGACAGACGCAGTTTTGTTTTATACTATGTAAATAAAAGGCAACATAAAATTTTAAATAATAAGAGGAGATGATTGATTTTTATTGCAGTTTTTGATTAGAGAACATTTGAATTAAATGTTTGAATTATGGTACGAAGTAGTTTTAACAATACAGTTCGATCATAGCATCTTACCCCAACCACATAAACCAAATCAATACAATTCCTAAACCAAAACCGAAATCAACCATATCACCATCTGTCATGTGAATACAGGTCCATATTTCTCAAAAGACAATACTTTAGATGTCCGTAATAAGTAGGACCACCAAGTAGGTTCGATAACGCATGCGTCGCAAGATTCAGTCGAGATTGGTAGAGTTGAGACCACACGGCCGCAGGTAGCAAGTAATTCAATATTGATTGTCATCGTTGTGATGATGTGATAGGAACTAACGAAGCGGGCTATGACCGGTAGCTGTGTAAGATCGAGTTTTGCATCCGATGATGGATCTGCCTTTGTTCAGTAATATACTGGTTTTTAAATTTTGAAGTTATTGATATCTTGGTGAGCTTTGTTGATAGTTTTCTAATACTGTTGCAGAATGACGTTTAATTTACTTGTCTGTTCTGTATTTCTGTTTTATATTCCTATGGCTTTTAATATTAAAAGCTTATAGTTTTTTAATAATATTAAAGTCAAGTCTCATCACTCAAGTTGAGTTCAAAATATTTAAAACTCTAGATATTTTACAAAGGAAACCTTGTATTAACTAATTAGCAGCGCCACGCGGTTTTACCCGTTTCCATCAGAAGTTCAGTATAAAATATCTGAAATTAAAACCTTCCTGTTCAATGAGGCTGTCATATAAAAATACGTTTTTAAATCCAAACAGTATTTCTAGAGATAAGCGCTCACAAACATAAAACACATTCGTTTGGGTGGGGTCAAGATTTGAAGGAACCACTATTATACAGACCAGTGTTTTATAACTCTTTTCATTTGCAAACGACCGAGGATATCATTGGAGAGCACCAACAGTTCCCAATGCCTAATTTCACAAATACCAGACGACCCTCCTTGCCCTTCATCCCGACTCAAAGTTGACCAGTCACAAATCTCGGGCGTCCCTGAAACCAGCCGACCGCACATACCTAGCGGCCAAACCGCGGGCATTCTCAAAGAAATTCCTTTACGAACCTAGAGATTTAGCGCTGTCTCTCTCTTTTATAGGGTTGTTGGTGATTGTCTGTTTCAGTCGTGTATGAGAAAGATGTTTGATTTGATATAGGTATCTTGATTTTTGATTAAAGTTATGGTTTATTGTCTGGAGTGTTCAAGGCTTTGGCAAAATGGATTCTGGTTATTACGAATTATTATTATTATCTTGAAGATTTTATCGTTTATTTGCTGTTGCATTTCTATTTCATTAATAACACACTTATGATAAACATAATAACAATATAGGTACACGAATTTAAAAACTCATCTTGGTTTTTAAAGTCTTTTAAATGTTAGTATTCGTACTTCATTTAAAAAGTCACCTTAATTTTGTTATGTCAGTCAACTACTTAAGGTTGAAAGTTAACCTTCAAATAAAACTAGCTATATCATCATCTAATACAAGAAATTAGTTTATAACATCAAAATTTCCTTACAATAGGTGAACAAAAGCAATTTCCTTGGAAGGAAATTAGTGTATTGCTATACCCAACAATAGCTTTATGCGGTTACAAGTAAGATATATTATAGCTATTCATGTTTCCAACTCAATTTTTATTTGTCCATTGAATTGTAAAAAGTAGGCATAGAATGTCCAAAATTGCAGAATTATGTACAAAACAAATGATGCCGATAAAATTTGACTATTGATAGCGTAAAATATCATAAATAAAACGTTATTTTGAGAACTTCTAGGATGTAAAATAGGTACAATATAGTATTACCGGCAACTTCAAATAAGTCCATCAGTTTTAATTGCAGAAACGTGGCGATGGCTTAACAAACTATTTGCTTGTATTTTTTTAAATTGTACAGGAATATTATGTGATACTCACCTTATCATGACACATGCTCAAGAGTTTCGATTGTAGACAATCAAATATTATGCAAAACAAATGCTATTTGTCTGCTTAAAACTTTACTGTACCTACATAGTTTAGTACTTCCGAATTTGAATGTACTGCATTGATTTTACAATTGTCATGGCAATCTGTAAGTCTCGGTGTGTTTAGATGTGTATGTAGATCAATCTTATTTATATGTTAAAACTTAATTACCATTAAAGAGTAATTACCGGTCGGCCACAGATGAGATAATAGTTGGATACAATGATTAATACAACCCTGATAAAGAATCTCCAGTTGTAAAATTTGCAAATTATTCATCATATTTATTATGATCAATAACTGGGTGTTGCCTACGCACCTATACCCTACCGTAGATTCAAACTAATTTACTGGCTACAATTAATCAAAGCAAAAAGGAAGCTCATGTTCATGCAAGTGTAATTATTATGCACATTAATTAACACGGGCCAGCTTATGGTATGTCATGTTATAATAAACTTTGTGGACTTTGTGATAGAGTCCATTTTTAAATTATTCAGCCGGCCGCACGCAATGTTGTTACCTTTGACAAACGGTATTTTTAGGTTCGGCTTAACAATCTTGTTATGTACTTTATTATGCTAAAGGTAGTTTTTGATTTATTTACTAAATTTAGCAGCAGCATGAATGACGTTTATTAAGCTAATGTAGGGTGACAATTATAAAACCAGGCCTCTATCATCTATTTATGATGAGAATCTCCTCTCAAAAAATGAAGTGATATTGCAATCTAATAAATAACATATTTTGTTCACAGCTAATGGATCGTTTCAACCTGGAATGGAGCCGAAGCGACAACGCACGGCCTACACCAGACACCAAATACTAGAACTCGAGAAAGAATTCCATTACAACAGATACTTAACAAGAAGAAGAAGAATAGAAATAGCTCACACTCTAGTCCTATCAGAGCGACAAATAAAAATCTGGTTCCAAAACCGAAGAATGAAATGGAAGAAGGACAACAAACTGCCCAACACTAAGAACGTTAGAAGAAAAACCAATCCGGCTGGAGTCACAACGACTGCTAAAGGGACACCAAAGAGTAGATCAAATAAGAATACAAATAACAACGATAAAAAGAAGTCCAATAATAACGGTCGGCCGGATAGTATAGAGAACGTAACTGATAACATCATGAATGACTTGCATTGTGTGGGAGCGCAGCAGAATTTGTCCCACGATCCGGCCATCAGCCCGATGTCTCATCCGGGGAGTCAGATGGCGGGACATCCAATGACGCCACACCACTTGCACATGATGGGCTTGCATGGCATGGACCCTGGCATGATCGCCAACCTCTCCACGCACGGCTCTCCCGTCAACGCCGGCTGCGGCACCGGCATCAACCCCGGAAACCAGCCAGTCATCAAATCAGACTACGGTCTAACCGCCTTATAATCTTTACCTGTATAGAAGAAACTATATTTTCTTTAACAAAACTTTAAATTCATACCATTCCTTCGTGTTGATAAGGTGTAATAAAGTGGTGATTACGTATTTTAAGATTTATTTTTAAAAATTGTGTAAGTAATTTAGTTGTAACTGGTCATAATCGAATGTTTGGATAGTTAAGTGAAAAACTCTACAATGTCAAAAGTGTGATTATTATAATTTAGTGTAGACCTTACATCTTCTGAGTGTTGGAATAATATTGTACTGTTTTTTTAAGTCATTGTCTTGATATGCCATCTGCGAATGCACTAAAATCATTTGATTGAGCTTAACTATTGTAAAATGTTTCTCTTTGCTTATAGTTACCATTTAATTTATATAATCTTTTAGATTCAGACTAGCTTCTTGTTTTAATTTCTTTTGTTAATAATAAAATATTTTAGCTATAAGATTGTAAAATGTAAAAACACAACTTGACAGTATATTTATTAAACTATTACGAGACTTATGTGATGTAGACAATGACTTAGGTTTAGGTACAAATGTGGATTTTAAAATTGAGAATTGTTTTGTAACTAAAATAGGAAAAACTGTGAATAAAAACCAATAAATATAGTAATTGACTTCAACAAGTTTTCTTTATTTTAAATATATTTAACCAGATAACTGTAGAGTGCTTAAAGCTACATGTTTAGTAGTTTAAAACTCTGTCTAAGATAAAAAGTATAATATAGGTTAATTTGCACATTTACAACCATAGCAGTATCGGTAATTAAAGTATCCATAGTATTATTTTGACACTTCTCTCCATAATAGTATTAAAAGTACTTACACTGTAAAAGGTACCTACGAAGGTAAAGTTGTATATGTTTTTATACTATATGCAGGAAAAGTATAAAGTAATTATACTTAGTTACATTAATGCTAAAAATAAATAATTATTTTATACTAAGAATAACGGTAATATTGGTAAGGATAATAATATTTTGTATTGATCACCCAACAACGCTTCCAACACCAAGGTTACCAACCTGCAAACAATCAGCATTAAAAGTTACTCAGACATCGATAAAGCTTCGGTCCAAACCCTTCAGCCATCAACTAAACTCAAAATACCCATTCGTAACCATCGATATCATAACCTTATGACATACGTATCGAACGAAACGAAAGCAAAAATCGTAATGTATTCGTTGAATGTAAGTTAATCAATCAATGTCGGCAACTCATTGTGTGGCCTCACGCAACGTTGTATCTGAAACTTGTTCAACTCTCGCCTACTCTAACTTAACATGGTTTTATCAAAACTTTTGTAAAGCTATTGCGAAGCTATTGTTTTGTTTCAGTGTCACTTCATTAATTTTGTGTATCGGAGTGTACTGAGTGTAGTGTAAACGCGAACTATTAGGGTTCTGATAAAAGGTATGATACGCAAAGGTGATGGTTTTAGTTTCATTTCGTTATGGTGTTATTTATTTTCAATAACATTGTTTATGGTCAAGAAGGAGATATTATTATTTAAATGCTGTTTTAGTGCTAAGACGAAAGTAGGTAGTTATATGATATATGAAGAATATCGATTAGTTAAAGAAACTCTAGGCTGAGTTCAAACTTCATTTGTTTTGATAAAAAGATGGCGAGGATAGGATTTCAGATAAAAAAATTATGAATTTTTACTAGTTTTTTCTTAGAGTTGAAACATATTTCATAATTATCTTTTCAAAGATATTAACTTAAATGTTTTTTTTTTCAATTTAAAAGGTAAAGCTAAAAATCAACACTTAAAAATACCTAAGTAATTAGCATTTCAAAGCTTAACCATTAATTAAAACATCTTTGTTTTAAAATATTTTGAATAAAGACATATTCATTAGCCTAGCAAAAACGTCTGTCGCCAATATTGCAAAAACGTAACTTTTAGCGAAACTTGAAAAAACTAAACAAAATGTTGAAATATCTTTTGTTCTTTGCAAAGTAATTGTCAAAAATATAAATGGATTTTTTTGTTTGACCGTCAAAGGGTTAGAATTTTTGCAGATTTTGAAATTGAAGAGACAAAAGGCGATTGCAAAAAATCTTGTATGCAAATAACAAGATTATGCTACCGTAGTCTTTTGACGATGTATTAAAAGTGCCGCTTGTAAATGTTTGTGTCTCCAGAGACTCTTTTGTCAAAAGGATTAGTCGGTAGCTGAAGTAACTGTTAATATTTGTTATTGATGACAATACTATAGTAAGTTAAAGAGAAACTAACGGTGGTAGTAGTAGAAAGCTGTACACTGACTGGTATAGTCGATTATTGAAAAATGCAGTGTTGTAGATATTTAATGCAAATTATTGTTGTTAGTAGGTATTAAAATGGCTACTCGGCATATTAACTAATTTGATGAATAACGAAAAACGTGTTGGTCTAAAACTATTTCATTTCTTTTCCATTCAAGTTAAGTATAACTACAACACAGCCCAAGACAGCATACTAGCTGATATGCTTAACTGAACTATAATCAATGCTTGAAACCTTTTAAAAATAGAACATAAAATCATACCTACATCTTCATTTGTTTTTGCTCAAAAAGTTTTAGGAAATGAGGTTAGTAAGTAACACAAGGAACGATGACCAACACTCCAATTCTCCAAAGGCTATAAACAAAAGGCGGTAAAGTAAAAGGAGGTTCAATCTCCAGATAATTCGGCAGGTGAGTCCTTAGGGACGTCTCTAGGGAGAGTTTATAGAGCCTGTACAAGACCCGGTGACTTGCCGAAACAATTCTGCGGACTCCAGTGATGAGTAAGAGGTTTTTACGGTGAGTTTTGTGTTTTGCAAATGTTTTAGATGGAATATTTTTATAAATCTGAAAGGTATTTTGATATGAGAATTTGGTTTGTCATTTAGTGATAAACTATGCTACCTTCCTGATATATCAATATCTACCAACTATATATATCAACTGCCCCGTAATATTTATTGGTATCTAAGTTTTAAAGTTTAAATATGAAGTACGGTGAGGAATTGTTACATTGAACCGATATTATCTGTTTTATATGACAAAACTTCCCCGATATAATGTATTAGAATCATCGCAAACTATAATCAGCGACATTTTGGATGACTTAATTGATGCAGTCAAGGTTATAGGTAATGTACAAGTTTACTCTAATGGAAATCTATTAGATGTAATTCCGGTCCTTCTGAGGTTTTCACAGACCAGAACAGTCTTAAGACTTTTAGAATTGAAACTACGATTACGGTTAGTCGGATACACTTCGACTTTTTTCACATTTGTATCTGACGTTTCGTGTTTTTGTCTGATGTCTTCTGTGAACACGGTTCCTGTAAAATGCTGAGGACACACGGCGACACTGACACTCATCACAAATGTCGACACTAGTGTAGATTGCGTCCTCATGGTAAGCAATTTTTTGTATCGACATCGGTGTAAACATTTTAATGTCCCGGTTATGGGTCGTTAGCTGTCTACACGGAGACACTGCAATTCAGTGTGGTACATTTCCTCGCCATGAACATTTGGTCGGTTATTGGTCTAGCTAAAAATTTCGCGCAAGTTCGAAATTCGCGACACTTGTGTCGGACACTGCGCACGACCTGTCTCCACGGCTGCAACACAGACATCGACCGACATTGCCACAACAACTGCAACTAAGTGTCGCGGCAGTGGACACACACAGACATTCGATGTATAACATTGAGTGTCTAATGTCAAGTGTCGCCGTGTGTCCTCAGCAAAAGAGCCAAAGCATCAGATAAAGATGAAAATTAAAGCGAAGTATATCCGTAAACGTAGTTAGAATTCTAAATGAGTAGTATTCGCTTAAACTTAAGAAACCAGTCTTAAGACCATCTATGAGATATTATTGCAACTCGTCTGAGATCAACGTTCTAAGAAATCATGATCTTTATAGAAACCTTTCGACTAAAATTACATAAAGTATCAATAAATTTCACCATCCATGCAGTTCCCAAACAAAGTCAGCAAATTTGTTTGAGTGAGGGTTGAAGTTTGAAGCCACGTCAAGAAGACTTTCAATACATCGGGGCTGAGTGCTTGGAGGGCTACGCTCCCTACATAAATATGGAGGATAGACTCATAGTATAGGATAAGTGATGAGAGGTAAGCGATTCTAGTACTTTAAACACAAAAAATATGTATGTTCAAAATCTAAGAACATAGATAGATCTTGGATTATGGGTTTCTGATTGGAGGCAATTATTTAAAAACAATAGTAAAACGCATTTATTCTCTTCGTTACAGAAGCAAGAACACACTTGGTAACAATAAACAATAACAAATCAGACATTTTGAAAACGTTTTCATGATAGTAAGATCTAGTTATACTTCCACAGTCTGAGTTACTAATGATTCTAAGAAGTAAATTAATTATTTTTTACATAAGTAAGTATATTTTACTTCAATATGTTATTTGTCAATTTAAGTTTCTGAGTATGGTTGTATCTTCATTAAGAAGAAGAAGACCAGAGGTAGGTAGCTCAATTTGTTCAATAAGTTTCCTCTCATGACTTGATACCAAAATATTACAACTCAGTTACAGTAGGGTGGTTCTAAGCGAGTGTAATCCATGCTCAACTCTGAGAACTGCGAGATATGAGACAATGGAACTGGATAAGTTTGATGTAGCTATTATTAAATTGTATACAGATTATTAAATTAAACAATAGTTCATAGAAAACCTTGATTAGATCAAACTCTACAACATAATGAGTTTATTTTATGTTGTTTAAGATTGAAAAACAAAAGTTGTTCGTTTTTTAAATGCTCCAAGCTTTTACTTTTTGGAACACAATTTGAAAATCGAATGTCATTTTGTAATGCTTGTAGGCGAGTAGGTGTAAGGGCTCCCACACAAAACTGCGATGCGATGCGATGCGAATTCCATTTAATATATTCATCTCTTTTCTTTGTACTGTAGTAATGGCGATAGATATAACTATTTCAGTTCGCATCGCATCGCATCGCAGTTTTGTGTGGGAGCCCTTAGAATGAAACGCTCTGAAAATACCCGCACCTTATTTTCTGAAACTTTTAAATAATTAAGCTCTAGTAGGTCAGTGCCCAATCCTGGAGATGGGTTTTGGACCGCCCAAAGACCTCTGACATTGTCTATAAAATGAAAAGGTTTAAAAATAAGTAACTTTAGATTTACAGAATTATTGTATGAAGGATGTACAATTATACATAGATTATATAAATTCTGTCGCCTATAGTTAACAACTTGAACGTAATTACTGATACATAGTAGTTTTAATAGTCCCTTCTAGTTCAAATGTTGTATTCAAGTAATGGATTAGGTATTAATGATGTACGATTCCTTACATTGGTTAGGTAAGAAGCTTTTGGCCGTAAGATTAGAAACCGAAATGTGCTCGAGTGGGGAGAAATAGAAAAAAGTATTTACCTAATATGAAAACGAATCGAAAATATGTACTTAACGGAAGGATAAACACATTTTGGTCAAATATATTGCAATATTTTCTATAAATAGGAACATAAACAATTAAACAGGATGAGCTTTGCACTTAATTGAGATTAAAATTTTGCAATGACAATAGAATAATCGCTATCTAATACTATTAAAAATGAATTTTATCGTCCGCACTCAGTGAAGTCAAATGCTTCCTTAGTAGAGACATAATGGAAGATTTTGACATGTAAGGTATGAAAAATTAAGTCAATTATTAAGTGACGATTTAATGGATGTCTATGTCGGCAGTTAGATACATAAGAGTAGATAATTAAACAGTACGAGAGTCAACATACTTTTGAAACTTACACGATTTGCACTCATTATACTAAATGAAAAGGGTCTGTATCGCGTTAGATAATTTAACGTATTTACTAAAATACGTACCGACGTTTCGAGCGGATTACACCGCTCGTGGTCGACGAGAGTACGAGAGCTTTTGTTTTTTTACAAAATATTTCTATTACCCAAAACCTTAACTAACTCCAAACACATTAATCACAAAACCTACTTAGACTTAATGCTATTTGATATCAAACATGATCAACAAACAAAACACCATCGAAAAGCTCTAAGTAAAATCGACATAAATCTAATATAGTATAACATCTTTCCGACAGTAGTCAGTCGGCGAAGCTTTGTGCCCTTTTCTATAGCTACCTAGTTATATAACACATAATATAACGTTATAGATATAGTGAGGTGACGTGTGCGTGTGTGTTGATGTGTGTGTTGATTTCCCGACGCCCGTTGACGTGGAGTTCGGTATGGTTCGGTATGGTACGGGTGGAAGTAAGTTTTGGGGAATTTTAGTGGTCGAAAAATTGTGGTTGGATTTTTCTGATAGATTTAAGGTGTTTTGTTTTATTTTATTTATTTTGAGACTGAATTAAGATTTGATCAATTAGCTCTGAATTTTGGTACAGAAAAATCTTTTTTTTTAGTCAGAGGTTCCAGGCTCCTAAAATATTGGTCGTTTTAATACTATCTTAAAGGAGCGATGAAGGAGATAAACAATAATCCAAACTAATCTCTGATTATCAGTTTCTTTCGATTAGACATCATAATACAACAACTATGCAAAACTGAAATATTCATCAAATAAAAGTCTACAAATAAATTTTATTCCAAAAAAAATTGTAACATCACACTTTCGTCCACCCGTACTCAGCTGTCAGCCGTTCCATTCCGAGTTCACTCACACACAGACACACACACATACAAACCGAGGGGTGCGCCGGCAGGGTGGAGTGGGGACTGTATTAAGTTCCTTTCTTTTCACTAAAATAATTTTAGGGGATGGTTTTAGTTCGATATTTTTTTTTGTGAGGGGCTCCTCTGTTGCGCTTCTGAATGCGTCCAATTTGAGAAATGGCCGCCTTTCGGGGTGCATTTTCCTTGGTTGAGATGTTTGCAATAGTAATAAATTATATTTTGTCATTTGATCTTAGGTATGTGCTTACTGGGTTTTGTTTATGTAGATGTAATATTGATGTATTTTATTTAATAAACTTCTTCATCTTTTGAAACATAAGAGGTGGACTCTTGTCTATACTGGGAATTTTAATTCGATTCCAGATTTGACAATTTCAGTGTTGCAACATTATGACAAGTACTAAATAGTGACGTTGCGAAATTATTCGATATGGAAATGGAATATTTCCGGATCGATTCTTCTCGTTTATAATTTTACTCTCGTAAACTAAGTATATCAGGAAATTAAATATTTCTGAACCGATAATTTAGTTTTGACGATTAATTAACGATCTGAGACTTTTCTTTTATAATTGTGTGTGAAATAAATGAAAAAATGTGATCATGAAGGAACATGACAAATAAAAAAGATAGATGTATTATGGTAATAATTTATTTTATAAATTGTCGCCGTCATCGCTATCGCTGTCACTTTCTGTAACATTTATTATAAAACTCGGATACATCTCGGATACAAAATATCGATTCGCAATGAAATAAGATATTCGTATAGTGATACGAATATCTTATTTCATTGCGTGTAGTGTAGTGACACTACACTATTATATGTGGTATCATTATTTCACAAAATGACAGTAGCTAATGTCAAATCTAGAATCGAATTAAAATTCCGAGTATAATCTCTATCTTCTGCCATCCACTTTAGCTGTTCGTGGGACACGACTTACGTAGGATATATATGTATATAGTGTTCAGTGTTCAGTTCTCTCAATATTTAAATACACCACGTCGATCATAATATTAAGCGACTTTATAAGCCACACACATCTAAACATCAATAGGATTCGCTGATTAGCAGCTTTTACATTATAACGATTTCAATAACGCTAATTAATGGAAGCCACACAAGGATTTCATTTGGTTTTAAATACCACAATAATAATAATAGGAAAAAAATACTTTTCGATACTGGAAGATCTTCCATCAAGACACTTGCTTTAAAGTGAAAGTAAAGTATTAGCCTGTAAAATCCCACAGCTGGGCAAAAGCCTCTCGTCTTACTGATATCAGTACGGTGAGAAGGATTACGCGTAACCACCACGCTTGACTTAATGTTATTAAAACTATCTATCTATCTCCCGGCCTACATTAGCAGCAGCTGTAATATTATGTTAAGAGAGCATAATAAAGTAAAACATGAAACGATAAAAACGTTACACCGATAACATCGGGTGCTTTCCCTGAAATATTTTTAATCAAAGTTTCTACCTGATATCGGATAGGGGCGGCGGCAACCAACCGACCTGTCAATCTTTCAAATGTTAGATTAAAAACATCATTTCAACTTTTTTTAGCATTAAGAGGATCAAGAAATTATACTCTTAAAAAAAGTTGGCTTGGTGAGCCAGAGACACGTGATTATAATACGTTAGATAAAGTTTGACGAAGGTCGGTTGGACTCGCCTCGTGTGACCTGGCATTGTATATAAATATCATTTTAAAGAACATATTTTTGACGTTCTCCCATATGGGAGGTATATGAACCTTCTTTTGTTTCGATGTTGTTTTGTCTGAACGTAAATGGCAGGAGATTGCGTGTTCCTTTTTTGAGTAGTAGGTTCCTGATCTCTATCAGTAATCTAAGTTAGCGGATAGAATACCTATAAAAACTTTGAGACTTTATCTTGGAGTGAGACTTTACAGTACGTCACTTTTCTCCAGTCACTTCCTTTTTGAATGCAAAAGGAGTAGTATTTTATTCGCTTTGCAACAGCGTCTGGTAAACTTTGACCAGAGCTGATTCTTGTTAATTCAGATTCCAGGTGGCTAATCTACTAAATATGATGATGCAAAATACAAACACAATGTTGAGGAGTTCTCTGCCGAAAAGGTACAAATCCTTTTATATGCAATATACACCGTAATATATTTTCATAACATGATAGATTTCCTTTCCCGCAAAACTGCGTTTGAGCTTTATACTAGTTTAGTTTATTTTCCAATTTTCAAACACTATAAGTACCGATGAGAAACAAAGATCTAAGATAAATAATAAAACAGAGCATCCTAATAAAATAATACTAATTTCGACAATCAAATAATGATGCGATAAGATTCATTAGCCAACAAAAACTAGAAACAAAAACAAACAATCATGCTTTCAGAATAAGATCTCAATTCGTAAATCATGGGCGAACCGGAATTTGATTCGGCAGGTGTAAAAACAGCTGAGTCAGCGCAGTGGCACCGGTAGTCTATAGTAGCTGGTTCGATTCCCGTCGATCACGAATTACATGTCAGCCGCCCCGTTTGATATTCGATTTGGGAGTCATTGCTTATTCTGGTTCTATGTAAATATGATTATGGTAATTTTCATCTGTCGTATTAAGGTGACGTTAAAGGGGATTAGAAATGGTTTCTAGATGGCATTGTTATTGTAGAAGTATTATTGTTTTGTGATCTTATCTAAAATTACTTATAAGGTTTAGGTTTTATCTAAGTTGGCGGGCCAATGGCGGTAAGATGATGTTTGGTGTCTGAGTAACCATGTTTTAATAACAACGTCGTCTGCGCAGTATGCTGGTAATCGGCATTAATTAAAATAGCCGCATTGCAATCTTAGGCCGGCGATGTCAGTTTTAAACTTTGCTGGCTTTAAAGAATGCAACTTATGTTTAAGTAAAGTAATCGCAAATAAGCGCTTACGCGTCCGAATGTCAGCAGTAGAACAATTCAGACCTGAGAAGCCATTTGACTTATTTTACCAAAACTTCAGTGAGATTTTTAGTATTGAAATCAACGAGTAATTTAAAAGACTTCAGTTCAAAAGACTTAGAAAAATCAAATGCTCCCTTAATATATATTTGATGACTGATTTTGACATGTAATGTATGAGAAACACTCATGCACAAAGGAAGGCGGAGTAATCGGTTGAATATAATCCATGAGCACCCTTTATGAAGACGGACATGACAATTGTAGCCAATAATAGGTTGATATTATTACTGCGAGAGAGTTAAAATTCTCGCATGTATTGAGTTGGGTGAACCAGAGTCGAGAATCGTCTAGAAACAAATACAGGTTTGACTATTTCTACTAATTCTATTATAAATGCTAATCCTACTAAGATTATAAACGCGAAAGTTTGTAAGTATGGATGGATGGATGGATGTTTGAACCAGAATAACACACGGTATATATTTTATCCCGAAACTCCCGCGGGAACGGGTGTAATGCGGGTAACATCGCGGGCGCGGCTAGTATCATTATAAATTTTAATATATTAATATTTCTTGATTGTTGCACTTACAGTAGGATAGATGTGGACTGATGGTAATGTATATTTGAAGTGTTTATTTCTCCTGTTTAAGAAAAAAGTTTTCAAGAGCTAAGTGATGCAACTTTTTCATTACTACATTTTCTTCCGGCTAAACGATTAATGTTCTTTTCACTCGGTCTTAATTTGTATTTATCATTACTAGTCGTACCAGAAGATACGCATAAAACTGTATTATTTTAATTCATAACCTTGAAGTTCAATTAGTCTAGTGACATTTTTAAAACACTATCAAGTGTTTCCAATTTACAATGAGTAAATTAAACTCCATTGTTAGCAGAAACCAATTCAAAATCAGTTTGATACAAGACATCAACGTCAATACTAATATTTTGTCAGTTCAAGGCAGAGTTACAAAATATGCAGCAGATAATAAAGTTTTATTCAATTTGCTTAGTAACGTTTTGAAAGTCACGTTATAGTGTATTTGTCTTCATTCATTTGACATCTCAATGCTGGTTTGTATGAGATCTACCGAACTTCTGATACCATTCAATTTAGGTTTTATTTTTGGACCAAATGGTATTTAGCGTATTGATACAGTGATTCAGATTCTACAGATTTAAGCGTATGACGGTAAAAGCGACTGTCCAATTTTGAGTTCTAATACTACAAAAATGAAAATCTCCGTCGTTCGCTTGCACACCTCCGCAAATTAACCATGTTGTAAACTTTAAACATGCACAAATCGAAGGTGGCCATTTCATTTCATTGTATCATCAAAAACCTATAGGTACCCAGTGTTTCTCGAAAAAAAACCCTTTTCCCAAAGTTCAACCCCTATGATATAACCAAAAATCCTGCTCTTCAATACTTTAAGCCTTCCATCTGTCCCATATTCCATTGATATAAAAGTTTACCGTTCGTAGCACGTGGTTACATGCAACGTCATCGACCAGTCATTACCAGGGGTCAACGGCCCGCTGATTACCTTTGAGTACGCCTTGTCGTTCATCATTAGCCTAGGTTAGGATGTTTGTAAACATTACATCCATTCAGTTTTTTGTATTCCAATGGTCATCTCCCGTGAAATTGGGTCAACAAGTTTATTTAGACCATTACGACTATTTTTGATGGTGACAGATCTAATTGTTAACGTTAAAACTTCGTTTAACGATTAATTTGGTAACTCATATGAGAAAGAATGTACTCATTGTTTCTAAAGTTCAAACCATAGCTTTATACAATAAGAAGAGAACATAATGTGAAGTTCTGAATGGTGTCCACGCACGAATGGAGTTCATAAAAGCTTTCCAAATACAATAACTAAAAGCTTACTACAATTCAATTCATCTGCCCAATAAAAATAACATTTAAAAAGCAATAAATATACAATTGAAAAATTACCTGTCATAAACACCATACAGCTAATCAATTTACTGTAATCTAATAGAAAATATTTATTTGAGTTTAACATCTTACAATCATGTTATCACTATCGAAATGGTGAGAATCTATAGACACATTTTGTGCGTATGCGTCGGTATTGACGGTTAATAAATCAATGTGGTCTGTCGTGTCGTGTCTTCGTTTCTGCGGAGAATACATCAAATCAGCTTGGTGCCTCACGACTCGCCAGTCTTTTGTTTAGGACCTCAAGTTGACTTCATATCCGTTAACCCAGTTTTATAAAAGGAATTGTTTCGAGATTAATGGAAATGTTTCCTTTTTGTATCGATTATCAATCATACTTTGTTGTTTACTGTTTCCAGTTTTTGATTGAATGTTGGTGGTATAATCTCACGTTAAAAATTATACAAAGCTATGTACCTATTACGACGTATCCTAATAGCAAAACTTAACAGAGCAGCGCTAATTGAGTACCATTCACTTTGCCGAATTATATTGTTGGTAAACATTACCTATTTCCTTCCACATCTCCTAGTTTTGTAAAATATTTCCAAATAAAAAGTTACTAAGCAGTTATAGCTGCGTATAATCTGTTCAACTACTAGCACCTAGTTTTCATTCAAAATTCATGCCAAATTCTTTCCCAACGACACATTCCAATAATTCAGCACCATCATCTCAACTTGTCATCAGGCGATACATTATTTTCACGCGATCTTCGGCTACGCGCATCATAATTTACATTCAAGTTGCGCATGATTCGACGGCGTCTTTGATCTGCGTTACAATCGTTTGTAATTGATGATTGCTTGAACTAGCTGAGGTGAAACCGATCGGAGGCGTGCTCTCTGTTGTTGGTATAGAGTTAAATTATAGTTAAGTATGTATTGAGAAGTAAATAATATGGGTTTGTGTTGATGCTGTGTAGCGTGTGGTGGTTTAGAAAGATTCTATGCTGTAGATTTCATTTTTTAAATGTGACCTTAGTTTATTCTTTATATTACTAATATTATATCTTATTGATATTCGAAAGTTTGTGAGGATGGATGTATGTATGTATGTTTGTTACTCTGTTTGTATGTTTGTTACGCATAAACTAATGAAAAGATTTGGATGAAACTTAACATAGGTTATACATAAGATCACATGAGATTTGATCTCGAAATTCCTATGATAACGGGTATACGCGGGCAAGACCGCGGGTGCGCCTAGTTTTTTTTATAAATATGATATGATTGAGTGCAAACCTTCTAACGACTTTTTTTAATGGCAGAGATAACTAGGAAAGACTGATCTCACTATCATGAAGAATTCATAACCAGGAAGATGGAAAGAGAGATCTCATTAGGAGTTATTAAGATCTTATCTTCTCTATCTCTATCTATCTTAGGAGTTATTATCATCTTTTTGTTGCCAAGATTTTATACTAAAGTTTCACTTACTGCTTTAGTTACAGCGTTCACCTTTTATGTGTCACAGGTCTCGACATCTCACCTCATACACCTTTTTCATGGATCATTATCAAAATACCTATTGAAATTATAGATGCAAAAGAAAATTAATATTAACGTTACAGATTTGCAATCAAAATAATAGGTTTTGCAGTTAACCGTTCAATTATGGCTAAAGGTTAAGTAAGTTCCATAATAAAGTGATTATCGTTCCATAATGTTAATGGATAAATGCTTTTAAACTTAATAGATTCTATGTTTTGCACCGTTTTGCAATATTCAATTTATGGTAACATTTTTAAAGACCACCTATCATAGACTTGATGGAAATTCTTAACAGCTTTATAAAGTACGTGTTTTTCTATGTAATATGTATACTTAATAGTAAGTATTAAATATTACCCTGTAATATCCCACTGCTGGGCAAAGGTCTCTCATCTCTCTGAAGATATCAGTACAGTGAGGAGGATTAGGAAAATTCACCACCCTTGCCAAAAGCGGGTTGGTAATTAAAAAAAAAAAAATTGCCGTGCGTAAAATTCTATATCATGCTATATTGTTGTTTATTTCTTACATGCATTATGAAAGTTTCAAAAACGACCATCATTACTTATAGCCTTATAAAAATGATAGCTTCAACGTTTCACAACACTCGATTCAATTATGAATCGTATTTAAATGAATTTAAAAGCAGCATTGTTTCATTCGAAATATTAGTTGTTGTTACGTGTAGATGCCGAAAGTCGAGCACCAAAAATGTAATAGCTGTCACTGTTTGTGATTAATGCAATTAATCCCACAATAGCCACATCGGGTTTGATACACTGCTGGCCGGTGCAAGTGGGTGATGGGAATATTTTCATTTTTAAAATATTGACTAAAGATTTATCATTCAATTTTCCCAATAATTTATCTCTGATGTTTGACGATGTTTGTCATGTGTATGTATGTATATAGTTATTATATTTTGAAGAAAAAAGAAAAGAAAATAATCAGACAGTGCAGACTTATCGTATTCTAGTTAATGCTTAAATTTTTATTCAACATTTATATTACCTACGACTCCTACGAGTACCTAGTAAATACATAAAATCTAGAGTAGGCTGAGGCAAATAAGATTTGGAAGATCCCAACCGACCGTCTCCCACTGTAAACCCGATAGATCCAGCCGGCTAGCTGTCTGATAGATTTCATAAATAACGTGTAGAATTTTTGTACATAGATTTATTACGTTCGCTGAGCGAAAATGGTGGGAGATTGTTTTTTCAATTTAAGTCGAGAACTCCTGCTGTTAGCATGCCGCCCGCGGGGCAGCCTTCCTTGTCTGTGTCTATACACATACCTTTCTATACAAACCTATTGGAGTAGATAGTAGTATATAATCAGAGGAAATGAACTAGGAAAGCAAGGGGTTTTGTCTTTCCTGTACAAAGGGATTGATATGGAAAAAGCTTATGTAAACTTTAATGGGTATTTATGAAGATTTTCCTATCATATTTACGTGCAGCGCGTTTTTCAGGATTCAATGTAAAAAAACTTGCATTTGCATGTCGCATCATATCATACGTTAACAGACTGAACATAACTACTTCTATAAGTAATATTTCCTATACTTTGATAGCTCTTGCTCTAACTAATCTTTATGATCCTACTATTGAGTTATAATGTACTAAAGTTAGATAGAACTCAATCGACACCACTCATATTTTGTCGTCTTTATGATCTCACTTCCTACAGTTTATTTCATGTCGGAGGCCTTAAGGCTGTCTAAACGACACCAGGGTGACCACTAACCTAACCCTCTAACTTACTACACCTCATGTCCTCTCCTCGACTAAGATTCTAGTAAAGTGAGGAGGATACAAGTACAAAAGGTTTATTTAGAATAGTCTTTATAAGATAAATAACTCAAGGTAAGTTTTTTCAAAAACGAGGTACATATTTTTTTTACATACCTAACCTCGCTGTCCCACAGAAAAAATACTATTACAAAATGATATTCAATTAATGATTAAGACATTATGGTCTTGTTATGGTGTTGAATTGATTGAGCCATTATTATTTTGTAATTAATTATTTGGTTCAATGAACTCATCATTGATTGCTTAATTTAATTGATGGTCAATAGCTGATTGCTGTTAATAGCTAAACTACTTATTAGAGTGCAGAACTAACATAATGTATGAAAAACATAATGTATTTGTACTTTCCCGATATGAAACCTCCCAACCACTGTACTGATATCTTAAGTGAGATGAGAGGCCTTTGCCCAGCAGTGGAACATTGTAGACTAATTCTTACTTTCCCGAAACCCCTATTTAATTTCCTGCTCAGCAATTTGTATATTTTTCAAAAACCATTCCAACATTTCCAAAACCCAATATATTCTGAGGTAAAACCGATAATGATACGGCTATGTTTCACTTTTGGTAGTTACAATCGTTTACAAAAAACGGATAGGTATCTACTTAATTAAAATTTTCAAAAAAAAACAGACTACGTTATTCGGTTTCAACGAAAGAAACTTAAGTTTTGACTCACTATTAGAATTGAATAATTGTCATTTGAAAATATTTAGATGAAATGTAGAATAAGCTTTTAATGAACTTCTAAAAATGGGAAAGGATTTTCTATTCGACGTAGGTATGTACGCTTTTTCTAGATGTTTTATCGATATTGAAAAGTGGATCTGTCGTGACAGGCTTAACCTTTCGCAACACTTATTAATATTATCACAAACGATCATCAATAACAGATTAAAAATTAAATCGTGAACGAATTCAAATGATCAGCTAGGCGGTTATGTTAAAGTAATTTGTTTTGCAAACACTTCATCGTTTGCTAATGTAAGTTCGAATTGACTACCATAATTTGATTAGAGATTAACTGTAGAGATTAATGATCGATTATTTTATGTAGCGCTTAAATAAATGACTGAAAGTGCTTTTGAAAGTACACAGTTTTTTTAAAGGGAGCTTCAATTCACAAAAAAACTTATACTAGGTAGTTTTGAAAGTGATAGTACAATTTATATATCATTTGATATTTTTCTTTCAAGGGACCACTTACTCCAGTTATTTGTATGTTCACTAATCGATGTTTAATACCACAACATTCTACTTAAATTTGAAACAGTAATTACAGAGCAATAATTTTGATGTATTCAAAAAATTTCAAAGATTTAATATCACCTCTAGGTACTACGGTAAAGCGACCAATAGCGTGCAAGGGGCCGAAAATCGATATCCATCCCTTAATGAAATGTCACTAGCTGCGACCGCCTCACCGCTTACATTAAAAGCCTTTTATCAACAATCTTTAATCCAATTAAAGGCACCTCTCAGCAGGTAAGCTTCTATGAATAAAACAAAAGTCGCGAGCTAACCCCATCCATTTACTTCAGACCTCTAATTTTCAGAACACGCTAATAAATCTTCATACATTCTGATTTGTATTTAGGAGTTACAGAGATCTTGTTTTGGTGGTCAGTGGTCAGCACTCTACCGGACTTTAGGGATTTCGGCTCGAAGGGTCATGGAAAAACAAAGTGTTAAGCCAGGGTTTTACAGTTAATGGACTGCGGTAGAATACCTTAATTAATACCTTCGTAATGGATAAAGTGCAGTAGTTGGTCACTAAAAGTGTGATTAAAACTGTGTTAATTAAGGTAAAAGCAAAGTTTTGGGTCAATGGTGTTAAAACTAGATCATGGAAACTTTTCACAATTACCTAGTAGGTATAAAAATTAAACAGTACACAAATGATTTTGAAGCAATTTATTGTTTGTGCCAGTCAATATTTCAACATGGAGAAAAGACGCTTAGCTCATACCTACTTCTGATCGGGTCCTCACATATGCTGTAAGCTCTTCCAAAAGATGTCAAGTATTCCACATTATGATTTGTCCCTCAGAATTCGGTACGCGTTCAATTCTTCCATTTTCTTTGATCCCCTTGATGTACATTGTCCCCTTCCCAAAGGGTCCAAGAGACCCTCGCTAGGGAGTGTTGATTGGCACGGATCCAGTGGATTAGAAAGGGCAGTGATGACCACTCGGCCCTTAGGGAATCCGGGAATTAACAGTCGCAATTGGTTATTTACTTTTGTCGATAGATTGAACTCGGAATTTAGGTAATTAAAACAACGATGCCTTCAGTCAAATAATGTGAAAGATACGTCAATTTGTTGAACAAAATAATACAGAGCAATTGTTCAAGTCTTTGCTACAAGGTCTTTTAAAAAGGTTATAGGTATTTCAAGGCATGGAGGAGGCGACCACTTGAGTTGACTCATATGATATTTCTTTTGCCATCGACACCAAGAAGAGGTAGGTCCGAAAACCCTTAAAGAACGATCCCAAAAGGTTCCAAACTAAGTAGAGGATCTATTAAGATAAATACAAAAAAGACTATGAAAAATAACCATTAAGAACATAATATTTTTGATTTTGCAAAAAACACATCTGCCTGTCATCAGGCGCCCTTCAATCCCACGTCAAGAAATAATGACATCGTTTTTGAAAACTAATCGATTTGTTTTATTCGATACGGACGCCAACGGGTCGAGTCGATTCTACGAAAAGGAATTTGCAGCATCGATACACTGAGGTACCGATATTTTATGACGCGTGAAATTGTTTCTTTGAATGTACTCCGATGTGTGGAGCCAAGGATTTCCCATTTTCACATCGACAATACAATTCTTCGGTGACGTTGGTTAATGATCTCGCCGACATGCTGTCTTGAGATGGATTGATATTTTATTTTTCTTTCAAATATTTTATATTTTTTAACTTGCTTTTGTTATTTCGTTTGATACTTTTGACTCCTTTTTTAGTCCTTTCATCTTTGGTTACAAAAAGTTGGTCAAATGTTTATAAAATGGAACGTTGTTGTTGTTGCGTTCACTTCGTGAAATGTAATTTTGTTTAATCTCTACACTAATTTAAGTGCTCAATCACATCAGTTTTAAAATTATAATTCACATCATAACCGTTAGCTACGTTTAGGATCTACTATGCCACAAAGACGTCAAACATATACCTTTTAATATTGGAGGTAACAAGAAGTACTCACAACATGAAAGGCACAGCAAAACATTAGAAAACATACCTAAACATGCAATACTAGGCACATTTCTAAACAATTTGCACTTCTGTTGTATACCACATCCATGAAATCTATTCACTCTTCACCTATTCAATTATTTTTATTCATCATTGTAAGCACGTAAACAAAACGGCTAATGAAACGTGTTGTTACTAATACTATTTCAGTTCTTAAGACCGGAACATGAAGTGGGTTGTGCGAATGATTAATGATACAACATGTCATATGGCATCGTCACAGAGTTCCTTGGACGTGCACACATTGGTTATTATTTCAAGGAATTCCGACCATATTCAAAAATGTCGCGTTATGTTCAAGATTTTTGAAAGTATTTTCAAGTTTGTGACGTACATTTGTTTTCATGAGGTACTTCGTTTTACTTCCTATTTAATTGTCTTCTTTATTAAATATAAAGAAATGATGTCTGAAATGTACGCCCTTTCTCAAAGACTTTAATTTATAGCGTAAATAAATCTTTATTGACAAAATTAATTCACAAATAATACTGTAGTCCCTGACTTTTGTGCTAGGAAACATGTATTACAGAAATTCCTTCCTTAGTAGCTAAGTAGAGATTTAATGAGTGATTTTGACATAAAATGTATGAAAAATTACCTCCCTACAATTAATTAAGTGTCGAATTAATAGACGTCTCTAATTGGGGCCGTCTCCAATGCTTTCCATATAAAAAAATAGTGGGGTGACACCAAAGAACCTGCCGATGATGTAAATTCGTAAAATGTCCGATATGTAATCAACTCCACATACATTTTACAAGATGATACTTTTTTTTGTATTCCATCTTTACTTAAATGTAGCTAAGATAAAGATCATGCATAAAGGTAGATACTTATATCGTCGACGCTGCAAATAAAGTGATATAAATGCTTGTCAAATATCCACTTATACCATCCTCTATACACATGTAGTGAACATTTTACACTCTCTCAGAAATCGGAAATGACAGCTCCATATTTTTGGCACAAACAGTTTGTTAAATGTTTCTAATTTTATGGAAATTGTGTAGGAATGACATCTGTCATAAGGCTTGCCATATATAAATTACAATAAGCAGATTGATATGGTTTTTAAGATTTTTATTTAAAATAAATGAAATACAAATCTCTACCACCAGTAAAAATAAACTAATGAGCTTCATTATTTTCAAACTCTATTCAAAAGCCCCTTACATCACAGTTTCTTTTTTCAAGTTAATTATAATTAGCGTTTAGCGGCAAAACAAAACGTGCAGTCCATGAACCTAAGACCTCTTTTTGAAAAGATCTTTTTGTGATGTAACTTCTTGCTTCTTATTCATTGGCAACCCGTTGACCTACATCCTTCAATCATTTCATGGCAATTTTAGTATCGTGCTGTTTGAAAAATAGACGTGCGAATGAAAAACACGTAGTTTTATGGAGACAAAAGGAACTGGTGGGCGATTTGAATGTTAAGACGATCATTAGTGAGCTATTGTCGGGAATGCCACGAGGTTCTTTGCGATGTGGTGCTCAAACTTTTTTTGGATCAACCCCTTAAATGTGGTAAATCCTTTTAAATGTATATACACATCTGTTCTTTCTGCTATGAAGAACCTTTTTTTTCTTTAATGAGGTTCGATAAAATAGCTTTTGTGTTACCTACGTTATTAATACGCATTAATACTGCAATAATATAATAACTCATTAATGCTTCACTCGTACGTATTCAATTCCTAGCATAGTGGTTATCTGCCAACTGTGTTCCATTAAATTCATCTTCAAATAATTAAATAATCTAATTTCCAAAATGTACTACCTATATTTGTTGTAGTTTTAATTTGAATTACCCAAATCAATTCAATTCAATTTTTAATTGATGGCTTCTGCTGACATTACATCGCAATATACCCAAATCATACTTTACTTGAAGGAAAACAGCTGACATTTTGACAATGAGTTTCAATAAAAGTTTGAAAACCACTGATACTAGCTACTATTAAAGAACATGTATAGGGAAGCCAGTTACTGACCTACAAAGCCTTATGACTTGCAAATTGTATACTATTGTGGATCAGACCACCTATATAAGGCCATAAATTATACAAAAGTACACACAAAAATTTTAACTCCCGAACGGTAGTTGGCAAAATTTTGCAGAAAAGGGTTGTTATTGTTTGAAAATAGAATAATAAACAATAAACTCTTTATGCGGGTCATATATCATTTAGTTTTTGGCTTCTCTTTTCAAAAACAATTTGCTACTGATGTTTAAAATTTCAGCTTTGCTAATAGATTTTTTGTTCGATTTGTCCGTTAAATTAATGAGGATCAGTGGCGCCAAATGATTTTGAAATTCGAATACACATTTCTGTCTAAATTTAAATGATATATAGTAGGTATAGCAAGTGATGTTGGATACTTGAAATTGAAACTAAACGGTAATATTCAAAGTATTTGTAAAATAAGTAAATGTATTTGGCTGTTAAGAACCACGGCTGAGCAAAAACATGTCTCGTCCCATTAAAAATATGAGTCCAGTCATTATACAGTAGTTATTACATCAATTGTTCGCTTTTGGTGAACAGTAGTATTTTCATACAGATTCCATGGACACTATACATAAATACTTTTCTAAGATAATAGGACAATAGGTATTTTGGTATTTAATTTCATGACATTGTTGGTGTGCTAGACAACAATACATGGAATTAAATACCTTATTTTACACAATATTTATGCCTATATCAACATGTACCTATAATGATTTGGTTGTACAAACTTCTACATGACAATTTATTTTATCCATAAATTACGCCCCATATGGCGCAGTGATCGGATGTTAACTACTGTTCGATATATTTGCCCCTTCTGTCATGACTCGGCGATTAAATAACAATGTACATGAACCAATTGGGATACAACTTAAATATAACTAGGTTTGTACAAACCAATTTGGATACGATACACGCGTTGTGGTGCGGTGGCAATTTTCACAAACTTTCTGTGTAGTCATTGGGAATATGGTTTTTTACTGGTTTCTTAGTTTTAATCGAACACGAGTCATTTTGAATTGAAAACCACGATTCTTGCAAAGTAGCTGAATCCTACTAATCCTACTTAATATTATAAATGAGAAAGTTTGTGAGGATGGATGTATGTTTGTTGCTCTTTCACACAAAAACTACTTAACGGATTTGGATGAAACTTTACAGTAATATAGGTTATAACATCGGAATAACACATGGGATACATTTTATCCCGAAATTCCCACGGGAACGGGTACAACGTGGGTGAAACCGCGGGGCACGGCTAGTATTCACAGAAATATCAGTAAACGTACATTCAATTCTGTATGCTTTTTTGTTGGAATCGCTTTAATTCGAGTACATTAGTGACCTGATCCTGGTGTCAGAGTTTTAAGGGCCTTTAAGATGGCTTTTAATATGCGGTCTGATAAAAAACCTCTATCAGCCACAAATCCAATTAAAGTCTGAAGTTCTCGTTGCTTAACAATTTTGATTTGTTAACATCGCGTAGTCGAATAACGCCATGAGCGCTAAGCTATCAAGTGACGCGTCGGTAGTATAGTGTATAATTTTACTAAAGTTAAAGTAAGCCAGGTTATTAATTACTTTTCCAAACAAACACTTTTTTGTTCAGCAGAATTCCTTTGTGCACTTCTAGTAGTTAGATTGGTATTCACCTCATACACTTCGTTGGTTTGATTATTAAGAAGATCAACAAAGCCCTTTAAAGAATTTGCTAAAGACAAGAACTACAAAACACTGAAGAAGACAGTTATATCATAACTGCAGCTTTTAGTAAAGAAATAAAGGAAACCAGCGCTGCATCAACTATAACCCTCAAAGAAGCACAAACGTAGGTAGATATAAATTCGTTTTATCCGCCGCGTCGAGCTATGTGCGGAACATGCAGCTAAAGTTGTGATTAATGGTGTTTTGCCTGCGGCGAGCGCTGCCCGCCGTCTGCGGGTGTGTTTGCCATAGAAGATGGATGTCAAACAGATATTATGGTAGAAAAAGTGCCTAGTTACCTAAAGTAAGTTCGAGTAGTGACTAACCTTAACAATTGTATAAGTTGTTAACATAATGTATTTCTGAATTACCGTTGAGCGATTTCGCAATGCAAGCCGGCCATCTCATCACATCGTCATCACTAGAATGTAACAGTTTAGGTACAATATTAAACTTTGTCTTTAAAATTTATTAGATTCTAGCTTAAAAACTTACTCAAAGTCAATGATGCTTTACTTGTACTGAATACAGAATGTTCCTACTTCAATGGGGTTTGCTTTATACTGTCATTCTTTAAAAAACTTTTCCTGGGTGCTGGAACAAACGTATCCATCCTATAGATAGAGCTTAAGGTTGTCCCACGAACAACAAATCTCCGAATTGCCATATCTTTTATATTATTTCAAGTAACGATGTCCATTCTGTATTCTACACAACTTAATCTATGAAGTTAGTTTATAAATCGTTTCTCTAGGACTTGATTAAAAGTTCGCTTGCAATGTTGCAATGGGATTTCGATATGGAAACTGCAATATTATAGGTCTCCACAGGGCACTAAGAAAAATATTTGATGTTCTTATTTGAGCACTTTAATTAACTACGGAAAATACTCATAGAATGATGGTGATGGTGTTTGATTTTTCAGTTATGTACCTATTTTGAATTGATACTAGAAGTTTGTAATATAATTATAACATTATCTCTTCTTTTAGGACTCAAATCGGGTTAATTACTTGCTTTATGTATAACTAGCAGCGCCCCGCGGTTTTACCCGCGTTGTGCCCGTTCCCGTGGGAATTTCGGGATAAAATGTAGCCTATAGCCTTCCTCGATAAATAGACTATCTAACAGTGAAAGAATTATTCAAATCGGTTCAGTAGTTTCTGAGATTAGCGCGTTTAAACAAACAAACAAACAAACAAACAAACAAACAAACAAACAAAACAAACTCTTCAGCTTTATAATATTAGTATAGATGGAGAACGATGGATGGATGAAGAACCGTGATATAGTTAAAACATACAATTCTTCTGTTTAAGGAGACTAGATGTAGGTACCTAAAGGTCTTAGGCCTGGTGGCCCAAATATGTCTTATAATACGAATTATTTCCTCCTCAATTTTTTATATCGAACCAACACAACACGAGATTGGACCAACACCAAGCAAAAAATATACGAAAATAATTATAACGGACAAGGAAAATGTGAGAAGTACTGCCGACCGTACATAAAAATTACAATAAGACGGGAAAATCTCATACGACCACCATAATTTGAACTTCGGAGTAGGTTAAGTTGTTTTTATAAAGGTTCTTATCTGAAACAAAAGTGGGAGGAGTAGAGGTTTTCTGAAACTGGTCGTTCTCTTATTTGTATCAAGGAAGTAGAACAACTTTTTATATAGAGGATGCTCGGTAATTTTTTGTTGCTTTATCGTTGTGGCATTAATTGTATTATCCTTAATTCAGATCAAGTTCTAAGAAAATTATAGGTATGTTTTTTGCCTCCAAAGTACGGTAAAAAACCTTTAAATAGTCACCTACTGTTATAGTTTCAGTAGTGGGAAATTATAAAGATGTGATATCTTCCAACTCTGTATTATATTGGACAGGTTTACAGCAAATATTTTCAGAAAGGGTTTTGGTGAATATTTACAACTAGCAGCGCCCCGCGGTTCTACCCGCGCTGTGCCCGTCCCCGTTAGAATTTCGGGATGAAAAATAGCCTATAACCTTCCCGTTGAACGTGGCTATCCCTTACAAAAATAATTATTCGAATCGGATTGCTAGTTTCTGAGATTAGCGCGTTCAAACAAACAAACTCTTCAGCTTTATTATATAGAATAGATGTATTTTTAGGAACCTCTCTTAGGCTACTAGTGAATTGGAGCAGAATTAATTTTAGGAGCCGTGAGCGGAGAGAATATCCACCAAAGAGGAGAGGAGATTTTCGGAGATGTGAGAGATCCTCACATAAGATCCTCATACCGTATAGGGTAAGATATTGTTTACTGTGGATCAAGCAAAAATCAAGTTAAAGAAAGAAGGATATTTATTCAATATTAGCTATACAATATTATAAAACAGACACTCCAAAAACTGTCTGTCTCTATGTAATTGATTTTCTCCAAAAGTACTTATCAGATTTTTATATAGTTTTACTACCATTCGGAGTGATACAAGAGAAAGGTTTGTGATTACTCTTCATGAAGAAATTCCCAAAGGATCGGGTACAACGCGGGTAAAACCGCCGGTAAAAGTAACGTCGTATGTAACGGAGAGCAAGCATTCAAAACATTAAAGAGGTAACAGTAACCGGTATTATTTATTTTTTCCAATTACAGTAAAACTTGTTTTGTAGATTTTTTCCATCATTTATAACAACTAATCTCGGACCCTATATATTCAAAGCACATTAAATAAAATTAACAAACCATTGTCGAACAAAAACTATTTACCCTCAACATTCGCTACGCCTAAACTCAAAAATTTTCGCATAACTCACATAAGGCAACGTTTTTTAATTAATAACACGTTATAGGATTCCTTTCAAAGAAATGTTCGGAGCTTTTCAAAAGTAAAACGGCATGAATAATAGTTTTAAAATGTATTTGAATAAGAAGTTCATTAATTATGTGCCGGGGTATAATAGTGATTCGTGACGTCTCCCTTCCTGGCTACAAAGCATGGATCTGTTACACAATTTTAGGATAAGGGAAGATTTTAATTTTTTTACGTATGCCAAATGTTAAGTTTTGGAACCTGCCTAATTGTTCTTTTAATATGTTTTTGAAATGTTGCGTCTTAAGATGGCTAAGATACTGTCTTTAACCGACTTGAAGGAAGAGAAGGTTATGAATTCAGTTAGTATTGTCTTCTTATTAACTTCTATGTTTTTTTAACTATTTCGTGTATGGGTTGGAGTTGGAGTTGGCTAAAGAATACATAGGCCAACTTCAGCATCGGAGTTTTTACAGAACAAAAATGTCTCTTCCATGTGCTTACGATCCAACTACTCCCTAGCCCAGTGGCAATTTCTTCCCTTCCTATACTGTTGTCTACTATTAAAATGTAGCGTGGTAGTCAGGTTGCCTTAAGCACAAGACACACAAGCGCGGGTGTGTACTATTTGTGTCCGCAACAGCTCAGTGTGGCACCTTTCATATAAAGCAATACAAGGTGGCGCGTCCCGCACCCGGCTCGCACCTACACTATGTGTGCCTTCCGCTCTAACAATTTTTCAAATTTAAATCCAAATTGAACTTTGTTCACAGTTTCATTTGTCAATCATTGGTTACAAGCGTAAAAAAAATCCTAGATAAAATAGTAATAACCTAATAAGAATACGAAACCTAGTCATTCCAGAATTGTAACTAAACGAAAAAAATATTTAAATTTGAAGCCTGATGATATCTCTTGTAAGAGTAGTTTGCACTTGTAAGGATTCTTAATTTGATAAAAAATATATGTATTAAACAAATGACGTTCGCTTTAAATAGTGTTCTACCCCGCGTTATATAAAGAACGATTTTGAGCAAACACCCTTAGTTTTCTTAACATATTATTATCTAGGTACTGAATACATTTAAAAGCTCTTGTGCAAACCGCCCAAAGTAAACCTAACTCCTTCAACACGTAATAAATCTATTAATTTCCTCAAAGCTCACTACTAATTGGCTAAAGGTAGTCAAAGCTTCATATTTTAGAACCACTAAGGTTTTCTCTAGCAATTTGTCACTGTTAACCTCAGATTAGTTAAACTAATTTGGCTCTAGTCAACCTGCTTGTCATATGGGACAAGTGACAGAGTTAAGTAAGGTGGATGTATTTACTGTACATTAGGTTCTTGGGTAACATCCCTTATTAATCATTGGATTAGACTATACGGTCTTCGAATTGACCGATTCGTTTTTAAACTAAGAATGATATACTGGGTTAAGTTTAGGCAAACACTACTCATTTTAGACTACTGACTGAGTCTTCTGTGACCACGGTTCCTGTAAAGGGGCCGAAACGTCAGATAAAAACATAAAATAAAGCGAAGTGTAAGAAGAGTAAACGTAGTTTCAATTCAAAATAAGAATTATAAAGAAACACATCGACAAGAGCCTACATCTTGTAGAAGAGAAGTATATACAAAATATGAAATAGGGAAGGTAAGGATTTCGCTCTTCCGTGGAAGTACATACTTATATTGTCGTTTATTACTATCATAGTAACCCATATTAACACCAAGAAAAAATATTTTCAGAAGTCTTTTTCAAACTTCGCGATTTCTACACATTATTAAACGAATTATTACGGTTTGTCATTTCACTATGTTCACAGCTACTATTTTGAAACTTAATTTTTTTTTAACTACGTTACTCTTTTGTGACAGAAGACTTTTCTGTGACCACGATTCCTGTAAAGGATCCGAAACGTCTCATAAAAATGCAAAATAAAAGCAAAGTGTATCCGCAAACGCAGTTTTAATTCATAATGAGTATTGAGTAGTGTTCGCTTCAACCAGTGAGCATAAAACTTAATAATTTTACTATAAAACTCTACCCTCTAGCATGCCTAGTACCTAGTTCCTTGAAAGCTGAAAGGGCGCAGGTCGTAACTCGAGCCAATTATGAAAATAGCGCACCTGCGCTTGTCAAACGTAGCCGCGGCTGTCTGCCGTCCTGTACTCATCATTAATCTTGAGCGCCTCGCGTTTATGCTACCCTGGTACCTTCGAAAGACTATTCTTACCTTGGTAAGGTATTTGGAGATTACTTTTGTATCTGGTATTGGAAAGAGTTTTAATGGATAGATAGAGATTGAGGGGTTTCTAGCAAAATTTTATTTTTAGAGTAAATTAGCCATTTAATTTAGTTAGATATGTCTTGTCTTTCTCTTTTGCCCTGCCATGGGATGTAAAGGACTTACTAAAATGCCCAACCCAGGATATTTGTAAAATTCGTATTGTTTTTTTTTTATTTATTAATTAATAATATCCTAAAAAGTATCCCATATGTTATTTAGATGTATAATAACCTATATTACTGTAAAGTTTCATCCAAATCCATTCAGTAGTTTTTGCGTGAAAAACTAACAAACATTTATCCATACATCCATACATCCATCCTCACAAACTTTCGAATTTATAATATTAGTAGAATTATATATTTTTTATAGTGAAAATACCGTATCCTAACGTACGTTAACCGTACGTAACTTAGTAACATTCAAACTACTTACAAAATGCTTGCACGTATAACCAACCAACTAAAACACGGACTATATTGAAACAAAAGCGCTCTCTGAAAAGCTCTGCACGGCTGCAAAGTTCAAATATTGATATTGATTTTATACCCCATTACAATTTCCCAGCGCCAACTAGCGCCATCTAGTAGAGAATAGCAGTTTAGGTTTGCACATGACTTATGTAAGAACCATTTTCAAAAGATTTGTATGGTAGAAGTAGAAGCTTTTACTCGCGACATCTATTGATGAGTGGAAATACTAATTTTGTGAAATTTTGGTTTTATTTTTAGCCTCGTTTTTGTAGTTAAAATAGTACATCTAGGCGGAAAATGCCCAATTCACTGCTATTGTTTTATTACTAGTATGGATTGTATGAGATATTAAGATTCTTGACTTTATCAGTATTTTTAAAACTAATTTTACTTCTAGTGTGAATAAAGAAAAAATACTGTTATTAAATAACAAAATAATGTAATTCATACCTAAAGAAGTAGAAGTAGAAGTCGATGACTTATCTAATAAAATATTATCCTAAGTATTAGCCTGTAATGCCCACTGCTGGGAACATGACTCTCATCCAACTGAAGATATCAGTACAGTGCGAATTAAGCGTAAGCATTTTGTTAAACAGAATATTTAATAAAATGGAACAGAAACGACTTGACAAATAAAATATTTCGCATCCGTTATAATCCTGTCTATTCAGGAATTATAGGTAACTATAAAAAATAACTTAAACGTTATTTAATGTTTCTATTATATTATACTACTAGCTGTGCCCCGCGGTTTCACCCGCAGCGCCCCCGTTCCCGTGGGAATTTTGAGATTTTAATTCCTTATTTTTTTATATAAAAACCTTGCCCTGATAATAAGGAATACAATAAAAAAAGAATCATCCAATTTGGTGAAGTCGTTCTGAAGTTATGCGCTTACCAACACATTTTGCGATATATTTTCATATTATAGATTATACTAGACTGTAGTTGTAGCTCTCGTGGCGTAATTTGACTGAGCAGTGTTACCTCATTGCAATTATTAAGCAACGTGCTGCTCGGCCCCTACTTGGATGGATGGCCGATAGTGGCATTTCTATCCGAGCGCTACCGTACTTCGGAAGGCTTGATAAATTGTCGGTCCTGGTTGTATCAATCATTAGACCATGTCGGAGGTCTTTGGGCGGTCTAACAACTCTGACATCAGGGTTACTTCAACTGACTTTCTTACTATATTTCATACCTATCAATGTATATGAAGTCTACTCGTGTAATGGGTATAAATAACACAAAATATGATTCTGTAATTATAATTTATTTAATTATAATATGATTACTATAATAAATTATCAAGATCTAACATTAGTAGCATATTTCAATAACAATCATACTATGTCTTATAATATAACTACAAATTTTCCGTTTAATGTCTTAGTTTAAGTGTTAATTTAATATAACCTTAATTATAATTAGTATTTATTACTGTCACATCTATTTCATCATGGTTGTTATTATTGAATAAGATAAACAGTCATACATGTTTATTTTATTTTACGATTAACTATCTTCACTACATAGTATGTATAAAATAAAGTCGTCTCTGTTTCGTGTCTGTTTGTCTGTATGCTTAAATCTTTAAAATTACGCAACGGATTTTGATGCGGTTTTTTGTAATAGGTAGAGTGATTCAAGAGGAAGGTTTTTATGTAAAAAAATTCCCGAAATTCCCACGGGAACGGGCACAACGCGGGTAAAACCGCGGGGCGCTGCTAGTTATGTATAAAACTTGCATAATATGTGAGTATTATCTATATCTATACTAATATAATAAAGCTGTAGAGTATGTTTGTTTGAACGCGCTAATCTCAGAATCTACTAATCCGATTCGAATAATTCTTTTTGTAATGGATAGCCACATTCAACGGGAAGGT
Organism: Cyclophora albipunctata; assembly: GCA_963082685.1. Taxonomy (NCBI): domain Eukaryota; kingdom Metazoa; phylum Arthropoda; class Insecta; order Lepidoptera; family Geometridae; genus Cyclophora; species Cyclophora albipunctata. Next base: position 3,908,398 of record OY720118.1, read on the forward strand.
TACAGGCTATTTTCATCCCGAAATTCCTACAGGAACGGGCACAAAGCGGTTAAAACCGTGGGACGCTGCCAGTATTACAATACTTGTATTAGCTTTAGCTAAACTAACAACTAATTAAAAATTGCATTTAAAATATTGAATATAGGTACATGTAAAATAAGTATTAAGCTGTCTACACACCAAAGAGACGAACGGCAGGCATATAGCCCATTTGAAAAGCCGGCGACTTTATTTTGTAACAATCTTGTAATGAACTTGCTCATATACACATTGATTTTGTCCGGCGGGTGTGCCGATCACTTTAGTGTATAGTTAGCTTTATTATTCATGTTCTACAATAAATGTGAAAAGCAGTATAACAACACATAGCTTGCAAGTAAATCGAATGTCCCTGATAGTATCAATGAACTTGCATTACGTGATAACAGTTATAGCGATCCAGTTTATTAAGTAGATCAATTATTAACATTTTGTAATTAATTACATAAAATCTGTACAATGATAAGCAAGCTTCAGAGTTTGAGTTTTTGTTTGTTGGAACAGACTTATCTTTGAAACTACCACTCCAATTTAAATATGTAGTTATTTTTGTAATATACAGCCCACTCAAGAGAAATGTATAATTTTTTTAATTCCGAAATTTCCACGGTAACGGCCCAGCGTGGGTGAAACCGCAGGGTTCTGCTAGTACATTATACTTTTATAAATTCTATAATACCTTTTGTTATCAAACGGCATATATCTAAATGAATGTATTTAAATTCAAAGTTCGAGAGTACAGAGCTTGTAAGATTGAATGAACAGTTAATTATACATATAATATTAAGAGATATATGTACTTACACTTAGGATATAAGATTTTAAAACAGATTCTCCTAAAATATTTATTTACTATCTACTCATATTAAAGGCAAGAAATGCTATGAAAGGCTATGTAATCTTTCAAGCAAATAATGTAAGTTATTAATTTATACATAGCCACAATTGAATATCTTCAATAACATCAATATTGATTATGTTTCATACAATTTCAGTAACAGCATTAACTCTATCTACAGACAGACTTAAACAGATTCCCTTTTTCCTTTCAATTATTAACAAAGAAATGACTGCTTCCTTCTTTAAAAAAATCTACCCTTAAATCTAATTCTTCTTTATTCAATGTATCTTCATCATCTGGTCTTGAAACGTTGCAGTGCATGCACCACACAAACCTCTCTAGAACCGAATTTGTCGCCTCACTTCAAACAAATTCGGATCTACAGGGTAGATGTAGGGCACTAATATTGATGCACGGGGCACCAACACTTCTTAAACATCCTGTAATAAACGGCAAAAATGAAAAATAAGTAGCCTGGTGTCGGAGTTTTTTGAGTGTCTAAAGGCCTCCGACATAGCATGAATTGTAAAATTAGAACAAATGATTCTTCTAGAATATAAATGCAAAAAAATTACGATAAGAATCGTGGAATCTTTTGGGCGTGTCATAGTTATCAGTGACCATATTTTAGCTCACGTATTGTTTGAAACACCGTTAAGACCGTATTAATTGAAACGCTGTTGAAGCTGACCTCTGAATAAAGAGATATTTTATTAAATCAAAGTAAAAAAAAGAAGAGTCTTGATTAGGTACCTACTCTAGAAAAGTATCCAATTATACATTTCATGAAAAGGCATTGCTTTATCTTCTGATATAAGAATTCTACAAAATATCTTTTAAACTTGAACAAAATTACGACGCATTGAAAAAATGCAAGTCTATCCTACATTAAATACAATTTTTAAAAAACTTCTCTGATATTCCATTCGCATTTTCAAGCAGGAGAATTTCAATCTGAAAACAAAGAAAATACAATATGAGAAACATGCTAGTAAGAAGAATAAGGGTAGGAATAAGGGCAGAAGGGTAGGAGAGCGACTAAAAAACTCCCTTTACAAGAATATACTATCTTTACTTCATTAAAACCAAATCCACTTGAAGTACATCAATACCCATCCATCACAATTAGCGATGTCGTATAACTAACTCCTAATCGATACGCGGTTAAATAAATCGAGTGTCACCTACATAATCGATTAAATAACCAAGTAAACGTTCCATAGTTAACCTGTCGTTATCAATCACTCTAGTAGCCTCTTTAAGCATATTTATTTTATATTCTCATACAGAGAAGAGCAACTCGTCAATATTTGAACAACTTTAATCACCAACAAAAGAATAGTGAACAATTTCTTATCAATGACCGAGTTAAGTTGTTTGAAAGCGATAAAAAGTGAAAGTTTGTAAGGCTATGTTAGATTGTCGTGATGTATCAGTTAGCGGAAGGAAATTGTTAACAAGCCTAAGTATATGTTTTAGATAGTGTATGCTAAACAACTCGAAACATTGGCTATTTGTACTGACACGTAATGTTGAGACATTTCGCAAGTATTGCGTGATTGGTTTCTGGGGCTTGTTCCCTAGATGTTGCTCACATGTTGTAAAATCTTTACATAGCTACCGTATTATTTTTGATCACGTAATTTTTCACATTCATGTTTGAAGTCAATTTGATGAAGCATGCTAACAGAATTATCATGACGCGTTTCATTTGTAAAATTAACTACATCGGGTAGAGTACGTTAAACGAAGAACAAAGAACATACAATATGAAAAATTTATAAAATAATTAAATAAATTGCTTACATTTTGTACTATTCGATCGGCAACGTCTACGGACCGTCACGGCAATAACGATTCTAATTTTAATCGGGTCCACTGTTCGCCGAGTAGAGCGTCGCGTCACTATGTCTGCCGAGCGATTCGCCGATGATTCGCCAACCTTGCTTTAACGAGGACGCAAAACGCCCGACCGACTCAAGTAGGTCAAGAGACGCGCAAGCGCGCCCGGACGTTCCCAATGATCCCGCCCCCAGCCTGCGACACTAAATGGCCCCCAACAAACCAGCATACTGAGACCTCCCCTATCCTATCACCGTTAAATAAAACGCTTCCCGCTACCACTGTACTTAAAGGAGCTCATATTTGTTTGGTTTTAAGCAGCTGTTGAGAAAATCTGTTGAGTTGCCCACTAGTTGCTAAGCGAATCTTTTTCATTTTGGCTAACGCATCGATTTAATAAAAGTATTTCCTTTTTTCTTTGTTATACCTATTGAACGACGAAGAGATAGATACATTTTTGTTTCATTACTAAATTCATACATACAAGGAATGATGGCAAACGTAACTTTCGAGTATTACAAACTGAGAAAACACAATAAAAATTTAGCTGCCTGCACCTAACTATACATAATTTAAAAGGCAAATAGTAACATTTTTTGCGCAATAAACCTCACATTTATATCTGCTTCGGGAATTGTAAAAACAAAGTCGGGTCCATTTTTATGATTTTCGACGACTTTTTATCACTTTTTAAATTCTTTACGAACGAGCCTCCAGCTACAGTTTTTATGACCAATACCGATATAAATGACGTTACGGTCGAAACTAAAAGTGATCAGGTTTTGCGATGTATAAATATGTGAATCTATCGCCGTCCCGATGACGTTAGAGTAGGTAACAAGGAACCGGATTTTGGAAGCCAATGTTCGCTTTATGGCATCTAAATTTGAGACTACCGTGATACATAACAATTGCGTTCCTCATAACATACAAAATGTCTACGAAGAGTTAAGTTTGTAGAGGATTCCAGTTAATTTCCACAGTTGTTGCAATAAATATCATGCGCTCGAAATACTAAGCTGTACAATATATTTCTACCCTAGAAGGTTGCAGAGCCTGACCTATTTCTGCCAAATAAATTTTACTTCACGAACATTACACTGTATCTTTGAATTTATGAATTCAATTCAACAGAAACGTTATTCGAACTAGCATATTAAATCCAGCGTTAAATTTTGCCTTCTGCTGGAATAAATTGCGAAACGGATTAAAGAATCCAAATTATAGCAAACCTCTTTTAAATCTTTTCAAATTTCACTGCACTATTTGGAAGATACACTATTTAAGGAAAAAATAATACTAAAATAACCAGGAAAACTTAATAGATGTTGTCTGCATGAGAGCCGATCTCAATATGATCTGTTCTCTCATGATACCAAGCTCAAAACTATTGGTGATGAAAACTATTAGTAACCCACTAATTGTACGGTAGCCTACATAGGCGTCGGTAATTGCTCCATTTACACATTTTGTTAGTTAGCTCTGCATAATTGTAGTCATGTTTGTACGAGAAATGATAGAGCGTGCCGTGAACAAAGGAAATTAGGGAATAAAACCAACGGAACGATAATTATAAAGGAAATATTACTGTAGGTGGTTGGTGTAATTGGCTTAATAGGAACAATTATGGGTCACATAGTAAATATTTGTACCTGTTCTGTGTGTAAGAAGCTTAGGGAACGAATAACATTACAAAACGTTTCAAAGGCAGTGGCAATAAGGTTGAACATTACCTTCTCGATATTTGAGAATATACATTAGCTTCAAAAATATTTACAAAATCACAAATAAACCATGAACTTAGGTCAAAAATAAATCATAAATAAATTATACATACGAGAACGTCATAATTTAGTCACGTGGGTGACAGTGCGAAGGTGGTAGTACAAATTACAGTAGGAGTATAAATTACATATACTGTTGAACAACTTTACTCAGACAATGATCTTGGTACACCTCATAGTTTTATTAAATTCCTCAGTAGCAAGTATTCAAATTAATTCACGTATAGTAAAGACTAGTGGTAACGTAACTAATTGATGATGTCAGATGTGTGGGGCGTGAATGGAAAACAATGTGGAGTGATTTTAATGATCGGCTATAAATTGACATGACGGTAAATAATGGAAAGATTTTGAATGAAGTTTATAACTAAAAGACATGAATTTTAACAGTGAAGTTAATGAAAACTTTAAATAGACCTAGAACCCTTTATCTAAACTGTTAGATGCCGTGAGAGAAGCGTAAATTGGAGCGTTAACAAGTAAAATTTTGGTAATAAACATTCATTAAAATAGGTAGAGTACACTAGTGAGAGATGAGTAATACAAACGCTAATAAACGCCGCGCCAGAATGGAAGGAACAATTAACGGTAATGCTTTGTTCTATGTTGCCGAAACATAGAAATCTATTGTTATGAATTGTAAAATTTAACAGTCGACTGTAAAATGTTTGTTAAACTGATATTGCCAAAAGGAAAGTTTATGAGTTACTTCGCGAGAACAGAGAACAAAAGGTATATAAAGACTATAATAGAAAAATAGTATAAAGTTTTTCTAGGTATTTTACCTGAATACATAAACATAAAATGTACATATTATTTCTAATTATTAGACTTAATACAAATTCCGTAAAAAATATAAGGTTACATTGTGATAATATTTTAAAAGAATTGGTATGTAATTAGATATATGCTTATAAAATTTTTGATGTTTGAATTTCAGAATAAAGAGTATCAAAACGTTAGCTCACCTAATCAATAATGATGCTGCTACACCACTTCTTGGGGTTGACATTGCTCTCTCAGCTCCTGAAATATTTTACAATTTTCACTTTAATTAATTTTATACTAAATATTTCCTTAAATAAAATTATTAATTATATTATTGCAGATATTTATGAAGCGGTTTCGTAATCAGAAACCGACCTTGTTCATCCTGCTACATACGCGCCAAACTGGCGTTGACTCGAATTGACAGTCCCGCCAAACATGGCGGCGATTCGTGTGGGAAGCGGAAATACACGAACTACGACGAACCAGAAAGGATAAAACGGTGCAAGTGCCCGCGCAAAAACGAGACGGAAGACCCAAGTCCTGGCGGCTCAAACTTTTAGACAGAGATAACAATATTGACTTTGACAGGCGTGTGAAGGAGCTAGTAATACCTTTAAACGGTTTTTAGGGTGGAGCTGTCTGGAGTTTGGCACGATACGTGCAGATAGTAACAAAAAGGGAAGTCAGGACTAACATTTTTGGGAATAAATTGAACGACATTTTTGCTTTGGGTCAGCCAGAACTCGGCATAGGAATGAAAGTTGGAATACTTTTACTTGTGTTGGGTGTTGATATTTCCCTTCGCGTACTTAATAATGATTATTCGTAATTCTAACATGAAATCGAGAAGGGTCCGTGCGACTTAATTAAAATAAATACTTTAACAAAGTTGATTTCCACAACTGATACGAAATTGAAAATGCCAATGTTATCAGAATAAGTGATATTAATTACAAGCCATTTAAAAATATGAATGGGTCAAAAGATATCAATTTCACCATTTGATTATGCAAGTCACAGGGACACCGACCCGGTTGGATTTATTCCTTACTTCCTGCCCTTTTTAATAACATCATGACATTTTCAAACAGGGGAATATTCTACTTTATGGCCAGGTAATGTTTTTATGGGTAACGGAATAACAGGCAGGTACAATGAGGACTGTTAACAGACATAATTTGGACTAAATTGGAGCAATGAGTTGGTTTAACGATTTCTGTTAACACCTTAATTTTGAAATGATTAATTGTAAAACTCATATTAATTGTTAATGAATACCCATGCCGCATTATTATTAAAGGAGTTTAAAGAACCCTCGGACTTGAAATAAAAGTATAAAATGATTTAATATATTAAATTGAATTCAATAAATTGCTTTTACGTAGAGACAGACACAGCGGGCCATGTGTTTCTTTCTATTTGTGAACAGAAGCCCAACCCAATTCTGAAACTTGTTATTGAGGCGAAAGGGAGAACTAAAGAGGACAAAATTTAATAAAATTTTCTTTCATTTGGGAAAAATAATTTTGTGTTTTTAACAGATGCAAACGTTATATCGATAAATTGCAAAGAAGAATGGCCAAAAACAAACCCCAGTGGAAAATCACTAGTTAAAACATAAAACACATCTAAGATTATCGAATATTAAATTAACCTGGTTTAGAATATAAATAATCTCCAAGATAAGAGATTAAGGCAACGGAAGCTGCCACATCAAATGTTTGCTTTCAGATTAAAGTATCGTATCAACTAAGATTAAGGTTGTAGGCATTTGTTTGTCACTTGTTCTAACGCTGATAACATTATATTTACCCAAGATAATGATACTGATATGATGCTTGCTTGCGGGAAAGTTTAAGAAGATTAATTGAAAATAAATTGGACAATGTATTTTTTACAGCGGCATTTTTTAAACATTAATGTGTTGTCATATATTTTAAAATTATTTTCTTCCTGGTCACCTTGTATGGGCGTGACCAAATTGAGTATAGAGTATTCTTTACAGTATCATAGCGCTATATTTTGAATGCGGGTGAAACCAACAAGAACAGCTAGTTATAAAGTAACGTACATTATTGTTCCTCACAGTCTTCTTTTAGACTTGTTACAGTATTAACTCGACGAAGAAGACACTGTATTCATATAGTCAGAAGTGTGATGATAATGATCATAATAATATGTCTAGACTAGGTAGCCACTAGGTATTATAATCGTAGGCATGTCCTGCTCAAGTTAATGATATACCGAGCCAGTTATGGTTTTGTATTTATAGCATAATGTGATCACGTTAAAACAACTGTAGACAAAACATGCAATTTATATCCATTTTAAGAACCTCAATTAATTACAGTTGACGAATATGAATAAAACAAAAGGCTATAAAAGCAAGAAATTAAAATAGAAAAAAACAGATACTATAGCATGAATAAATCAAATAAACGGTAACGTACAAATACGAGGATAGTAAAACTTGGTCATGACATTAAGTCAAAATGTAAAGCATCCGTGGAATCACGCAATGCTTCAGAATTATTTATTTACAGGGCTGTTTATGAACTTTGGAAGTTCTAATGAAAATAACTTAGGCAAGGTAATAAAAATACATTAATTCTAATATTTGTAAGTCACGCAAAAGCAATGGGGAAAGGATTTCTGATATGTAGTTGCTAATGATTTAGAATTTATAACGTATAATTTATTTATATTTTTATTAAAACTCTGATTTCTTGCCAGTTAGTTGAATATGCATTTTTTAGGAGGAAATTGTGCTCTATTCGTATCCATTTCTATGAGCAATATTTTATCTGGAGAAAAAATATCGCAACTAACATGTACACTAACAGTTCAAAATGAATACTTTTTAATACAGTGTCCTAATAGTTTTCAACTCAAATACCTACTCTTTGTTTCCATATTCGTTCGTTAGTTACTTGTTCCCGTAGCTCAGAGCTAGATAAAAGCTTACTCTCTTCTAACTCTTGACTCTAAATTCAAATACATAGGTGTTCCCTTTCCCAAAGACTAAGTTCTCGAATATTTTCTTAGAACTTTTTTTTTCGACGCACCTTCCCATGGCATACAGTCGTAAAACGTAACGATTCTCGTCACGTACTTCAAGTACTAACTCTTACGGACCTCGCATGTTTGTTAACCCTAGATAGCTAACGTTATTCAATACCTCTTATAAGCTAACCATCCGTCAAAACGACGGGTATTTAATAATTGGTGTTTTTTTACTTGTAGTAATAATTTTAATTAAATATTTTTTATTTATAGGATACTGTAAGGGATTTGAAATAACATACATCTTTAAAGTTTAACTTACTAGGTATATTTTTTATTTGGCACAAACTTTTATAAGGCACTATAAAAAAATGAGATCAATTAGTATGACATCTTAGAACATGCAAAATCAACTATTAAATCCGCAGTAATGTCGTTATTTGACATTTCTGCAGTATAACAAAACTTATAAAAATTAAATGACAACAATTTACTTATTTCTCTTTGGCACAAGTTATGCATAAATCAACCTTATGTTCACCACAAATCGGTTTCTTACAAGTAGCACATATCGTTTTTGTCATACGCTTTTTTTATAATGACATTGACTACACGTTTTCCTCTTACGGGCTTCTGTTGCCGTAGATGTCGTAGCTACTTCAGGGTTACCAGGTTCAAAATCTGATGATGTACCAGGTACTTCAGGTTCAGGGCCAGCTCTTGAATCAGTCAAAGTTCGGGATTGTTGGAACTGTAGAACACTATGGATATTGTCAATTACGTGTCTAGGCATGGTTGTAACTGCCAGTCTTACTTTTAGCCAAGGTTCTGCAAGCTGGAAGCTTTCAGAAAGTCTCTCCTAGGTATTACCTTTTTACCAGATGTCGTCAAATTGTGGCAATGAATAACATAACTATTGATGGTAACGAGGATGGAGGTCTTATAAGCTGATTTGTGGGCGAGTTGGAGGGAAGCACTTGTGCTGTGACTTGTGGATCTGCTGGAAGATTATCTTCAGAGTCCGAAGGCTCATAATTTTCATCGTCTTGGACACAATCTTCCTCGACGAAGTCTTCGGTTTCGCTGGCAGAATCGCCCTCAAAATTATCCTCATCCAGTTCATCATTTATAATAGTAGATATTTCATCGCTATTCAGCATTGAATTTCGTGCCATTGTAAAATCTACAATAAAAAACAAATTTGAATGAAAAATATACAAAAGTATCAACTCATTTCAATTCTAAAAAGTTACGCTAAAGCTAACCATCCGTCGAAATGACGGTCAAAGTTAGCGTAACTCGAGAACTACAACACTTACCTGAGTGACGCGTGCGCCGATGCGACCATCCAGGTGGGCACTGAGGTTATTTAACGCGACGGCCCGTGCGGAATCGAAATTAAAAAGGGACAGCGATATTAATTCTTGGTACCCGTCGAATCGACGGAGGTTAGCTATCTAGGGTTAAATGAAAACAGCTTTGCTGTACACGACTTCCTATTTCCTGACAATTTATGACTTTATGTCTTTGAAATTTTAAATGTATCGCGATGTCAATCGATTTGTGTTATCTTCCTCACTGTTATGATGACTTAAGGAAGCTAGAGGTATATGCTTTGCAGTGGCATATTTAAAGTTAAGTAACTGACTAGGTAAGTATTGTGTTAATGGAGTATTTTTTTATGTATAAACGCTTACTCTCATGAGTTTAGCAATAATGTTACAAACAATGAAGTTTCAAATAATAGGTAAGAATAAATTGCATCAGTTTTGATCATTATTCCTTCAATAAACGGAAAAATTAAAAAGCTAACGCATCCGTTCATTTCATTATTTACTTTCATTACTGAATTTGCAAAACATGATTCGTAAAAATTCATTGCGAGCTGAAACGCTTTCGTGTTTCGACCGATTTAAAATATTAACGGCTTTAAAATTGCAACCTTGCGAATAGCCTGAAGGACGTTAAACACGTAACAAATCTCATTTGAATTCACTATTAATTGCTGTACAACGTCTCAAAATTGTGTTTTAATAACTCATTTTACTTTCTGAAAATATGCAGGTAACAATTTCGTTCGTTGTTAATGATAGCCTCAATGCATTGCTTATTAATTTTATGTACGAGTACTACATGTAGATTAAAATTTATTTTAACCTTATATAGGTAATAGCTAATAGGTGGATTCGTATAATATAAAACTTTGACGGGGACAATATCTCAGTGAAATTAATTTACTTATCTCATCTTACGTGTTATCTATTATATTTTATTTCATCTTATATTATTCCACGAAAGTGAAATAACACTAAAAGAAACAAATGATTCCCAAAACTTTAAGCCAAAAAGGCCTGACATTTGTCATATTAAAACAAAAGACTCGACGAAAGGGGAGACAGGGGTCGGTCGGTGCGGGCTTTTTTGATATCTAACATTAGCATGCATAGCGGAGAAATCAGAATATTATCAGAAACTCAACTTGTGTTCCGCACATGCGTACACCAGGCTGCGGTATCGACTGGCAACACCCTCGCCCGTACAACCCCATCCCCTGCGCAGACTCCCTGCCTCGATCACGTAAATAATACAATAAAAATAATACAATCCCACTCCATTTGAATACCTACTCCTACTCTGAAAATATAACTAAAGTCGCGTTCCAACTGTAGAGTTTTTTCCAATGCCTCTGACCTCGGCTACTATCAATATTGACAAGTCGACGAATAGACGACTAAAATGGACTGACAGCTTAGTTATTGATAGATTACAAAATATTTCCATTAAATTTGAGGACAGCAATATGGAATTATTCATGCCAGCCTTTTATTAAGATTGCTGTTGACAGAAGGAGGTTGATTTACTTCAGTTTTTCGATAAAAAATGGACATTGTTAGTTTATAATGAGAAACTAATCAGTAACGTAGTAAGTACAGCATGTTAATGTTTATTAAAGTAAATTATCGACTCGTTTGGCAACTGTCCAAGTGTGGAGCAGACATTACTAAACATGGCAGAGTCGTTGACATATCATCATATTGAACACATGATTACCGAGTTCATTCCATTTGATATGTATTTTATGAATTAATAAAGTTTTATGTTGTATAGATATTGTTAGTTAAAATAATTTTCATTTTTTAACATTGTCAATTGTTATACGTACTTATGTACGTTATGTAATTCTTATTTTAGTAATTGTCTAGAATTTACGTTTTCTATGTTATATTTCTTTTTAATCACTACATAGTATAAAACAAAGTCGCTTTCCTCTGTCTATCTGTCTCTATGTATGCGGTTTTTATTGACGGTATATTGATTGACGGTATATTATATATGCGGTATATTGACGCGGATACAAGAAGAAGGTTTATATGTATAAGAACTCTCGGAATTCTAAGGGAACGGGCACAACGCGGGTAAAACCGCGGGGCGCTGCTAGTTTTTAATAAACCTTTGCATAATAATATAAATATCATATACCTACCATCCATTATTTGGACTTCCTTTATGGAGATCAAACTTCAATGGATTATTATACGTAAATTAAAGCGCTATAAAAAGCAGATACCTATAAATAAAATTCATGTCTCAATAACAAATTAATTTATGTAAATTAAAAAAACAAAAAATGTTACCAAGTTGAATAAAAATAATTAATTGCAAAAATGGCAACTCAATTCATAAAAAAAACATAAAATACTGAAATTAGTCTTCAAAGCAAAATATATAGGTATAAAAAATTATAAGCTTGGAGAAATAAGGTAAGAAACGGATGAAATTAGGGGAAAAATAGAAAATATTAAAAACGTATTATTTTATAAATGGAGACTTACCGAAGCGCTTGGCCGGGCGCGGCGTAGTACCGAATGGCAGACAGGGCCTCGCTACGTCACTACCCCGCCCCGCACTTACCCCCGCCCCTCCTCCCCCCACAGATTTGCCTACCACCCCTAAAGTAGATAGATATAGATATAGATACCTCCACTTTTTTAATCGACTTTATAATGAGTTTTCATAATTTTGAGCTTTCGAGATCTGATCTGTGAGGTGGTAGTTAATTAATTTTTGAGGAGATCTGTTTCGGGGTGAGTTACGTAAGCTCTTTCAGTTTATTGGAATTCATTACGATGATCTTGAGGTGTTAAGATTAGTTATCGTTTTTTAATGGAATGGGCCAGTTACTTTTAAATAACGATTAATCAATTCAAGCTTATGTTCTTTTATCTATGCTCGATACGTATAAAGAAATGTTAATACAAGATGTCTTTGTCTTGTTAACACCGTATAAGCTGATCCTACAGGCTAAACCTATTCTTCTTTTGTCGTTTAATTTTCGAAAAGACACATACTTATAAATTATTCCTAGCAACTCATACTCTCAATTATATACATACTAGCCGCGCCCCGCGGTGTTACCCGCGTTGTATTTGTTCCTGCAGGAATTTCGGAATAAAATGTATCTCATATGCTATTCTGATGTAAAATCTACATTACTGTAAAGTTTCATCCAAATCCATTAAGTAGTTTTTGCGTGAAAGAGCAACAAACATACATCCATACATCCATACATACATACATCCATCCTCACAAACTTTCGCATTTATAATATTAGTAGGATTCTTCCTACAACTGCGTAAAAGTAGCGCAAATGTCACTCATGTACAACTATTTACAAAGAACAAACAAATACCTCGTACCAAAATGTATGTATGGTCACCAATTTGACATCAAGACCGTTGTGCCGTTACTATGCGTGCGTATGACGTAACGCCGCCTGACAGCGCCTAAGGGTGTATTCACATAAATCTCAGACTTTATGCGACATTTTTATCACAAAACTTTTGTGCTATTGTTAATTTTAAATCACAAGGTTATTCAATAGTGGCTTGGCACCTTTTTGGTATAAATCGAGGTTGGTACAATTGGATTAGTGAATTGAATTTATGTGTAATTTTGTGTTTGGTTTTGCAGAGTTGCATAAGGAATTTATGCTTGCCAAGCCTCGTTTGAAAACTTAAAAAAATACAAGTACCTATCTATGTTAAACTATGTTTTCATCTCAAAATGCATATCAAAATGGCGAAAGGTTTTTGTGGGCAGACATTTTTTATCTAGTGGTAGCGTCTACTCGCTTCGTTAACATTAAGAGCTAAATACCTAATGTTTATACACACCTAAATTGGACACGTGCGTTTTTCCGTAAACCTACACTACCCTAACCACTCTACACGTAGCTTCTGTTGTAGTCGCACGAAAAAAACTCATCTTGCGACAAGTCGCAGCAAAGTCGCATCGATTTCGCCTCCATTATGAACACAGCCCGTGTCGTCACTAAGACACGTCCGTCCGGAGTATATGTCCAACAAACAAGCCACCATATGGCAGAAACGTTCTCGCGATGACTCAATACATTGTAATACTCGTACACAATGGACCGTATAAAAATAATGCGTTATTAATATTAAGTTTTGATTGGGTAACTGATATCTTTGGATTTGTATTAAAATTATAAGTGGATGCTAGAGTTCTAGTACCTTAACTAGACGGGGAATGAAATATTTACTGATAAAGTCACTCAGTTTTAAAATTGACGGTTAACTAGATAGGTTAACTTAATGCTTATACTAGGCTAGGTATATGATAGAAAGATCGGCTAGCTAGGCTAGGCAAAGATTAAGCATCCTACCGTTTTTTCGGAACAATAGTTTATCAATTTAGACGGACAAAAATTTAAATCAAGAATAATCCGTATTTTACGCGAGTTGGTCAAATGCATGTTAAACGAAAAGCATGACCGTGTATTTAAATACTAAATTGACGACCTTATTTATTGGACGAACAGCTATCAAATCATAATATTTTTATTGCAAAAATCACATAATAATCATATATATTTTTTCTCATAAAAACATAATATCATTCCGAAAGCTCACCTCTTTATATCGAGTCGATTTTAAAACCGTCTGCAAAGCCCCATGTCAATCACACTCAGGATTATTTCGCTCGGACGCTACGAGCCAATCCCGACACACCCCTCCCCTATTGGTGAATTTTAAAAGGAATTCCATTTTAATCCGTTCCCCTTCTGTATTTAAACTGACGGTTCCGCACTTATAGTGTACAGTTATCGAGTGTTCATTTTTTAAATTAAGGATTGTTTAAAAAAGTATTTCTTTTTTTTTGTTTTGTACTTTACTTTATAAAGAGTATTGTATTTTCAAATGTTAATACGTTATTTACTTAATTATAAAGACGTAACGCTAAGATAGTCAATTAAAATACTTATTTTATAGATTATTCGCAGTCTTTAGTGTGAACTAGCCCTGAGTTTTTCATATATTGATTTTGAAATTTTAACTATAAGTAGGTATTTTATATAAAAATTGCAATAGCTAAGGCCTATATTGTGAATCCATTTTAAAATCAATTAATTTTTTTAATGCCTAATGATAATTTAAAAACTACTTAGTCACCAATTTAACTACATTACAAAAATATTGACACACACTCTCTAACAACTCAAAAATCTAAATTCCAATCAAATTCTCTCAGCGTCTTGTAAAACATTTGAAATGCGCAAGACGGGAACCTGCGCAGGCGCTCAACAGTCGCCTTTCTGGCGGCCATTTTAATTGTTCTTTTTTCAAACGACCTTTAGTCCAAAATAACTCCATTCATAGAAGTCAGGTATAAAGTTTGGATGCTTTGTTCATTGTTTGGTGTTCGGGAGCTTTTAGCCAAATAGGATTATGTTAGCTTAGACGACTTTAAATGGATTATTATAGTAATGTTATTAAATTATATAGAGACGCAATTGTATGTGTAGCATTTATGTAAATCAATTGGTTAAATGATATCATTACTATTTGATTTAAAGTATGGTGTTTTTTTGAAATACTTACATTGTAAGTATTCGGATTTAGGTATACACAAATATCTAGAGAATTTTGAAAAAAAGCTTGTGCTAATTAATAAGTTTATAATCCTAACTAAAATTATAAATGCGAAAGTAACTCTGTTTGTCTGTCTGTCTGTTACGCTTTTTATGCCAAAACTACTGAACTGATTTGAATTAAATTTGGTACACAGTTAGTCCAGAGCCTGAGAAAGAACATAGGCTACTTTTTTTCTCGAAATTCCTGCTGGAACTGGTACAACGTGGGTGAAACCGCGGGGCGCTGCTAGTTACTCATAAATATTTTATGTTGGTAAAGTTTACCATTCATCTATAAGAATTCATATTAATTTTTAATCTATATCTATAATCTATAATCTATGGAAGTACCTATCTACCTATTCTGGGAGCATTTTCTGATATAAGAAAAAGTACATAATTACATAATAATGGCTACCTTATATACAAGAGGAAGGTTACCTTTATACAGCTCGTAAAACTAATATTAAAATAATTATTTGTACTGAATCACAAGTTTCCTATAATCTATATTAAAGCTTGGATACCATATTTAAACAAAGGGTACTCTGCTTTCTAAAATAGAAAACTAACATAAGTACTCAAACTTACTTTGGATTTTTTTTTTTACAATATTATAAAATATTTGGAGTGTGCTACTTATTATTGTTATACTGGGTGTTGTAAAGAGACTTTGTATTTAGAGCTAATTTGTATGCTATATTCAAATATTGGTTCCTGACAAAAAAGTGTAACCTAAAATTGTAACACAACTTATCAAATTGTATAATATTATACACCAAGTATTATACACCAAGTATTATACATATTAGTATTAATTAATATAATGTGTAATTAACTAATTAATTTGTTTTAGAACATAATTAAAAAAATATGCCTATTATAATTTAATATAAATCTAATATTATTATCAAAATACATTAACTCACCTGACTGCTGAAGACTGCGGTGTAGTAGAACGAATGCAAAATAATAAAAATCTTCTACAAAATAATTTACAACAAAAGCGCCAATCTCTTCCTTACCGATTCGATACAAAGTCTGAAGCTTTTGGCAAAAGCTTAGAGCTTTCAACACCCGAACTGCTTTACCGACGAATGACGTCACCTTTCATTTCAGCGCCATCTAGTGTCGAGTAGAAAAAGCGAACAAACTACCCGTTCCCCTTCCATTCCCATTGTGTTTATGCTAATTAGATTCGCTACAATATTGATTTTTTAATAATAATTTTATGCATTTATGGATATAAAAAGATTGTTTGAAATATTGAGCTTCTAGTGTATTTAAGACATTTGCCACAAAATAAGAATAAGCGAGATGCTAAAAATAATGAGAGAGAAGGGTACTTACCTGACCCACCCTTGCGTCGCGTCGTTAGGAGAAAATCAATACTTGCAACTTTTTCTTCATTTAAGTCCATGATTTTTATTCACAATCACGAAAACGTCAATAAGAAATCGAATGGATAACACAAATATACAAAATACTCACTAATTACAATAAAATCTATTTTCTTACAGGAGCTTTAACGTCGGCTGAAAACTTGCGTCAAGCTCGTATTCTAATTAGATCAACCGCTAGCGACATCTGGATCGCGTTTTGGAACTAATTTGAACGTAGAGCGCTGTACGCGCTATATCCAAATTGACTTCGGCATGTAGCGTTTGACCGACTTACCGTAATGTTTTAGTTCAAGCTGTTTTAGTTAGATGGCGCTGTTATTAAAAAATTTGCAAGAGTCAAACAAATATTAATTTATGCAGTAATTAATCATATTCGGTACTGATATGTGTAAAAACATTTATATTAATTTCAATTGAACCTTAACCTAACGAAATATTATTATTTATGAACCATAGAAATATAACTCCTAAAAATGATGTCAAAATGATTGATGAATGTCCTTCTTTCGCGATTGTATTCAATTCACTTTTCTTGATACACTCATCATTTCGATGGAAAGAATTTGTGTGGGACGTTTTGAGTACTTCGACTGATTTATTATGTTGACACTAGGCTTTCATTTGGTGGCTAATCTAGAGCTAGCGGAATAATCTAGGTCATGTTACTTTCGTAACATAGGTACTGAGGTTAGATATCTACTTAACCTTGATTTAAAGTGCAAAGCAGATACTTACCAACTTCATGGTATATCTACCACCATCATAGTTAAATAGGTATAGCTAAGCTGAGTAGTTAAGCAAAGTTGAACTTTATTAATTACCGCTGTAATAAAAATATTAAGATACCTAACTTAGAGCTATTTTACTGAATAGATTGTAAATGATCACGGCGCCAACGCGAAATACGTGAATTTATAGTAGAACTGTTAAAAGGTAACTAACTTTTTTACACTTACCAAACTTATTAGAATTGTACTTAGGTCATCCGAAGTTTTTGGTATCTATTGATCAATATCTAAGTAAAGTCCTTAATATTCTTGTATAATTTGGTCGTTTTGGACTTAACCTTTATCTTTGTGACTTGATAACAATACTTACACATCATGACCCAATCACCAACTTAATAATTATGTTATCTATTGATAATTAGACCGTTACTCACTTCACAAAGATTTACTTAATAGTAAACAAGTGAGACGTATGCTTGATGTATGAAAGTGTGAAAGCACTCAGTATACAGGTTTTCATCTCGTAAGACTTCGAAAGATTTTGTATAGGAAAACAAACTAACTTAAGCCTTAAACCAACTTGGCTTATACTCTGTGGCTGTCCTAATTTATTCTTAACTTAAAAAAGATAAGTGAACTATAGGTTAAGTATTTTCACCTTCAAGCAATTCCCATCACATCTGAATGAAATCTTATCAAACTTAACGCACAAACATTGGTTGCAATGAAAAATGAATCACTGTATTGAACACACCTTAAAGCGCGATATCTTACGATCCGATGTCCACAAACGAACGGACAGCGCAA
The DNA here is from genome assembly GCA_963082685.1 of Cyclophora albipunctata. Taxonomy (NCBI): domain Eukaryota; kingdom Metazoa; phylum Arthropoda; class Insecta; order Lepidoptera; family Geometridae; genus Cyclophora; species Cyclophora albipunctata. Next base: position 3,926,550 of record OY720118.1, read on the forward strand.
CATTAATAATATTAGTCATTGTGCTGCCAGACGGTATCGGTACAATTTTGTTTGAAAGCTTCGTGTTATTTTATAACTCGATTATCTTATACTTACACGCTTTTAAGTCTGATAATGTAAAACGAAGAAAGTAACATAACATTTTGGGTTAGAATACTTACTTTGGGTTAGAAAATACTTACTTATAAACGATCAAGTTTTTTTTGGATGTTAATAAATGTAAATTACATTGTCCAATGTCTAGTTTTCGAATCGCCAAAAAACTACATTTGTTTATATAGAAATGTGTCAAAACATGGGCCGTTATTTGTTCGAGTGAAAACTAATATTTCAGTGGTAAAGTTACCTCGAGTACTATCTCTATGTCATATTTATTCAAGCTTAGTGATTACTCTTATTCGTCCTCAGTGATCGTATAGCTTTTGGCCTGGAGGGCAAATGCCCATATAAAAACAATATTTTTTCCTTTTTTGGTGATATAATAAAATTTTGAATAGAGAATTTTAACCGTGTTGAGTATTCAGTTACTTCTAAATAAATATCAGGAAATACCCTAAAACTATTTAAAAAAAACACACCCGCACCGCAACCAAAACATATCCAAATGATTTATAGGTCCAGCATCTGATACGCATTCGCGACCTACAAACTGTTTGGGACTTTACCATTTTTCGACACTCCTTTGTTAGGCACGAGGTGGCGCCCGGGTTCGGCTGTCATGTCATAACGTTTCATTTATCATCTTTCAATACTGCCATCAAAGCAGGGCGACTCGCTGGCGCTACATTCGATAGCTCTAACATCTAATAATAAAGTAATACCAGCGGATTGTTTACCAGAAAACTGATTTTGGTAGATTTTTTCATGAAAATTTTAGGATGCTTCATGTTTCAGAAAAAAACCTAGATAGTCCAAAATAAAGTAAAAATAAAGTATGCTCTTATTATGAAATGAAACAATTTAGACTCTTGAAGATATTTTTAGGAATGCTGCGTTAGTGACCAGCGCTTCCAGGCGTTGATAAGCTCTGGTAAATCGGGGAGTAGGAACCTGTCAGTGAAGTTTAGTGCTTGACAGTTTCTTATCGCTTTCTGTATGTAGCCTTAGGTGGCTTGCACAAGAACTCTTAAGTCTATTTAGATCCTAAATATACTTAAGAAAATGAAGCTGTTCGCTCAATATTTTAAAACGAATGTCATGTGTTTACTAAACATATTTCAGCGCTGAATACAATTAAGAATGCTTGTGCAATCGGCCCTTAATGTTAATCTTACACCTGTTAAATTGTTTGCCCTTACCTATTCTAAATATTTCATAGATTGTGGCGTGTAAAATGTACAAACAGAATGTATTCTCATCATAATTTATTTTATCATCTTCACCAAGTTTTCAAATTTAATACACTTTATTATTAAAATACAATAATTTAAAATGATCAAGTAGCATACTTCACTAGAGACCTCATTTAAATTGGAATGAACGATTAACATTACCGTATTAGAAAAGAAATAACGTAACTTAAAAATTTAGAGAAAAATATTTTACAAAATGAAAGATTATAAACAAATTAAGCCACTTCCTATTGCACAGTTAATTTACAAGAAACAAAATGAGATGGTAAAGATATTTGTTAATCTTTTGAACAAAAAACACTCAGTTGCACCAACGAATGTTAAATTATAATATGAGTTACTAATCTATCATTCAAATTCTTGGTGGAATAAATGACACATTTAGGTCAATAAAAAATTCGTAAGTGAAACTGAGCGATAATATTGTTAACGTTAAAATTACAATAAAATATTTACAAACAAATAAATAAAGTAACAAAATGAATTGTTTAATGTTATCAATTTTGATTCTGATGAAGTTACATGAACTGTTGACAAAAATATTGAATCAGCTGTTCACTTAAGCATAATTTAACAAAATATCACAGTTGACCACGACACGCTTACTTGAAGTGACAACAACACAAATAAAGTCATAAAAAAGGATCAAAAAGGCGAAAATATTAACAAAAAAGTAAGTGAAAACAATAAAAATGTCCTAACTATTAAGTACATTTTACGTATACGACATTAAAGATTCGATAATGCAGAAGTCATAATGAATATTAAAATGGTAGTTTTTGTGGAAACTTTAAAAACCTTAGATTACATTACATTACTTAATATGTAGCTTTATCATTAAATTGCATCTACAGCACGATAAATAACTACTTTGTTATATACAAACTAAGAACAGGAACATAAAACAGTTCTTCGGAAGGTACTGAAATATATTAATATAACTTTTTATTAATCTAATTCAATAAAATTATTTACATCCATCAGGAAGAGGAATACCTATTCACATTTATCTTAATTTCAGAGCTTAACGTCATCTATGTAGTTCACAGCGCTTTTACAAGCAGTATTTATAATGATATTCTTCATAAATTAATAGAATTCGTAATTTTCCTCAGATTTTAACTTCATTTTGTACCTGATCTCGATAGTGATTTTAATTGTATTTTGAAATTAAAATCTATTCTATCCCTGTACGATTCCGAATTTGTTTGCGTGGTACAGTTGACTTACTAACATTTAAAATTACGGTATTCTCGTTCGAAAAAAAATGATCGATGTAGCATCACAAGGATAATGTACCTACCAACTAATCGGAATCCTAAAATCCGATCTTATATTTTAGGAATCATTACACAATTCAAATCAAATTACAGCTTATGACTAGGTACAATTTCTTTCTACAATAATTTCAACATTTCATACCTAAACGAGATGAATACTTACAAGAGGTTCATGAGATTGTTTGAAGAAACTCCGAAAGCCGTCTTCAAGAACCCTACCTACTATGGTAATTAGTTATTATAATACTTTTCCACAATTCAACGTGCAATCAGACGCCACTGTTCATTAAAACTCACATCACATCGTGAAACACTACACTTTGTCTTTGAAGTCACTCGTAACAACAATAACGAAATTAAACTAAAAGTGTTTATGTTCTTTTATTAAATTTTTCAAACAGCGAATAACTGACCAGTCTGGTTGGTGTATCATCCCAATCACGTCGTGACAGTGATGCTACACACAACCCCGATATGACGGACGACTGTCTACATTAATAAATCAGTTATCCGCTGTTCGAAAAATTCCACTGATCCTATGCGGACAAATGCGCAAACTGGCTCGGGTGAAGGTCGAACTGGTAAGGGTGCCCATAGGGATTCATGTGGTAGGGCACGATGTTCATCGAGGCCATCTTGTGCTCCTTCTTCCACTTCATGCGTCGGTTCTGGAACCAGATCTTGATCTGCCGCTCGGTGAGGCAGAGCGCGTGCGCGATCTCGATCCGCCGTCTCCTCGTCAGGTACCGGTTGAAGTGGAACTCCTTCTCCAACTCCAGCGTCTGGTACCGCGTGTACGACGTCCTCTGACGTTTCGTCTCTCCATTTGCGTTCACGGTACCTGAAAAAATAAAAAAATATCCGTTTACAACCAGGTCATGTCATAAGTTAAAACATTGAGAGTAAATATAATGGATAAGTTCCTTAAGTATTATTCTTGTCACAAAGCGGACGGCATGTTAATATTTAGATCTGAATGTTCGTCTGAGCGCCAATGAATAGTTGGCTCGATCAGCTTCGTGCCCTGCCACGCTTGCCCGATTGTGATGTACAGCTCGCGGCAACAAACTAACCGCGATTCTATTCAGAAACACAAACACTATTGTGCAATTAATTTAAATTTATTTCCCTGTGCTGTCACATTTTTCTTAATTTATATCTGTATGCGAATCGCGACACCTTTTTTGTTGATTGTTTTGGCACATACATGTTCCTGTCTGCGTGTGATGGCCAAAGAAAACTTAAGATCGTTACATATTCCCGTGAGTATTATTTTAGTATTGAGCGATAGGTTATGAAAACATTAGTCGGTCGCGTTTGTCCATAAGTCAATATTATCAAAGGAGGAGTGGTGGCGTGGTGCGGTATCTCGGAGTCATGGGTTGCATGCCGCACCTGTCAGAGCTTGTCTTCGGCCCGGCCCACCGCTTGCTCGCTTGGACACTCGCCAGTATTCCCGTGATAGATACTCACCCGTCTCGAGTGTGTCTACCAAATTAAACTATATCATTTGTTACGATTCTTTAAGCAGCCGGTAACCACTAATGAGCATTATTACTGACCTGAACTGAAGTGATGAGAGCTATGCATCACTTGATACGAGATGGATCTAACTTATTTATTACGTTTCTAATTACTAAATGTAATTATTGTTCAAATGTCATTGTTGAATTAAAACTATCTACTAATTGTTCGATGAAAGCATAACAAAAGCGAGATGTCAGTTGATGTGTCAATAAAGATGTTTAAAATTATAAACAACTCTCGATATTGTATGATTTAAAAGGACAAGTGAAGGCCCAGCAAAAACCTTTCCAGATTGAAATGTTAGTGACAGTTTGATGCACAAACAACAGACAGACAGCATTATTTTAACATAATCCTTGTACAGAAACGAGACGAATGGACACAATACAGGAAAATTTGAATTTCAATAACTACAACTATTCATATTGATTAAATATTAACATCAACATTGTAATTTGAAGTTATTTAACGTAGCTTTTGTGAACCTTCAGACTTTTTTTATGGTTTTTTCGTTGTTGTTTTTTTACACTATCCCGTATAGTTTCCTACAAGTATAAATTACAGTACAAGCTGTGTACTTTATTTATCTTCAAATCTAACTTAACTATGTAGTTCTAAAAATTTCTGATTTTCATTTTAATTTGCGTGTAAGCGTAGATACAAATTGCACGGTTCAGTATATTCATTGCATTTTAATAACGCAGTTAACGTCACGATTTAATTAATTACCTATGTATTTATTCATCTAATGCAAGTGTTATCACGGTAAATAAAACACGACTCTTTTATTATTTATTGAACGTAATGCCATATTTAAAAACAATTAAGTAATAAACATTATTCAACACTTGCAAAACAAATTATGAATTCATTCATTAGCACCTTAAATGAATTCTTAAATTATGTTCCTAGCTAATGAAGGGGACATTATAATACTGAAGGGTAAAATGTTTCTTCTCACTAAAGATATCAATCAGTACAGCAACGGAACTGATTATATTCGTAGTTTTACTTTTTGAAATTAGTTTAAATTATTGGGTGTGAGGTTAAGTTTTTATTGATTGCATGACATAATACTAACTAACCTAACTTTTTAATGCTTTCATGTAGAGCCCTGTCGAGTCACGATATACGTTACATTCTCTAGTATTAATAAAATTAAAACCTATTCACACTTAAAATATAGTTTTATATCACTGTCATACTGGCAAGAATTTGATCTGGCCACTTAATATAACTAGAAAAGGAATAACTCACTCTTGTTCAAATTTCCAATAAAACATTGTACCCTCTTTTTCCATGTTAGGTAATTCTAGGTCACCATTTATATTCCGCCAGAGTCTAGACTACCTATTGCATGGTCGAATTTAAAACGAATAGCATCACATTACTTATGGATGAGTCTGAAATTTAAAATCTAAAGTAGGCAACGTCTGGATTTTGGTGGCGATTTTTGATAATGTTTAAAATTTTCAAATCAAGTGCTATCAAATGACCGTGTTGTATAAAACTAGGGAGACAACAAAATGGTAGGTAGTAAAGGATGGTTTTGATGAAAATTGAAGAGAACTGGTAACATGTCAGATATATTTTTTGACTTTGTCTCTGTTTAAAATGTGTCCACGAGACAGTTTCGGAAATAGGTAGTTCGAAAAAATATTTGAAATCCGATCTTAAATTTTGGAAATTTGCCCGAAAATACAAAAAAATAGAAGCATCATCCTTCTTTTGTACAGTCAGTTAAAGAGCTCCTCTCAAGCTTTAAATGTTTGGTGTTTACTTTCTAAAAGTTACTCTTACTAAAAATTCCTCAACTGAAAATAACTCAGCTTTTCTCTTAACATTTACCACTCTCTCATTAATAACTTTACTAACTACATACACTGATACCAAACAAAAAATATGAACGCAATCAATTGCCTCTATCATCCTATCGTCAAGATGCTTTAAATAAGTGTATACAACCTCAGACACGCTAGCAGTATTATTTGCGATAGACATCAAAGACCAATGACTAATGACACAAGATGAAAACAGAAATCACGCGATAAAAGTGTCTCATATAATTTTTATATCCAGCGTGTATACACTTTATCCTAAGGTATTATTTCTGAATGATCGTAGTTGTAAAACGTAATGTCTTTTTTCTTGTCTGATATTCTACCTTAATTACATTTTTGTTGTTTACATCAAAAGTCAAACCGTGGTGACATATTTTTATGGGTAATAAAATTTTGTAGTGTCAAATGTTTGTGGTCGGTCTTTTTATTTAGTTTAATAAATTACGACTGTAGGACCATTTCCTCTTTGATGGCTCTTTTCTAAAATATTGCTGGCTTAGATTTAGAAAAATTGTTTAATTTTTAATATCTAAACTCATTTATTTTATAAAAACTAGAAAATTTTCTCAAAAGATAGGTATGACATTTGCAAAAAATCACGTAAAAAAATAGTTTCATGTTTACGAAAGTATATGATTTGTTCTAAACAAACAAGGAAGTAAAAAGTTCACTGGCACCTAATTAAAGCCACAATTGAAGCCTAAATAATTTCAAACAAACAAATCACAAGATCTTAAATATGCAATTAAAAACAGTGTAATTAAGCACCCAAATACATAGTTGTTCCCATTAAAATCGTGAATCAAGGTTATAAAATAGAAAGTAATAAATCTAATTATATAATCGTTCCGATAAACGTTTCTTCACAATATTAATCAGTCTGTGTTTGTGTTATTTATGTGAAAACGGTTTGTTCTATATTTGTTGAGTTAATAAATTTAACAGTTCTTATGTTTCATTTAGTTCATTTTTTATTGTTACCGCTGTTAGATGAACTATTAATTGCTTAAACTAGTTATATTACCGATTACCCGACTTTTGAAGTGACGATTAAGGTTAAATAAGGTATGAATGCAATAGGGCTGGTACTAATTGTTACTTTGTATAGTAAGTTTATCCTTAAAATAAAGAAAATTCTGCTAAAAAAATTCATACATCTGGATTAACCTTAACAATTTGCAAACAAACCAGAATTTCTGTCCAACAAAATTGACAATCCTTGTCATACGTATGAACTTACATGCATTACAAAGTGAATACATTTAGTTTATTTAAAGTATTTCAATATCAAGCTGCCGTTGCCATGTAGTCTAGTCAACTCGAGAATTGAATGTATAACATCTGCCCATTACAATAGAGATGGTGCATTGTCAAACAGGTCTTCATGATAATGCTTACTTCACACTTTGGGCCAAGATGATTAGTTTCTTGGGCCAAGATCGTCAACTTATTGGGCCAAAGTTTTGGGCAAACATTTCGAAGTCCAAATCGGTGTTTGTATATTGGAGCATTGAAAATTTAAATTTTATTAACTTTTGATGTGGCCACAGAAATCCTATACCATGTATTTGTTTGGTGGGCCAATATTAGTTTAAACTAGCAATATAATAGTATCATGCCTAGTATATCTGGCCCATCGTCTCAATCCAACATGTGCAACTTGGTTTATATTGCAACCAAAAGCGGTCACATTCATCACGAATAACGGGTGATTTTATTTGTTATCCAGATCAGCCCATTTGAATATTATTTTATCGTTTATTTAGTGGGTGATTTGTCATGTAAGGTGGATGCTTAGATAGATGCTTCTGTATTATTTATTAGTACATATGATAATTTACACGAGTGAAAAGATATAACGTCAAGGACTAAAGCTTAGTCCGCACTCAACCGTACCAAAAATATTTTGATGTACTATACTATACTACAGACATTTCTCCTTCCTTCATTTCTTATTTTACTGCACAACAGTAAATTCTATTTTTAAACTTAAAAATAATGACAATAGCTATTGCATTAGCATAACATGTGTATGAACGCTGTTATATTCGTCATTCTTGGCTTTTGATGGAAGATTGACGACTAAGTGGCAAAAATTGATTGGTATTTCCTGATCACCGGTGAATATAAGGTTCATACGCATTGTAAACTTTAATTTCAATGCAGTTGGCACGTCACCTAAAGGTGCCATTGCAAGAGAGGGATGATTCGTATTACCCAATGCTAGAAATATTATAAATGCGAAAGTTTGTGGGGATTAATAGATTTATGTTTGTTACTCTTTCACGCAAAAACTACTGAACGGACTTGGATGAAACTTTACAGTAATATAGGCGATACATCAAAATAACACATTGGATACATTTTATCCTGAAATTCCCGCCGAAACGGTACAATCTGGGTGTCGCAGGGCGGTTCTAGTCTTATCTAACTAATAGTAACGAAACATAGTGAATGAGGTATCTATTACTCATATGTAAGTAAACACATCATAGTTATCGTGAAAAGGTTCCCCAATCCATTAATAAAGCTACCAGTTCATTATGCACACATTTACCTACTTCAAACAAGTTCTATAGGTGTAAGTTTGTGAAATCTTCGGTTTTATTCCGACATGTTGAACTATCGGCGCTGTGTCAACCTGTCCCACGGTGGTCGTTGAGAAACTTTTGATTCATTTAACTCGTAGTTTCTCTAATTTAATAAAAGTCTCTAGCACAGATGTCTCTAGAGTACTATGACGTTTTGTTGAGTATTCAATTGGTTTATTTTCTGTTTTTAAACAACTTTACTTTTCCCTGCTTTTAAAATCAGGATGGTGTTTTGATATTTATCTTTGCCTATATTATCAAGAGGTAATAATTGTTATTTTGTTTGTATGTTCGGGCTCATCTCCGGAACTACTAGACCCATTTGGATAATTATTTTTGTATTGGATAGCTACATTCAAGGTTGTAGGCTATTTTTTATTCCGGAATTCCCACGGGAACGGTCACAACTCGGGTAAAATCGCTGGGCGTGGCTAGTTGGCTTATAAGCAGAATATTTTCACACACAACTTAAGATAGATCATTTAATTTTGTTAATCATAGAATTATAAGATACAATTCCTTAGCACTAAGCCTTACTTATTAAGGTAACCAAACTTCCTTACACGATCCTATTGTCTCAAAACGTTATTTATAAGTAGAAACAAAACACTCCACAAAATGAATTGCCGCGCTGAAATCGCGCTCACGCATGTTTCAAATTATATCATCAGCTCGCAAGATCGTGTTATGTTACTCCAAATGTCAGAGGATTTTAGTCGTCGCTAGTTATTAATTGGCTTGTTGCCTCACGATTATTAACTTTAGCGTCGCCTTCGTATTAGTTTGTTTGAGCTATGTGTGTGTGACCTCGTGTGTGACGTAGTCTACACAATGTGACTTGTTTGAAATCGGTGGGATTACCTTCGAACACGATTGAAGGAATATATGATCGAATTTACTGCAATTACACGGTATTGTGTATTGAAACCACGAAGCAGTATACTTTGCTCTTCCGAGATTGAAACATTTAACAAAATCTATGAGAACGGTAAGAAAATTATATCTTTTGAAGCATCATGCACATTTTAAAGTGGAAAATTGTACGCTTCTTGGCTGCATTTTGTAGAATTAAACTTTTATCTTCCCATATCTATTGCAAGAGAAAATAGATCTTATTGGTATCTTTAAAACTGTTGGAGAGTACGTTCTGATGTGCAGTATTAACCCTTAAATGGTAATCCAATTTTTTGGTCGTCAGTACCGTGAAAGTGGATCAAAAGCTTGCCGGATCGGCAATCACGAAACTGAGTACATTAAACGCGAATATCTCACGTTTTACTGCAATCACGACGGAGAAATATTAAGGACACTAATATCTTGAACACATTTACATAACAAGTGATAAATCATTGGAACCACCACCAAACAGTTGCAACCATTCGCCACCATTACGCCTGAAGATGATTTAGTTTAGTTTTCATTGATGTGGCGCAAAAGTTTCTAGAATTATTTAGATTTTTGTTGCAGATTTGTAGTTGGATCGAAATATAGAATTATTACCCGCGTTGTGCCCGTTCCCGTGGGAATTTCCTCTTGAATCACTCTACCTATTACAAAAAACCGCATCAAAATCCGTTGCGTAATTTTAAAGATTTAAGCATACAGACAGACAGACAAACAGACAGACACGAAAAAGAGACGACTTTATTTTATACTATGTAGTGAAGAGAGAGTTAGATAGCCAGAAACAATAGTGTATTTTATCCTACTAATATTATAAATGCGATCTTATTGATGATGTCGATGATACAAATGTTGGTTACTCTTTCACGATGGATTTGGATGTAACTTTAGAATAATGTAGGTTATACATCAGAATAACACACATGGGATACATTTTGTCCCGAAATTTTCACGGGAACGGGTACAGTGCGGGCAACACCGCAGGGCGTAGCTAGTTTTGTATAAAGAGTTGGAGAGTCCAGAGATAAAGGAAAGGACTCCATTGCCAAGAGCCTTTAAATCTAAGAATATTCAATTTCATGCTACTCTAGCTTGAAGTCGCAATATTTTTGCTGAAGTTTTTAATACACAAATATCATATAATACTATTTAACCTATATAATAATTTATATTCCGTATCTAGCCCTGATTGTGGAATTGTGGAATTGATCCACATAAATAATTTACATATAATGTTAATAATCCGATACATTTATCAGCAATGTTAACTTATGTTCTATTATATAAAGTATGCAACGGAGATAATTTTCGTATTTGCAATTTAATGTCCTATCCATTATCTAAAAGAGTAATCGTTCATATCTCAGTACTTAGTAGCTACTCAGCAAAACCGGTATAAAATACCAGTTACATAAAGGAAGTAAGTCTTATGGTAAATGATATGTATGATTATTTGTGATTTATTGTCGTGTCCCGGTGAGCTAACATTACTTATAATTATGGGCTTGGACAAAAAGTGTCTTTTCTCTCTCTGCAAATATTAATCATTTAACATCGGTGATGTAATGTTGAAGATGTTGCATTGATGATCACTGGGTTATGAAGGTTCGTGTAGGAGGCATGATTCATTTGTTTCTTATTGAATTTGTAGATAAGTATGATTGAATACTTTGACGCCAAATGCCTAAGTTGAATAATATGTTGGAAAGATATTAATGGACAGTTAATTAATAAAAGTAGGATTAGTAGTTTAAAAAGGATACGTGGCAATGTCCCGTTACAAAAGCTTCCTAAAATTGATTGCTGCACAATTACCACGGACGCCGTGAGACCGGTAATAATTTAAAAAATATCGCCCAGTAAATGATGCCATAAATTAAATTTAATAATACATACGCCCAACGTAAAGCCATCATGTGCGGAAAGCTAATTGAATATTAATTTCATAATAAATCTGGTCGAACGAGTCTTCGCGTCGCCTTTTATTTATAACTTAACTTTGTATCGTTTTGAAATAGCCGGTCATTAATTTTGAATAGTCAACATATTGGCAGTCCATTATCATAGTTCTTTAATTCAAATTGCCTATTTGGGATGGCGTCGTGTAATGCTCGGAGCCACACCTCTGGCGGTCATCTCAAACACCTTCTGATTCCAATAATTTATTACTTTTATCTCGTAAAGTCGCGGTCACTTCGTTCAAACACACGACGTTTCAGACAATAAGACAAATCGACCGATTACGAGCCACTACCTGCCGGCGGTGGGTCCGATGCAAATTCTCAAAAACATGCAATTTTTTTTACTTAAAACAATCACACGCTCCAATAGAAAGTAAAAGTAACATAAAAGTCCTTTCAAAGTGCATTTGCTAGATTAATTACTGTGACAATTTACCAAAGAAAGTCTTTAGAACTTTCTTTATGCACAATGATGGGAGAAGAAAAAAAATTGCAAAATTCTGAATTCTTTTATGACCTTGCACCGTTCTGCGACATTTGCAAATTCGGACCGGACTTTGATTTATGTCACGGACTAGTTTTGTGCGACCACTTGTGGTGTAACAGAGAGTAAAAACTATAGAATGCTATTGAAATTAAACAACAATAGGGAATAATGAATGCATTAGTATGTGCTATTGTATATACAAACAATGATGATGCGAATGTATACATGTATACCATCTATAGTCTGCAGAGTATAAAGACCTCGACTCGCGAAGTGGGTTTGTACCTAATGGGCCAGGAATAGATCATGATATCATTTGTTATTTGAATGATATTATTAGTACCTGAAAGTTCATTCTTGTTATTTATACGACAGTTTGATGTAATTAAAAAAGGTTAATCGTTGGGGCTATCTTTGACAAGTGTTATTGTCACAACTCATCGACACTGTCGTTATAGTCTTTGTAGTGTGGATCACGAGAATGACACCTATCAGTTTCAGTACAAATGATACTTGTTCGATTTTAATTTGATTAAAATTGTATTGTTGGAATGGGAGCCGTCTTTCGCCTGGCAAATATTGTTTTTGATGCCATATCCTTTCATAACTTTTCCAGGTGCAAACTAAAAAAGATGTATAGTTTTTAAAACACACAAGTGTTAAATTTCGTCAATAAGTCTTGGTACATCTCGAGATATACATTAATTACTTTTAGTTCATTAATCGGTATAATCATACTCTTAGTTCAAAGCTCAAAGTCCAACAAAACTTACACGCGGCTACCATTTAAACAGTATTAATCTGCGATTAAAAAAAGAAACGAACATTTTTCAATTTCAAACATTAATCTAAGACTAGATAAAGGCCACCGGTGTATTGTCGAAAGAAATCTCCATACAAAACATTACTCGGCGGTGTTGAGCGATTTATGCGACGGGTTGGTGCCTGCGATCCACTATGCACTATTAATGTATTATTATCGTAGTGACACCGATTAATTTGTTGGTCGAATGATGAGCCTACTTGCTGTAAGGAGAATGTTTATTATTATTTACACTGTTTTACTTTATTAACTGAGTAATAACGAAGATTGAAATGTGGATGATGTGAAAAATTAGGCGGCGACGATGATGGAACTGAATTAGATCCATGATATGATAGAGTCAGCAATGAGAGTATTGAATACCTATGTTGATATAGAAAGATTTTGGACTTTAGTCTCATTTTATCATGGCGCTTAATTATAAACAAGCTTTAAAAACGTTTCCATTGTAGCGCAGCGGAATAGTGCGCAGTCCGATATATATCAAACACAGAGCATTGGGATTGTAAAACAACGAATTGACATTGTCAAAATTATTTCGTAGGTAGTGTATTTTGATAAACGCTCATGCTCATGCCTTATGTCAAAAAATACAAAAATGGGTAATTAAAAATACCTACGCTCCAATTCCAAGTAAACAAACTGTCAAACAAAAATAGATCTTAATTTCAAAGTGTTAAAGAGGACACAAAATACTGAATTGACAGAAATGACACCGAACCTTGCGCACGCGCGTTTCTCTTCACATTACTGGACAGTGGCTGACACTTCACCACGCCGAAGGCAAAATTATACATTTTAAAATTTGTTAAATGATATTTTGATGGGACGCAATTAATAAATGTAAATGTTTAGGTAATATTGGACGCGGTGCGGCGTCTATCATCTGGATATATGGGTTAGCCAAATAATACCGGTGTTGTTGTAATAGTAGTGAAACGATACGCGAGTTGAGCGGCGTACTTTAATTAATTTGTGTATTTTATGATAGACGGAGTTATTACTACTGAAATAAGCTCTTGGATGATAATAATGTTTTATTATTAACCTTTGAAATTAATAATATTACTCATACAAGTCAACATTTATGAATGATATGGTTGTATGTGTGTTCATTTTGGTACACTGCTCGATTATAGTTTTTTACAAAATTTTGTAAATTTAAGTAATAATATTGTATTAACTGAATATCTACAGTTACAGAAGTTACAGAAAATTAACGAAAATCTGAAAATGAATCACGCGAATGAATGAATTGCGAATAAAAGATTTTTTATACTAAAATAAAAATATAATTAGTAATTACCCATTGTAAACTTAAAACAAGACGCATAATACTAGAATACATCTAATTAGCTTAACAATCATGTATACATTACATTGTAACGTATTCATCATGAGAAGAACCGCATGTTTCAACCCGTTCATGACATTTCAAAATAAACCATCTCTCTTTCTCACATACGTCAGTTTGGACGTCCGTTCTTTGCAGTTTCTTGATACTGTTTGTACATATTTTGACTGGGTTTGATACAAAGCGAACCACTGGGTTTTATAACACGTTTTTAGTTTTTATAACAAACATTTTTAAACAATTTCATGATTTAAACTCTTGTTTGATAGACGTTTTGATGTGGAGTGTAGAAATGGTTTGTAAATATTGTTTTTAAAGAATTTTCTTAAGTACTTTGTTACATTAAAAAGTAAGAGATTTGGGTCGAAGGGTAAAGAATAGTATAAGTACTTGGAAAGTCCACTTTGAAGAGACAAATTTTTAGAACCATGTAGTGATATTGAATTCGTATCTTTAGTTCTCCACTTGCAAATCTCGTTTGTAAATAACATACATAATGTTAAAATCCTCCGTGGCGTGTCTGTCAATGGCGAACCTTGGGCTTAAGATCGTTCATGAGCTCAGATTAGCTATAGTGAGATGTAATTAAAAATAGGTTATAGTCAATGAAAGAAACTTTATAGAATAGTGACTATATATGTATTTGTATAGAACAATAGCTATAGACCTATACAACTATACAATCTTCAGACATAACCTTATTAAACCCAAAGCAACGTAATTCAGTAGCAAGTAAAGAACAAAATAAGCTAATTATATCAAAAGCAGCCGTAAAACTACCTACCAACAATGTTTAATTATAACACAATATTCATTACAATGTGTATAAAAAATGAACGTTATGAATTATAATTATGAATTGTACGGTTATTACTATCGTCACCTCGGTCCCTGGGGTTTGAATACATTAATCATTAGGTAATAGTGTGTTCGAATGATACTTTATAACGCGTGTCCTTTTGATAATATTTATTATAGTTAATAGCTCTTTCTTTATGGATTATAGTTACTGTTACGTATAGTTAAAGTGATTGTTATTATACTAAGTTTTACAATTTTACTATGGAAGTTTATAAAGTTTGTGGCAGTAATCATCAAAACTGAATTGAATTTTGTAGTATTAATTTTTTTTTGATCATTGCTGTTAAAAAAACGAATTTAATGTCTAGAGAGGAACAGGACACGGACGCTTTGATTTCTAAAGACTTCAAAAAACTTTGATAAAAAAATCAGTAGGTACCTATATTTCGAACATATTATTTTTAATCCTTGAAATCTAATGCTATAAATAGAACTACACAGACTTCACACCGTAAATAAAATAAATAAATAAAAAAATAAAATAAATTTATTTCAGGTAAACTTGACCCATATTTTACATACAATTACCAACATACATATAAAAGCATAATAAAATTATAAGAATAAAAATAAAAAATCAAAATAAAATCAAAATCAATCAAAAAAATAAAAATCAAAATCACAAAATAATAATAAAAATCAATTAAATTAAAAAGAATGTTACAAAGAAATAAAATAAAATAAATCAATTAATCAGCATTAAAAAAAGAACACCAATTACAAACAATTACACGTATAAGATGTCCGCCGGTCCCGATCATCCCCTCATCCGACACTACGGGCGACTTGTCTGTCACAGCAGTGCCGGATAAAAGGACAATCAAGTCTCCCGGCGATCATAGCTAGGACTGTATTGGAACTCGCCCGCACCCTGCGCACCAGGGATGCACACCTCTTTCGCATAGTCGCGTAGAAGCAATCTACGCGCGCCACCGCGAACATTCCTGATGCGCTACAGTAGCGAGGCAACCCCAACACAGCCCTAAAAGCATTATTGAACTGGACGCGGAGGGCACTGAGGGACTTTTTGGTGTAATTCTCCCACAGGCTACAGGTATACAAAGAGGTGCAGAAAGCACGAAAAAGTGTAACCTTCACCTCATCCGTACACCCACTAAACCTGCGAGCAAGCATATTTGCCCGTCGCGACAGTGCCCTACGCTCCCGCTACGTAAAGCAGTCAGAACATCCATTTCAAAACAAGGTCCTTACCTTAGTTAGGATACCTAACTTAGCACATAAAGGTAGGTACCCTGCCCTGACCACGCCCGCAAACGGAATAATAATTAACCAATTACAGTTTGACAAGCCATCGCCGCCATTTTAATTGGTTCGCCATTCGCTATGCATCGATACCATACATCAGATAATCGCCTTATCGACTCGTTGAAAATGTTTACTTGCTCGCGTTTATGCGCTCCTGGTAGTTATTAATTAAACATAGACCAGAATTTGTTTATAACTTTCTAGTTGTTAATTAAAATCGGTTGTTTTGTTTATAGTACAGTTGGAAACAATTATAGTGACAGAGTGGTGTTCTATTCATTCATTTTAATAGGTAAGTGTTGAAGTTTAAAGACCGCCTAAAGGCTTTTGATATGGTCTAACGATTGATACAACCGGGACCGACTGCTTAACGTGCCCTCCGAAGCGCGGTAGCGCTCAGATAGAAATGCCACTATCGGTCACCCATCCGTCCCATGCGGTGCTCTATAGAAGTAAAATTACTCTATGCATTTATTTATTTTCAATGCATTATTTTATATTTAAAGTGATACACTTTCTTTGAGGATAGTATAGGATTTTTAGAACTCTAATTGTGTAGGTATTCGCCGCCACCCTAGTCTCTATTGTGGACAAAGCCAATGGTTGCAAATCTATTTCAGATCATTCAATTCCGAACATGACTAACCATATCTGCAAGCTGAATTGTCGCCTACTGTACTACACATAATAGTATATTTCTTTCAATGATAAATTGCCACTCAGTATATAAGTAAACAGCTGCTTTAATCCTCTTTTTAGTTGATGTTACGGAGGTATTTTTTTTAGAACTTTACAAGTATTTTAAGTGGTTTTTCAAAGTATCTACCTACTATTTCCTAAAAGCAAACATCACGGAATTTGTTTTATTGTACAATTAATCAATCCATCAATCTGCTATTGGCGTTTTAATTGCGCACTGTTTATTGCGCTTTAAAAGCCGGGGAAAGGAAAACGCAACAATATTTTTTCCATATAACCATTAATAACTGTCGGTTTTGTTTCGTTGGTGGAGTTTTGCCCCAGTGTGCGGTCGGGGGTAGTTCGCCGCGCTTGTCGATACACATTACAATATTCATAATATTATTTGAATCAGAAAAGAAGTGTGTTTAGTCTTTGGTTTAAGTAAACGAGAAGAGTATAACGTAACCTTTTAAGATTTCTTTATTGAAATATAATGATCCTAGAAGAAACTTAAATTGTTCTACACCATGTCGATCATTCTAATTTAGAAGCATGGCATAATGAAGAGAATACAAATTTATAAGTTCCATAATTAAAGGTACTTACATACAAATGCGCATTAGCGCAAATTAGTGAAGTACATTCAATATTCTGAGGATCTATAAATCTTATATATTACAAGAGTATTACTAAGACAATACATGACATGTTACTGAAACGAAGTTATGAAAGGTTTTGACTGATAATTACCACAGGGACAGATAAAAGAAAAAAAACATACCTACGCACGGGGCACTTTATAACTAAAAGGAAAGCTATTAATAAACTAATATCCAAAATAACATAATCCGTAAACAATCCTGTTGAATTCATCTATCACCAACTATAGCTTGATCGTTATAGAATTAATGAAGTGAACACGTCGACCCCTGTCACTGTCGAAGAGTCAACATGTCCTGACCCTGTGTTGGAATGTTTATACAATACGTGTGGGGTGTCTAGGGTTTCTACAGGGTTTTACTTTGGCTAATAGTTTTCTTGAAAAACTGTGGTAAGGAAAAGTCTTTTGACCTAAACTGAAGGGCTAATAAAACCTACCGAAGGAAAGGTGAGGTAAGGTGAGGGAGTTAGCCCTTCTTGCCTTATATAGGGGACCTTGACTTATAGTGCTTCAAGAGGGATCTTCATTAAATTGACAAATTATAGTTCCGGTATCATTACATAGTATACAACAAAGTCGCTTTCCGCTGTCTGTTCCTATGTATGCTTAGATCTTTAAAACTATGCGATACTTAGATCTTTAAAAACGGATTTTGACGCAGTTTTCTTTAATAGATAGAGTGATTCAGGAGAAAGGTATTATGTGTATGAAAGAATTCGAAATTCCCTCGGGAACGGACACAACGCGGGTAAAACCGCGGGGCGCTGCTAATTGACTAATAAACAAAAGTCTTCACTTGAATAGATTGGTAGAAATTTGAACATTGGTATAAAAGAAGAATTTAAAAATAGAATAAAAATAGAAAATAATAGAAAAGAAAAGTTTAATAACAGAATAAATAGAAAACAAAAGAGAATCTCGTTGACGTCGAAAAAGACAATGAGTTCAATCGACACCTAAAAACTGAACCTAAAAAGCAAGTAATCGTAGTAACAAGAAGAAAAAAGACAATATCTTATAGAAGCAATGCAGTAACGTCGTTGACATTGAGGAGTTTTCTCAGAGAATTCTAAAGGAAAAGTTTGACAGGTTTGTTACGGGTTTTGTATTAAACTCGACAAAGCTTACAAAAAGTATAATTGGAAACGCATCAAATATTTACCCCTCCCTTCAGCAAAACATTGTTTGGTCAGTAGAGGTCAAAGCACCGATGTAGCTAGACTAACCGACAAGTTAAAAATTAATCCCTTTCCTAAGCTAGTTCCAATCTAGATTCTTCAGCTCTCATGTTATAAAACAAAACGACTCTTATTTCTGAAGGCAAAAAGATTAAAATTCTGCAAACGACTCTCGATAACCTGAACTTAGCGAACGCACTGTTTATAGGAAGCAATTTTGCTATTTATAGAAAATTCAATCAGGTTAGCTTGGAGGTTTAACAAGTAGGTTTAGTTTTTTTTATTTCTGTCTAGTCTGGGATAGGTTTTTATAAGTTGAGTACTAGTATTAAAGATTAAATTACTCATTTTCCTGCTTCTTATGTAGGATAGACTGTGTATGTACTAATAATCATTTTCGTTTCTTTTTGTTATGCTATGGGACCACGATGCAAAGCTAATGTACAAAGTCTTTTTAAACTACATACTAGCTTGTACCTTTGTCACCCCGTATGTCTTGCTCTAAGCATTGGAATATGAGTACTTGAATTATATTACTAATTTTATTAAAAGAAGGTGGTTTCTTACTCAACAAAATATAGTAATAGGCATGACCACACTAATCTGAGAAAATTATTGGATCGTAACAGATAGTGTAAATGTATAAACGTATATACATTTTTCATCTAACTCCCAAACAAAGGACTTTCTCAAAACTATTTCCATTGACAGAACGTCTGTAAACTTCTAATGATTTTTCTGCAGTATCGGAAAACTCCTACCTTTTCGCCATTTAAAAAAGGGTTCTAATTCAATCAAATAAGTTTCAATATCCCATAGCTCATTTGGTGGGTGCATTTATACAATATAGATAGGTCGGTAAAGGAGTGTTCAGACTATTTAAATTCCTGTTCGGTTCGTTGCTCGGATGGTTTATTCGAAGCAGTTAATTTTGGCGAAAATTAGGGATAATATCGATTTTGTTCATCGGAGTTCAGATCAATCGAGTTACTGACAAATTGTGTGTTTGTTGATGAAAGTACCAAAAATAATGGTGTACCGAAAAACTTTCTTTCTTTACTTATTATGTTATAATTTAGTGGTCTTAGGTCAACTCTCTCTCTGTATATTCCACTGTACTTTAAACTTTGTGAGTAAGTAAGTATTAAACCTGTAATGTCGTACTGCTGGGCAAAGGCCTCTCATTTCACTGAAGATATCAGCACAGAGATGAGGATTAGCCGTAATCATTGCCTTATACGTGTTGGGATGCCATGTTGGAAAATAAGAAAACATGTTTCCGCTTTACCTGGGAATTGAACCTGGGACCTCAGACGACAGGCGACTGCACATACCACTAGACCACCGAGGCGTAAACTTTGTAGTTACTCAGAAATTCGAGTTGTATTGCAATGAGTAAGTTTGTATAGTATAGATTAGTTGCCAACCCTGGTTGAAATATCTACCTTTACATTCTTAGTTTGAAATATGTCGGTACTCAATATTATATTGTCAGGTTTCGTTTAATTACCCTTAATTGAAAACAACTTTGTTACCATACTCAAATTAAATCAAGTACCCAAAACAGGTTTCTATTCTAAAACATAGTTCACTTCGCTACTTATTAACTACACTTATCAATCTGTTCTAGTTAAACTCCAGTTTTAATTTTAGATTATCAAAGGTTTTATACATATAACGGTGTACAAGTCCCAATTTACACCGCAAGGTACAACCAGTCACATTTAATTACGGTTCGAATCAAAGCATGCTTAGTACAGTCGTCGACAGATGTTGTGACAGCAAAGGTTATTAATTGTGACATTACTGTCGTTAGGGCATCGCCCAGACCGCTCTTCCGCTTCCAAATCATTAATAAAATGAGCAATAGTAGAAATATTTATCAATGGCATAATCGATACAGAAACAATTATAACCACATCCATCAAATTGTAAACTCTGCTCGCATTCGATCTTTCGAATTCTCCGCTTTCATCTAACAACAATCGACTCTAAATTAATACACAATAAGCTTGCATTCTATTGAACGTCCCTTGCGGTGTTGTTTAAACAAATTTAAATCGTAATTGAGAGACGATATAATACATTTTAGAGTTTCAATTAGTTGGGAAGTAAAGTGGTGTATAGTCACATTGAAATTTTTATCTTGTGTCACACAGCGAGAACGTCAAAGTTTGAAGTGAGGAACGTATGATAATTAATAGTCGATGATACGTGAGCATCGTAACCAAAAGTAGTGATAAATGGATTAAAGTCTGATACTAGATTATAAGTATTGTCGGTTGTAAATCGTTATTTCGTAAGCGGTGGTCAGTTTTTAGACGTTTATGACGGCTGTTTGTTTAACAGACGTGTAACTTGTAACAATTATACCAAAACACAAGTTCACATTGCAACTTTTTACAGTACGTAGCTATTACATTATTATTAGTCAAGTTAGTTAAGTATCGAGTTAGTAAAGTATGCAGATTCGTAAGTTAACAAATTATATAGAACTAGCAGTGCCCGCGGTTTTACCCGCGTTGTGCCCGTTCCCACGGGAAATTTCCCGATTTTCTAAACACATAAACCTTTCTCTTGAATCACTCTATCTATTCAAAAAAACTTCATCAAAATCCGTTGCGTAGTTTTTAAGATCAAAGCATACATAGGGACGGACAGACAGACAGACAGCGGAAAGCGACTTTGTTTTATACTATGTAGTGCTTTCACTTCTAATAATAAGTAGGTATCTAGAAAAACTCACTACTAAATATTTTTTTCTCTACGTTTATACTTTAGTACTTGTGTCATTTTTATAAGTCAAAATTATACACCGAAAACCCATTTTCCACCTATCGGTGTGACGTGCAGTCCTACCATATCACGGCCTAACATTTAATGACATATTACCTTCAGATATACTTCGGCGTTACAACCGTAACGTGTTTTATTAAAACCTATCATTACTTAACGATTTACTTTTTTTGCCGTTATTGATTATGTTTGACAATAAATTGATGTTTAGTTTTGTCTTTTATTAATTGTTTGTTGTATGTCAATGACATTTTGATTTAGAATGTTGGTGGAGGCGTTTAAATTATTGTATCGTAGCTATGTTGATAAAACCTTATTCACAATATAAACTATCTTTAGTCTAATTTTAGTATTTAGAGTTAAATCTGTCTTTAGTATAATTTTGGAATTTCTTTTTGTACACAATTGGACAATATTGACATTACTTTGTACCTTATTTTATACGAAGTTTAACAAGATACTTACTCAATTTTGTTTCATTAAAAAGTAATAAGAGATTCTGTTTGATTTTAAAGGAGCAATCAATCTCTTGTATTTCCAAAATTCTTTATTATAATGATATAATGAAGTCAGATCAAAGTAAATTAAATCAGACAAAAAAATCTATTTTTTATAAATAGCAAAACATTTTTCATCTTTATTTCATAGTATTTTAACATAATCAATATCTATTATCTATTAGATAAGTACCTAAAATGACTCACAATAATCGATAAATACCTACGATCATAACTCGCGGTCAAAACGGCCTCAACACGTGTGGTTCCAAAATCAAATTAAAATCATGTTTGATAAGATCGAATGGCGGTTATGGAAATTTATGACTATATTACCTGCGCGAGCGCACCAACGCGTTCGAAAAACCGGGGTCGGACTAGCAATTATTTATGGACTCTGCAAATGATTATAGTTTACGAGCGATACACTGGATACGCCTCTGGCTTTTGCGAGTAGTACAGTACCTACTGCAAATTGTTGCCACTTTTTTTGCGTTTAAATGGATCAAGGTTAGGATCTTGTTGATGTATGGTGCATTGAATAGTAAGTTTTTCCTTGTTATTCTGGATTTTAAATAAAAATATGATGATTTGGTGAAAGCCAAGACCGCGGTGGATGCAGGTCACTTCCAACCGACAAGATGATGATGATGATGAAATAAAAATATGTTAAGGACTGGTGGACACCGTCTTTTGTTTTTTGGGCCCATGATGCAGTGACAGTAACTTGTTTTTTTTTTAAAGAACACGAAATTATAGTCCAGGAGCTAATGTTGAATGCGTCCACACACCGTGAGTTTCAAAGCTAAATGTTAGAAAAAATATCGTATTACACTAATTTTTAAATAAATAATTTTTCATAATATATTTTTAATTCAGAGTACAATCAAAGAAACTGAGATAAAATGTGTTGACCGCAAAAGAACAGAAATAAATCACACAGATGACAATTTAAAGTGGTATAACCCACTAACTGTGACCATTTTAGATACTTTGATCAGATCTTGTCGATGTTCTAAACATTCTATTCAATTAACTAAACCTTATGGCTCAGATAATAAAGCATAATTTCTCAATTTCACTCATGAGTTAGTGGGTGTTTGTCCAACAGTTTTTAAGTCAAAGTAGAGAGATTTATGTTTTTATTTAAAAAGATTTAAACGGTGTTGGGTGTAGTCACAGTTATTTTAATTTCATTAATGATCGTTACGTGTAGGCATAATTTTTGTAATTCAGATTGTAATCTTTGGTAAACATGTGGATTTACGTCTTTTGTTGCCGCCTTTAGTTGTGACCTTTGTCTATTATTTATGGTTTCAATGAATGTTACTTTTCTACACTTTGCATGCAATCTTTTTCATGGTTGACTTTTTCGCCTACATTATGTGGGCATGAGTCATTTAAAAAAAAAAAAAACTAAGGCAATCTCCCATATCTACTTAGTGTTCTAAGATTAAATTTCAGGACGACTCTAGAATATGGTCTATTTTACGCTTATCTTTAGGTAATGTTTTTTTTTCATGCACCGTCGCCGTTTGCCTTTTACCACCCTGTTAAATTCAAACTTAAATTTCATAATATTGTCAAATAAAAAGACCAATAACTCCTATAACTTTAATTCAATTTACCAAAACCCCAAAAATTGGCAAAATATATTTAATAGTCCATTAAATTGAATATAAACTTAAACACCCTAATTTATACGAATACACCTGGCGCCGGCACCGATTCCGATACTTTACGATCTGCTAAAAGACCGAATTCGCTGTCCAAATTAACACGAAATAAAAACCGAATCGCCTCACAAAAAATACACGAAGGCACAAGATAAAACTTTAAAAAAGGCCCACGTCAAAACATTTGATTGTATTAATATTTATAGGCCTTCGTTCTGCCGGAGGAAAGTCGGGTAAGGTAAGAAAAAAAATGTTTATCAGCCCGTTTAGCTTTTAAGGAAACCGCAGATCCTTTGTAAAAAGTTATTTATGATCACGAAAACAATTGTAGTGTTACCATTATTTCATATTTGACAGCAATAACTATATTAAAACAGTTTTAGCGACGTCTCAATGATGTTCATGTTGAATCAAAAGTTTTAAGCCATTGTCCTATTGTCGTGATTCAACAGTTTTTTGCTAAGTTTTTTATTATTTACTCATTGATTTCATGTGTGGATTTTTTTGTGAGTTATGAAGTTTTGAAGTTATATTTTAATAGACAGTGGAACTTAATGTTGTGGGATACAATTATCTATTTACAGTACCCGGCAGGATGTATTACCCATCAGTCTTTATAAGATGCTCAGCTAGTTTAGTCTCTACAGAGTGTATACAGAGCAATGTTTGTCGCACTGACACAATGATCGACAAATTAACTAAACTTCGTTGGTATTGAGATAGACTTCACTCTTTATTCCTTCAAAAGTGAATCTAGCCGCCAACCAAAAGCCGATGGTTAATTGTTTCTATCGGGTAATGGGTAATGTAAAATCTTGGCGGCTTGACTAACGTGAATAAAATGTCTATACTATTTATGAAATAATCGTTAATAATAATGATAAGTTATTGAACTCGGCCGTTAATTTAATAGAAGAGAAGCTCATTAGCAGGGTTAATATTTTCGTTAAGTTTTTTTTCTCTTCTATAATTTCATCTCTCTCTCTCTCTCTATAGAATATAAAAAATATAAAAAGAAACAATTGAAAATCTTTGCCTTAGTACCCGATTCCATTGAAGCGGAGCGGAGCTGTGCGGAGTTCAATCAACTTATCACAACGCATTGAAATTGTCAAACAACGCATTAGCCGCGTACCCACCTAGCGCACAGGCTCGCGAGGCAGCCTCGGTGTCCGGCTCGCGAGCCATGGCTCGCGAGCCAGCCTCAGTAGTTTTGTTCAATTTACATGAGGCCGCCTCGCGAGGCAGGCTGAGCCATCATAAGTCGTGTATATTCAGCTGCAGCTATTTTCCTAGCTTCGCGCGCGAGCCAAAACATAACCGTACCCACCTAACACACAGCGCTCACCGAGGTACCTTTGAGCGCGTCAAGTTTACCGACAACAGATGGCTCGGGGCCGAGCCGTGCTCAGCCGAGCAAACGCGCGCCCGAGGCAGCCCGAGGCACGTCCACACCAGCCGAGCATTTGGCTCGCGAGGCTGCCGCGCGAGCCTGTGCGCTAGGTGGGTACGGGGCTATTGACATTGTCAAATATTTTCGTAGTGCGCTGTGATTAGTCATTTTTGAGCTCTGCACAGCTCCGTTCCGTTTCAATGGAAACGAAACCTAAGTCCGAACTTCAGTCCTAAGCTTTAATTTCTCGATGCTTCTTTGTGAACGGACTATAAACGCAGACAACATAAATAATAGACTATCATCCGCGGGCTGTACACTTGTAATACGAAACAACATTCTTATGATAATACCATAGATATACAGCTAGGTATTCAAGTATTTATAGTACCTATTTGCAGTTGCATAAATGCATTCGAGTAGGGCGTATGTAACACCTACCAGACGTAATAGGTAAGTAGGTAGGTACCTAAGTAATTACTAACTACCTTTTCGCTTTGTTGCTTTTATACGACACTACCAGCGCCCACGGTTTTACCCGCGTTGTACCCGTTCCTGTGGGAATTTCGGGATAAAAATAACGTATAACCTTTTTGTTGAATGTGGCTATCCATTACAATAAGAATTATTGAAATCGGATTGGTAGTTTCTGAGATAAGCGCGTTCAAAAAAACAAATTCTTCAGCTATATTATACTAGCAGCGCCCCGCGGTTTTACCCGCGTTGTGCCGGTTCCCGTGGGAATTTCGAGAATTTTTATACATATAAACCTTCCTCTTGAATCACTCTACCTATTACAAAAAACCGCATCAATATCCGTTGCGTAATTTTAAAGATTTAAGCATACAGACAAACAGACAAAAATAGCGACTTTGTTTTATACTATGTAGTGATTAGTACTGAAGTAGTTAGTAGTATAGATAGGGCGGTGTCACTAACCTGCTCAAAATGAATGAATGATAAGCGGGTATAATTCAAATTACTTCACGAGTATGCGAGTTTTATGTTATACATGCCGTGCCCCGCGGTTTCACTCGCTTTCTAAGTTCCATGAGAATTTCGGAATGAAAATAGTCTATCTATTTAATTGTGGCTCATATCTTCTAATATATAAAATTCTCGTGTCACGGGGTGCGTAATTGAACTCCTCTGAAACGGCTCGACCGATTCTCATGAAATTTTGTGTACATATCGGGTAGGCCTGAGAATCGGACAACGTCTATTTTTCATCCCGAAATTCCCGCGGGAACGGGTACAAAGCGGTTGAAACCGCGGGGCGCAGCTAGTATTATTATATAAAAATATTTTCTGAAAACTGAGTAAGATTAGTGCGTATAAATGCATAAACAAAAAAATACACACTCTTCAGTTTTGTAATATTATTATAGAACAAAATGTCAAATTAATTCAGTGAAAATATAATATGAAAGGTACAAACACACGTATCCTTTTGATTAACTACATGTTTTTGTAATTTTATGTCAAGGTTTTGTGTTGACTATAAAAATCATGTGTTTTAAAAATACTGTGTGAAAACTACAATATATAATTGTCCAAGTTTTTGTATATTGAACACTTTTACGTCTTATTACAATGGCAATGATGAAAATGTGTACATCTTTACTTAAGAGTTAGACTTTATGTTTGTTTGAACGGGCTTATCTCAGAAACTATCAATTCAATTTAAATAAAACGTTTTGTAACGAATAGCCACATTCAAAGCAAAGTTTATAGGCTACTAACCGCGTCCCGCGGTGTTACCCGCGTTGCATCGGTTCCCGCGGGAATTTCGGGATAAAATGTATCCCATGTTTTATTCTGATGTTTAACCTATATTACTGTAAAGTTTCATCCAAATCTGTTCAGTAGTTTTTGCGTGAAAGAGCAACAAACATTCATCCATAATCCATACATACATCCATCCTCACAAACTTTCGCATTTATAATATTAGTAGGATTTTTAATCCCGAAACTCTTACGGGAACAGACACGAAGCGAGTAAAACTGCAGGACGCTGCTAGTGTTACATATGCCGATGAGTGTTCATCTAAAGATGTAAAGCGTTGTAATTCAAAGCTTAATCAAAGTCTGTAGGCGACACGGTTTATTGAAATGATATTAAAACGGCTCAGGAATAATGCAGTCCTGTTTTGTGTTCTCAGTTATAATTAAATGCATGCATATTGAAATATACATGCCTGGTAATTGTTAGATTCTAATCAAGGGTATTTTTAATTAGTCTTGGGAATATAAGTTGTATGTTGAGTGAGCTCGAGTGTTTGACTGGGTTTATGTACTTTTAGTATATTATAGTTTTATTTTTATTTCAATTGAAGCGGACCAATCATAATATCCAGTTTTAATACTAAATTTTGTCTTACACTAATAAGTTTTAATTATGTATGATCATTCTATTGTTTCATACGAAAATTATTAAATGTGGTCAATTTCTTAGGTGATTCCTTCCGAGGAGGAAAAGGTTAAGCTATCCTTGATGATTTTAGGTGACTATATCATTGATGATTTTTTCTTCGGTTTCAAAATCAGACAATTAGGTATATGGTTTGAATTTGACCTCTAAAGAAAACATAGAATACACATACAGTATTTCTTTTTTTTAAGTAAATGTAAATTATGTGTTAGTTTTAATTGACATTCACATGTAGGTAAAATATACTTAGTATATTGTCTTCAAGACGTAAGTATCAAATTATACGTAGTTTTATATCAGCATAAGTTAACATTTCATAAAACCTTATTTTTCATAAAATATAAGAATGTTCCTATAAAACAATTCACGATAAAACTCATTAATCTATAATTTACGTTATTAATAAGGAACATGATATCAACTGACACAAAAGTACAATAAAGGCAAATTATTATTACACGTTAATGGAATGTATTCGTAATCGCTGCGTTTTTCTTTTCCCTTGTAATCGTTGAGTTGCCCTGAAATGACGGCTATTATGGCTCATTAATGCAATTAATAATTAGTATGGACTTCACACGAATGAAATTGCGATAAGATGTCTTTTTAAATGCGTAGTATTATGCAGATTGGTGACCTCAAAATCAATTTGTGTTGTCTGAAAATGTACAATCAACCGAAAAAACAAAACGCTAAATAAAACGAGTTTATGTAGACCTAATTATAAGTCCTATATAACTTAAGTAAGCAATACATAATTATATTAGGAAGTGTATTAACACTTTGTGTTAAATATTATACTAATTTTTGGCTTATCCTCGCGCGGGTGGACAGCTAACACAATAAACAATTTGTTTATGATCTCATATAACCGTCATAATATGCTATAAAAATGTCAAGCTAACATGGCTCTCTAAAAAAACGTCCAAATAATGATTTCACAAAACTGATAAATGCCCTAACTGTACCTAGCACCTGCAAAATTGAAGGACTAAATGATAATCGGTTATAAAACGTGTACTTACAATATGAAGCACCTTTTTAATGTAACAAACATTATTTATAAATGAAAAACCAATAAATAAAATGCACAAGTCTTTAAAGGTGAAAAATGGCGGTGTTTCCCCTATATTTTATAGTAGCTCAAAGTTTGGTATCAATAATTGAAGTTCGCTTTCCTTTGGGAATAGGGATTACTGACGAACGACTCTGATGTTACGTTGATTTACTTTACCCCTGTGTTTGATATAGATACTTGGTTTTTAAATATAATTTAATAAGTAAGAATAATGAATGTGTAGAATTGACGTTGTTTTTTGTTTCAAGGCGCTCATCTCTGGAGCGGACGGCGACATTTGAAATAAAATTGACATATTAAAGATAGGTACTGAAATTTGCATGTACAAGTATACAACGCCAGTATTATAGCTAGTGAGAAATATTCGTTTACTTTTCTGTCAAAAATAAAATTGATAGTTTAAAACGTCTTAGTTCGTTCGACTCTTATTCTTAACAGAACAGAACTAGTTACATTCGAAATTCGAAATTCGAATATCTACAACAATTATAAACAAAAATACTAATCGTCAATACCAGCGTTAATGTACTCTAAATATTAGAACTTAGAACTTCTTTAAATTTAAATTTAAAAATCGAACTTAAAAAAGAAAGAAATCGTTCTTTCGTCAACCAATTTCTGCAAAATATTCGGCGGCCATTACTTGAAGTCGACCAACCGCCGCTCGCAAACTAATTCCTTTACCAGAGATAACTTTTATTTCTTTTAACCCTTGCATATTTAAACCAGTGGTCGGCTCAGGCGGAGCCACTACAAGATTCTCCGGCAAGATTTTATCGTGATCTCGATTCTAAGTTGAAGCTATGCAATTAATACATGTCTCGTTTTGTTTAGATATCATTTATCTATGATCGAAATTATAATAAGTCAAGATAGGTAAAGTGTTTGTGGTAGTTCTAGTTCGACTTTGAATAATGTTGTGTTTGTTTCTCGGCGTATGAGTTCGTGTTGATCTAGAATTGTAAACGAGGTTTGAAAAATAACCTCGTATAAAGTATAAGAGGATGTTTTTAATTTAATTTCATTTTCATTCACCAATTTTAACTGGAAAAAGAAGAATAGTAATTTAAAAATGTTCCGACATAATTGTAACTTTTTGCATTAAAAGAGCATACTCAAATTACGTACGCAAAGGTCACTTAAGATAAAAATGTAAACGTGTTCCAAAATTCCTTTTAACTTCATAAATTTTAAAATCATAATTGCGTAAAATTGTCAATGCAAATTAAAGTTAAGTATACACATATTATGTTTTAAAATACTTTTCAAAATGGCTACGATGTTGCGATTAAAGAGGCATCCAAAAGCTTAATTATAAAACGTTTAAAACAAAACTTACAAGCAAAACTTGCTTCTTTTAAGTGGAGAATACACTGAGCGTACCTTTAGCATAATATTATTGGAGTCATAATTTACCGTAGCCACAGTCGGCGCGACCAACTTGATTTATTTACGACTGAGTCGACCACTAATCTTTACTGGAATTTAATTTGTTATTTATTTACTAATCGCTCTTAGTATACCCCGGGCTTAACGTCAGGTAGAGTTCGCATCTGATTTCGAAATGTTAAGACAAATAATGTGGTTTTAATGTGGATTCCTCGTTTAAAAGGGCATGCATTATTGTTATCTGATTGAATAATGTTTTATTGGTGTGAATAATTGTAATTACTATTGAGTGTTAATACCAGTTTTTACTAGTTTTAATTAGAATTGTTTATATTGTTGGTCTCTTACATAGGTACCTAGGTATATCATTGAGCTAAAATTCTAAAAGGTTACCAGCACTATATCAAGAAATTTGTACCTAAGGTAGAATATACGTACAGGTCCAGGCCATATATATAGTTAGACGTATAAGTATAAATTCTTATTACTCACTAGACTGCATTATCATCCGAAGCGTTCCCGTTTCCGTAGGAATTAAAAAAGAAACATTATGCCAAAAGATTTCATTACATTCTAACCTCATTACTGTATAGAAAACCATTTTCTTGTATAGAAAAAACAGTCTTTGATAAGACCATCAGCCTTATTAATTCACGTTTAATTTCTTCTATACGTAAGTTCGAGTATCTCGGTGACTAACTCTCGCTTCGGAGTTTTAAACCGCCTAAAAGACTCGTACAAAAAAATAATTATAATAAACAACCAAAACATCCCCTTAACCCTTTCAGCTATCAAAATCCTATTTAATTATGAAACTAAGAAATATTCCCAACAAGTTAATACACACACCCACTTATGTTAATAGCAGTATTGAATACTTATAAGTCGCCAGCCAACACGCATAGGGTAGGAGCAACCGACACTTGAGTTATAGCCTTGAAACATGGAAGGGTGTAAGGTGTTTTCTGAACTTTATTTGCATTTTAGTACTGAACTTAGACTTTGTGTACACGTTACACTTCTTTAAATATAAGTATATTTAACGACTACTTTGTCCAGTATTGGGATAGTGTAGTTTAGGCAGGTATAAACAGTTTTAGTGAGTAAGAATATAGGTATAGGTAAACTTAGAATACGTATATTTTATTTTGTTAAACGATTTGCTAGGTACCAACGTGAATTAAGTACATATTGGAATAAATTACCTCGCAAATTTTATTTCTTATACAAACGATTAATATCTTTGAAAAGATGTTTTTTAAATCTGTACTTAGAACAACTTATTGGTTTATAAGCTAATGCGTGTATCTAAATTAGGCCTAAATATTTCTTTTGCTTAAGTTACTAAGTTATTTAAAACGTAAGTATTATTTTTGCCAAGTTATTTGTAAATGAAATCTCCTTTGTGATATACTATTTATGCTTATCAAGTTACGAGTAATTTCCATTGTAAAAGTATTGTCCTGTGCGTAATTATAAAGTGTAACTAAAATAAAAACCGAAATACATCTTCATCGCGTCTAATCCGAATAATCTTCTAGATATATCTATTGGCAAAGTTCCTTAATAAATTAAACACTGACGCGTACATCGCAATTAGAATTTGCAAAAAATAAACCAATTAAATGCAGTTTTACAAGGTCATGTGATTTGATGCTTGGTGTAAGATAGTTTGGGTATACGCATGTTGGTTTTAGCACTCTTGGCGTAGTTTGACTGAAGACTGTGTTCTTTCAAACAGTTGTTTATCTTTACTAACGTTCGTTAAAAAGTTCACGACTACTTACGCAGTTAAATATCTGTAAAATACAAAACGTTGTTCCATAAATGACAGTATGTTTAAGTTATTCGGACTGGAATAGAAAACCATGATTTTTAATTTTCTTACGTACGTTAAAACTGATACTGTGTGGTAACGTTAACTGGTGCGTGAGCGTTAACTGAAGCAACCCGCCTTAAGTGATGTTACCTAATCATGGTTAAGCAACGTGCAGCTCGGCCACTACTTGTATGGGTGGCCGATAGTGGTATTTCTACATGAGCGGTACTGTGCTCTGGAGAGTACGTCAAATTGTCGCTCCCGGTAGTTTCTATCGTTGGACCAAGTAGGAAGCCTATAGGAGGTCTAAAAACTCCGACGCGCGACGCCAGGATTGTCCACGAACCTACACGAACCAACTTACTAATTTATTCGAGTTTATTTTGCTTCAGTTTGGAAATAAGCATAATAAGATGTTTGTTTCTACGAAGCAGTGGGCAACATCTGCTCATGTCTTTATCTCGGCATAATCTACATGTGACAGGTCCAAACGAACAACTGACTTCACGGTTGTCGTTTTATTTGCCGCTTATTTTAAAAACGACCTTTCTCATCCTTGACTTGTCAAAAACTATCTAAAACAGTACGGTTTTTTATATTTTTGCAATTAACCTTGCCACAATTTTTTGAAAGGTCATAGCGAAAGTAACTTAAAGAATACAAATATTTTGACAGTACAAATACCTCAGAGCATAATATTTAAATATCAATTTGAAACGTGTTAACTTGAGAAAAAGCCAATTCACGCCTAACACCAGAAGGTGAGCCTGTCAAATCACACGTCACGATGACAGGGCACTTTCCCCATCATTAGGATACTAGAAGAAAAAATCTTCGTACGTTTAGTTGCAGCGCCCGCCAACAAAGCCATTATGCCTTATTATGAAGACCATCCATCAGCGAACCATATCGATCTAACATTAATGCATGCTAACGCTTTATAAATAGTCATATAATTTGTTTTGTCTCCACCTCGGAATCCAATTGATAGATTGTTCTAGTTTCTATTACGTCAAATTTTATTGAAGGCGGGGCCGAATACGGGAAAGGAAGTTCAATTTACGATTTCATGGATTCGAGTAAAAAGTGAGACGAAACGATGTAAATCATTCACCGAGGCATGAATGAAAACAGATGCGCGTCGAGGCCTACGCAAATAATATGAGTGAAGTACTTACTTTGTCCTAGATGCACTCGCTTCATCCACGGGTATATCTGCGGAGGGTTCGCCGACGCATTGGATCCAGACTTCTTGGTGTTCGTTGAACTTGAGTTGTTAGCCTCGTTACTATCATTACTCGAGGTGCTCGACGCAGGGCTCGATATATTCTGGTTCACGTTGGCTTTGTGTTCCACTGGAGACGCGATGGGCGTGGTCAAGCCCAGTTTGGTGCTAGTAGTTCCACTCGAATTCTGTCCAACGCCAAAGCCCGGCGAAGTTCTTCCTGGTCCTGAGGACGTGGACAAATCTTGTGGAGACGCCACACCGGTGGTAGAAGTTGAATCAGCAAATTTACAACTAGCTCCAGCGGCTTGACTGGGTGGCGTAGACATCAGGTTGGGAGACAGAGCCCCTGGGCTGGGGTTCGAATGCTGGTGCATGTGACTTGCCGCACTGCCGAGTCTTTGCGGATGTAACTGTGTGTAGTCTATCATCGTTTGTGGTTGTAAATGGGCTCCTGAAGCCGGAGTGCCGTACGGATGTTGCGGGTAGTGATGGCTGACTTGCGGCGGAGAGTAGCAGGTGTTGGGATACGCTGATGCTGAGGGGTTCGGGTTGTAATAGTCGGCTCCCGGGGTGGGCAGGCCGGGGTGGCCGGCCTGCTCCACGGGCGTGCCCGTGCGCCCCGGGGCCTGGTTCCCGTAGCACGAGGCCAGGGAATTCACGAACTGGTAGGAGCTCATCCCGGCGTTATAGTTTAGGTCGTTCATTGATAACAGATTATAGTGTCCGTTCCGTTTCAAGATATTACACGACACTTGTCATCGTTCAGACGACACTGAATTGTCTAGTTGGACATGTTAAGTGCTACTGATGTGGTCCGCTTCAATTGTCCGGCGAGGGAGCTTGATTGATGGACCTGTGATAAAATGAGACACATTAGCTGGTCAAGTGTAGTCTCGTTATTAGTGATAAATGTACTATACCGCGAGATACAATCTCAAGTCTTTGATTTAAGTCGTGTAGCGTTTTAAGATTAAATTATTCGGCCCGTTTTTGTCGGAACGATTTAAATATTTAATGGCCATGTTTATGTTTTTTTGAATTATAACAATTTATGGCTTTATTTTGTGTGGCATAAAAGTGCTAATTTAACTTGATATTAGAATCGGTTTGTAATTTATGTGTAGCGTTCGAGTTTTATTAATGCCTACACAAAAGATAATTCTAGAATCGTAACTGCCTTATTTTTGACTACTTAAAAAAAGCGCAATTTTTGTAACGCAAGAAAAAAGCTTGTCACACGTCAACCCGTCTTGCGCTAGGAGGTCTACTCTAAAACAATAAATTCATAAACGACGGGACATTCTGAACTTTACATGTGTCAAGTGGTGAAAAAATCAGGACCACGTGGTAGGGCTATAAAACTGTCCCGGCGAGGTTTATGAGTGTAAGCGGTAGGCCAAATGTGACTACTGCTGAATTTATGTACTGTGAAGAGTGCATACATCTTTACGAGCAAATTAGCAGTCATTGTGCACTCGATTTATTTGTGCCGTCCGCGGGTGAATGACAAATGTGCGAATTTTTACGTTTAATGTAATATTTGAATTTAATAACGTAATTTTTGGTGTAATGTTAAACAGTTTAATCAATTTTAAGAATGTTTTTATGACATTTAAGTTGTCTTGAGATTACTGTTGCGTTTATTCGGTAATAAGTAAAGTCATTTGCAAAAAATATTGAAATTACAATTTAAAATACAAATCAACTATGATAATAAAAAAGTCGAAAGATGTAATAAGCATAAACTATAGAAAATACTCAATCTTCCAATTATTTTTCTATTGCTTACATTTGTTTAAAAATCGTAGATAAGAAATTTCTCTTCACCAACCTTGAAAAACAAACATATCAAACAATAAGTCTCTAAACTTTGTTGTAACTTATATTTTTATTTCATTGTATTCGTGACATCAAGACACATGTGTTTAGTTTATTTCAGTTCACAATTTTTGTCACTCCCGTCCGGTCCACATTAAATGGGCCGAACAATTTTCATTGCATTTTTTTGTTTTTACTTTTTTCTTTCTTTCCCAAAGTTTATTCCCAGACATCCTTTGATGAGAATTCTTTGACTAACTGTTCCATTTTTATTAAGTTTGATGAATTTTCTTCTTCTTTGATCTATTTTATAGTTAAGTTTATAAGTTGTAAACGGTTTAATTTAAATGTTTATTATTTGTTTTAATTTTTTTGGATGTATAATGTGTTTGAAAATTGTCGTGATGATTTTTTGTACTTAGCAAAGCTTTATGAATTATTAATTTATTATCTTTACGGAGTAATTTGCTAAATATTTTTCAAATCATAGTATTTATTCAATTGACTTTACATAATATATTTTGATTTGATAAACGTTTTGTTTTTAGTGTTAGGTATTTTTTTATTACTCATGTAAAAAGCTACGAATAAAGTATTTGAATGCGTACATTTATCATTATTGCTAGTAAAATGTCTGCAAATAAAATGAAGCTATTGAGTTTTGCCTATTTATTAATATTCCTTTTGATCTAAATCTAACTTCAATCAGTTGCAAGCTTTAAAGCGACTTCTAATGCTAAAAGATCCCGGGATAAACTTTTAATGTTCCGTGACAAGTGGACAGTTTCAATCCATAAAGTCCGAAGAGATTTACTGCGATACGCTACGATTACGCCTAATTTTATCAATTCATATTTCCAATTGATATTTTAAAGGGCCTTATTGTTAATATTTGAATAAGATTTTTTTTAACAAAAGTTTTTTCAGTGAAAATGACAATACTTACTCTAATTTCGCAAAAGCCGAAAAAACTTTTTTCATGAAAAAACACTTTTAAATTAGAAAGTCGCAAAAATCACAAACATCCCACATAAATCCGTACACTTCACAAAACAAAATAAACTCAGAACAGTTGAAGCCTGAAGATTATCGAGAGATTTCAAATTTCGAAGTTTTGTTCGCGGTGGAAAACGGGCGAACGTTTGTTTTTCCCGGCGTCCGACCGTGAATGCAACGCGCGTCTGGCTGTTAGGTGAGTGGTAGGACCCAGTGACGCGGCGGCGGGGCGGGGTGGGGCGCGAGGGGCGGGCCGCACCTGAACCGAGCTACCAACAGCCCAACAGCTCAACATACTGACTACGCAACAATCTGTGACCACGCCACGTGTTTCCGCTACCTCGCCCGCTCCCGCTGCCGCCCGTGCCATTAAGTCATTAGCGTAATTCCGAGACACGTACGATTCCAATGGGCCGATTGATGGTGATCTTGTGGCCTTAAACGATTGCAGGTGATTTTGTGTTTAGCGCCCGTTGAAATCTTTTTCATTTTCCTGGCTTTTTGGCAAGTGGTTGTTTTGGGATGTTGTTATTTTTATTTAATTTTTGAAGCACTTATTTAGAGAATTTGACTGCGTAGACCATGTAACAGACCGTGCAAGGTAAGATCTAGCCGAATTTATGTACTGTACGAAATAAAGAACCTTTTTATAAAACTCTACAAATACAAACTTTATTAAATCCAAAAAGATAACTATCAAAAGTATGCTGATATTAACATCAACAAAACAACCTGTATTTGCAAAATAACCTTTATTGCTTATCAATCAAAAAACTGTCACCAACAAATCATATTTTAAAACATGTTAAAACAAAACATCTGTCTAGAATTTAAATTCTAAAGAATCCATAAAATATAGCTTGCGATAAGGACTCTACAAGGTAGAGTCACGCTCGACATTAGCATTTCACACAATAATGCATAAATAAATACTATGTCAAAAGGAGTACTATAATTCTTGTGGTAAGCTACTTAGTAATAGTCTGTCCGAACGGATAACTCTCATTCATCAACGTTTGTGTAGAGTCTTAAAAATGACGAACAAATGTAGAGCGTTATAATTGTATGCAAGGCTCTAATTAAAACTACAGTGTTTATTGTAATTTCGTAGTAATTAGTAGTAAGTGTTATGTAGAGATAAGTTTCGTGTTGAATTAATGTAGAGTATGGTAGAGTAATGGAATTGGTTATTTCAGTATATAAGAATCACTTTTTACGTAAGCAAGTAAGTATAGTTTTCGAAGGCTGTGTTTGACTATTTGTATTAAATTTGTCTAGTAATATTCATCGGTTTGCTTTGCATCAAGTGAGGAATCACCAAATATGAAAACCTTTTCTTAGAATCGTTTACATTATAAAACATTTTTGCACACAACAGTGCGGTATCACTTTTTAGAAAATTGTGAAACATACCCTCGATCACTCGAACGGTAGTATAATTAAGGGTACCTAATTTCACAAATTAAAAATAAATTAGCACTCTAGGTACAAAATAACTGTCTGCAAGATCCAATAAGGTATGAGTCTGTGAGAGCGGTATTTTGGAAAAATAATTATATTTGAAAATAACATAAAAGGTGAATGGAACTGGACATAGGGTCGGACAGGGTTTGTTGGCAAATAATTTTGGCCAAACAGAACAAGTGTTGGCTGATAGTGTCCAACAGCATTGGGCACAAGACACTCAATGTTAGTACATAATAATTATAGGTACAGTGAGAAGAGTTACGGGGAATAACATTATTAAAACATTGAGACGAAGTATACAAAAAATCTATTTTATCACAGATGTGACAGCAAACGAAATGAAGAATAATCTTTGCAAATACAGTTTATCAACTATAGAGTCGTGTAATATCTTACTGAAATTAAAATATACTGCAACCTGTAAGATTTTAGAGCCTGTAACGTGTAGAGCGAACGCTACAGGCCAACCCACTCATTTTTATCGTCATACATGTAATGAGAGTAATATTATTCCACCAACATCAGCATCAGAGTAAATTTTACCTAAACAAATGAACTACCAACTAATTCAGTAAATAAAAGTTAATTAATGCGTAATTAAGACAGCGGTTTGCGTAAGTAGCCATAACATCGTTAGTTTTTGAGTTACGACACTTTTATTACGTGTTAATTAAATTAATGTAAACGTAATTAATTTGGCTAGACGGTGCAAGTAAATCTGAAATTAGAATAGGCGATTGTTGTAAACATTTTTATGAGATTTTACGACATAAAAAAATACTCTTGGATGATTCGAAATAGGTAAAGTATTAGCCTGTTTCATAGTAAAGGCCTCTCAGTCGATAGAGATTTCAATACTATCAAAATCCCAAAAGTAAAAAATAAATTAATACCTACTAAACATAGATATTTCAGTTTTCATGGCTTGGGCTATTTATGTTATTTTGTTATGATTATTATTTAATCGTGTATAGTTTTTCAACTAGGTAACGGCCTAAACAACTAAGATGAGAATTAACTTTAACATGACCATCTAACCGACTATCAAATATAATCCAACTAATAGGTATTATAAATGCGAAAGTTTGTGAGGATGTATGTACCTATATTTGTTACTCTTTCACGGAAAAACCACTCGACGGATTTGAATGAAACTTTACCGTAATATAGGTTATACATCAGAATAACACATGGGATACATTTTATCCCGAAATTCCCTCGGGAACGGGTACACCGCGGGCACGGCTAGTGACCTAATTAAGTTTACAAAAATCTAAAAAACAATAGATAGATACGCAGAAACCAACCTAGGTATGCCAAGAGTTCGTTATGACAGTCTAATTAACTGAATCCTACCCAATTTCAAATCCAACCTATCACGACTCCCAATCTAAGTTCCCTATGTCCCCTGGGCCTTAAAATTTATTACAACTTAATAACCAACAGGTCACGAGACATAACACATGTCGTAAACACATAGGCTAACTTACCTTCTCCAAAATAATTTATGACCTAAGGGTGACATTTGGTGTCCTTGTCGTTCTGTATTGAGAAAAGAGAGATAGACAACTTGTATGTTTATTCAATTCTTTATTGGAGTTAAATTAAGTTAACTTTGAATTTGGAATTGCTTTTTTGGAAATGTTTTTGTGGTGCGAAAAAGAAGGTTTAATTTATGTTCTTGCCTCTTTTACAAAAGTTCATTACTTAGTAGAGTTCACTGCATATTTACTATTAACCTTATTAATGATTTAAACTTCTATGATGCTTTGTAAAGCTGAATTTTAACAGAGCCTGAAAAACAAAAATAATCATCACTTAAGCAAACTTAGCTATGGAAATTTAATTTGCCTTCATACCTACGATCTAATTAGAACAAAGAAAAAAGAAGACTGATAAAATAAAATATAAAACAAATGCCTACTCCATAACTTCTGTTCTATTGTTTCTTAATTTAAATTCAATTGTTATTACTGCTACCAATACCTAACCAATTACCCTTAATGGAGGAATTATAAACATTAAACATTCAAGAATGCATTTTATTAAAATAATTTGTAATATTACTTATAACTCCCGTGTCACGCGTTCTTTTCTTATTTCTTACCTGCAAATCGTGATTCTACATAATAATACATAATTACTTAATGCAACACTTAATTTGCAAATGAATAAAAAAAATTGCATCTTGGATAATGGCAAATGTTGCTGTCTTTGTCGTGCGGAGTTGTTTTGTATGCGAGGGAGTGGGACGGAGTATGTCAGTTGATCGCTTTGCAAGCAAGCATGCGTATTGCAGTGGCTGTGGGCGCGGCTACTTACGCTCACAAACGATTTCCGATTGGCTGATATCTCGATAGAGAGGGGTGTGAATGTGGCGAACAAAACTTACCAGTTTTATAGTTGAAAAACTTTTTGAAACTATACAAAATTTTCCCTCTATAACCCTTTTCTTGTACGTGGGAGGAATATAATGTTAATGACAAGCTTTTATAAGTTGAACTTCAAGTTATAAAATTTAAGTTTCTGGGCTACCCTGGCTTACTTAATTTTTTTAGATTAATGAAAAAAAAGTTTTTTACTCCCTAACGCACGTTTGGCAGCTATGATTAGTTCGATTTATTATTTATAATAGTATTTACTCTCACGTCTCACTGAAAATACCAAAAATGCATCATAGAATATACCTAATATTTATAAATAAGGTTTATTGAGTTTTTCAAAACTTTCTCTATGTAATATTCTACAAATAGTGAGACGAGAGACGATTCTTCTCTATTTTAAGGTGATTTGTATAGTAAGATCAATAATATTTTACAGGTACAAATAGAAACGTAGTATAACAAAGAAACAAATAGAAAACAGCTTAAAATAATTTGCACTAAATAAAATACCACTAAATGTAAATTCTATTTAATTTTGTTTCGCCACATTTCGGTTATGAAAAGACAAGTAGGTAAACCGCACCGTATTCAAGAATGTTGAGTAAAAATAACATTTTTTAGTCTTTTCCTTTCAACTTCAACTAAATAAAAAAATCTTATAAAGCGTAGAAATTACTATATTCTAATTGGTCCAATTGGTGTAATATAAGATAAAAATGCTTTATTAGTGTGTTCCAAATTGGAATTCTTATTGGCAACTAGTGTAATGTTTACCCCATTCCTATGCACAATTGCATTTGTACCTATAGGTTAGTAAATGCCAATTAGGTAACGAGATTCTTAAAAGAATTGAACTCTACATAAGTAGGTATATCAACAGGATTTACATGGATACGTGGCCGATAGTGGTATTTTTATCTGAGCGCTACCATGCATCAGAGGGCAAGTTAAGCAGTTGGTCCTAATTGTATCAATAGTCAGACCATGTCGGAGGCCTTTAAGCGGTCTAAAAACTTCGATGGGCCCACATCACCACCCAGTGGGTCCCGGGAGGAGCGCGGCGCCGAGGGCGGCCTAGGAAACGCTGGAGGGACGACATTATCTCCTTCGACAGCGAGTGGTGGGAGACCGCGAAGGACAGGGAAAGATGGAAGGGTTTGGGGGAGACCTTTGCCCAGCAGTGGGACGATATACCTAGGTGTATCGTATCTCGAATCAGGTTGGGCCACTGACGAACTCGAAATGAATGAATGAATACACGGTAATGTTTGTTTGGTGATTATCTACGTGTAATACTCCTCACTGTTCTGTTAGGTCTTCAGTGAGGTTGGGTTTTCCTTGCTGAGATGTTATAAGCTAATACATACCTAAGTACGTCTTTTTCATTGATAGAGCCTTACCATATCTTAACACGAGGACAGTAAGGAGGATTAAAGTTACCTTCCTTAGATACTTAACTAACACCAGGACAGTTAGGAGGAAGTTACCTCGCTTACATACTCTGGGTTGGGTTTATTCCACTTTGATCACATGAGTGAACAAAGTTCAAAGACTCTTTAGTGGAAGTTTATCGCCTCGGAATATGAATTGCACAGCGAATATCACCCAGGTGATATTCGCTGGGCAATTCAATGTGACACTAGTTGCGTAAGTTAGTCACCTCGGATGATAGTCATCAAAGTGGAATAAACCGTGGTTGAAACAAAAGCCGTGATTGAAATGAAAATTTAATAATACATACTTTGCTCTATCATCTTGTTAGCTCTCTAATTTGTTTCAATTAGCATTGATACCGTTTCTGGGAACACTTATAGGTTCCCAATCGGGATACTCTTAATTATTGTTGGCATTGAACTAATGAAGACCAATTTAATAAATGATAATTCAATGGTAAGTTTCCAATAAATAAATAGGTAAATCGGAAAGTGTGAAGCTTGGTTTTTGCCTAATGATTTTTGATTTATTGAACAACGATTTGATAAAAACCTTCGCCGCAATATATAAGAAAAACTTTACGTTTATATAATTAAACCACATTTA
Organism: Cyclophora albipunctata; assembly: GCA_963082685.1. Classification (NCBI taxonomy): domain Eukaryota; kingdom Metazoa; phylum Arthropoda; class Insecta; order Lepidoptera; family Geometridae; genus Cyclophora; species Cyclophora albipunctata. The sequence goes on from OY720118.1 coordinate 3,968,328, forward strand.
TATATCTATTTAAGGACCACCCTTAGAAAAGATGTGGTAGAGTCCAGATTAAAAAATTTAGAGGCCAGACTCTAAGTTAAGTGCCTACTTCTATTATTATATTTTCTGTTTTTAATATTATTTGTCATTTCTAATTCTTAATTTCTTAGAAAAATAAGAAAATATTTCAATAGTTACTAATTTGCTTGCTAGGTAAATAGTTAACTACCTAGTATTTTCTGGAAAGGCTTTGAACTCTGCTAATAAAATACTTCGTATTCTTTGATTTCAACTTAGTATTAAAAGGCCTTTTCCAGTTCAAGTTTTTGATACATTTTGCTCTAAATCTGAAAAAGATATACTTACTTACGCGAAAAATAATTATACTTACGCAATCGGGGGCAAAACTTTACAAGCGGCGCTTTATGAAAGCTTTTTCAAACTTTACCGAAACTCGGACCAATAGATGGCGCTGTAATTAATGTTATGTATTCGTAGTTGAGAAATAAGAAAGTTTTGTCTATTTTCACTTGCGATGCGATTCGACTTTGTAGATGGTTATATATATGTACTTTATTGTTATAATTGTTTGCATATACTTACGTAGGTCAACTTTTCTTTTGTGGTTGATTTTATTTATGTAGATAATTCTTGTATTAAGTCTCGTTCGTTTCTGCAATCGTAGTTTCCTAACCGCAATAAGTTTCTTAACCCTAGAGTGGGCGCGTTGTTTCGTGAAACGTGAGTGGGCGCGTGGTGAGCATTTTGCCGCTCGTATTAAATTGTAATTTTAAGCTAAAATTCCACATATAAATTATATATATTTTTTAGGGTTTTATTAGTACATAAACAACACTTTGGCTTATATTAGTTTTTTGAAAAGACATTTGTTTTGGACTTGTTTTTCTAAACCTACGTAATACTAAAAAATATAACAAAAAAACAAAAGATAATTATGCATTTTCCTCATGAACAGGACATATCCTAGCATAACAGTCTTGACATAAATAAATGCAATGCTCGTTGCACAGTAATTTTGAGCATGTATGGCACCCTTTTTTGGTGCGTCTATTTTTCTTTGCTGGACATAAACTGCATTTGCCCTCTTTGGTTGAAGGTTCAGATTGTTCTAAAGGTACAAAGCGAGCTATTTGGTTTCTCAACGGAGTATTTAGTGTCGGTATGGAAGACCTTCGGGTCATATGTGGCTCAATTAGGGTCATAGAGATCTGATTTTGGAGGTAAGTAGTTTTGAATCAAGCAACACCAATTACTTACTATTCATATTGAAAATTTATTTATTTTATTTGTATTTATTTATACACGAATTAAAACATCATTACAGTATATACTAACGCGATGTTATAACTATTTGCATAGGTACTAAAAATATAGAACCTACCTTTATATATTACTAGCAGCGCGGTTTTACCCGCGTTGTGTCGGTTCCCGTGGGAATTTCGGGATTTTTTTTACATAAAAACCTTCCTCTTGAATCACTCTACCTATTACAAAAAACCGCATCAAAATCCGTTGCGTAATTTTAAAGATTTAAGCATACAGACAAACAGACGCGAAACAGAGACGACTTTATTTTATACTATGTAGTGATGTAAAAAAAGAAAATTACAATTGGATATTTACCCTATACCTACTTATTCAATATAATAAACATAATTATCTAATACAATAAACATGAATAATTCAACTTTTTTACAAAATAAACATTTGAATTTTACTACGTGAGTGGGCGCGCGGTGAGCAATTTGCCGCCGCGCGACACCGGATGGTAACAACCTTCTCTTTATGCGGCTCCCCGCGCACTGATCGTATCCGTACTTTCGGTGCCGGCCGGCGACGAAAGTGGGGGCAGCTACTAAAAAGCCTAAACTTAACGCGATAGTAATTAACAAAATATGGATGTTTTTACTCCGAAGGCGGCAAAATGCTCATAGCGCGCCCACTCTAGGGTTAAAAACCGAATGCCTTATTATTCGTTGAAAATAGTTCTTATAAAATCTATTGATTAGTTTCAATAGGTAACTAGTTTTTTAAATTTCAAAGATGCATTTCAAGATTTATAACAATTTAAATAACCCTTCTAAGCATCATCACATAACAGTACATAAGTATATCGGCCACCTAAGTAGTAGGAGTAGTCAAGCCCTATACCTATGGAATCATAATCTTAATAAAATAAGTCACCACTAATGTTGTTTATGAAAATTTTAAATTCGGAAAGAGCATATTATCAAAATCTATAAAATCACAAATTTTCATAACTTCTTAAAAACTTTCCAAATTACTTAACTAATTCATAACATTCGCGATGAGTTAACATTAGTCAATCGCTTAAATACGTCAAGATTATTTACTCGTAATACTACAAACGTAGGTACTAAAGTAAGTAAGTTCGGAGTTTTTAGACCGCCTAAAGTCCGCCGACATTGCCTGACGATTGAAACAAACGGAACTGACAATCTAACGTGCCCTGCAAAGCACGATAGTGCTCAGATAGAAATGCTACTATCAGCCACCTGTCCTAGTAGTGGCCAAGCTGCATGTTGCTTAACAATCACGATAAGTTATCATCATAAATTCAAGATAGGCCATGAGCGCTAGGCGCTAGTAGGTAGAGCCGAAAGGAAATTGAAAATAAACCACTAAAATTTAATTTACCTATCACCATTGTTCGTTACTTTCAAGTCAATGCAGCGGTGGTGCGGAGCGCTCACATCATTAGTCAATACGTCACCCCCTTGTCAGGGCCTGCCCTCCGTTCTTACACTAATACAGCTAAACACTCGCATTTCGACAGCGTGTGATGTTATTGACATTCCTACGGTAGGTTTTTGAGATGTTCAAACAAAACTTCGGAAAGTGAATTGGGCCGAAGAAAAATTGTTGCCCGGAGTGGACGGTTTTGGAAATGTTACAAAAATGGCTACCTAGCTATCCTAGCTAGAGTATCAAGATTTTAGTATTTTCATGTCGTCTATTGACTATCTTTTGGCCTGTAAGCCCACAGTACCTACTATCGAGAGTATCTAGTGTTTGTTTATTTTCAAGTTAAATATTGACAAACTTTTAGCCTGTAATGTCCCACATTACCTATTATTACATTACCTAGTATTTAGACTTTAGTCATTATTTTCATGTCGCCTACCAACTTTCGGCATGTAATCCTACAGCAAAGACCCCTCAGTTCACTGAAGGTACAGTACAATGAGGAGTACAAGTCTTCCAACATGGTCTGAAGAGGATTATGGGCACAATTTTTAATACTTAGGTTAAAAAAAACAAAACACTTCCTTGACAATATTTTATTTATATAAATAGTGTATGATTTACAATCACGTTGGTGAATCAGCGATCAGTACCTGAAACAATGATGATAATTCAATTAGCATTATATACAAGAATTAAAACATACAACTTTCCAGGAAAAAACCTTTTAATATGATGAATATGTCATGTCTGACACTCAAAGTAGCTAAGGCTTCCTATCATCTAAGTCAAGGTTGCTATTTAGATAACTCCATAGACTTGAAGTCTAAACTAGACGACTAAAAGTCTCTTAAACGATTTTGCAAGCTTTGAAACAACGAGTTCCATAGACCGTGTGTATTATTATTAGCAGATACTTTAACATGGTGATGTTAAAGTATCTGCTCGCTTCATTTAATTTTTACTAATGCATAAAAATATTGGTCAAGACTTTAGTGAAATAATCCTTCAAACAAACCAAATTAAGTTTTCTATAAAGAAAATCTACCAAGTCTTTTCAAGTGTAAAACTCTTAGTAAAACAAAAATAATTAAAGAAAGAGCTGGGTATGCGGTGCGTCTCTCAAACAATGCTAACTTACATTTAGCTGTCAGTCAAAAACAATTTGGAATTTGGTGAGCGCGGAGGGTCGGTCGAAGGATAGGAAAATTGGATTTATATCGAGCTGATACTACTTACTACTCCGCAATAACAGTGTGTTCTTGATAGTAAAGAGATTTAACTCTCTGTCATATTATTATAATATTTTATGTTTAAAGATTATTTTTTTCTCAACAAAGACAATACAGTCACTTACATGAGAAATTATAACTAATGATTAGTATTTCACAAGGAGTTGACAGTCGTAGTAGTGTGATACAATTCACTCACACAATGTTTCATCCAAATATGGCCATAATAATGTAAATCGTAATAAACATTTTATTGACTGAAAGCCATTATAAACATCCTTGTGAATCTCTAATTAAGATATAAGAAATTGTTTGATATCAAAAATGACCCGTCCGTATTATAGATTAATTAGTTCAAGCTTATAGTTACCCGGTCTCCCAGTGTCTATCTTAAAATGGAATACTGAATAACTTTTCATTTCATTCATTTCGCATAGGTTAGTGACCCACCCAGGGTTAGACCGCCTAAAGACCTCCAACATAGTCTAACGATTGTAACAACCGGGACCTTGATTAACGTGGCTCCATGGTAGCGCTCAGATAGAATACCAACTGTTCAATACAAGACGGTAATATCATCTCTTTAAATATAAATATTCCTAGTTCTACAGTGTAACAGTAACGGCTCGGTTGCTACGCCATCCATCATTTCCTCCATCCTCTCGCCGGGTTAAGCACATAAGTGACATTGACGCGGTACCAACCGCTATAACTAGACCTTCCAACCCTCAACAAAACTTTACACCATCTAAAAATAACAGAGACCAAGCCAAAATGGTCGGTCAATACACATTTCTGCTCAGACCACGTCAATTTACGTTAGGTTCAGGTAAATGACGTTACGTTTTGATTTGAACTGTGACTGGCAGTCAAAATATACAAACAGACTTTAGAAGTTTACCGATAGTTGATTATGTTGTAAGAAAATGTAAGTAATTTAGAGGTATATAATAATCTTGCAAATTATTACTGGAGCTCAAACATAGTGAAGGTAAGTACATAGTCAAGTTAATACTTGAGTAACGACAAGCGATTGTTCTTAATCTAGCTCGTACTGTATTTTGAAGCATCGATGGCTAATCCTGGGCCATTATAGAAATTGAATCACAAGTTACCTGATCAATATGCATATTATCATCATATGCCAACCGATAGGTACTATATACCATAATATACTAGATACTATATACTAGATACTAGGTACCAATCCTTACAATCACGGACCAACTCTACAAGCAGAAGTTAGTTTATTCCGCACATTGAACTGTTTGAATGACATCTCTAATTAATCCTGTGTCGAAGCAGGTTCAATGAATTCCTTTCAAAAGAAAACTCCTAATGGACATTTGAATGGCTCACCTTCCTCCGCATAGAATTCGAACATTGGTCTTCTGATTAATTCGATTTTAAAATTATTATGAGTCACTTTTGTTTTTTGTTCGAAGATGATGGATTAAACACCACATGTCAGGGTGTGGTCGGATTAGCGCTTCTTAATGATGTTGGTTAAACGAGGTTAAATATTTGTAACAGTAAAAATCGAATGCGTTCGAATTAGAGTAAAAAAAATAGACGATTCTTGGTGTTGAAGAATTGTGATGTCTAATGATTGTTTAATGGATATTAAAAAGGGTTTCAATTGGAGTAATTTTCTTCGATTCAGCTATTCTAATGCCATTAACTAATATTACAACTAAATCAACCCGAAAATTTAAATCGTATGCCCTGAAGCATGGTAGTGTAAGTCTAATAGAAATGCCACTATCAGCTACCCAACTAAAACAAAATACCAAATTCGAAGACGATCCAATTCCTCCATTGTTATCTCAACCCAAAATTAAGTTCACGTTATCAATGCTACAGATGTTCCGAAGCCCTTTGATCATACCTTCAAAGTAAGCCGATATCAACAAACATAAATAACAGCATAATTGAATGTTAAGATCAATTAAATCAAAGTGGGAGTAGAAATATTAATTATGATAACCTAATGATAATGTAGCTTGATTTATGATTAATCACTTTTCGTACTTTTGAAGCTTTGATGAGTATTGTCTGATTAGATTGTCTTTTGCTTTTAAGTGTTGCGCTCGTCAGTTGTTTTGGTATCGTCAATTGTTTTATGGCGAATTGTTAAATATTATTTTGACATGAATCTGTTAATTAGTATTGTTTGTTTAGATTTGTAAGGTAAAAATACTGAACAAGTTCTATACTAAACTAATTTGTGGATATAGAACAATAACAAAAAATAAGTTTACCTAATTTTGCACAACGAGCATAGATTATTTGGTTATTTTCGTTGCATAAGGTTCCGTTCCGCTTCAATGGAAACACACCTTTACGATTGGGAACTTTTCTCATTGTCAACAGTGCCTATAACCTCACCCTAACTGAGACAATTAGTACTTACGTTTCAGCTACGACAGTACCTCTATACTAAAACTGAAGAATTTGTTTTTTGTCTGTTTGTTTGATCGCTGATCTCAGAAACTACCAATCTGATTTAAATAATTCTTTTTGCACTCAATAACCACATTCAACGGGAAGCTTACAAGCCTTTTTTCATCTCAAAATTCCGCTGGAAACCGTCACGACACCGATAAAACCGCGGGGCACAGCTAGTTTCCTATAATCTCATAAACAGTTCCTATCACACGAATCGATACAGCATTACACAACGTCCCGGCCACGGTATCCATACTATCGCTGTCCACACAAAAAGCTGATCGACAAAAGAATCTGCACGTCGCATTGTGTAGGTCTACGGAATCATTTATCAACAACGCTCCACTGGAGATTGTACTGATCAATGCTGGAAACGATCAGAACGATTAAAATTTATTCAGGGATATCTTGCTGATGTTTTTGCGTTGTGCCTACATTATTAGTCATTCATTTATTCATTTCGAGTTAGTGGCCAACCCTGGTGTCAGAGTTTTTAGACCGCCATGGTCTGACGATTAAAACAACCGAGACGGACAGCTTTAAGTAGTGTGTTTGAACAGGTTATAGGCTAGATGTCCAACCAATAACGGCATAATAGTGTTGGGCTTTAGGGCCTCCGTTTTAAGACTCGGAATTTGACTTTCTTCGCAATTTTTGGTAGTGATAATAATATGTCAGTGTAGAGACTATTCCCTTCAATATCATCACCTGTGAATATGAACAATTATCAATTTGAATAATAGGAATAAGACACATAGAAATATTACAACTTTTAGCCAAACATTTATTTCTTTATACTTTGGTTTGCTCAATGGAAATGACGTTATTCGTTCACCGATGCAACATGACAGCTTTTAAACCTTCAGTTCTAAATGATAATTATGTCAACGCATGATCCGTGACGCAAACGACTTATTGTAATCACATCTTTAGGACCATAAAAAATAAAATTGATATAACATTTCAATCTAACACAACAATAACTGAAAATACAACTTATATAATGATATATTCATATATTAACGTATAATTTGTTATGTATCAATATGTAATAGTATTAGTTAGTTACATGTCATAAAACAAGCTTTGAGCTTAATTTGGGTCTAACAAAACTTGTGTGAATTTGTCCTCTTTTTATTTATTTAAAGTTTACATTAAGGTTGGTCAACGAATTCGGCTACTATTCGGTTCGGCAAACCGAATATCCGGTTCAGTATCCCAACACGCAGTACAACCGTATACGGTCAAACCGAATAATGTAAGGAACACATATTCCATCTCGTCATTAATATACGGTAAAGATTACCCAACTGTAGCACTATTTACGTATTCATCATTGACAACCGAATCAAGTAGTATTTTTATCGCCACTCCTGAACATGTACATTGTACAATTACGGAGAGATCGTTGGTCGGCGACTACTTAATAGCAGTTATTATAACTCAGCAATTTAACGCCTTAAGAAATTCATAATAACTCAATTTATAAACTCAACAGTTTTTTAAACAGCAAATTGCAAAGGGTAACCTGGTTTCGTCGTTAAATAAATTTTGTTCTGAATTACTTACATGGGATCATAATTGTTATAAAATTAGTTTATTTTTATGTAATATAACGTGCTTTTTAATGCTTATTTTTGCCGCGTATTCTTTTATGTTTGTGTATCTATATATAGTCTGAACATGTCAAGTTAATTATGGGGTTTCAAAAAAACCTTTATTAAGTAAGATTACTCAGTATGATTGCTAAAAGTATCACAGAAAAACGGTTTTGGCGATAAAAGATAAAATGTTATTAGTAATAACACATACACTTACCTTGTACCTTCCATATATATCGTAATTAGTAACTATTTCAGTCAAAAATCATCTGAAATTGGTAAATTAAAAACAAAACCAAAATCGGACGTCGCCATTTTTGTTGTATAGCCACTACGCATGCGCAAAACTGACTCACCCTTGAACAAAGGGATGCTTGGGTTGCATCTCTTTCTAGCATTGGTATTGTGAATAGTGCTATCTCTGTTTGAAATCTATTGTTGTTATGCTTTATTCAATAGAACGGAGGGTCGACTTTCTAAAGTTGGGGATGGAACGATGTGAAGTTAGCTGCTTACTGGATGAAGTCAAAAATTGGAGATCAGTAGTTTTACAAAAACCCCAAGTAAAGTTAGAAAGGTAGTAAAAATAAGAATATAGATAATGTCATGATACATTCTCAAGGGCTAATATTATTTATTACAAGACATAATAATCTCTGCACCGTTTTCATAATTTAAAATGCACACCTCTTGTTTTTGTTGTAATCTCTTAGTCAGTCTTAATTAATTTAATACACGGAACCCTTTTTGAAAGTTTTTATCAATCACAAATCTTCAACTTAATAGGTATATTTATTAACATCCAGACTAGTCTAAAGCTGCTAAAAACGTCTGAAAACCTATAATTTGGTCAAGGAAAAAAAAATACGAAGGATAATTTCATTTCATATCATATTACATATATAAGAAGCATAGAATATTTTTCATCTACTTACAACAAACAAAAATACATTGTGTGTATTGACTACCAAAGAGTCAAATAGAAAAAAAACAGAAAATCCCATTACTCCTTCTAAAACAGGTAGCTTAGTCCGAATTACTAAGCTTTCTGCTAATCGCTTTACAAATCCAATGAGTAGTCACAACATGTCAAAACGACACCAAACATAAGTCTCTAGAGTACTATTGACTTACTGTATTTAAGCCTCTGTACCCTTTGGCGGAAAGGGTTTAAAATGTTAACAATCAAATTGTTAAAACGAATCAAAATTGTATGACTTTAAATACATTTTGTTATGGATGTTGCGGTAGTGTTTGTCATGCAATTTTGGGATGAGCTAATTTTTAAAATTACGCAACGGATTTTAATGCGGTTTTTTGTAATAGGTAGAGTGATTCAAGAGGACGTTTTTATGTAAAAAAAATCCCGAAATTCCCACGGGAACGGGCACAACGCGGGTAAAACCGCGGGGCGCTGCTAGTGTAAAATATTAAATTGATGGTGATTTGTTTAGTTGCTTGGTTCAAAATGATAATCAAACGATTGAATAAAAAAAGAAGTTCGAGTAGGTTAATGGCTATTTGCCAACCCTGGTGTCGGAGTTTTTAGACCGCCTAAAGGCCTCCGACATGGTTTAACTATAGTAACAACCGAGTCTGACAATTTATCGTGCCCTCCGAAGCACGGTCACGCTAAGATGTTACTATCGGCCACCCATCCAAGTTAGGGTCGAGCTGCACGTTGCTTAACAATCGCAATGAACTAACATCGCTTAGTCAAACTACGCCATGAGCGCTACAATACAATTGAATGAAAAAAAAACTGATCTTTTAGATAAGATTTTAGATAAGTTGCTAGTATAATATGTCTCGTCAGGTGACTAATAAACCGACGATACCCTAGTGTTTATTTCAATAAGTGACTTTGATACCTTGGCTTCAGAATGCTTATCATATTTTTAATACCTAAAAAAGGAAGAGTTCGTATAGATTAAGTATTAGGTATACTCATAGCTATCACAGTTAACTACTACTGCAAAACAAATGAAAGAAATTAGTGCGCGTCTTAGTATGGTTCTAGAAACGACAATTAGTTCAATGACATAATTTTACAATATGTCAAAAATCACTCATAAACCACTCCTAATTAATCATTTGATGGTACGGTCAGTAAATAAGTAAAAAACAAGTTTATGATTAGGAATAAAAACTCCTCTTATTTATTAGCGCCTTCGATTTGACTAGAGAAGTACAAAACTAGAATGTCTATGTTTATAAATAATCAACCTTACATCTAAATACATAATCAGTCATTTAAAGTTTAATTTCAATAGGAACTATTCTTACTTAGAGACTAGTATTTACAACTGTATACATATCACTATTTCTATTTTTATTACAATTAGGTATAAAATCTAATAAAATATTCGTCAAAAATATGGAAAGTCTCGAAACTATTTTACTCTACTAATTGTGCAGTGCACAATTAACTTATAATATGTATACATAAGTATGCAAACCCTTAAAAGGATTTGACATTTATTTTACAAATAATCATAACATTGCTGGTAAAAAGTCAAGTTAAAATAAAATTACATACAAACTAAATCAGAGCATTTTGTCAAATCTTCGGCATAACGCCTCCGTATGCGGGCATCATACAATTCTGAGGCATTTGTCCTACCATCTGTCCCATATTAGCGATAGCACCATTGTTATATGGATATTCAGGTATAGGCATTTGTTGCCTCGAGTCTTCGAGTCCTCTAGTATATGGATACTCTGGCATGGCACCAAGTTTAGTAGTTCCTATATCATCAACATTATAAGGATCAGGAGAAGAATTCAACTTTCCATCCTTCTTGGCCTTCATTCTTCTGTTCTGAAACCAAATCTTGATCTGTCTTTCAGTCAGTCCTAAAGCGTGAGACACTTCTATTCTTCTTCTTCTAGACAAGTACTTGTTGAAGTGGAATTCTTTTTCAAGTTCTAGCGTTTGAAATCTTGTGTAGGTTTGGCGTGTTCGTTTTGAGCCTTCTTTGCGGTCTTCACCTGAAAATTAGAGAATTTTATTAGTTTACAGTTTCATAAACTATTCATTCAATAAACATAAATAAGGCAAAATAGTCATCAAATATATTGTTTAATTGAATTACCATTAACACTCTTCATCCATGGATAAAACGCCTGCGCATCAGTAGTCGCGGCCATCTTGTTCTCTGTATAATCCGCATTGTCCCCGCCTGCTTCAACCCTCGTCACATCCTGACAGCGCTCCGGCGGCTCCTGCAATGACGACGCAGATTCTCTCTCAGCCACCGCTCCTCCCATAATATCCTTTTTGATTGACGTTTGACCCTCACTACCGAATCCACCATGAAATTGCGACAAATTACATTCCTTCTCTGTTTCATTATTTTTTTCCCAACCACTAATCTCTTCTGAGTTTAACATCATCCGTTGCACCATATCCATGTCGTACGATTTGTCGTTTTTGACGAAATAAGCCGGAGTTTTCTTGGTTTGCGGTTTTGTTAACAGTGCTCGAAGGTTTGGTGTTTCATCATGCTCAGGCGTTTGAGGTTTTATATTACTTGTTGCACTTTGCGGTGAGCCGTAACTTGTTTCAGGGATACTGCATTGGCTGGGCGAATTGATTGACCGCGCGTCGTCGGTCATATCGGGTCCATGTTGGGTCATTTGACTCATTCTCTGGTCATATCCATAATTCTCATAATATTGTTGTGAGTAAAAGCCCATTTCTCTCCATCTATTAATCATATCTACATTACCGTGATTCATGTAGTTGCTAGGATATCCTTGCCACTGACCTGGTTCCGATTTGACCACTGGTTCACTTTGATTCTGTTCATAGTTTTTTCCTTGATATTCAGCACTTATCATATTGTTATATCCAGGGTTTTGCGCGTACACATGATGTTGATAGTTATAGTTATTAGGCATATTGGGATATTGTTTGTAACCGTAATGTTTGGCAGCACTTTGGTTATTAACGTTCATATAGTTCCACATTTCACGGGTTCGGTTAGTAGTGGCGGCTGAAGACATATTTTTAGTTGTAACACTTTCACTGGCATATATTATTTCACTAGCACTGGACTGCGTGGGAGAACCGTCTCCTAGGTTGACTGCGAAACGAATGCAGAAGTGCATACAGGCGGCACGACCCTAACAAATGTAATACTTTTATGTGACCTAAAAAAAGTTTAGGGGTACTTTCAACAATAGCGTCGCCATTGTCCCTCTGCGAAGTTGTAAAACCGGGTCTTTTGTCCCTTTCTTCACCCGATCGAACTCGTTTGCTTTTGGTTGTGGGAAAGAGACGGAAAACTAAGGAATATTTGGAGGGATATTTTGCAAATATTCTGTCAATGTTTACAATGCCAATACTTCCAATACGTTTTGTTTGTGTGCGTGCGTGTAGAGCTGGGTGATCATTGATTGTACTGCGTTCGTGTGCGTATGAGAGGGTGGTATAGATTGATTTTATTCTATTATTGGTTTACTCTAAAGCCGCGTATGTGTGTCACTGTGTAAAGGCGATTGCATTTTATACAGGGTGTTATTTCAATCATTTGGTGTTTTGAATTTTCGGAAATGAATGCCATAAGATTATTGATATCTATTAAGTACTCCATATTATATGTATGTTCAAATTAGTAAATTCAGCACATTTTATGATTTGAAGTTTGATATAACAATTTCTACATGTATTTTGTTACTTACTAGTATATTCAACTTCTTACTGTAAAGAAGTTAAAATAGGAAGATGAAGTGATATCAAGACCTGCCATAAAAAGGTAAATCAAATCCTAAAACCACAAACATACAAAAATATCATTGCAAAATAAAATGATTCGGACTCAACGTCCTCCTGTATACAGACAGCACATAACTCATGAGTCCTGTAACAGTTCAATCGGGGGTCGGCACAATAGGACGGAATGCGCGCGCGCACCCGATGTCACCTCGCTCAGATAATTAACTTAAGCTGCGATATTACATTTAAACCACACATTTTATTAATATTAATATCTTATTTAAGTAATGCGATTCTTTGCTTGGACGGAGGTGGGAAGTATTTGTGATTTTTGAGGTAGAGACATGACTATGTGATTGTTTTTGTTCGAAAACCAAATATTTATGATTTTTTATAATATTTTAAAAGCGAAAGAAACTGCTTGTACGTCTATCTGGCCGTAACGCTTTCAGGCCTAAACTTTAACCGATTTTGATGAATCTAGGCAAAGATATCGATTAAACCTCGTAGGGTCAAAATAAAGTAGGGAACAGAACATTTGAAACTCAAAATTAAGCATACTTTAAAATGAAGTCATCTCGATGATATTGCGGCGACACATAATCGTCGTTCAAATCGTAGGAGCTATGGCAGCAATACGCAATATGTAGCTTTGTTGTGACGGACAACCGCATTGAAATTGCATTGAGGTTTAGTAAGAAAAACTTCTTCTGTTATATCTCATTAAAGTACATATCATGTTCCGTGTAATATTATGAATATGTCCATGTCCTTTAAATAAATACTTAAAAATCATTTAAATGAATTCAAACTATGTTTACGGATATAAGTCCGCGTACGTTAGTGGCCAACCCTGGTGTCGGAGTTTTAAGACGAACTTAAGGCCTCCGACATGGTCAAACGATTGAAATAACCTGGACCGACAATTTAACGTGCCCTCCGAAGAACGGTAGTGCTTCGAAGTAACATAGAGTCTCTTACACACACACTGAAACTTACTACTCTTTTCCCAAGTATCCATGTATGTACTTTTATTTCAAGTCATCCTACGTCAGCAGTACTAGTCGTCCAATCGTAAAGCTTAGCACACACGTCACTTGGTGACATATGCATTCATTGTTCAGTGCGAACACCTCCCAGAATGAATGGGGGCTCACATCTGTTCGATATACGTACACCCACCAAAAGTTCTCTATTGTGTACCGATCCTTACTTACCTATGGCACAGATTACGTAGTAGTTACTATGTAGCTACGAGTTAATAGGTAGTTGTTTTTAGAAGACTGTTGTAAGAATAATTTTTTTCTTAGATTTCAGAAATAAGTATACTTGATCTAGTCAGAATTGGGTGATATTTTGTTGTAGGTATTCTTTTTATTTTACAGCAAATACCCCAAATTTATATGCGTCACAAGTAATTTTATATCAATTACGGTACATACAATTAAAATATAATAAATTAAATAACTTTTGTTAAAGTAAACAAATACAATTTTAATCCACTATTGAACAAACTAAAAACTTATAAACGCTGAACTCCAAAGTAAATTCAATCTAACCCTAACTTTATTAATTAGCTACAAAACATCGTATATATTACTAACATCAACCAACAAAACACGACTCTATACAAAACATTTAAGGTGTGAAATTGCATTACTAAATCTGTATCATTCACTGCTTGTCTACAATCAAAGTTATCAAAATTTAAAATAGCGCTTATTTCTTGAATACTAAGGTTTATTTTATGAAGCAATGACACAGAATACTAAATAGTTACTACGGAATGTTGTGAACAAAATTTTTCGTCATACTCAGTCCATGGCGCTGACAATATGCAGTCATTTATCTTCCGAAATCAATCGATGGATAGCTTATTCAAAATAATTGTTGTATTTGGTTTGGAACCGCGGGATTTTGTACGTATTTACTTTAGATTTTTTCCTCTTATTTATGGCTTGCGCGAAAAAAATTGACATCTGTTCGTGTTCTATTGTAATCAATTGAAAAGATTAATAACAATGTTTTGGCACAGTTTGGTGTCTGGTCGGTGTTTTGTAGGTTTCATCGGAATTGGTACCTACATTTATTTCATTTTTCAGAATAGCCTTAAAACAAAGTCTATCAGTTTTGAATAAAAATATACCACCTTTCATTAAATTGGATATAACGGAAATTCACAATCATAATCATACTATTTATAACCAACGTAGAGTTACTAGCCGCGCCCGCGGTGTTACTTGCGCTGCACCCGTTCCCTCGATAATTTCGGGATAACTTGTATCCCATGTGTTATTCCGATGTACAACCTATATTACTGTAAAGTTTCATCCAAATCCGTCCAGCCATTTTTTCGTGAAAGAGTAACAAACATACATCCATCCTCACATTTCGCATTTATAATATGTACCTATTAGTAGGATACGATGAGATAACAAACAAAAAATCACAAGAACTAAACTCCTTTTATGCTTTAGAATTAGGTTAAAAAGATACCTACAGTAGGTACACCTTCATTGTCAAAAAGTAGTTCAATAAAAAGGTAGGTAGTATTTACTTATTTACTTTATAAAACAATGCTACCTACTGTTTTGCTTATCTCTGTCGGCGTATCCAAAGATAACACACGGAAGGCGGCTTCTTGTAAAACAAATAATCTTTTATGTCTTTATGGTGGCAGTAAAACAATAAACCGCTTTCTTTCTAGTTAACATATTCAGCGGGGTTTGAAGTTTCATAAGCTGCCGGCGCGGCAGTTGTAAATTCCTTTTACCTGTTTGTGCGAATTTTTGTGCTGTATAGGATTTTGGTTAAATTTTTTAACCAACTTCAAAAAGACGGTTTCTCAGTTCGACCGGGTATCTGATTTTTTATGTGAATCTTATTGATTTGACTAGTTAAAATTAATCTCCGCTTTAAAGTTTAAATTGGCAGTCGAGTAAAAAGATTATTTATATCTATTTAATTACTTAATTTTGACGTCAGAATTTTTTTGAAAAGTTTTTGTGTGTCCCTATTTTTCTATTAATCGAGTTATTTATATATTAATAGCGAAAGCCGATTTTTGTTCCAGTGATTATAGAACGATAGCTGCACGAAAATAATTTATGAATTATACGTACAATAAAGTAAAATCAAAACAACAAAATTAACCTCCCAAATATTTGACAGGATTATCATATCTAAACTTAAACTTAACGCAACAAACGTCAAAACGTTACACTTCATGGCAAATTATTAAGAGCATTATCTCTTTCCATTATTTTGTCAACAGTGAAACAAGTGACAGTTAAAGTAGTAAATTGTTGATTTATGAAGCGAGCACGTTCAACGGGACATGAGTCGAACCGTTCAATGTAAGCTTTGTTTCAGAAACAATTGTAGGCTTTGGCAATACAATGTTCCTTTAAGTCGGCGTCAAGTGTACAGCGAATGTTAAATAAACAAGTTTTGCTTGATTATGTAAAACAATGACAGAGTATAGATCAAAAGTAACACAAAAATCATCTCTTTTTGAAGTTGGTTAAAAATAAGGCTTGATTTTGACATTAGCCGGGTAGAACATAAACAAAATCGATACTGTTATGCGCAAAATAGATTAACAAGTGGCCTTGAAAACTTAGTTACCATAATATGCCAAAACTTGCTAGCTACAAACCCAGCAATTTTTCTTTTACACTTTAAAATATGATTATATTAGTCCTAATAAAAGAGTAGGAAATCTAAAGAAGCTCACAACTTTCTTTTCGCAAAAATGCTTCTGCAATAAACATATTTTTTCGCCGTTTTACGACTCATCCCCTTTTGCAAAATACTTTGTTATTGTTTTGAACCTTTAACCAGTATTATAGAACAATGACGTCTAAAGGGATTATTAAAAATGTTTTGAAACAAGGAAATAAATAAAAAGACATCTGACGATTCCGAATTTTTTTCGAGATGCCAAAAAACTTGTCGGCTTTGCGACTGATGTAGTTTTTTGAGTTTTGAAGACATGTTAAGGATTGTTGAGATGAGGAAATTACTCAGTAAGTTCATACTTCAATGACCTAATTATCTAATTTTGAGGTAGTTTTTGACTAGGTAAGAATAATGTTAACGAGATTTTAATTGCTATATGCGTATGCTTGTATATGTATATATATTTATTTTATTTTTACCAATCATTAAATGTTTAACATTATTCAAAGGAAAAAATAATATCTTCTAAAATAGTTAATGGAAAATTTAAGAAGTTCTAACATAAAGCCCAGTTCATATTAACAGATATCTGTCAACTAACTCTACCTACACTAACTATACCACATATTGTAAACCAGGCTTAAGATAGAATAAACTGATGATGTATTACAAAATTTCAAAAATATCCGCAGTTACGTAATTACAAAAGTATTTTTTTCTATTTTCTGTGAGCACGGTGCCCCTAAGTTGTCCCTGACTGCACAATCATTAATCAGGACTTCGATTCTGGACTCCTCACAATAGGGATGTCGGGAACGCCGCGTACGATGGAATAATAATAATTATTCTAACATTTAGGTAGAGAATCATAGTGACTCGTAGACAATAATAAAGAATCAGATTTCAACGGCGTTGGCGTTCGTTGATATGGGACTCATCAACGAACACCAACGCCGTTGCAACTCGCAACTCGCAAAGTCGCAACTCGCAAGCATTACTGACTAGTATGCTTGCGAGTTCTCTAAACAAAGTTGTTTTCACGATCTCTACGAAATTTGTCAATAGAAAAACTTCACAATATCTATGACGTTCTATTAACTAAAATCTTCTTCTTTAGAAACAAAATTTGAATATAACATTAAAAACAATCCAGTGTGAAAGAGCTTTATTTCGAAGCTTATTCTTTAACTACCACGCTCAGAGACGTTTATTTAATAATGACTCATTAAATCTCTACTAAGGAAGCATTTGGCGTCTCTGAGTACGGCGGTAAGTAAAATAAGCCGAAGTTAAATAATGTTCCTAAGCAATACGAGTTTCATTTTTGTTTTCCTTTGAGTTTAACAAAAAGATACGTAACTAGATGAAAAGAAACATCGAAAATAAGATGTTACAATATAATTCTTTAACTAATAAAAATAAATTTTATATTCAAAAAGATTTGGAACACATTTCTCAATTTTTATATCAAAACGATATAATAAAGCAATTCCAGTTTGATTTATTAATAGCCCGATGACATTAATATGTTGCTTAATATAATAAATAAAATGAACACGTTGAAAATACTATGAAACAGTATATCAGAACTAGCTGCGACCAGCGGTTTCATTAGTCTTGTTTTCTATAGAAATTTCAGGATAAAAGTATTGAAAATATTTGACAATAAATAATAAATCCATTCAGGCGCTTAGTGCCCGAACACAAAAGCCACTCGAAGTATGTACCTAAATCTTATTTTCATAAAGTTCTGACATAGTGGACAACGCTGGCTAAATAATAATCGAATTGAGTAACTCTTAAATTGAGAGGAATTTAAATATTCAGGCGTTAAAGCTTCAAAGCTTTTCTTCAGCCTCACAAACATTCCCATTAATATAAGTATATATTTAAAAGTACTGAATGTAGTTAAAACAATTCTTAGATTATAAATCACAATAGCTGGAACGACTAAGACAGGCCGTGCGTGATTCTAAACAAAACACGACCGGCACCGGACGATCCAAGAAAAACACCAACCGACTGATTTACGAGACAATATCATTCTAGAAATGTGGCCAGAAATAAAATTAAACATGAAAATGTCGGATTAACATATATTTGCATAACTTGCGCGCTTAAAGGTATAGTTTAAAGGTATTTTTTTCATGAATTTATGTTGAATTTTCTCTAATTTATGTTGGAGTGGATGAGAGATAGGTTTTCGTGATTGAAAGATAGAAGGAAAGTTTTTCGTTTTTCGTCTATTATTGTATCAAATTCAACAACAACAGAAAAACGGTACGCAATGTTGATGAATTGATTTTTACGACAGCTGAAGAACAGAGAACCTATGGAGATGTTTTAATCGCTTATATTTTTTTTGTTGCAAACTTTTCTCTCGCCTTTTATAATCATTTCATAGACGTTAATAGTATGTCGAATAGGTAATAATTATAATGCATGTTCACTAAATGGACCTAATACCAAAAGCTTACTACCACCATAAGATTATCAAACCTGCACCACATACATATGTTTATTTTATCCCGTGGAATTAAAGCATGGCGTAACTTGTATTTAACACTCTAAATATTCGGGAAATTTGTTTAAAAAACCTTTTACTTCAAAGTTCCTTGCCTTTTCTACTGTTAGAAATGAAATATGAGGTAAGGCAACCATATGTTTGATTAATATTGAATATTGACCTCTCTACGTAGTTCTCTGTTCCCTGTTACTGAAGGGGCTAAGGGCTAAATAAAGAAGAACATTGAGCGGTGAAGTATGAAAATGATATCACTGACATAAGAATTCACTTAATGTTATCTTTCCTATGTGTAGTTGTATTTATTTGCGGTGATAGGTTAATATTGTTCAATGCAATACTTTATGAAGCTGTATTTTATCATTACCAACACCTACCTACATACATATTGAAATTTCATCGAAATTTTGTTACATCATCTTTTGTGTTACGGAAATACGGACAAAATGACAGGGTGTTTTGTTTTTTAATCATAAATCTTTATTTATTGTAATTATAATCAGTCTCATACATTTTCAATCATCTTAGGTTTATTGACTAACATTAAAACAGTCTTTTACTTGAATAAGAACGATAACAAATTAGATATTAATAAAACAATGGACGAATAAAAAAAACCATTTTGTCCGTATAGTACGGACAAAATGACACACGAACTATGGGTATAATGACATACCACAAATTTACGAACAAAGTTCACAAATACATCTCTTTGTCTTCCCTGAGACATCAGCACATGAAGCGTGAGCCCAACTAAAACAACTCATGCACCGTAACCAACTTTCTCCCGGCTTGGACCGCAAATAAAGGTCATTGCAATAAATGCATGGTGGGCAGTCATCGTCGTCCTCGTTTTCGGCAGCAATATCTTCAATATCAGAGCTGGAATCGATGGTTTGAGCAGTTCGACGCTGCCTCGTTGGCATCTGTCTTTTTTTTGGTGCTTCTACCACTGTGCTTTTGACAGTGGATTTTTTGATGCTATTACCTATGTATTTAAACCTATGTCGTTTTGTCCAGCCTAGAGGTATGTCATTTTACCCAAATGTAGGCAAGAAACATTTAATATCATAAGTAATTAAAACAGTTGAAATTTCTTTTAAAACCAATACTTATCACAAGCCTATAACATAAGTCTTCAAGTTTAGTAAACAAAATAACAAATAATAACATAAAACTCACCAAAAACCCGGTGCAATCCATATATAAATATTTTTTTTGGCGACAAGGAACACGTTCCGACTCGCAACTTCAAACAGACTAACCGAATGGCGCTGGGCACCTCGCAGGATTGCCAACATAACCGTCGCCACGTGTAGCTAGGTTCGTGAATTCGCTACAGCCCGCCAAATTTGAAATAAGCCCACTATGTCGTTTTGTCCGTATATGTCATTTTGTCCGTATTTCCCCTAATCACTTAGTTTAAATTTTACAATGAACACTTAGCTAACAATAAGAGAAATATAATGTTTCAATAAAAGGGCTCGCAAAAATTTTGACAGCTATCGACAATCTTCGTAACACGAGCTAACATACTCATAATATTTAATCATGTCAATCCATTGTGGTACGTATCTACTTCACTAGTCACTATATAAATATACAAATAATGCTATCTACCATATAAAATAACCCATTAACCATTTTATTATTAAACAGAAGGGGCCAATAAACGCGTATGAAGAAAATTTAAGCTATCAAATCTTCTTCTTATCGAGTGGATGGTCAACCTGACCAATCCTGGTGTCAGAGTTATTTAGCCCCCTAAGGCCAGCTATCAAATGATTTGTCACTTTCTGACATACGCAATTTTCCGAAGAGCATAAGAGACGAAACACTTCATACCAGTGTTTGACTTACAGAGCGTTTATTAATAAGGCAGAAGATGTACACCCAAACATTGTAAAACAATTAACGAACCGATAAAAGTAACGTAAAATCAATAAGAAAACGTTTAATTTTTAGCAAACAATACTCGGGACGGGCTTTGGCACCACAAACACGGATTTCCAATTAAGCGAGGGCCTGATTGGCAGGCCGTTAGTCAAGTTGAATGTGGACTTGTTCCTCTGACTGATGGAGGTTTTGAATAACTATTTATTGTGTTATGTAGATGTACTTATAGGTGTCTAGTTATAATAGGGTATGTATAGGTAGTGCTCGTAAACGTTAGCTGATTGCGATTGTTAAGCAACGTGCAGCTCGATCTCTACTTGGATTGGTGGACGTTAGTAGCATTTCTCTCTGAGCGCTACCGTGTCGTGAAAAGCCTTTTATTAATCCTACTGCTACCGTACCGTGAAAAACCTTTTATAAAATCTATCCATTACAAAAAAAAATGGGATTGGTATCTGAAATTACCATATTTACACAAACCAAAAAGTAAACTTTATTTTAATAGTATAGATTAAAATAATATCATTTGCGTCTGTTTTTCTGTTAATAGTCAATAGGTATGTGTATGCTAATTCCAGCCCCTACGGCACGTATAAGCTCCCGTCAAACTTGCGACAAAGTTCACAGTTTTAAGAGTTACATTTATATGGACATGACTCAAAGCTTTTAAATACCGATTGTAGCTATCGATACGTTTTATAAAGCAACTGAATGTTAACAAAGAATAACATATTATTATAATAGGACTTGAGAAAAACAATTGTATTGACCACATAATGTATAATAAAATTTTGAATGATGCCTGTTCTATAATTATATCGAACACTAAATTAGTAGTTTTAATATACACACATCCATTATTTCTCACAAAATTTCGCATTCATAATATTAGCAGCATATTCTAAAACTTAAGTCGTATCCACATATTTCCAACACTTGATCGTCTCTCCTTCCTTGTTTGGGGATATTAAAAAAAT
Source organism: Cyclophora albipunctata (assembly GCA_963082685.1). Lineage (NCBI taxonomy): Eukaryota > Metazoa > Arthropoda > Insecta > Lepidoptera > Geometridae > Cyclophora > Cyclophora albipunctata. The sequence goes on from OY720118.1 coordinate 3,990,113, forward strand.
GTTCCGGCTAGCGTGTCTAATCTACAACAGGCGGCGTCCTGCACTCAAACAATTTGAACTGCTCGAGAAAAAATAAGTCCAATCCAAAAAACAGTGTTAGTTTAGTTATCTACATCTACACTAATATTATAAAGAGGAAAACTTTTTTTGGTTGTAATGAATAGGCTCAAAAACTACTGGACCGTTTTTAAAAATTCTTTCACCATTCGTAAGCTACATTATCCACGAGTAACATAGGCTATTTTTCATCCCGAAATTCCCACAGGAATGGACACAACGCGGGTAAAACCGCGGGGCGCTGCTAGTGAAACATAAATTAATGATAGATTATTTGTATATTAGTCATCATGTAAATCTTGTCACGTTTAAGTAACGGTATATATAGAATGGTACCTATCTATACCTATAAGTAGAAATTCATACAGAAGTATTACACAAACATACACGTAAAATTAAAAAGTATTAGCCTGTAATGTTCCACTGCTGAGCATAGGCCTCTCGTCTCACCGAAGATATCAGTACAGTGAGCGGATGTCGTAATTACCACGCTTGCTGATGGGCGTGGGTGATCCCAAACCCGAGCCATGGTTGAAAACTAGGTAACATGTTTTCGTTTGACCTGGGCATTGAACCTGCGACCTGTCTTACTTAGCATAATTATGTCACGAATAATAATTAAACTTAAAATGATTTTATGATATTTTTTGTATGTTCTATTCAATATCAAAATGATGGAACAAAGTAAATACATATTATGAAGATACAATTACTAACCAGAGTTAAAGGCAGTAATGATCACAAATCACAGGACACAATATTTTTTTAAATACATTTTGAAAATACTTATTAAAATAATATGACTCCATCTATTGCAATTTTCCGTAACTACGTACAAACGAGCACGTTACGCCATCTGTGATTGGTAAGCGGAACTGAATTTACAACCCTAGTTACAAGGGGTTGCAAAATAAAATATCTGCAAATCGGCGCCACTTTCGTACTTTTACGAATTTTGTATGGTATTGTTAATAGTATAATTTATTTGAAGTTTTTTAGTAGAATTTTGTATGCAATCAATGACAATGGTACAAATCCATTAAAGCTATTTAATCTAATTGGTTTAGACTTCACTTGTTTCAAATAGAGAAGATCTAAAAAGAAACTAATTGTTCCAATAGGACATTGTACCACCTAGATTTATCATATTTTTTCCCAAATAATAATGTATTCAAAATCGTTTCATAAAGGATGAGATACCATACTAAAATAAAAATTAAATATTCGAATTGCGGAGGATATCCATTTTAATTTTTTAATGGTGAAAATTCCTTAAGTATCTTTGTAGATTAATAGCAATCACAAACAAGTCTAGCACCACTTACGTCAACCTAAGGCCTCTTCCTATTTAAGCGTATTTGGTCGTACGTCTACGCGCTACAGTAGTGTGTCGGCGTCCGCTAGCTCGAATGTTCTTTTGTTTTTCATTCAAAACGAACGTAACAGGACGACTAACAGTAAAGTAATAGCCTGTAATGTCCCACTGCTAGGCAAAGGCTTCTTATCTAACTAAAAATATCAGTACAGTGAGGAGGATTAGGCGTAATCACCACGCTTGTCCATTGCGGGTTGGTGATGTTTGAAGTATAAGAACGATGACCCGACCCATGTTTGAATTATAAGAACGACGGAAACGCTTAATTTAAAAGAGCCGTAAGCACGCCTAGCTCACCTAACTTCACGTAGCGCTCGTGGCGTAATTTAACTGAGCAGTGTTAACTCATTGCGAGTGTTAAGCAACGTGCAGCTCGGCCCCTTGGATCGGTGGCCGATACTGGCATTTCTATCAGAGCGCTACCGTGCTTCGGAGGACACGTTAAATTGTCGGTCCCGGTTGTATCAATCGTCAGTCCATGTCGGAGGCCTTTAGGTGGTCTTAAAACTCCAGGGTTGGCCACTAACCTTCTTTAACTTACTTACCTAACATCGCCAAACCTTACGCGACGTCGAATTTAAATCACAGCTATGAGTAGGAAAGTTTCGACACCAAATGGCCCCTGAGTTAAGTCTCAGAGTTTTAATACGTTTTAATGTTTGAGATTTGTGGCGGTAATGAGTTGTCATTAACTGAAGACATGAAAACTTTGAGAATTGTTTTTGGTATAAACTTTTTGTAATTAGGGATAGGGGGTTGCAGAAATGTTTTAGAGTACTGTGTAGGTATTGAGCGGTGAGTCGTTGATAGTGAGCGAGTTTATGAGCTGTTAGTAGGCACGTTTAGAAACCGAGCATCAGATTTTATTGTAGTGGAAAACTTTGTCGGAAGTTAGAAATATCTGATTTATTGAAGGTAATTAAAATAAGATCCATATTGTTCATAATTTAACGATTTGAAGTGTTCGTTCAAAGGGTTAACATTCCAAAACTTATATTTTTTCTTAGAAAAATATTTCTTTGATAACAACCTCATATTATACAATGAATAATGTAAGAGGCTGAAATACGAAACTAAAAATTATGCTGAAACTTCACGTATCTTCGCCAGATTCTGTATGAGAAGGTTAAACTTTATGAGAAAAATATCTTTGAGATGCTTTTAAACCGAAAAATGTGCTAGCATGAATGAAAAACGAAAAATATCAGTTATTTTGAGTTAATCTTGTTTACTGAATGACACTTCATTTCTAATTAACTCACTTAAAAAGAGTGAGAGATATAATTGACCTTAAGGTGAGATCGGAGATACAAGAGATACAAGGCATGACCTAAGTGACTACAATACTGATTACTTAGTATGGCCCGTCCATATTATTATATACTAAACTTAAGTGGTATATAATCAATTAATTATTCATTAATTACCTCATCTCCTAATGACACTTTAAAATCCTTCAAAATGCTCACCAACTAACTATTTATTAATCTCTACCAGTGTCGACTCCTTCGATACATCCCTATTCTGTAACGCTGCATCAAAAATACCAACAAACCAAACATTGAATTACCATCACAAGGTTACAGAATACGTAATCAAACCATCTGCACAAGGTGAGGAATTAAAACCTCTGGAGAGCCAGCCCGGTATACCACAAATCGCTTAGTGTTTCCCGTCCTCACTAATGACACGCCAATTAAAAGTTTCCACTGGCTCCCGTTGGGAACCCTGATCTGATGCTGTAAAACTGAACATCTGAACACCATAATGTAGTTTATCTGAGCGGTTTGGTTTGGCGATTACCATTTTGATGTCGCGCCAAGATGGTTGATTTTGTTTGTGGTTAGTTTTGATAAAAGTTAAGAGGTACTCGTAATGCATAATTAGAAACAAAATTGTTAGGTAGTATTTTTCGCAGTAACAGTCTCAGTACTATGAAAGCTTCGGTATAAAGTTTTCGAAGCATCATTTTTTGCAGTTACGTAGGAATGCTGTCTGGGTAAATATAGCAAAATAAATCTTTTTGTTTTAATAAGAAGGTGTATTCAGAGATTAGTCAAATATTAATATAGAAGTGTCATATTAGTACTATAGACACAAGAATATGTGGACACTTTGAATTTGAATTGCCAAACACCAATTTAAAAGTTCGTATGTACACCCATTGATATTGAATATTGACTGATGTCAACATCTATTGCTAGGAGTTATTGCTCAAGCAATAAAAGTGTAAGGTTGCTACAAAATCTGTAGCCAATAAGATTCGTAGCAAATATATTCGTAGCAGTCTAATCATAAACCACTTCGATAAGGTTCTCTTATAAAATAAATTTAATCTAAGTAGATGAAGCGTAATAATTTACCTGTTTTTTATTTTTAGTAGGTGTGTAAAAAGGACGTCACATAATAATAAAGCGGTGTTTTAAGCTTTTTTAAGCTCTCAACTGGACCCACCCTTAAATGTTAACCACGCAGCTAAGTGGATTTTCCGGTAACAGAATTTGGCTAAAGGATTCACTGTCAACCAGTTAACAACGTAGGGGTGGAATTAACGAAATAAGTAATTTAGAATAATTTAAAAGAATACACAATCCTTTAGATAGGATAAGCTTGAATACTCTATATATATAATGTATGTAACTAGCATATTGAATTTGCATGATATTCGGTTACGTAAAAAGATTGCATAGATTCGACCACTGGAAAGAAATTCATCTATAATAGCCAATTTCTTAAGTTTAAGAAGAAGATTTTTGAAGTAATAAGAATATCATTGAGGCGTAATAAAAAGTTTCTTTGGTCGATGAATTGAACTCGTTCGTTAAACAGTTCTCAAACAAAAGTAATAAGCCTATCCAAGAAAAAATGTTACTCTTACTAAATGTTGCAGAAAATCTAAAGTCTCTATTGTTCCAGAATCAAAGTCCAATAACAGGAAATAAATTTAAATGAATGAGAATCTCGAATCGATTTCTAAACCGCATCACTTCAGTGCAACCAACGAGTACCTAACTATGATGTACTAGAACTGTGGTCCAAGATAGAAGCTTTAGCGTCGAAAGAAAACTTTACAAAAGTAGATTATTGGTCATTTCTACCATCTGTGACAAGAAAAAAGGTTTGTCTTTACTTTCCTCTCACCTAATCTCATTCTATTTCTATAATATGAGGGAATGAGCTAAGAGATAGGTAGATTATGTAGATATAAAATAAATTTTGTCTTGGTGAGCATCTGCATCTTGTTCTTGCAGTTTCCTGCGATAGATTGTAGGTATGCATAACACAGTAGCACTAGGATAGAAATAGCTACCTATCAAAGAAGTGACATTTTACAAGATTTAATATTCGATTTGTAGCTGTCAACGCTTGTTGCATGGTGACCAACCTAATCTAATTCCTAAAAGAACCGTTAGTATATGCAAACTCGGACCTAGGAGGAGTTTACCTTTGCTTATTCTAACCTTACATCGCCAAAAACCCGCTTAATCTTTCAAATCACACCACACACCAAACTGAAAGCGTGGACCGCAAAACGGTTCGTTTCCACACCTCATTGCGATCGGACAACGCCATAACAAATCGCCCCATGATTATAAGACATTACAGTAATGGACACCGCGTAATTATTACTATCGGAATAGTCTGAAGCAAAAACTTAACGATATCTTATTGTTGTAATTTCTTGTTGTTCAATTAGACCGTGTAAAGGTAGAATTTCATTTGTTTTAATTAGATTGTTATCAATGCTAGATGAAAGTTCAGGAACTCACGAAGAATATTTTTCTTTTGTGGAAGTGTTGCACAAATGCTATAATAGATACCAAAAAGAAATAAGGTAGCCTTTCTGATACTTCCTGTTTAGAATAACATTTATAAATTATTTTCTAGAAAATTCAAAAGCTTTGGTGAAAGTAAAAATGCCTTTAAGTCATACAGTTTGTAGGTATTGAAGTCTTGCAATCGGTATTCATTATGTAAAGTTTTTTATGAATGATACATTTTAATCCATCTCCAATACTCTACCTCCAAAGGTTAAACTCTTAAACAATGCGCACTAATTTAAGCTCTAACATAAAAAGGAAAAAAACAAGAAGATGGATAACTTCATTATATTCATGTCATGACATTCGCAATAATAACACAAAATTGGTTATTTTCCATAAATTATGTTAATGAAAAAATTTATAAACATTTTCATTTGTAGATAATTCGCTCTAAATTGCGAAAGAAATATTTTAAAATTGCTTTATTCCTGTCTCAATTACCGACAGTATTATGCCGATAATAATATTGAATAGAAAATGTGCGCTTCTTTAGAGCGCTACTGATGCTTAAAGACATCATCATCACTCTTTTAATAATATTATTAATGAAGTTTAAAACTTTTTCTGTCCCTTTGAAAAACTCATTTGCTATAACATGTGATTCTACCTTATTCGAACAATATGTTCCCAGTCGGGCGAAACCATGTTTCCTACTTTTCAAACATGGCTCGGGTTTGTAATCACCAACGAGCAATGGCAAGCTTGGTGATAACGCCTAATCCTCCTACCTATTCTGATATCTTCTTCTTCCTGATATCTTCAGTGAGATGAGAGGCCTTTGCTCAGCAGTTGTGATATTACAGGCTAATACTTTTGTTTTTATTCTTACAATGCTAGATACCTACTTCTGTATATGTCGCTGGCAAAAATAATGTATTTAATTGATCTAGACACGATATGGACGGATATAGATTACATTATCTTGATGAAGATTAGCACACACGTCCAATCTTTGCTATTTTCGCGTTCTTTTGAACACACCAGCACAAGGTTTGTAACCCTTGGCAGTGTAAACAGATGCCTAACTATGTGCTGAAACTAAGGTTCAAAACGACTGAAATAGTTTTGAATTGAAACGCACGGATATACTTCGCTTTTTATCATGAGATAATTAAAAGGACTTTTGATGGCACAGGAACCATGCTAGCTTGTCACATATTAATATTTTTACCTAACGTTTTAAATCAAAATGATCCGTATTCGCTTAAACCTAAGAAACCAGACAAAAATACCATTAACTACTTCCGTAAACCAGAACTGAAAAGAGAAACATAACCTTCGACCTTTCCATTTCCATTTAGAAATGCGTATCGCAGTGCGTGTCATACATAGATACATATACTCAAATTACAGTAAAAGTTGATGTTAATGACTTTAAGGTACCTACCATTGGCTCCCACTAATGATCTTACGGGCCCAGCCCACTTTTTTACCGACATTTTAGGTAATTTATGTTGTTCTACACAAATGGACGTAAAAAACTATGAAATTAATATTAACTGTTCGTTTGTAACGCAGATAGTTCCTTGATTTGCTGTGTCATTTTAATGTGCGTTAATTAAATGAATCATGCCTTTTAATTTGGTTTTAATTGAAAGCGATGCTCTTTTGTTTTTGCTAGAACGGTGTGTCAAATTGGTTTGGGTGTAATTTTAGAAGCAAAAAGTATAAAAAGTTAGTAAATCCTAGTTCAGACAGTTTTTTGGTCTATGAAAATGTATGAAGGAGCATACACCAGACTCAAGACTTCTAACATACTTTTTTGTATTTAATACTAAATGACGGTAGTGGCAACTGTTACCTCGAGATATAAACTAAACTGTGTCATGAAATACGGTCCGGACTACGACAAAACTATCATGCGTTAGGTTAGTGATCCTTAAAGGACCTTAATGATCCTAAAAGGACGCGGTACTCAGTTGACAAAATCTAAAGTTTTCTTCAAGGAAAAAACGATTCCCATAACCCAGATACACTAAATACCTGAGTATTTTTCCATTTCGAGTCATCGCCCACCTAAATCGTGTATAGAAGCAATTGTTTCACTGTCATTCTGATTGGACACGCATTCTGAATGATTAGTCACCGTCACCCGAATCGGTAGTGGACTTTCTAATATATTTAATGTGTTTCAAAGGATATTTTGTAATGGTCATAGTTAGTTGATTCTGAATAATTAGAAAGTATTCGGTAGCTTTAAGGTCTTGAGCATTTTAAATGCTATGACTTCAAGAAATGTCATATCTATTGTTGGTGGTGTACGTGTAGTGTAGTTCCTGCCTGCCTACGAGGGGTTTCTTTCTTGAATCAAACACCAACTTTCCAATAAACAAATAAGACTTCTTTATTCTGATTCTGTGTATTCTTCCAGATTTCTTGAGCAAGCTGCGAGCACCGTTGTTGGTCCACTTTTACTGGCGAAATGCGCCTCAATATATACACAAATAGTGCCCGCAACTTGCTGTACATACAATGATTAAATTAACACGCGCGAGTGAGCGAGATAGCGCTATACAAATTAAAAGAGAGAATCTAAGCTAAACTGACTACGGGGTTTATTTACAATAGTTTTACAATATTTACAAGGGGGTTTAATGAGAGGGTTCGTCGTCCGCAACAGTCTCCCCCCGGCGCAGGTCCCCGCAGCCTTTCTCCACCGGCAGGACGACTAGACGCCTGATAGGGCGTCTAAAAATGCCACCCTTTGTCCACACATCCACGCTTCGCACAACACCGTCCGGGCCCGGATACGTCTCCATGACTTTTCCTAATGGCCATACGTTCCTGGGCAGCGTTCCGTCTACGATTAGGACGATTGTTCCCGGCGTGATGTTCCCGGTGTCTCGATGTAACTCTCCTCGCGCTGTCAATGTCGGCAGGTACTCCCGCGTCCATCGCCTCCAATACTCGTCGGCCAACCCCTGGGCGGCTTTCCACACCTGCCTGTTCGCCGAGTCGTATGTTCCAATGTGAGGCATTCCGTTTGCAGTACCCAACAAGAAATGGTTGGGGGTCAGTGCCTCGGGATCGTCGGGACTCACTGACACGTGAGTCAATGGTCGCGCGTTCATCGTGTATTCGATCTCGGCGGCCAATGTTGACAGTACCTCCTCCCGTACAGTTTTTCTGTTGAGAATAGTGTTCAGAGATGATTTGAACGTCCTTATCAATCTCTCCCACGCGCCTCCTTGATTAGGCGCCCCCGGGTCAATGAACTTCCAGCTAATTCTCTTTTTGAGGTAAAAATCTCTATTTGTAGGCTTCCAAGCCTCTAGTGCCTTTCTAAGTTCCTTGATAATATCTCTCGCTAATCGGGCGCCGATCAAACTCGCTTGTAACTCCATACGCGGTATACTTTGAGCTTTCATTGGTGCCACCTTTGCTTTTGCCGCAATCAGGGACACCTCGATTGTGCCGTCACGCTTCTTGAAACGCCAATATGCGACGGCGGCGTAAGCTAGCTCGCTGGCGTCACAGAATACGTGTAGTTGCCTCTGCTGTGCTCTCCCAGTTTGATAACAGCGCGGTATACGTAGACGCTCGATGTACTCGCGGTCGGCTTGCCATTGGTTGAAAACTTCACATACTTCAGGGGGCAGTTTTTCATCCCACCCAAGTTTCAGGCGCCATAAACCTTGAAGTATAATCTTCGCCGTGATCGTATACGGGCTTATCAATCCCAGCGGGTCGAACAGAGACATGACGGTACTTAGAGCCTCGCGTTTGGTGGGCTCTCGTCTTCCAGTTTTGACGTCATCGGGTACTCTATGCAAAGCAGTGTTAAAACTCAACTCGTCGGTATCTGGTAGCCACAGTATTCCCAGCGTTTTCCCATATGGGTGCGCGTTCGCTCCCAGCTCCTTTGGAGTTCGTGCTCGGCTATCTGATGAGATATCTCGCAATAAATTAGGTCGGTTTGAGTCCCAGCCGGCTAACTCGAAACCTCCTCTATGATGTACTTCGATTACTTCGGCCATTGTTCGCGCTGCGGTTTTCTCGTCGTCAAAACTTTCAACCCAGTCGTCCATGTAGTGGCTTGACGTGATTGACGTGTAGGCGAGGGGATGACTTTCCTTGTTGTCCTCCGCGTTTTTGTTGCGCACGCTGTGTGCTAAAAACGGCGAACTTCTCGCTCCGAATATCATCGAGTTCATCTCATATTTGCGTGGCGGGTTCTGGCGGTCTTCTCCGCGCCACAGAAAACGCTGCGCCACGCGATCTTCCTTTCTGATTTTCACCCTCAGAAACATCTCCCTTATGTCGGCTGTCACGGCTACGGGCCCCTCGCGGAATCTGAACAGTATCCCGTGCAACGTTTGAAGCAGGTCCGGTCCGTCTAACAGCATATCGTTCAAACAAACTCCATTCGCTTTCGCCGCCGCGTCGAACACCATACGTACTTTACCCGGCTTGTTCGGGTTTGTTACTGCGAAGTGAGGTAAATACCAATTCCGTGCATTTCCTTCCTCGGGGTTATCGCATAGCGAGGCGTAACCTTTTTCCAGTAAACTCTCAACCTGTGCGGTGTATGCGGTCTTGAATGCTTCTGAACGATCCATTTTTCTTTCAATTCCTTTCAAGCGAGTCCACGCCATATTATAACTCGGTGGTAGTATGACGTCATCGCTCTTCCATGGTAAACCAACCTCGTACTGCTCCCCGGTGCGGCGTACGGTGGCTTCAAATATCGTCAGCGCGCGCTTGTCATTTGCTGACGGTCTCGATTGCAATGTTATCCCTATTGAATCGATGTCGAAGTGCGCCTTTACTAGCTCGTGTAAATCCACTCTTGGCTCGCTGACGTGATAAATCTGCTCGTTCTTGACTACGTGGCGGGGCGCCGCCCCGTGTATCGTCCACCCCAGTTCTGTGAGCGATGCAGCGGGTTCGTTCCTCGGCCCGGCCATTAACTTGCGCGTGACTATGAGATGCCAGTTGTCTGCTCCAATCAGAATCTGTGGCTTGACATTCTCGTAACAAATGTCCTCGATAGGCAGTCCTCGCAAGTGCGGTCTGTTGAGCGATTCCTTATTAATGGACTGACTTCCCAAAACGAGATTACCGACGGTCCGCGCAGTCATGCGGTGGTAGGTATCTTGTTGTCGTCCTTTAATATCCAATTGTACTACGCGGCTCGCCGGCTCCTTTTGTTGTGAGGTAACGCTACATATATTTAGGCATCTCTGCGGCCCGCTGGCTCCCAAGCTTTGCGCCAACTTCTCATTTATGAGCGTAATCGTCGATCCCTCATCCAACAACGCGTAGGTTTCCAATTCAACGGTATCTGTCTTTAGAGTTACCGGACAAATCTTCAATAGAGCTCTCCCAAACGTATTCGAACCCTTGAAGTTAACGGCGGACACGGTGACTCGCTCACTAGCCTCCTTGTTGCTATCGCTATGCAACAATGTGTGATGAGTTCTCTTACACCCGTCGATTCCGCATTTTCGTGCATTCGTGCACTTATCGCGCCGATGTTTACTTCGAAGGCACTGATAACACATGCGCGCTTCCCTTGCCCACTCCCAACGTTCACTAGTGGGCATCGCTATCAGCTTGTGGCACTTCGTTGTAACGTGTTTCTCGCCGCAGCAGTAACAAACTTCGTCTCTAATCGCTTCGCTATCCATAGTGACGAAAACTGCGGCTGACTTCTTGTTAACTTTGACCCGCCTGTCCAATGTTGGCCGCTCCATACATGTAGGCTGCGTGTCCGGTTCATGCAGGAAACGTAATCCTCTGTCTCCCTCTCGCATGAGAAAGCGAGCCAAAGTTATCATTTGCGGCTCCCGTGCGCGTCCTCGTTCCGCTGCAAAATCGCACCAGCGTCGGCGGGTGCTATAATCCAGTTTCTCTAATGTGTGGCGAATCAAGTACTCGTTCGTTAACATTGATTCATTACCCAAACATTCCAATGCGGTAACGATGTTCTGTATTTTCAACGCGAAACGGTTCATCTCTTTAGCCGTGTTGCCCACGCGTGGCATTTTCTTCAAACTGTTGATAGTTTGATCCATAATGATCTCTGGACGCCCAAAACATTGCTCCAGAGTTGACATTATCTGGTCTGGGTTCGCGGCTACGTGTAATAGTTGAGCAACGGCGTGATGCGCCTCCCCCCGTAGACTATTCCTCAGCCGACACAAGTTCTCAGTAGGCGTGAAGTTATAGATGGCGGTGCTCTCCTCCATTGCAGCTTTGAACGGCAACCATTCATTCAGGGCTCCCGAAAATGATGGTAGATCTTGCGCTTGTCGTGACGGCCGATTGTTGTGCGTCATACGCTCCAAACGATCGGCTAATCGATCAATCCCGTCCCGGCTGTGCGATCGCCTGTGACGCCGCGGTTCCCTTTCTCGGCTCGGAGTCCGGTTACGCGTAGTTCGATGGTCGATAACCCCTCCACAGCTAGGTGATCTGTCTTGACGTGTGCGCTCCTGTCTTCCATCAGTGTATCTCCTCATCGGAGGAAAATACTCCTTATTGCGCTCCCCCCGTGCAACAAAATGTTCCCTGCGGGCACGGGGCGCGCTCCGGTGCATCCATTCATCGACGCGCTGTTGTGTATCGCTGTTTCTGTCTGACCCGGCGCGGCTATCTCTGTCTGTCTCATCTCGAATTATCGCAACTTCAGCTGCCAGCTTTTTGCGTACGAGTGATGCCTCGACTTCCATTTGCTGCCTCCGTATCCTCGCTAGTCTCTCCTCAGCTTCGTACTCCGCTTGTCGAATGCGCGCCGTTGCACTTGTGTTTGATCTCACAGTTTGGATTGAGGGCGCTCGTCGTCTCTCGGTGACCTCTTGTTGCGGCTGGTCCTCTTCATGCTGTGCTCGATCTGTGGTGAACGGCCTCGACGTACCAAGCCCGGTCGGCATTGTGGTCGGCGGTGGACGGTGCTGTTCCGTGGACGTGGATGGTGGTGGCTGTGTGGTGGATGGCGTCGATGACGCCGCAGTCCGCTGCCTCGTTCGTGGTGGGCTCCTCGTTGTGGGCATAATTGGCACTTGACGCCCCTAACAGTCCCTAACGTTCCCTAACAGTCCCTATTCCCTAACAGTCCGTCAGGAGGGCCCGGGGTGAGCCGGGATATGCTCCTTCAGGGATGGAATGCGGGGGGATGAGGTAGGGGGGGTCTGCCCAGCAGTGGTCTATACAAGGATCGAGGTGCTAAATGTCCGGCTGGAATGTCCGGACACAGTCAGCAGTGCCTACAGTCCGGCCCTCGACCCAGGCTATAAACGTACTGGCGTCAGGTGCTGTTCAACCTGTTCAGGTTGGTGGCGCCGCACAACACCACACCGTCTGGGTAGACGTTAACCCAAAGTACCACCCCGTTTGACACCGTTAGGTGGAGTAGTACTCGGGCCGCGTAACACGCGTTATTGAAGCGACGTCTTGTCCTCGTTGACTCAGTCAGCTTCCCGATGATGCTTCAATCGCCCAGCTGCTCTCAATCCTCCTTGGAATATCTTCTTAAAACAACCCAGCGCCTCCTGTTCGAAGATATTTCTTCTTATAACGCCCGGCTGCGCCTCTTCACTGGAACCTCGACCCGTGTAGCGGGGCCGTGACGTCACACGCCAGTGGAGTGACAATTACGTTCACTAGGGTATGACGGCACCACTAGTGACGTAATGCTGGAGCTGTTCTGCAGATCTTCAAGTCTTCACGGATTCTTGTCTTGCTATCCGGCTCGAAGGACCATAAACTGTTGGTGGTGTACGTGTAGTGTAGTTCCTGCCTGCCTACGAGGGGTTTCTTTCTTGAATCAAACACCAACTTTCCAATAAACAAATAAGACTTCTTTATTCTGATTCTGTGTATTCTTCCAGATTTCTTGAGCAAGCTGCGAGCACCGTTGTTGGTCCACTTTTACTGGCGAAATGCGCCTCAATATATACACAAATAGTGCCCGCAACTTGCTGTACATACAATGATTAAATTAACACGCGCGAGTGAGCGAGATAGCGCTATACAAATTAAAAGAGAGAATCTAAGCTAAACTGACTACGGGGTTTATTTACAATAGTTTTACAATATTTACAAGGGGGTTTAATGAGAGGGTTCGTCGTCCGCAACATCTATAAAGATATTATTAAGAGGTAGAGTTTCTGACTTTGTTTGTGAAGACTAATTTCAGAAACCATAAAACCGATTTGAATAATTCTTTTTGTGATGAATTGTTTGATTCAACGGGAAGGTTATAGGCTATTTTTCATCCCGAAATTCCTATGGGAACTGGCATAACGCGGGAAAAACCGCGGGGCCCTGCTTGTTATATATTCTCGTTTAAGTTGAGTACTTCTTTATCTATACAAATTCTATGGAGCAGAAGACTTTGTTTTATTAATCTTGAAATAAATGTTTTTATATGAGTTTCATTGAGCAAGGTAACCAAATACATAATTATATTGTGTAATGTTTTTACTTTGATACCTTTGATACTTGAATGACTGTTCATATCCTAGCTCTTGAGTATGATATTGGTGACGTATAAACACAGGGTATGATCACTTGTCATAGTTCACCTTTTTCTATGACTAAAGTCTATGGCTAAAAGTTCAAAAGGTTCAAAAGGCTAAGTTCAAAAGGTGATAAGTGATAAAAGTTCCCCGTAAACGGCGAAAATGAAGCCATCACCATGCAAACCTGAAAAGGATATAACCGCCAAATGACGTAATAATATCCCATTACATGATAACCTGATGCTGTATTGATGATTTTATTTTCTCGTAATTTGTTTCTTACGGGACTTGAACTTTAACTCAGTTTAAAACCTAACACTGAACGCCCATTTACTCTTTAAGCCAACTCTGATGGTTATGTGCTTGCGTTTTAAATGTAAGCTTGTTGAAGATTTAGACAGGGCGTTCAATATTGACTTTATAATGTGTTATATGTTTGTCTTTTCAGACAAAATGGTAAATCTTTCATTAGAAGTGTTTTAGGAATATATTTTTCTCACAGATCCCGGTAAAAAATATGACCAAATATATTACACATTAAATTAGGTTGTGAAGTTAATAATTACCACTTCGTTCCAAATGCCTTGTATATATATAATCTCAACCTCGCAGCTTTATTTAGTCCATCAATCTTGTCTAGATTTGTTAGATTATATCGTTCAAACCTTGTCTTGATAACGAAAAACATTTCAAAATCGAAATCACCTAAATCGGCCAAGCCTTTCTCAAGTTTCAGCGATACAAACGAACCTCGGTTGATTTTTATAAGAAGAAGGAAAATTAGAAGATTTTATACCAAATATTTCTTCAAGCTCAAAATTCAAATTCCAACTACCCAATTCTCACGGCCTGTCTCGCTATTGGTAGCTCTTCGTGGACCGCCAGTGCACCCTCGCCCGATCCCAACTCCTATACATCACATCTTACCCACGCTTGATGAGAAGATGATGACCGTAATTTGCGACGCACCAAGACGTCTATGTCTCGTGTTTTTTCACTCCACTCAGGTATCACCCAAGTACAAAATTACAAGTAATTTATCGCAAGCAACGTTGCGGTGTTTCGAGTATATTTTAAAATCATGAATGTTTGATAATCTTTTGGTATATGATGACAATGTCGGTGTTGTAATGTTGTGTTGGAAATATTTTAGCTTGTTTGCTGAGGAAGATGGATTTGCAGTTGTTTGAGGTCTATTTGTGGAGGATTCTTGATGTTCTTTTTTTGCAAATCGTTTGTCTAGCGCTTGGTTATCACAAAATTAAGGAATATGCGTCAACTGTTCATTAAGGACCTTCGAAGAACGTCTAAAACCTCCCATAATCAGCTAATTTTTTTACGTTTATCAAGTAGGTACTTCATTGGGCACAGGAACGCGCTCGTTAAGCAGTCGGTCTCTGTTGTTTCAATTATTAAACCATGTGGGAGGCCTTTAAGCGGTCTAAAAACTCCGACATCAGGATTGGCTACTAGCCTACTCAAAATGGATGAATAAATTGAAATCAAAGCTTCCAAAAAAGATAAATGAACATTAAAATATAAATAACAATTGTGTCCAAACAAAATGTCCGGAATCCTACCAACTGTTTATTTTACCTTTATTCCGATTCCGACATGCCGATTTCGTGGTTTTATACTATACAGCGTTTACCATAATGACCATCGTAAGGTAAAAAGTGTTACGAGCAACATTGAAACTTATAGTTGACTGTGTAAAGTCGTATTTTCTTTTGTTTTGATGCATTAACGATATTTTAATTGAGTCGGTCCTGACATGGAGTAATGATTGGATGTAACATCGATTTATTTTGAGTTCTCGTTTGTGATTGGCGGTCCCGATAACTTTGGCTCTATCAGTTAATGTTTTTATAATAGCTGGATAGTGATTTCCATGATATTGTACATAATGAGGTAATGGAAACTTGATGATCGTTCGAAAATTGTACGCATTTTCTTTTTGGTACGACAACAAAATTGTTTGATATGAACTGAATTCGGAAACAGAAATGGCTTATATATAAGGACACATCATTTTAGACATGGATTCAAGTACTCAAAATAGAATCCTCTTTATATTTAAAATATATAAAAAACCACGGTGACTATTCAATTAGATGTGAAGTTTTCTTTTGGTACCGACTAAAAAGCTTTTATTTGCAATGATTTTCAGTATTTTCTATCAATATTCAAAATGTCTATTACTTTCCCAATATTTTGTTGAATTATTTGAAGAAGGAGTGTGTTTGGCCCCTTAATCCCAGGAGATTCGGCCAGATTCGGCCCTAATGAGCTTCTTCCTGACAAATGGGTGTTAGTCCCGCCCTCTATCGGTGATCAGCGAACTATCTCAACTTTGTACTTACACCGCTTTGTTTCTCCTTGACACGCATTTTAGGGGTAGAATTTTTAGCTTTTTTGATTTATGTTTTGTTTTCAATCTTTCGGATCTTTTAGTTTTCAGTGATAAAAATGTTGGGAAAAAAATGTAATTAAATTCTCTCTCCATCTCTCTCAATTTTAAGGCAATCCAGTTAAAATATTAAACTGTGCCATAAATACATTATCTAGTAAGAAGTGCTGAACCTGCACTATGTGTTTAACATATTCCAACGTTAATTGCTTTGCTTTCGCAATAAAATCAATTAAAACCCATTCAAAGTTCAAGGCTAAGAACAAATAACCTTATTTTGATACGCAGCATCATTCCACGTAACTCCAAAGTTAAATTGCCAACATCATTTAGCACGTGAGAGGCCGCGAAAATCTTAATTAACAGACAGACAAAAGCCATTTATCTTCTTGTTATGTGATAAGAAACCCTCTTCAGGTAACTTCAGGTGATGATGGGAGTTTCATTGGATTGATTGATATGTTTTTGAAATGATCTTTCGATCTTTGCGGTTTGGTTTTGATCTTGCTTCTTAGTATAACGCTGATGGGACCACAGTTGGTATGATTTTAAGTGAGTTTGTAGAATAGCTTATGGACCCATAGTTGTTCTGTGGAGTAATTTAAAGAAAATGGGGAATAATTTTAGAAAATATTTTTATTATTTATTCATAACTATTCTTGGAACAGAGTCAAAAATAACGTTTTGTTTAATTTGTATTCACTGTCAGCGGAAGATATTGTAAACAACGGACAATTACACTCCACCAGGAAGTTCAAAAAACATCGTTCGTCTACAGAAATAAACAACATTTTAACACCAACAAAGATGTGTGATGTAATGAAAAATTACAATAAAAACATTACTTGCCAAAATTAGTCGAGTAACATTAGGGTGCTCTATAATTAAACATCAATACCGTTACAAAAAGTAAATAAACAGGGTATATAGAGGGGTTGGGTGGGGAAGGGGGGGGGGTGAGTCTCGACTATGACTAATGTCTCGCGATCCGTCAATGTCATTCGCGGGCAGAGGGGGCGCCACTTTCGAACAGGGTCGGAGTAGGTTGGATATGCTTCGGAATTACATTTGCTGTATTTGGGTCGTATTTTCGTTATAATTATTAGCTGCCTTAATGTGGTTTAACGGAGTTTGCTTGATATATAGAATGGTTAAATGCTTGCTTGGCTTTTAATTAAATTTTCACAAGTATTAGTTGAAAAAGATTTGCTTTTAATTATCTATGAACCAAACCATAGTACTTTGTCGAAATTATTATCGTCGAGGGTACGATTAGGTAAGCAAATGATATGTATAGAAATACAGCTGGAAAACCATAAGAACCTACTATACTTTGGGTACAAAATTGAAATTCACATGCCCAAAATTACACCAATAACCTAAAATATTTTCTTCATCTAAACGAGTTTGTCGGCCATTTTAAAAAAATCTTAAAAAGTTCTTTAAAAAATTCCTCCCTGTATCCTTTCTGGGTCTTTTGAAATTGGTTTCCTGGAGGACATTGGAGTTACAATGCGACACATCCCCGTCTCTGGGGCATACCGCGGGCACAATTAGATAAATACGAGAAAAAATACACCATGAAACCGGATTTAGAAGAATTTGATGAAATTGGACCAAAGGATAATGTCCAATATTAGTTTGTTGATCTTTTATGTAAGTACAAAATTTAGTTCTGGGTCGATGGTATTTTGGGATTAGAGAATCTGTCATGTTTTTCTAGGTACTTTGTATCAAACATCCACATCTGCTGTCATGAATTTTTATCCCAATTTTATATACTTAGTTTAAAAATTATGGTTTTTGCTAAAAAATGTACAATGTTTTAGTAAAAAATAGTAGTAGTAGCAGTAGCAGTATGGACTGTTACTATCATTTTCAAAGTTTTGTTTGCAAACTACAAGACTTTTTAACGAACATTAAAAATGTCTGTAATTGATATTCATTTGGACAGTTTTTTCTAAAGGAGAGATAAACACTAGATTTCAGTATAAAACAATATGATGATAAGTGTTCATGCCCTGTCTATCGAAAAATGTACTGGTGATTAGAGAACCAAAATGTTTCGTTCAATCGTAGAAGCTAAGAACTTGGTCTATGATAGATAAGCACATTCATATTTCCCGACCCCTTCTATTTTAATTAGGCATACTATTAATTAATCAAAAAAGATAATATAGAACAAACATGTTCACAATAATATAAATAAATTAAATTAATTAATATCGTAGCGCAAATACGGCAAGTTTTAATTCAATACCCATTGAGAGAAAACTTTGATGATCGAAAATCAACCAACAAACATTCTTTTAAGTCACATTTTTCATTGTGAAAATATTTTCGGAAGCTCTCAAAATGAGATTTTGAGTGGGTAAGCTCTAAAGGACTTTATTGTTTGATATTTAAGAGCTGATATCGCTTAATTTGGCTATGGGAGAAATTTTTGGAATCTGATCAGAGGCAGGTGTTGTAAAATGGAGCTAATTTATATGTGTTTAAGGATCGATTTCGCTGTTGAAAATTTGTGTTTTCTGCCCCCGGACCTCAGGACAGGCCCTTAAACAAATGACGTAGCATTTGTCCGTATGATGGCGCGGGCGTCGGAGAGAATGAATTTAAATTATCATTCCGAGTTACCAACATACACATAGAGTATCCAAAATTGGGGATGTGTGGGTGCCACTTCTGTACCTATTGAAAATGGCAATCCTATTAGTCTCACGTCGGATTAACTACTGAAAATTATGACAAACCATACATGATGAATGATCGACTATTAATTTAGGACTTTTTCGTTTCAATAATTAAAACTTTGATTGATTTGTACCAAATGGTTTATCTTTACACCTACACATAACACACAATTAGAATTCCCAGCAATAAATATAACTAAACCTAACCTAACAAAAACTGAACTAAACAAATATAAGTATCTACCTAATAAGTTCAAGCAAAAGTCTTAATAATACCTATTTTTTGAGATCACGTATCTCTCATTGTTTGATTTTTTCTTTCAATTCCTTTTAGAAGAAGGAAATTGAGTAATGGAGGCGTCACAGATGGCATCATGGTAGATTGATAACGTGGGATGAGCCGAGCGTTCTATTGTGCGGGGATCCGTACTTCCGAATACGAACATCTTAAAGACTTCCTTGAGTGTAGTGAGGTTTATAAACTTGTATAGGGGATGATGAGAACTGAAAATACATATTAAAATATGAAGAAAAAATATTTTTGAGCAATTTTGTGGTAGAATCTGTTGTTGGAGAATTGAAATTGGTTGTAAGCTTTTCACAAGGTGTAAAGATTGAAGCTACCAAGAAACTTGTACTGTCATATAAGCAATAAGTAGCTAGTAGGACACTGCAGAGCAAAGACTTCTCAATACGAACTTTATTATGAAGAACTAGTCAGAAATCATCTACAAAGTATATGTATAGTAATACTACAAAGTCCACAATTTCAGCGCGAATAAAATCTCAATCAACAACAAACATCCACACCACTAAGTGCGTAGACAAATGACAATAGCTTCAAAAGAACAAGTTTCCCAACTGAACGTATGTCAGAAAACAATCCGGCTTGTGTCTCAGAAAAAAAAACAATAGAATCGTGATGAAGACGTAGCTATTGTAAGGAACGAGCAAGCAATATTTCACAGCTTTGTCTGCCTCAGTGCCCGATTAATTCTAGATATCTCCATTTGAACTCACGAAATGTGATGAAACCTTTTTTGATTCGGAGTTGCATGTATGAAATATAAAGTGCTTTCTAATGTGGGATGGCTTTGATTGCGATATGTCTTTGTCCTTTCTTGAAGGTTTTGTCGTGGAAATGTTTGTGTTGTTTGAAGATATGTAATTTTCTATTGCAAAAGAATACTATGGGGGTTGTTTTTATGTCTATAAGGATCTTGCTCGTATAATATTTATAATTTCAGTAGTAAAATGAAGTTGGAAGTTGGTTAGTAAAACGGAGTTGTGACTATATTTCCCCACTGCAGAGCTAAGACCATCCAACAAAGTGAACAGAAATTTACACCATCTTAAAATTTCCAATAACATTTTCCAGATTTTCGTCCAGTGCTATAAACCACTATAAAATTTCCACAAACACAATCATAATCTATATAAGTCAAAGGTTATAAATAACAGTACATCTCATCGCGACATTAATGCTCACCTACTTTAGAAAGCAAGCATTATGCAAATAGACTAAATTGAATTACCGGAGTTAAATGTCGTATAAGATAAAAACGACTCGGCAATCTACAACCGAATGAGGAACGCCATTAACATATTATTCAAACCTTATTGAATATTTATATAGTGGTCCCTTCACCGGCTTCACTTAGGCTTGTAACCTTAATGGTATCTATATTTTGTTTGCGGGTCAGAATATAAACAAAAAAAATCATCGAAGGCGTAGTTTTGGTCGTGAGAATGGAACACCTTTGGCTATTAGCATTTTGTGTTGATAAGGTGTTAATGTAAGGTGTATTAGAATCGTAGATATAATTTAAATTCGTTGGTTTATCCCTACTTCCCTACTTGAATGTTAACACGAGAGTAACTCTGTATGTCTTTTACACTTTGACACTTAAAATGACATTTGATACTGAGATCCATTAGAGATTACCAGACCAATCGATCGATCCTGAATCGACGGCATCGCCCTTTGAGACATGAATTACTTTTTATATCAAACCCACCAAAACATTTATTTAGTATAGCTATTTTGTTATGTACTTGGTTTGCTACTGACCTACTCGGTCTTATTCAAAGAATTTCCTGATTGCAAAATGTATTGATAGTAAAGCGTCGATAAAATGGTTATCTAAAGGCAATTACCGCGTATTCATTAAGTATCAGATCAAAGGCATACACCTACTTCGCCCACAAGGAGGCGTGCAATTAAATTTCATGCCATCCATAAAAGGCAACTTATTAAAAACCCATCCAATCTTTTACTGCCTCACTGGATGCGAGTCTTTTGGGCTTGTTCCACTTGGAACTATGTAATATTTCAAGTTTCGTATTGGAGGGAAATCGAATAAGATTGACAAAGTCACAGATGTGAAACTGATTTTAAAAGTTAATCATCTAACTGTTTGTTATTATATGCTTAACTAGCATCCAGCTTTGTTTCAGTTTATGAAAACCACACGAGATCGCCATTTTCTACTTGCAAAGTCAATTCAAGCTGTTTTAGCTAAATGTTTGAAATCGGATTGAAAGTTACGAAGTTTCTTATACATTGTATTGGTCCACCTAAGCATTATTGATGCGTTCTATTAAACTCGCCAGATTCAGACAACATTAATACACTATATATATTTGATTTTAAACAGGAATTTAAGTACGTGTATGTAACCCGTGTATATCGCCCATTTGAAGTAAGTTACAATATGTTTAAAGACAAATCTTCTTAAGAAAACAAACATGAACTCCCTTACCCAACGTACAGCCCGAAGTAGAAGAGCCACGGGGAATATCCCTCCATCCTTTACTCGGAGTGGGTCGAGTAGCTCCGGGGTACGCGAGTATCAGAAAAAATATCTGAAATAAATTAAAATTGTTAGTGTTTGCTTAAAAATTTGTGCGTAAAAGTTGATGCAGTGTTTGTAAAAAAGTAGTGTTACCATGAGAGAATTACATATAAATGTATGGATGTAAAATGATACACAGTATGTCAAATTTTGAACTTTGTTTTAAGAATTCGGCGGCTTGTTGTCAACTCGCTTAGTGACAGAGATGTTAGTGTTGACATTTGATATTCAGTAGAATTTTCATTGTTTTGTTTTTAATTAAAAAAACATAATTCCATACAATTATCTCAAAGTAATGATATTTTTTCTTTGCATTTTAATTATAAAGGTATAATTTACAATATAAGAAAAATAAATATTATTTATGATGCAAACGTAAAACAATAGACCAATAGACAACCTCATTAAAACTACTTATAAAAGCTTCAATAATTTGAAATCAATCCATAAACAAGCAAGAGTACGCCATAAATATTTGTGTACATAAATGAATAAGTTCCATATAATATGTAACGTGTCCCGGATTAAAATTCAAATATTCTGACAAGTCAATCTAAATTCCCGGGCGGTCCTATCCGCCCTACGGACGGTGTCTGTCTGATCTCGAACCAGGATATGTAGAAATGTGTAGAAGGAAGTTTTAGACATTTTCACGGAGATGTTAAAGTGAAAACGGAATAAGTTTTTATTGAGTTTAATCTGAAAAGAGAGCAGACATAGAAATGTTAACGATTTTTATAAATCTAAGAAAGAAAGATAAGATTTAATATGTTTATTAAATATAAAAAAATATAATAAGTAAATGTGCTGAAATATTCAAAAACATGTCATTGCTGCTAAATAAATATCCTGTGTATTGTATTCGAATACGTTTGGTACGTATTCCTTTCAGTTTTTAGTAAAAGACATTTTAGACTGTTTTAGGTAAAGGAGTACGTAAGGTACTATCAATATGCATTTGCCATTTGTTTAAACGTTGAATATCGTGTCTTTTAGTTATCCTTACTTTATTGTATCAAATCTATATTCCTATTAAACTTCTTATAGTAGAGTAGAACGTGGAGTCAGAAAAGCCGTACAGTAATGTTCTGCTTGAATTTAGTCTGTACTGAAATGTTGCTTCTGATAATTTGTGTGTTCTATGTAAAATATATAAGACTCTCTACATAGAGTCCTTTATTGCATTTGCATACGAATTCAGTGGATGCGATTGTAATCTTGTAAATAAATTAGCTTGTTAACAGTTACAGTCAGTATTTCCATCAACGTATAAGAAAAAATAATTAGTATAGAATTTGAACTTATTAATGCTCGCAGATATAAATGACATCTACGGATCCATTAATAATTGTAAAAAACCTGAATTATACTCCTACCCATTGGACGATTCAAAACCGCTTACCTATCCAATTCCTCAACGGATATATTAATAAAATTTTAACAACAAAAACAAGTTTTAATTAAAAAAGGAACCACTTTATTAACAAAATTAAAACGTCAAAATCAAACACAAAAGACGCCATATTTGGTCGGCAGGCACGTAGTTGAACACGCACCGCTAACAGAAAATAAGGGACACACAGAAAGACAGGAAGGGCCCGTGCGAGCGAGACGGTAATAAAACAAGCTTTTGAGAAAACGAGAGGGGCATAGTGACGCGATGATTGAACGCGCCACAAGAAAAATGATCACCCGTCAACCGGCGACTGAGAGAAACTACCCCTAGCGGGCGAGACAAGGAGGCAGATAGTCTTGTTACCTGAGAGCGTAAGGGACGGCACGAACCAAAATAGGGGTGACGTACAGTGATGGATTATGCTTTTCTCTCTAAAGAAGGGAGGGGCTCACAGGTCGTTATGGAAAAAGCTGAGGGTAGTGGGGACCGACATGTGTCGGAGACGCGGACCCGGCCGATGGCGGCCCTAATTGATTCCTGTATGAATCAAAAATCATTATGAATTGTAATTAATTAGAATATTTGATTTACAGATTTTTGAATAAAAATAATATTTAATACTTACAAGAGATACTTGCTGAATATTTTTTAATGTTTCACATTAGTTTAATAATTATGGTATAAAAATAAAGTTATTAAATAATCATTATATATGTAATGAGAACAAATATAGATAGGCCTGTAATGTCCCACATACCACAGCTGGCTAAAAACCTCTCATCTCACGAACATGATAAATAACTACTCATAACAAGCGTCCCCTATTTAATAAATGACACATATCTTAACGAACAACTAGAAGGTATTTCTGGATGTTGTAAGAATGCACGCACCTAAGTACGTGCTAATACGTGCCCGGCTCGGACAGCCGATCAAATCGTCCGCATACCCAACCCTTCAAATTAAAACCACAGAGGGGCACCTAAAATGCCACTGACAGAAATGCCTTTGTCCACTTCGAAGGGCGTTTATTGTTTTATGCCTTTGTTGTGTTAAATTTAAATCCTTAATTATTCATAGGATTGTTTTGGCCCGACAATATTTTCACAATAAGCTCGGCTTTTGCAGGGAGGTAATCGGTTTGATTAATATATTGTCAAGATGAATCCAGTGTTAGATATAAATTGTTACCACAAATATTTCATTCTATTATTACGTCGCGATCTCCCTCATTGTTTTGCGAAATGTCATATCTCATGCTGTCACCTGATTGTTTAACGCAGCCTTCAATAGTCGGTGTATCTAGATGGTGAAGTTACTTGGCTGTATATTAATTTACGATTCAATTGTTTCGGGTTTCGGGAATGTTTGGACTTCTGATGTCAAAGGTAGTTGTTACTAGTAAAGGATATCTTTTTAATACAAATGATTTTACGAATAGAATCTAATATTTTAAAAGCAATCGACTCTAATCATTCCAACAAATTACTTGACATTAATAAAACTAATAATTTCAATTAAATTTATTAACATTTCCTCACATAACTTGACGTTGGCATTCCAAATGAATATAAAACAATTAATGATAAAGATATTCCGGTAACGCCGGTTTGTAAAACAAATTAATTTAGACAAGAGGAAGATGTAAAAAGTTCCAAACACCAATTACGTTTATTATACTCCATTAAATTAATCATCGGCAAAATACATTTTTCATTTGAACAAATCACCGAGAGTTTGGTACAGATGTATTTCGTACTTGATTGATAAAATTTTGATGATAGATTATTAGAATCATTCTTTATATCTACTGGTTTTGAAAACATATACATAGGAACTAATTTTAGCACGTTACTGTTCATTTTCTTCTCTATTATATTCATAGCTTCGTATTTTAACAAGCGGAACACGTCCGCGAATCCATATAAAGCACAATTAGAACTACCAACTAAAAATTCAAGCTGAAAACTCGTCATTTAGTTTGCTTCCAAAATCCTATGCACATTCACAAGTCAGAAACACAAAGATGACAACGTACATGTTGCATAATTGATTTCTCGCTTATTGTTCAGAAGTCGAGTCGTCTCATTAACGATTCAAGAGAGCAAATTATGCTACCTAATTACAAGTGAATGAGAAAAGACAAAACAGTATTTATGTTCACCGATTTATCAAACAATGCCCCGATGTTCTTCGCTCACAAGAACACAAGCCAAAAAGAGAACCTTAAAATTCGAACATAGATAAAGTATTAGCATATCTCGTAACGTCTAACCAAAGAGTAAAGACAACTTTGAAACAGCATCGCTCACGGTTCTCAATAAAACAATACACGACGTTCAAAAATATAAAGAAACAATTGCCTTTTATGTGTTTGCTAATGAGACCATTTATGATGTGTTCATAACTGAGAAGTTTGGTACGTTGGTAGGCGGACGCGCGCCGTTTCAATTAACGGAAATTGACTTATTTGGCTCAATTTAACACTGGAGGCATTCCTCCCGTAGCATTAATCTCATTTGGTATACGCTCAAACACGATTATTACTATTTTTGTTTGGATGTTAAATGATAAATTGATCTATACCAATTTTGAAGTGTGACAATGCCTAATGATACGAAACTGGCGACAAGCAATCCTTAATACACAACGCGCCATTATTTTGATGGATTCCCTGAGAATACGCATCTAGTACGAGTATTCCCCTAAAATCTCGAAATCGAACAAAGGGAACACGTGAGACTCCCTTCATCTGAGGCTAATGCTCACCCCACGAGGAAGGAGATGTAGAGAAAAATGCGTATTTATAGCAAATACTCGTACTCAAACAGACCTACATTGTGTACGAGTCAAATAAATGAGCCTCATTTTTCGTGTTGTCAAAAAAATCTGAATGGAAAAGAAAACGCTGGGCGAAAAAACCGGCAGGGAGCGGGCTTTTTATTTAGTTTTTAATGTAATACTGATTCGGGATGTTTCAGATTAATTGCGTTATACCTGAGGTGGCGGCAAGGGTGACGCGACTGAAAGAGTTCTCGCGACGCTGATCGATTGTCGACTCCGGATTGAAAGGAACCACGTGAAAGGCAATTATTCATCTGGCGACTAGAATAGAACACTTTTGTACCTTTATCTCAGGATTTTTTCACAAGTTTTGCACGAAATTTGCAAGTAAATGGATGATGTGACACGGTGATTTGTTCGATGGACGCATTTGACTTCCCATGAATTCGATTTGAGATATTTTATACGGGTTTATGTTAATTTTATATTTTGGGCAGATGGCGCATTGATGAATATAAAAAGGTTTCAATGAATTCAAAACACTTGATGCACCTTAATGCCGAGTTTTGTTTTATTTATTATCTTGGTTCCTACGCGGATACTTTTTTTTGGAATACATAAATCTAAAGTCGGTGGGTTCTTTTAAGTGTTGATGCCGGAGCTTCTGCTTCGAAATATGAAACAAAAACTAGACAAAGCAAATTTTCAAAACTATTCATCAAAAAAATTTGCATGCAAAATCCACAATAGGCGCCATAGAACCCGGAAGATTGCACAAAGCGATACAAAGAGACAGAAGCACATGTGATCCTGACCTGGTTTCACTTGCATTCAGAGCCTTTTGTCTCAGCGTCCTTTATGATTTATGCTCCTTTTTGACGTTTTATGACGCACGCCTCATTTGAATAAGTCAAAGTGTGCCCTGCACATTGAGAACGGTCGCCCACAGTGTATTTTTTCAAGAAAACTACACGCAATAACATCAAGTTTGCATTAGAATAGACATTTGGTTACCAGATTAAGTCTTAACAACCGAAACCTTTACGTGTATAAACAAAACGACAAAAATGACTCATTACCTTATATTCTCGATAAGTTATTCCCTTATTATAATAACAATACTCTTGTTATGCTCGAGTAATTTTAAAACGAAACCTTACGTAACCGTCGGCCAATCATGTTGTGGTAAAAAGATAAGTTTAAAACGTTGAAATGAAGACTTCAAGCGGATCCATGTTTTGTTAAATTACAGGCATCTAGGCGGCGAAAACTGGCAAATTATAGTTTGGGACAGAGACGCGGATCGGGCCCTATTCACTGGGATCGACGATAGAGATCTGATGATTACCCCACTATTATTCTGTTGGACCCATTACGGTGACTATATGACTGAGCTTCGTAAATGGTACTATGGAGATAACTGTTTTGAACTTGCAATCTTGGAAAATCTTACTGAGGCATAGTATAAATGCGATAAAACGCATTATGAAATATAATGAGTATTGAATGGTGAAATGTTCACAACTCGATTTTTCTGTTAATCAACAAACTTATATTCACAATTTATTCTCTTAGTTGGTTGCCGTTTTTAGCAAGCTTTTCACTAGCTGTAGCTATTTTAATACTAGTATTATCCTAAAAAGTATGTGAGTTGTCGGTACCCTGGCGTCGGAGTTTTTAGACCGCCTAAAGGCCTCCGACATGGTCTAACGACTGAAACAACCGGAATCGACAATGTAAAGCATGTCCAAAGCACGGTAATGCTCAAATAGAAAATACCACTACCGCTCACCTACCTTAATAGGGGCCCACCTGCACGTTGCTTAACAATCGCAATGTACTAAGCTGAAACTATCAGTACTTACTAAAATTAGCCTATATTTCATTGTAGGTACCAGTAGCCATACCATGACCTCTTAGATGGCGTCTCAAGATCCAAGCAGATTAGTTTAGGTTTGCGTTTCAATTCGTACCGTGACCTTATTTAAACAATATCGCACTTGAATCGCCATCGCTTTGAATGAATGAACAAACCATTTTGCTGATCGGCTAATTGCGTCACTTCCTCTAAGAGAAGTTATTAAGGTGCGTTCGAAAACCTCAATAATTAAATTTACGCAAAGTTACGGTTTTTATGAGAACCTATTTAAAATGATAAGTATTATTTAAAACAAATATTGGTTTGTTTATACACACAATAATTATTTTTACCTAATTTGTAATCATAAAATGTTTGAACTATAAAGTATTTATTGCTCCAGAAACCAATGGTATTTTTAATTTTAAACAGACATCCAAAATAATATTAAGATTTAAGTGTTCGGAACGTCACTGAAAGTGGCATTTCATTTTTGGCAAAGATCAAACAATTTATAGAATAAAAAATAGACATAGAATAAAATAAAGACATAGTTTTATTATAGACATAGATGAAATATATTATAATAGGTATATTTTTAAGCATTTAAATTATTACCTTCATGCTCGTTTGATATAAATTGCGATTGTTAAAGATTTATTTCTACGAGTATTATGGATTAACCAGGAATATAAGTTAAGTCTCAGAATTCTAGAGCCTTGTGCCTTGTCGCTCTCGCTTCATTGGGGAAATTCAGGATAAAACAAAGCATATCCTCCATGTTTATATTGATAGTCATGTTTACCCTCGTAAATACCTACCTACTCGTACATCCCCTGCGCTCAATCCAAACTATACAGTACTACAACCCGTCCGCGCTCGTATTTTATTTTGTGTAAGTACATATTAACTTCTCATCATAACTCAGAAAAGAAATGTCCAATTTTAATCAATTCTTTCAGTTGAATATCATTACGTTATTTGCACAAATGCATTGTTTATAGTAAGGAACAATTAAACATTAATAATTAACTAAAGTACATACTTATTGTTGTTAAAAATATCAACAACGGTTCAATTTATGTTAGAAAAATGTATCTTTTATTGAATTGCTAATTTTGACAGCTGAGACGCTTTACCAAAGCCGCAAAAGACGCTCATGGTACGAAATGAATGAACGAAAACATCTTTAGTATGACAAATAGCGAATCAGTTTAGGTAATCTGCTAATCAACTACAATGTGTCACTCATTGATGTCATGGTACGAAAACTGACAGCGAACTAGTTTAGGTCCGCATTTGTATCGCGCTAAGAGGTCACGGTATGGCTCCAGTGCAATAACAAGAAATTCAAATAAAATACTACACAAATTCCCAATGAAGATACCTTCACGGCATAACTTCATAAATGAAATTGATACTCAAATAAACAAATCGAAAGCTCAAACGTTTCACTCAATTCAAGCGAACCTGTAATTTGATTCCCTGTTTATTATTTATACTCCACTCATTGTGGTTATTTGACTGTAGAAACGTGGAACGTGTAAGCAATTTGTGGCTAAAATATTAAAAGGTTGGATTGAACCTTTGGTAGGCTGCTTTTATTTGAAGAGATTAATTTCTTTTTTATTTTGAATTGAAATTACGATTACGGATGCACTTTGCTTTTATTTTACAATTTTATCTGACGTTTCGGCTCCTTTACAGGAACCTTGGTCAAAGAAGATACTTCTTTTTTACTTTTGCGGCTGTTTGGAGGCCGTATTTTTTACATTTCTGAAGAAAGTACAACTTTAGTGACTATACTGATAGTGTGCTAACTACGAAAACTCTTAAGCCATGGCGTTCCATGGCTATGCTACATTAACTTGACTATCAATCTTTGCTTATCTGAAGAACATGCCGAATAAATCCCATTACTGGTCAATAAGGATGGGAACCTTGGTTTTCCAAAAGTTCAATCAAAATACATACATATAACGTTAAATTATCATGAATGATTAATATTTTCTCCAGTCATTTTATTCGTATTCGTAAAACAAACTCATCAGGTTTTGTGATCCCAAACGCCTCAATACCCAAGTAACGAGTTGCCCATTAATATGGGGATGTATCGTAAGATAACTTTATTTTGGTAGCCAACTACTTTGTATTCGGCAGACCATGCGTCCGTCATTACCAATCTCCCACCTCACCAGTGTCAATAATCCACACAATTTTCTACCTTACACCTTTATAATAAGAGTCACCTGCCTGTCTCCAACACGCTTGTAATCTTAGCCCTCTCGCTTTTATCTTATTGGTCAACCATTACTCCTAAATTTAAACTCTTCATTATAATTCTGTAGTGAGAAAAGCCGCGATAAAAGACCGGCACGTGAATAAAATATTGTTATTGAATTTTGATGAAGTTGTATTAAAAGGAGTTTGCTTTCAAAATTCACCTTTAACTATAGTTTTCGCAATACGAGAACAAATTTAAAATAAGAACTTGAAAAATGACAGAACTGCTGCTACTAAACTTAATTTCAGTCTGAAACAAATGAACATCTATTCAAAAACAATACAATTAAAACTTATAGTTTTCAACGAGTAAACCTAAATCGATTACAGGCAATCGATTCTCAGAGGAGGCAGGGGAGTTGGGTACGGTTGTCTCTGCAAGCGGCGTTGACTAATCGAGGCGCGTCCGCGCGGAATAAGACTGATTGCAGCAGGGCTCGCCTATGCCTGCCTACTATGTGGTTCCCTCCTACCTACAACCGACATTATTTAAGAAATCAGCTCACTCAACCAGCAACAAAGGGAGTTTTTGCCACCCACGCAACCTGCTTTTGAAAGACTTATTACGTGGACTAAGTGCTCGGTAATGTTATTGTTAAGATTGTTTTAAATTAGGCAGGTATTTGAGGAAGGAGGTATAGTTTGGTTTAGTTTATTTTGTTAGTAAGAAGTATGAACGGTTTAAAATATTTGATTATCATGTATTAATTTTATCAGTAAGTAATTTCAAAAAAGGTTTATGCAAATTGTCTTTTTTCCTCTTAAACTTAAGAGATAGTCTCTTGTCAATGGAATTCCTTCCACTTTTTCCTATCCTTTGCCATCCGTTTTATCTGTTCATACAATATTTTTCCTCAAATTATCCTTACTGTTTCAATTACTTTAGAATGTTTGCTTTCAAAAATTTAAACTGAAATAAAGACGCTTTGCTATCAGTGGAAACAAATCACTAATCAAGCCATAACATGCATCAAAATTACATCAAGTACGTTATTCACTTCAAAAATAGAACGCAAACTAAAAAAGTGGATTAAACATTTAATTACATAATTAATATCGATCATTAACATTATTCACTGAACTCATTGTTGCTCGAATGATTGACGTGATCAATCAATAATTTACGCTCAATTGACGCGATACAAACACGCCCTCACTCCTCAATCAATATTTTTCATACACTTTTTTCTTTTCCTTGGGTTATGAAACATGGAATGAGGAATACTGCAATCATGATTGTCATTAATAACATACTGGTGTGAGAAGGTTTTAATTACTAAAGACCTTTAGATCGATACTTTTATTATCTATAACGTGTTTTGTACTACTAGTATTTACAAGGTAAGCAGACACAAAAACTAAGCATATTTTGAGGTAAAAATCTTAAAAAGAATAGGGCTTTTTAAGATTTTTAACATTAGGAATTTAGTTTCAAGTTACTGTTAAGTTTGATGTTTTTTTTACTCTAGATTCCTAAGTTAACCTGTTGTTTAAAAGATCATTCATTAGACTATTGTAATGTACGATATTTTGGGGATAAGTTTTGTTACAAACTTCCCATACTTTTTAGTGTAGAACTAAAAACATGTCCGAAACTTTCAACTACATTGTAAGCTACTTTCCTATTTGTTATTGAACCACCAATGAACCAGAGCAGACGTGAAATAAAACGATAATTCATTTAAAATGTTCTGTAGAACAGGACTAGTAAAATGATTGCACACCCGATCAATGTTGACAAATGGTTTTCGGCACTCCACTGTTAAGGTAGTTTCAGGAGAGCGACAAACGCCTAGGTGAACACGTAACGTTTTGTTTTTTTAAGTTTGTGAAAGATTATATATTGCTACTAATACATAAATAATAATTATGAAAAGTTTGTTTACCTTTGTTTGAACGCGCCAATCTTAGAAACTAACAATCCGGTTTGAATAAATAATTTAGTAATAGATAGCCACATTTGATGAAAGGTATATAAGCAATTTATAGGAAGGTATGTAGGCGATCTTTCATCCAGAAATTCCCACGGAAACAGGCATAACATGAGTAAATCCGCGGAGCTCTGCTAGTGATTAATATATCTAATTGAGTAACTGATTTAAGTAAGCATACAGACATCTTTTGATTCACGTTTCATAAAAAGAAGTAAAAAAAGAAATGGCATGTTATGAGTATCTTTCAAGACAATCTGTTACAAAAAATATAAATATGTTTAGTCACGATATTTCATTCACTAAATCGTTCGCAAAGATACAAAAACTCACTAAAATCAGATAACTTTTACAACTCAAACTACAAATTAACTAGTCTAAATAAAACATTTTTTAAACGTTAACATCGCATGTATGTCCGAAGCTTAATTTAATACACGCCGACGGCATGCGGCATGCAATCGAAATACAATTGCATGCCATAGTACTGTCACATAGAATTGTTTTTCACACATCCTTATTGTGTTGAAAATAAAGTTCATTTTTGCTCTATTTAACTGTCCGAGATAGCCCGCATGTTACGGCGGATTCCCCTATTCCATTGGATGAAATTATTCCTGTCATGAACTAAGGCAAATGTCGATGTTAATCTGACTTCCTGGGAATGATTTGGACATGGATTTTTATTTGAATTTACATAAATTTCATTACGAATATCGGAGTAATTTTAATTAAATAACTTACATATCTGAATCACATTTCTTGTTGAAACGTTAAACTACAAATCACAGGGTAAAGTAAAGAAGTATTTTTATTAAAGATTTAATAAATATTTTATTTATTATTATTATTAATTTACTTCAAATGTAAGAGGAGGTTAACAATTCGAATTGATTATTTTATAAAGCTCGTTACGTCATTATTATCTCCATCAATGAAATGACTTCAAAAAATCTTCCTACCAGTTCATGAAATAATAGTAGTAGTTTCATTATATACACAGAATCATTTAAGTCTTTAAAGGTCACCCTAAAAAAATGAGAACAACGAACTATATAGAATGAAATCGTTAAATTAAAAGTCAGATTTCGCTTACGTTCTCTCCACACAAAGTAACGAACCCAAACGAAATGTCAACATTGTAACTAATTAAAACAGTAGTAGTACACGAATCACTGCTGCGTATTTGTGATCTATTAGTACGAAGTATCGGCACGTCACGATCTGTGCTATTTAAATCACTCCGTTTGATGTGCCAAACTAATATATTGCATACCTATCAGTTTTATGTGCAGACTATTCAGTTAATGCTTACAGAAATGCAGGGCATTAGTTTGGATATCGATTTTGGATTGTGGGAAAGAGGTTTCGGTTAAACTTTTTGCTTTTTAGTAAGGATTTTGATATGTGTTGAGGCTTGATGAGTAGTATTTGAATTGGTTGGATAGTACTTACCTTTGTGCACAAGAGCAACGAATAGCGATTTTTTGAAAAATGAACTTAATGTTATAGTTTTTAATTTTGTTTTTTGCTTGATTTATTTCATAAATAAGTAAGTATTAGCCTGTAATGTCTCACTGCTGGGTAAAGGCCTCTTATCTCACCGAAGATATCAGTACAGTGAGGAGGATTAGGCGTCATCACTATTGATTCACGAAGATTTGAAAAAGTTTGTCTTTTGTCTTTAAAAAAATGGGAATCACCATCGTCATCACTTGCGCCAACCCCTCGCGTCATTTTATTTACTAACATTAATAATAACCAAAAACATTTCTTATATTAATATCCACGACTAAAACTTCCTAAACTTGAAAAACTTATCAACACGTCAGCGTTAACCGCCATATGTTCGACCGTTACTACTAATACTTATAAAGAAATACAGTAAAGGTATCGAATTCGATCCACAATATTGTAATAATATTAATAGATACTGATTAATGATATGGAAGTGGATAGGACGTGTTCCGACGTGCTGGTGAAGATTGATGATCTTTGTGTATTAGATAATAGTGTTTCAATAGAATTTAGGGGCCTTGTTCTATGAATTTTGAACGTTATGAGGTTGGATTGTTTGTTACTTGTTTTTACGTATTATAGATAAACGCTCTCTAACTAAAACACTGTTAGTGAGTGTTTTGTCTCTTTTGCTCTTTGGAAAATAGCGTGTGTCAGAAAGGGACAAACAATTTGATAGCTTAAATACTGCTAGTAAGCGTTTATGAATAAGACCTTTAATCTCTATCTCTAATAATCTCTATAATATATCTCTATATATAAATATCAATGCCACTTTTCCTTGTAGTTTGATAACTCAAGAACGGGCTCACCTATCCAAACCAAATGTTTAGGCTTTGTTCGGACTATTTACTAGATGGTTTATGTGAAGTTTGCACAAAATCGGTGGAGCGGTTCTTAAATTCCTTCGGGAACGGGCACAACGCGGATAAAACCGCGGGGCGGTGCTAGTAATATATAATCCATTACATTAAACATCATCAAACGGCCTCTACGAGTTAGATCTGTATCCTATCGCTGGCTTCTCAAAAAACCCGGCTTGTCCCGTGGACTCCAAGGAGAAACACATAACTAAGTATTCAGGACTATTCAGCCTCTGAGCTAAATACACTGATAAATATTACATTAAAAATATATTTTAAGCAAAAATAAGGTCCAATGTTCATTCAAAGCTTAAGAGAACCCTCGATAAAACTATATTCTTATGAGGATTTAAAGGATGGCTTTCATATTGTCATAGTGGCAAGGCATTTTAGTTTCAACTTAGCTTTGCCTTATGATTATTAAATAAAATTATTTTTTTAACACATAATACAGAACAAAACTTTCTTACACATATGTACTTCTTCAAAGTGTACTATAATTTCACACCTCACAAGAATATATATACGAAACATACAAACCCTATAAATAAGCAATTCATAAAGTATTAATACTACAGAGAACATCTGTTATAGTGTGCATGCCGAGATAATGAGTTGCAAGAAAGGCTCTGCTCTACTGAAAGCTATAATAAGTGTAAGCTATAAAAGCAGCCCAAGCGACACACAGTTCTTTGCCTGCGTCTTCTTTTTATTTTTAAACCAATCAAATGATACTTAGAGCTTACTTACCTTATTCAGAAACGCTTATTAACGACACTTAAGCTATCAAATGTTTTGTCCCATTCCTACATACGCTAATTTGCCAAAGAGCAAAAGAGACAAAACACTTTAAAACAGTGTTTCAGTTTAAGGGCATTTTGTGATTAAGGTGGTTAGATATATTATAATCTCATGTTTAAGTTCTTAATGAAAAGGTATGACAATATGTTCATTTTCTTTACAGTCCCAGGTATAATTCGGGCCTTTGACACAAAGGGGATACAGAATAAACTCGTGAAACAAGATTAATTCGCCAGCAAGTAAATAGAAATATTGATACACATATACCTCAAACTCTTTGAACAACCGATTCAAAATATTAATAAAAAAATATTATAACATTGCAGTCGTTTTAAATCTATATTTTCAACTGCTACACTCGCTACAGTATATTCCTCAGTGGAACAGTACCTTTAAAACAGATGCAATATCAAATGAAAGAGATTATTGTTCGACGCGGAAGAAGATCGTATCATACAGTGATACCATTGATTTAATTATTAATGAAATTTTCATTGAAGGATATGCATTTTGTTTCATAAAAGAATATGCAAGAAGGGTTTGTTGTACGTAGTGTAGGCGTTAGCTTTCACGATATTTGAAACACGATATCTTTTTTAGAGGAAATGTTTATTACTTTATTTCTTATTAGCGGCGCCTCGCGGTTTTACCCGCGTTGTGCACATTCCCGTGGGAATTTCGGGAATTTTTATACATGTAAACCTTCCTTTTGAATCACTCTTTCTTTTAAAAAACCGTATTTGACATACGGTTTTTTTAAAGATAGATCTGTGCAGTAGTATTTGAATGTATTGCGAACAGACAGTTAGACAGACGCGGCCGAGGACTTTGTTTTATAATATGTAATGATATTACGATATAAAGCATGTCCGTAATGATTAAATAAATGTTTTCGGCAATGACCGTGGCAGCAGGCATCAACTGACGACCGCAAATTTTGTGAAAGTTTGCGTTCGCGGCGTGCTTCTGCAGTCGCGGCGTGCAGGGATAGCAGATCAGATTCATAGAAACCAGTAGTAGTGCATAAGATTGGCAGCAACTGCCGAAAATATACCTGTTACCACCAAGAGACATATGAATTTATTATTTTATATGGCATCTGATATTATCAATTTCATAATTTAGTTCTTAATACCCTTTTTCTTATTATTCTTTTTTAACTTATATATAAGACATATTTTGTTCCCACTGATTTGCAAAATATTCGTCACTCTTCAGTATTTTTTACGTTAAATACCTTACATTCAAATGACTATAATTAATCATTACCTTTAAACCTCATTACAAAGAACCACATTAAAAAAACCACCCAGAACACTAACAAAATAACAAAAACTGTGCCAAATTCGACCACTAAATTACAGGTACTTTCTTCAAAAATTTCAAAAGGAAAGTGTTTTCAAAATTTACAACCGCATTACTCAAAAATAAAAACATTAAAATCGAAAGTAAAGGTGTGACCACATTCAATGGAATTTGCATGAATTGAAGCGAAAGTGGGCTTGTATTGTTTATGGACAAAAGTATAGTTTTGACCACCTGCTGATCAAAAGGACATTTTTGCATATTATTCGCAATAGTCGAGATTTAGTTTCACTTGTTAAGTCAGTTATTTTGTACACTTTGAAGTGTGCAGTTTGATCTGGCGAATAGTGCGTTCAGTGTTTTAGAATATTAATCTTTTAAAACTTAAAATTTAGTTCTAACATAGGATATATTGATATAACTGCGCAGTTCTAACATAGATATAACTGCGCATCGGTAATTAGTTTGAGTGTATTTTAATTGAAAGGTAAGCTGATATCTTTATGTTATTTACTATCAATTTGTTAATCATCTCTTTATATTTTAGTACTAAATATTTTTCCCCCTTTAAATACTATGTGATAAGATGTACGAGTATCTGTCAAAGCTTTTCTAAAAGCTCTAATAAAAAGCACAAATACTAAAAATGTTCTTCGTTACTCCGGAAAATCTTTTTTGATATTAATAAATTAGAAGCATATTAACTCAACTCTAACTAACTAAATTATTTACTCAGAACATAAGGTTAGTGGCTAAACCTAGCTTAAACAAGTTATATCCAAACAGTTTTTCTCGAATTTTATAGATATTTCGGCGTTATTTAAACGTTCCTCATAGTAAACTTACACATAGGCGGATACTAAAACGAAAGTTTGACACTTGATATGTGTGACGTCCACATGCAATCTATCTATAATATAAAAATGAATCGCAAAATGTGTTGGTAAGCGCATAACTTCAGAACGACTGCACCAAATCGGATGATTCTTTTTTTAATGTGTTCCTTATTGTCAGGACAAGGTTTTTATATAAGAAAAATAAGGAATAAAAATCTCAAAATTCCCACGGGAACGGGCGCGCTGCAGGTGAAACCGCGGGGCACAGCTAATAGTATATACATTTTATACAAAAACATCGGTG
Organism: Cyclophora albipunctata; assembly: GCA_963082685.1. Lineage (NCBI taxonomy): Eukaryota > Metazoa > Arthropoda > Insecta > Lepidoptera > Geometridae > Cyclophora > Cyclophora albipunctata. The sequence goes on from OY720118.1 coordinate 4,027,671, forward strand.
GTTTACTTGCCTAACTTGACTTTCTCGTAGTAACCAATCCCAGATAACCAATAAACTAAAAAGCCATATTCAAATACATAAAATACTCAACAACTCACCTCTCGACTCTAACGAATGAAAAACACCAAAACACCATTAAAGCACAGACTAAACAAAAATAATAGACGGAGAAAACAAACAAAAAACTAATTACCATACACACCGAAAGGGTCACATATAAAATACCTTAAGAGAGATGTCAACGTCTTTCTTTCTTTTTTACTTGTTGTTTTTTATTTATTTTATCGGCAGGTAGAATATAAGCGTTATTTATAAAGTGATGCAAGATGTAATGGAATGTTGTGGTCTCGGGGGACGCGGATTATGTAAAGGGTGTTTCGAGTTATGTAATATTGGGCGGTGAAATATGGCTTAACCTGTTTGTTTATTTACGTAAGTTTAGTGTATTTTTGGTGACTATTTTGAGAATAGTGATAGTATTTCGCGTATATGTGGTATAGACGTAATCAATGTAAAACTTAGGCAAATGTTTTATGAAAGGTAATAACATCGATTGCTCTGCTCAATTAAAGGAACTTTGATCAAAACATTCATATCCATAATGTATTGTGAATGAACAAGCTCAGAACAAATTACAAAAATCTTACACTAAAACTGCAATGAAAAAGGTCAATGCCAATAAAACGTCTATTTACGTAACTAACAACTCAAGGACATACTGTATAAACGAGAGTATGATATCAAGGTTAGGCTTAGCGGAACACTCCACATGTGGTCAACCTTAATAAAGTGCGATAGCTTTATATAAAACATATAGGTGTGAGAGAGATGGGTGTAGGAGCTTAGCGGCCATGTTGTGTTATGGATGCCTATCATATTTTGGACCCGCTCTGGACCGGATTTAATCTTTTTTTTCAAGCCCCACCATCTCCGAACCGGTCTCGGTACGACCACCATTTATTGTAGATTAAAGAGGTTTGTTGTCTTAATTTTAAGCCACGCTTTAATTTATGTTCACATATTAAACGAACACTCTCCGCCATTTTAACAGACAGATAGATCAATGATTACTTTATTTGTTTCGGCGCAGACATTAATTCAGTGTTAATAGTGCCGACTAATATTTACGTGCTTAACTTAATGATTTGGCAATTAAATTAAGTTGTTCTCATTGTAGTAGCGTATTAAAATAAACAACGATGAGAGATTTTAAACGTTCCGTCATTGCTTCCACTGTTGGTGGTGCAAGTTGAGTGTTGCTTGTAATTGACGGTTAGTGTGAAGTTAATGTATTTATTAAGCATTTATTTCGCACCAAATTGTTATGAGACAATTTTAGGGTTTCGTTTCCACCGAACTAACGGGTTAATCATAAATTCCGTGTACAAAATAGAAAAAGGAGAGCAAAACTCCAATGTCCGAGTGAAAAAAATGACAGTACGCTCGCTCAGGCAACCAAAAGGACGCCAGTGCAAAAAGCGCTGCCGGTGAAAAAATATGATTTATAGCGTGAAAAATGTGGAAATACACGCAAAAGGGAGAACGGAACGGTGAAAGCGCTGTTTCCACTAGACAAATTTATTAATCCTATCGGTTGTGTTGCTATTTGGATGTAATGTCGAATGTTTTCGCTTTTTTTTTAAACAGATAACATTTTCATTTTGTTAAAACCTTTCGTTACAAACAAATGTATAAACTGTAACTTCATCGAAAGATAATGTTCTGAACTTTACTGAAACTTTATAAGAAAGAAACTATAAGCAGATTTACTTTACACTCACTACCGAACTCAGCAACGTCCATATAATAGACAGTTAGCTTATTGAAGTTATTTTTCATTCATCACAATGTCAATCTCATTAGCTTCTGCTTAGGAAGCATTTGATCTCTCTGAGTATTTTAAATAAAATAATCATTTATTGCTATAATTAAGTACAAGAATAATTATGTATGTGCGTAAGATCTCAGAAACTAAAGTAAGTCAGTTTATCTACTTTAGTGGTCAACCTTGAAGTCATGATTTGCTTGCAACAACAGGGACCGCCAACTTACTTTTGTTTTAAAACTTTTTACAACGGTAACTTAAAGTCTTGCAGTATGATTCAGGCCGAATTTAAAACCCTTCACACTCATACATAAGCATACATACTAACAACACCACACATTAATCTTCCCTCCCAAAGAAAAACGAAGAAAGCAAAAATCAGAACACCATTAATAATACCAAGAGACCAAGAAGGTTGCATAAGCGATAATTAAACTTATTTTCCTTACGTTATCACATGTGTAGTTATCTCACTAAGATCTGCAGAATACAAAGTCAATATCGATACCCAGTGGCTATAGAGGTATGTAATTATGCTACCTTTGAATGAGAACAGCTTTCTTAATAGAGTGTTAAGAATTCCGATTGAAGATAGCATGGATTGGATTATGATGTTTGAGAAATTATGGTCTGTGTGGATGTTTCTACATTGTAGTTGTTTCAGTGAGACTTTGTATTGTAAATGATTATCACTTTATATGCAAGGTTATTTTGGTATTTTAATTTGTATGTTACTAGCAGCGCCTCGCGGTTATACCCGCGTTGTGCCCGTTTCCGTGGGAATTTTGGGAATGTTTATACAAATATAACCTTCCTCTTGAATCACTCTATCTTTATCTTTAAATCTGTTGCGTAGTTTTAAAGATCTAAGCATACATAGGGACAGACAGACAGCGGAAAGCGACTTTGTTTTATACTATGTAGTGATAAAAACATGGCTCGGGTTTGCAGTCACCAACCCGCATTAGGCAAGCGTGGTGATCATGCCTAATCCTCCTCACTGTTCCGATATCTTCAGTGAGATGAGAGGCCTTTGCTTGGCAGTGGGGCATTACAGGCTATTGCTTACTTACTTACATTTGTATGTGTATAGACTCACCAAACCACTCTACTTAAAGAAGTTAAATTATTACTAAGGTATGGTTAATGATTTATTTTTGACAAGATATATAATATGAAAAATCACGTCATATATTTATCGATTTAAGTGACGTCTTTAACTGCTGTACTCAGAGAGAGAGAGTATTTTTTATCCATAACTTGTCAAAATTCATTCATGAACCACTCTCAATGAATCATTTGAACTTAAAAGCTCAGTCCAAAACGAAAACACAAAAACTAGCCAAAATTGATAACACAAATAAATCAAACAATATTAAATTAAACACACACATTATCTATCGTATTTCCGTACACATTCGGTATCCGTTTTATACAGCGTGTACCTATAGCCGTATATACAGTATGCTGACAGATACGGGGACGCGCGGCGGATCTTAGGCGGAAATTAAAACTAATAATTCAAAAAGTTTCCACGCGACCGCGCCGCCCGAGTCAGATTTATGATTCAACCAGTCTTGTGAGTGTTTCCTATGTAGTTTTAGCTTTAGCTGACCTAAAACAGGATACTGGAAGGGTTAGTTCGTGATCATGGTTTGAGGGGAAAATATGGTGATTAAAACTCTACCATGGACTCTACTTAGTCTGTGAAGCCTTGTTGAAATTAAGATAATGTACAGAAATCGCATCGCATCGCATCGCAGTTTTGTGTGGGAGCCCTAAGTCAGCATGTTTGATAAAGAATTGTCACATCAGTATGTGTTAAAAACAGTTCGTTTTTCAGTCTCCAGTCGTAGCTACGATACCTTACTTCATAATACTTCCTATTTCAAATTGATCAATTCCGATTCAAAACTTTAGAGGCTTCAAATTAGGTAAAATATATAATAAGTGAAATAACGTTTTACTTGACGTACCAAAATTTTGTAGATTAATATTTCAAATGTATGTCATAAAGATTGTTCACAATCACGGAGTCTTCACACTGAAGATTAATTTCAATAAGAATAATAACGTGTTCTAACATCCCCAGTGTCGGAGTTTTAACAGCGCTTGAAGGACTCTAACATGGATTGAAACAATCAGGACCAACAAATTTACTTGCCTTCCGAAGCACGGCAGCGTTGACCCATCCGTATTGCACGTTCAACAGCCTCCGTGGTCTTGTGGTTTGAGCGCCCGGCTCACGACCCGGAGGTTCCGGGTTCGATTCCCGGTGGGGATATCTCACAAAAATCTCTTTGTGAGACTTTCCTCAGTTTGGTTAGGGCATTGCAGGCTGAATCACCTGATTGCTCGAAAAGAAAGATGTTTCCGTGCTTCGGAGGGCACGCTAAGCCGTCGGTCCCGGTTACTTTCTACGGACAGTAGTCGTTACATGAGCCATGTCAGAGGCCTTTGGCGGCTCAATAACTCTGACACCAGGATTGGTCAGGTTGGCCATCCACTCGATGAAGAAGAAGATTGCACGTTGTTTAAGAATCGCAATGAACGCTTAGTCAAACAACGCCAAGAGCGCTATCCGTATATTAATAGGTATCACACAACGTTCATTCATAAAGATTGTTATATTTCAGTGTATTCGGACCCCCTATTACGTCGCGCCGCGGTAAACTTTCCGTTTGTTCCAGCGGACGATCAACTTATAACCGCGACCCTCTTGCTAACTGTTTTAGATTGTTTTTCGGTGAAATAAACTTATAAATAACTGTGTCGTATGCTTTTCTTTGAAGTGGTAATAAATTATATAAGTTTTTCGTTTATTTTGGGATGAATTTGTTGTTTAATTTTCGGGGTAATATTTATGTAAGGTACCTAGTGCAAAACATTATTGTTGAATATTTCAATATGGAGAGTCGACTTCATAATATAGTCACTAAATAAAATTATTTATAGCAAGTGCCTCGTAGTTTCATCTGGTTGTGCTCGTTTCTATCATAATTTTAGCATAAAAATATATAAAATAGTAGTTCGATTGATTAATGTCAAATGCACATAAAGACACTTGTCAAATACATTTAAACCACAACTTTGGCCCAAGGGTGCTCGTGAAAGAAAACTACTATACTCATACTTACTACATCAAAGAAAGAGTAAAATTCGATCCAATTTAACAACTCTTAATCAACCCTTAATTCACGTTCAGATCAACGTTCCAAACCTTACTTAAAAAGTCGCACGTGCAGAATTCACATTGACATTAGGTGCATAACGATTGCAATACGTCGCCAGTAGAGGGCGCATCAATCGCATGCCCAGTGGACTGGACTGCAGATACTGTTTCAGCTTTCACAAAACGAAAATATCTATTGCAAAAAGATTAGTTCGTACAGAAGAGTTATATATTATCTCGAAATCTTGTACATTAATTTGGAGGAGCAAGTGAAGACAAAAATACGTAGACAGTTACATAATTACGGTCTTCTTCTTCACTTCCTCACTGTACTATATACCTTTAATACCTTTAATGACCAATTGAAGACAAAAATACGTAGACTTATGCCCCAATTACATAATTACGGTCTTCTTCTTCACCTCCTCACTGTACCGATATCTTCAGTGAGACGAGAGGCCTTTGCCCAGTGTAGGACATTACAGGCTAATACTTTTAATGATCGATTGAAGACAAAAATACGGAGACTTATGCCCCAATTACATAATAACGGCCTTCTTCTTAGCGAATCGATGGTTAATATGTCTCTTAAATGTCGTCTTGAAAAAATTTGGTCAGTTCATTGGCGTGGTCGGAGGCCTGAGGTCTACAGCTGACGTGACAGCATTATGTTACTGAGGCAAATTGAGTGAGTTACATGCTGCAAAGTCGGCAAATTTAATGGTACGCGAGAATTCCAGCGAGCGTATTTAGATACGAAGTTAAAAAAATATGGTATATCCGCCGTCGTTCCCAGAGAAGTAATTAATGCAACATTAACTAACTGACGTAATATATATAAAATATATATCTATCTGTACTAAATCTTTATCATTTTCACTACCCAAATCATATCAATACACAACCAAATACATAATGTGTTACCTACTCCCTACTCCAGTAACACGAATCAAAATGAAATTCCATCAGCATATAATAAGGATTGGTACATGAATGTTGAAGTTACCTTAGCAGATGGAATGGCCGTAGGTAGGAAAAGTCCTGTTTATTATTTAGAATGTGTAGCGGTGGGACGACGCCAGTTGATGCTCGCTTCAAGTGGAAATCTTTTGGGATTACGCCCGCGCCGTCAACTCACTCGATAATCTTGGGGATACACCGAGGTATAACCAGCTTTTTGTGTAGGCATTTTGTCGTACAATTAAAAACATTCCATTTTTCTAACACTCATTTCCAAGGTTTAAAATAATATGAACTACAGATTTTCAATAACTTAAACACTCGTATTATACAACCTGTCAAACCAAATGCAAAACAAAATCATTAGCTCTCATTAGCTTTCATTAGTTATCGCGAAGCAAAACTGTTAAATGCCATAAATTAAATGCCAAAAGCCATATATTCCCTCAATAATTTACCAAATTTAAAATTATTCGCTAAATAAAATTGACGCTTTGCAACATCAAGCAACACTTTTTTAAAACCCATGTATCCTCCAAACATCACTAAACATTAGATTAAAAACAAATCCACATTCCCGCTCATTACACCACCAGCCTTGCCATACAGAGGGCGGTCTGGTATGATGTACGAGAAGACGACGCCCGTCGAAACCTAAACCAGGGTAAAGCCTCCATCACGTCAAATGAATACTAAATCACAGGCAGCCATTTGAATTTCAATATCTATCCGTTGCGCCCGTCTGTAATAGCCTAAACTCAGCCTTAAGAATTACGTAAGCGATTTTCTTTTGGGCTTTGTCTAGGCTGTAACCGGAGTCTGTAGGATGTTTTACGTAATGTGAGTGTGTATTATATACAAAATTTGGGATAAGTAATTAAATTCGTGTAGGTTAGTGGTCAACCCTGGTGTCGGGAGTTTTTAGACCGCGTAAAGACCTCCGACTTGGTATATCGATTGAAATAACTGGGACCGACTCCCTGTGTTATTATATGATATCGGTGAGACGACAGTCCTTTCCCAGCAGTGGGACATCATAGGCTAATACTTTTAACTTTTTTATTATATGATAAAATTAAGGGCAAATTATATTTTTTTATTAGCTTTTGTAAAAATATGATATGGTTACCTCAAAGTTACAGTCTGTGTATAGTGCTCGTTTGTGGTTAAAGAGCTGGAGTCAAATTAATTATTAAAACCAAATTGCTTCAATATTTTGATTATATACTTACATAGAAGTAACTGTGCTAAATGATAAAACAAACTAAATATCCAACTCCATACAAAGCATCCTGTATAAAGATCTCATTTATCAAGAGAAAAGAACCTTAGTTGAATCAGCAAATATTTTTTCTAGACGATTAGCGGAAATTCTCTCGAAATACCTACAGTGTGACCAACTTGTTATTACTCTCTCAAACATCTGAGGAAAAAGATAATTCGTTCTACGGATAAGATCTTAAGGTTTATTTTAGTTTGACGGCTTGTTTTAAGAATTGCATTTGTGGATTGGCAAGATGAAGTAGGTCTACCGTGGGAAACACCAAGTCGCATTGACCCCTCCAATGCGTAGACAAATGATTTCCAAGGAGTATTTTCTTGTGTTTTTTGCGTTTCCATGGCATCGTTTTCTTAAGTGCTTAAATGAGTAAAAGCTCGGTTCTATCTTCTTAGATGAAAGATTTTTTCGTTTTCTTCAAATTCTTACTCAATTTATTTTTTTGGGTTGTTGAAAATTTTCGCTTTGATACTAAAGAGACATACTGCGTTTAATGATTTTCAATTGTGTAAAGTATGGTTTAACTGAAGGCAGAAAAAAGCTGGGTTTTTATGAAAAATAATGTTTCCTTTTCTTCCAAACGTGCCTTAACAAAAATTTACTATCAAAACAAAATCTCCCTAACCAATACCATCAAATAAAAATGCACCCAAATATTGAATATCGGCGGACATATTAAACATTCCGCTACCCTTTCTGAGTAACCAAGTGTTTACGAAGGGCGGCCCACTGCCGGGGTTGGGCACAATCTAACAATTTTTCTCATAAACCTAACATGACAGACTCTGTACATTGATTGATCGAGAGGCAGATCACTCTGAGGGGCCGAATTATAATTCGAAGGGTGTTTGAGTTAGGGTTTACTTATAGATATAGCGATTGATGTATATTAATGGTTAGTTTATGCTTCTATATTTTAAATATAAGCATGAGTTTAGCATATGAAAACAACTGATGAGAATCTTAGTAACTTTAAAATGCGCGTGGGAAAATGAAAGATTTAGTAGGAGCAAAAGTTTAAGACAATGTCTATGGCTATCACCAAAACGTACATACTTACTAGGACGACTTGCTACCTCCATAATCTTTTTAGAACTTATTAGTCTCGTGGGTTACCCAGAGTAAATGATACATATTACCGTATTTTGACAATAAAAACTAAGAACCAAAAATATACAATTTTTTCAGCAACCCCTAAAACATAAACGGTGTTCCAATACATAAAAAGCAATCACGACTTAAAGATTTTCCTAGCTTAAAGTAATTATTTAGAAATATTGCATTTTAAGATTCTACCTATCTTTTCCCGAGGGCGCGTTCCGATGAAAATCTTCATCGAAGGGCGAACTACCCTTGAACAAAAAAAAAAAAAAGTATTATTAAAGAAGGAGACAGTTCGGTACGCATTTGTAACTGTCACGGGCCCTATGATGAAAAATTAGTTCAGTTCTCGTGACAAAGGCGAGCTAAACCCACTATATGGTGTCGTCCCTCTCTTGCTTATAATAAACAAGGTGTTAAAACGAGACGCAAGCATCCTGCGTTTCCAATAGCAAATGACACAGATAGCTTAGGGATGACCGTAGGAGCGAACAGCAAGTTTTTGACAGCTCCCATTTGTTGTGTATTGAATATCAATATAATTTCCGTGAGAGTCGATTTTTGTCCCATAGTGTGTGTCCCTCTGAGGAGTTTGGGCACACAGATTATGGGCAATAGCAAATATTGTATATGATCGATGGAGGCGGGACTCTCTATTGGATTTGTAGGCAACTTTGTTTTGTTTGCGAGCACTTTGAAAAATTGGGAGCCGAATAAATATTTGCATGTCGTCAAGATCCTTTTGACCTTCTTAAGTATATCATATTTCTGATACGATCTAAAATAATAGACTTGGTACTAATTTAAAAAAAATATCGTATATTGATATACGCAACATGCGAACGCTTATAGAAGAGAGCTTGTTTCTCGTCCTTCCACTCCAACAAAACCTGGATCACAAAAACACAACTCTAGCTACAAGTATTTCAGTAGCAAAACAATTGATTACTCGGCACTTGAAGTATATATCCAACACATTTAGTTGGAATAGTCTCGCCATTACTGGATAATCCCGTCCATTTGCGTGCGGGCTCTACCAAGCGGAGGTATTTGAGACTTGCGAGACGATGTCTATGAGGTTTAGTTATAAATGCGAATGGACCAACTATTTATTAGCGATTTTATATGTTCGACTGATTTGTTTGGGTTTTGAAGTTAAATTAAATGTCTGAATTTCAATACTTTGTAAAAAAAGACTTTTTTATGCCTTGATGCAATTTTCCAATGTTTTTGAAGGTACATAAAAGTAGCAATTTAGAAAATACACCTTTAGGAATTAAGAAAACATGGCTTGAAAACACAGAGTGCTTAGTGCGAGTTTTCCAATTAACTTTACGTTTGCGTTTAAAGGGGTTCCCAACCAGTGGTCCGTGGACCACTGGTGGTCCGCGGAAGACAAAATGTGGTCCACAGACTCACCAAAAGTCGAAATATAATTCGCGAACATTTTCAAATTAATTTATGAAAATTGAAGGAAAGTCGTTGATAAAATACTGAACGAAATATATTTCACAAATTCGATTACATACACTCATAAACATGCTTCTCTACGTCTTCCGTCCAAGTTAACACTTTTCTTTCTTGGCGCTCGCTTGTTCTGAAATGTATAAGCTTCTCTATGTCTCTTGTTTACGTTACAAGTAAACTTTTCCAGTACAATTTTCGCTCACTTCACAAGTGCGGCCCAAATGTAGCCGACCGCTAGTTTTTAATACCGACCCATATTGTGTGCACCTACTTTTTTTTTACCCAGCGTGACCAAATAAGAATAGGATAATGTTCTATTCTTATTTCTAAGAAAAAAAAATATTATTTGGTCACTCAATTATCATTCTGTAAGTACAAAAAGGTAAAGTCGGACCTAAAATGGCTTTAAAGTCCAAGTAAAACATGCACAAACTTCGATCGCGTTCCGCGCTGGCCCAAATGTTTGATTGAATGACGTCGAAAATACATTTTCTTTGAGGTCCAAGATAATAATAATTCATGCTCGAGTCGGACTCGCGCACGTTCAATGTGAAATACAAATAAATTAAACCGCTAATTAATGAAAAAAAATTGACTGGAGGTCCTTGATGACAACAATAATAAAAAAAATGGTCTCCAGTCTAAAAAAAGGTTGGGAACCCATTCTAAACTCTGTGAGTAGTGAACATCGAATAACTGTGAGTACGAGTTTTTTTTTAGTACTCACGTATGTCATGTATATTCACCGTAGCTCTGTAACGTCCAAACAATAAACCGGCAAAATTGAGTATAACATATCGACTGTGTTTTCATAAGGTATAAAGTACATATAACATTTACGCGGGTTATTTTATTAGACATCGACCATGGAATTAGTATGTACTACGTATAACTAGTACATACTAATTCCATGGTCGATGTCTAATAAAATAACCTCCTAGTTGTACGTAGTACATACTAATTCCATGTAATTCCATGACATCGACGTCGCGCACTTGACTGACATTGTTTGTTGTTTGTAGGTTGCCATAGCTCCTTACATAAGACATTTTTAACCGACTTCAAAGAAGGAGGAGGTTTCTCAATTCAACCGTTTAGATGATTTTATGGTAAAGCGATATCTTTTAAAAAAAATTGTTTTCCGTCAATTTCATCAGAGGATCACTAGAAACTCGAGCAGTAGAACGAACACTGGACATTATAACAAAGATCATCTTGAGCTCTTGCGGTCGTAAACATCTTCCAGGCGAAAATATAATATGCTGACCATGACATCGTTTGTTTATAACACTACTAGAAGCACCCCGAGGTTTATTTACCCGCGTTGTGCCCGTTTCTGTGGAAATTTCGGGGATCATTATACATATAAACCTTCCTCATAAATCACTCTATCTATTTAAAAAAACCGCGTCAAAATTCGTTGCGTTCTTTTAAAGATCTAAGCAAACATAGGGACAGACAGACAGACAGACAGACAGCGGAAAGCGACTTTGATTTATACTATGTATTGATAAATCACTATAGTTACAAACAAACAATTACATTTTACGTCCGTTCGCCCGTCTCTCACCAATAAATTCAAAGTGAGAACTTTACTTTACGCACAGTGAGCGTAAAGCGATCGAACTGTCAAACTTGCAACTCACACTCGCAAAATGTACATTTACGCCGGTTAACGCGCTTACAACGTTAAATGGCAGATTTTAGTTCGCATAGTGACCACTAGGTGCGCTTTTTAGCTACATATATTTCTGAGTTAGGCAGTGGTCCCACCGCCGGCGAGAAGACGAGTAACTCTCGGCGATTTTCTCTTTCAAGAAACGCACAATAAATGCATATTCCGTATAAACGAAAGAGGTGCAAATATTAAAAGTTTCTCGCAGACTGTTCACACTGCCGGCATCGACTCGTTTTACTACTTAGTTTTGTCGCTGAGCGAGGAGCTTCAAAAATAAACTCGCTCAGCGATACTCGTTCAACGATGCTAGCTCGAATTATCATTTCTTTACAATGCGACAATGAAAGTAGATAGAAGTAGGTTTGCTTGCACAGAATTGAGCAACTGCGGGCAAGTTGCGCGAGTAATCGCTCGTCGCACTTGCACACTCGCTTATAGCCCAGCTACAATACTATCGAAACTACACACTGACTTCCTGTTGATCGCCAACTCGTTTATACATAGTTTCTAGTTCTACTCGTTTCTCGTTCATCGTCGGCATCGGCCTTAATGTTGACGCGGTGAACGCGTAAAAATTACTATGGCAACTTACAAACAACAAACAATGTCAACAGACTCACAGAGTTTCTTAGCTTACGCGACGGTAAAGTTATTTGGAAAACTCCCACTAAGCACACAGATCACAAAAACTAAAATTAAAATTAAAATAAATACCTCCCAATACTGAACATCAAACATACTTTTACAACCGTTATAAGTACACCATACTTTCATGGTCTACTTAAGAAATCCTTCAACCTCAAGTGTTAAAGTGTCTCTGACGGTGATCAAACCCACAATGCCGTCACTTGAAACCCATGCAAGAGACGTCATCAAAAGGAAATTATAATTAGGTGGACGTAATAAGGACGATCGAAAAAGGGCCGAATTACTTATATCCTATCAAACGTTTTTACATAATACTGATTGCTTCATTATATTTTTAAGCGCCATAGTAAAAAGTATAAGCTGATGTCCCACTACCAGGCAATGTCTCTCTATCATTGAAGACATCAGTACGGTGAGGAGAAGTAGTGTTGTAGCTGTCAAAAATATACTTCAGAACCCTTGTTGCTATAATAATTGCCAGCAACATCAGCACATCTTCATTCATAGAGCTTCTTACAAACCAAACTTCACTAAAATATAAAAGTAAGCTTAATATTGTTTAAATGTTTAACTAAAATACTGAAATATTAAAGCAATCTAGATCTAGGCACTTATATACATGGTTTAGTTTACCCTTCAATAAAAGATCTTAGTTCCAATAAGGTCATTTTGACCTTCAAATCACATTCCTCAATCCTCCCCCTTCAGTCAGGATGACCAGCAAACGGCAACCTCCGAATAGAAGCCACAAGCAAATGACAAGGTATTAGTTGATAATGGTGCGACCATTCCATCTAACTGCTTCAGTGGTTCTATGGTTCTGCACCACCGTACGTAATTGATTATGTTTCATGTTAGTACTGCTACTACAGTGGTTTAGGTAGTTCTCTGCATTGAGAAATTCTGGGGTAACCTGCTAAAAGTAGTTAAAAACGTATGATTTCGTTTCATGAAAGTAAAATTGTATAGAATACTGCTATTTTTCTGTACGGAGTCCAAACAATTGCGACTACGATTTTTTAAATAGGTATTTATAACACATTATAACACACTAGCAGCGCCCGTGTTTACCCGCGTTGTGCCCGTTTCCGTGGGAATTTTGGGATGAAAAATAGCCTATAACCTTCCCGTTGAATGTGGCTATCCATTGCAAAAAGAATTATTCTAATCGGGCTGGTAATTCTTGAGATTAGCTCGAACATACAAACAAACAACCTTACAAATTTGACCTCTTTATAATATTAGTATAGATTACACATCCCTTATGTATTTCTTCCCTTAACTCTACGTTTGTGTACTTTATTCATGCTTAATATTTTTCCTTTGTTCTTGTTTTTAAAAAAAACGTCGCTAGTTAAATTCTCTCTGTTTACATATCTGGTCTATTTTAACTTAAGAAAACCCCCTAAAGACTATGAAAACTCCCCCCCCCCCCCCTAACATATACCTGAGTCATTCCCTCCATAACCTAGTTTAAGTTATATTGCCAGTTTTTTATGACTTAATTAACCATGGAAAAGCAAAAATGTTCCTAAAAATAATCGTTGGGAATCTGCGCGTGAGAACGATAGACATACATAATAATATAATTATATAATTATTATGAACCTATTTATTCTACAACGTCCGTTAAGAAATAAGTCATTAATAAAAAGTTACATAACAATATGTAAAAAACATGCACTTAACTAAGGGATGGTATGCACAAACCCTTTTTATCGATCGAAAAAACAAAATCAAAACGCAAAAATAAAACACATTGTGAGAATCCAGGTAATTAAATCGGAACCAAAAAATCCGTCTGATAAATAACTATGTAATTGTTATTTATTCATGTCAAGGAATCGGCTTTTTACTAAGACGGATCTGTCAGAGATTATCTCTTGTAATTACTCATTCCTTTGGTGGTGGTACAATTTGACAGCTGCCTCAACCCTTTTAATCCAATCCAATGAGAATGTCATAGGAACATTTACAGAGAAGTTTTTTGTTCCACCTTGCTACATTAAGCGGATTTATATTGCGTTTTAATTTTTCTTTTTTTCTTTCACGTTCATTTTTTTATATTTGAATCAAGTTCGTTTACTCTTTCATTCATTTCATTTTTTTTATTCACTTTTCTGTCTATTATCTAACAGAAATAACTAAGTGTAAATAAAAACAAAAGATGATGAAATTAAACACTTAATATTATTTTAGTGATAACGTCATCAAAACCACTAATTTATCATCATTACAAATTAACTAGTAACTCGAAACACCAAGTGTGAGAAAACAAAAAAACATTATTCTTAATTAAATTAAAAAATTATGTGCTAAGACTCCAATAAATTAACGGCATGTAAATAGATTTTTTAATCAACCAAAAACAAGATTGAATAGAAAATATCAAATTTCAATTAACTTAATCGATTGACTATCATTTTATTGATGACAGTCATAAAGTTTCGAAACGATGAGAGACAAAAGTTAACTAAGAAAATATACGGCGTTAATAATACATCATTTGTGTAGCTATCAATAAAGCGGTTAACTCTTCACATCTTCGTAACATCTCAATTCTTGTATTGGAAACAACAATAATATTTCCTGAAACAGGATATTTATTTAAAACAAGGCGTTGATAAAGTAATTTTGTTTTAACCTTAACCATGTCTTTATGGAGTGGTCATTACTTAGCAATGGTACACGGCCCGTTCTGAGCAATGTTTGTGTATTAATCAAAATGCCATATTTTTATCTCGCTCACATTTCGTTGCTATCCTTTTCTTACTAGTCATGGATATCTCGTTTTTCTAACACGTTTTCTTAACATCCTAACTTCAGAGTTATCTTTGCAAAGTCATCCTTAGGAACTTCGTGTTTAAGTCCATTTTAGTACTCTCAGCTACGTTGCTTGGGTTGTTTGGGAATGAAAGTGGGTACTCGGGTCCTACAGTCTTACTCTCTTGAGACGAAATTTGGTCTTTTTTTCGTCTCTCCATCACGGAACCTTTTTTCGCTTTTTCAGAATAGAAGGAAAGGGAAGCGTTCGTTTCTTTCGTCCATTTCTTACGCATTATCTCGTAATCATTAGTTTCACCATTTCCTTGATAGAGCAAAAGCTTTTTGGACAACTCTATTATGTTGATGTATTATTTCATTTTTTATTTACTTTTCTTTTGGATAATCTATCTTTAACCTAATTATATGATTGCTTTAGTAATTAACCTATCTTCTGCTGTACATTACAAAAACTGCAGACTTTTTATGCTTAGTTCCAAGTCTCTTTTCATCAATCAAAAATCCTACCAAAGTGAGAACCTATTATTCTAGAACATTTTGAGTTAGTAGAGCAGTTATATTCCATTATTTACACGCTAACAAACTTTTATCAATGAACTGTGTCTGTTTGTCCTCAGATTGTCACCACTGCGGTTGAGACGTAACATGTTGAAATGTTACATGTTGATGTGTAACACGCGGGTCTGTATTACACAAGTGGGCGTTGAAGTGTTGACTTCAACAGTGGAAATAAAGTTTGGTTTGTCACTTTTGTGCTGTTTTATTTGGAGATTATTATTTTAGATGCTTCGATTATAAATGTGTAGCATTAAAGTTAAAGATCGAATCAAAATATTAAAAGGAGATACTGAACTGTGATCCATTTTTTTACTTTTAAGTTTGAATTTGAAAATTGTTCGCTGGGTAGAGATATTGCTAAATTGAATTTGTAGCTAATTACGTAAGAGTTTGTTTGACTCACTTTAGGGCTAAGTTGCATGCCAAAACAAAGGGCTTTCTTTCATTTTTTCTTTTCCATAACTATCTTTATCTATAAAGAGAAGGAGAGATACTCTATTTGGCGTGAATTTTATTCCTACAAGGCATAGGATTATTAGGATAGAATTATACGTAGAACCAATAAAATATTATTCATTTAACATAAAAAATTTCTGAAAGTCACATGTATTCTTGATTATGAATTAAACTTTAATGTATTCCTGATCAAAGATAATTTTATTCAAAACCTTTAACGTACTCGTACAGTTCGTATTTGAACCAATAAATTATTACATAACAAGAAATGTTATCAACCAAATTATTCGTTTTAAAATTCAAGCTTCCTCATACAACAAGAAACTGACATTTCAGATCAAACAATAACGTTTTATCGAAGAATCACGTCACATACAAGGGTGAACATTTGCATATAATGGGATGGACTGACAACTGACATCTGTCAAATCATGAGTGTCAGTCTGACGGGTTGTATGTACAGGGTGTTAAAAAATACATTGAAAACATAAATAAATAAAATAGTATATCAGATGCCTAAAGATTAATGCAATTGTGTTTACTGTCGGTGTAAGTTAGTGTATTTGTTTGATTGTACTGTGTTGTACTTGACACTTTTCAAGTCAGTAATTTTCAGGGATATTTTAACAAGTAGGGGTCACGAAAGTGAGGTGTGAACTTGTGTACGCATACGTGTTTACACCTTTATACGTGTAGGCATTCGCTTGTTTCATTAAAATAGTAGTGTTTTTTTAAACTTGGTGTTTTTCTCATGCACTGCACCAGAACGTAATAATTTCGATATTGTTCACTTTTACCTTGAATTATATATCTTCATACCAACCGATATCAAAATCGGTATAACAGTATAACCGTGGATGAACAGATCGTGAAAGCGTTACAAACAGACGAACTTTTGCATTTATTGCATTAGGTATAGTTAAGTTTCGGTGGTCTAGTGGTATGTGCACTCGCCTGCCAAGACTGAGGTCCCGGGTTCAATTCCCAGGTCGAGCGAAAACATGTTTTCTACTTTTCAAACATGGCTCGGGTTTGAGATCACCAACCCGCATTAGGCAAGCGTGGTGATTACGCCTGAAACCTCCTCACTGTACTGATATCTTCAGTGAGACGAGAGGCCTTTGCCCAACAGTGGGACATTACAGGCTAATACTTTACTTTACTTTTTTTTAGTTAAGTTTTATAAAACTAAGGTAGGATTACAAAATATCAATACTTTACATCATAATCCTTAAACAATATTAACCTTTTCGAAATCAACCTGTATATATTAAACAAACTAAAATATTACCTACAGGCATTATGTAGTATTCGGCCAAATGCTATTGTCATATCGGTAGATAAACTACGTTATTAATCAATTGTGGACAACAATACTATCGGGTACCTCAAGGCAAACTCACCTTACCACTTTATAAAGACCCCCGAAAATATAGAAAGAAACTTTGAAGCTTAAACAGTCTTAGAATATCAAGGGTTCAGAATAAACTGGGCAACGAACATCGGGTATATATAAATATAGCTATTGTAATAGTTTCGAAATGGTATTTGTTGGAGTTTATTTTTATTGTTGCTAATTAGGAGATAACGTAAATATTTTTTGATGACAAACAATGATAATATTTCGCATCTTCCACCAGTTAGTTCGTTGCTTCTTTAAAAGAGTATTATAACTATTATTATGTATATATGTAGTTAGTTTATAGTTAATTAGTTAGTACGGTCATAATTTAATAAACCTTCTTACTATGGACCATTTACACAACCCCGAACTCACCCCAAAAAGCTTAAGACATCAAAACCTAAAATATTCAAACAAATTAATTTGCTTTATGCAAACTCAAATCCAGTGAAGCGATTAAATTCATTCCGCGCCATTTCACAGAGCTGTTAATCACAACCCTCGTATTAATACTGAGAACAGCAAATAATTTCATTAGTAGATGCCTAAATCCTCACCTTTACACGTGTGTAGTATTTTATAGATAGGGATTCGCGGAAAGTTAGCATTAATCATATATCAAGCCCCTTTGTCTGAGTCCCGTCACCTCTCCTACTGAGTTAGATTACTAGTTGTTTTCGATTTAGTAACGAACGAGTAAGTAAGTTAGAGTAGATTAGTGGCCAACCCTGGTGTCGGAGTTTTTAGACAGCCTAAAGTTGTTTACGATTGAAACAATGGGACTGAGGTGATCTTGAATATTGTGCTTAGACTATCATTTTACTTTATTTTTAATTTCTAAACTAACAGATAAGTAAGTAACAAAATAAGTTTTATAGCATTAGGGCTCCTTAGGAAATGAACTAAGTATTTCAATGTAGGTACGTTCTTTATAATGAGTAAGTTTTAGTGAGACTTACTTATAGTTAAGTGTTTGCTGACAAAAGTGGTATTTTGTTTAATTCCAAAAATTAAAAGGTTCGTTTTGCGAATACTTTGACATATGAGAAACTCGTGCGTGACCAAATGGACTCGCCAACTCACTCAATATAAACATTATTCATCTTTGTCATTCAACAAATCGAAACATTCATCTTTAACTCATTAAAACATTAAACAAAAGTCACAACACCATAACTAAACCAAAACAATCACAAAATTAAAACCGGTAGTAGGGGATTGAGTAACAAACACCGCGTCCCCTAACTCAGAGTGAAAGTCAGGAAACAAGTGACAGACGAAAAACTTACCTCCCATTGTGGTGGCTCTCATGCTCCAACGAGATTGCTTTCCGTTCCTCTATACCTACGAGTACTGCTTCACTTTACTAAGTGCAAATGTTACAACTGAATTCCTTAAGATATTGTTTGCGTATTAGTGAAGTTAGTACGTTTAGTGCGACTTAGTGAAGAACGAAATCGTAGATATGTTTTTTATTAGAAGGAGGGTGTTTTAATGTACATAGTTATTCCAAAAACTCAGTCGTCCTAAATGGTTTTTATAAATGATTTAGTTAAAAAGAAGCCACAGTTGGACATATTTAAGATGCTTATTTATAGTATAAATTTAGGAAGGGGGAAAATATCTACCACTTGAATCTGTCACCTACATAGGTGTCCACAATCCAACTACTTACTTCATTTTTGTCGTCGAACGCCAAACGTCACCTTTACACTAGCCTGAAATGAGTCTTCAAAACTTCAATAGTGTTTCAACTTGCTTACTATAATATTCGGATACTCAGAGACATCATTTCCATCAACACTTAAATAATTGAATTATGTCAATTAGCTAAAGGTTGAGTGTTATTTTATACATTATCGATGTTATACATTACAGTCATATTACATTACATATTAAAAATTACTCATTATCCTCTCCTTAGGAATTAACGTTTCTGAGTGCGCCTGATAGTCGCTTAATCGAAACGAATGTTCACAAAGTTTTACCAAATACTTTCTTCCCACTCCCGCTACACATACTCATCGACGTATATCTTATTTTTTTCTATCACGCCACACATACGTAGGTACTTATAACTAAAATTATAACCCATCTACTACGTAGGTAACTGTTCTATCTCTTGGATTATCGTTATTGAATTACCACACGCTGCTCCCAGCGTGAGGCTCGCTGCATAACTACAGAACGTAGCACTTCCATGATCAGATTGTGTGGAGAATTTAGGGCATTTCTGTGTGTTGGTGAATGGAATTTGATTTTGTTTTGTAGGGGTGTTTAGGAGGTATTGTTAAAGCATTGTTGTGGTGTGTTAAAGAGGTTTTGTTTCAGAATTTTAGAATTATTTTAAAATATTGTTTCAAATGCCAGTTTACAAACAGGATATATTTTAAATGTATGTCAAACGGACTAGTGCAATTTTATATAGCATTCACCATCAACTGGTAATCTAAGTTCTATCATATGTAGAACTTACAGTTCTATCATTGAGTTTGAATAATACATAGAAGAAGCAATAGGTAGCTGTCAACGTCTTTATACGAGTATGAGACCTTAAATAAAATACGAATTTACGAATATGATTTGCAGCTTTAATAAGCGTAGTAATATACCACTGCAAAAAGCAAGCTAAAGATACTATCACTCTATATTTTATTTTTTCATAGAAAGAATAATTTTTAGAGTATTTAGAGTACAGAAAAACAGGAACAAAATCTTTTTCTTAGCTAAGATCTTACCTAACCATATGCCTAACCATGCTGGAATACTTATTTCCCACAATTCCTTGGGAAACAGGTACAACGCAATGCTGAAAATACCAGTTACAGAACTACAGAAATCACAATTTATACCTATCTGAGAAATTATATCATATACCTGCCTCCTTTAATAGTTACATACACAAGGAAAGGTGAGAATTCTCTTTGGAATACACAATGAGAAGTTCCGGACGGATATTAACAGACGCATGTATGTAGGTATTATATTAGTAAGTATTAATTAATACTAGACTTAATAAGATTTTCTAGTTTTTCAATGTTTCTAATAGATAAGTATTGTTTTTACCCTAAGTGTTGGTGGTGTACGTGTAGTGTAGTTCCTGCCTGCCTACGAGGGGTTTCTTTCTTGAATCAAACACCAACTTTCCAATAAACAAATAAGACTTCTTTATTCTGATTCTGTGTATTCTTCCAGATTTCTTGAGCAAGCTGCGAGCACCGTTGTTGGTCCACTTTTACTGGCGAAATGCGCCTCAATATATACACAAATAGTGCCCGCAACTTGCTGTACATACAATGATTAAATTAACACGCGCGAGTGAGCGAGATAGCGCTATACAAATTAAAAGAGAGAATCTAAGCTAAACTGACTACGGGGTTTATTTACAATAGTTTTACAATATTTACAAGGGGGTTTAATGAGAGGGTTCGTCGTCCGCAACAGTCTCCCCCCGGCGCAGGTCCCCGCAGCCTTTCTCCACCGGCAGGACGACTAGACGCCTGATAGGGCGTCTAAAAATGCCACCCTTTGTCCACACATCCACGCTTCGCACAACACCGTCCGGGCCCGGATACGTCTCCATGACTTTTCCTAATGGCCATACGTTCCTGGGCAGCGTTCCGTCTACGATTAGGACGATTGTTCCCGGCGTGATGTTCCCGGTGTCTCGATGTAACTCTCCTCGCGCTGTCAATGTCGGCAGGTACTCCCGCGTCCATCGCCTCCAATACTCGTCGGCCAACCCCTGGGCGGCTTTCCACACCTGCCTGTTCGCCGAGTCGTATGTTCCAATGTGAGGCATTCCGTTTGCAGTACCCAACAAGAAATGGTTGGGGGTCAGTGCCTCGGGATCGTCGGGACTCACTGACACGTGAGTCAATGGTCGCGCGTTCATCGTGTATTCGATCTCGGCGGCCAATGTTGACAGTACCTCCTCCCGTACAGTTTTTCTGTTGAGAATAGTGTTCAGAGATGATTTGAACGTCCTTATCAATCTCTCCCACGCGCCTCCTTGATTAGGCGCCCCCGGGTCAATGAACTTCCAGCTAATTCTCTTTTTGAGGTAAAAATCTCTAATTGTAGGCTTCCAAGCCTCCAGTGCCTTTCTAAGTTCCTCGTCAGCACCGTGAAAGTTAGTTCCGTTATCCGATACGATCGTTTCGGGCCATCCTCGCCGTGCTGCCATTCGCCGTATCGCCATGATTGCTGAGTCCGTACTTAAGCTGGGTATCAACTCGATATGTACCGCTCGCGTGACTAAGCAGGTAAAAATCATCCCCCAGCGCTTTTCCTTGCGCCGTCCAACTGTCACCCACATAGGGCCGAAACAATCAACACCGCTTCTCGTGAATGGGCGTGTGTAGGCGTCCAGTCTTACGCGGGGTAGATCGCCGGTGACGGGGGTGCGGGGGGTGCCTTTTCTCCGCTTGCAGGTAACGCAGTTGTTCACTATCGAGCGAACCGTAGTTCGTAATCGCAGTATCCAGTACTTTTGACGTAGATTGTTAACCAAATGCTCTCTTCCAATGTGATGTTGCGTTTCGTGTTCGCGGCGTATCAACAATCTCGTCCAGTGATGGCGGGCGTCCAGTATAGGCGGACTTTTCATCTCCTCGGGAACGTTTGCGGCGTTTATCCTACCGTGTAAACGTATGACGTCATCCTCTCCTAATACTGGGTCCAATTTGTACAGCTTGCTTTGACTGTCTACAGGTTTTCCTTTCCTTAATCGTCGTAACTCGGGCGCGAAACTCTCCCTTTGTGCGAGTCTCACGAGTATCAGTTCAGCCTTCTTTAGGTATTGAAGCTTGTCACTCGCATCGCGTTTCCTACATTTTCCCACGAACTCCAAGCACAGGGCGACGATTCTCACCGCCTTTTCACAGCTTGAAAAGCGGCTCACGTCTATACACGGTATTTCCATCACGACGGCGTGCGTTATCTCGTCGTCGCTTTCCTTCGTGTTGGCTTCTACGGGCCAATATTGTTGGGGTTCGTATAGGAATGCCGGGCCGGTGAACCAACGATCCTTATTATTCAGTCGAGTGTGCTCCGTTCGTGTCGCGTCGTCGGCGACATTCAGCGCAGTGGGCACCCATCTCCATTGGTCGGCTCGTGTTATCTCCGTTATCTCCGTGAGACGGTGTGCAACATACGGTGTGTACTTCGCTGAGTCATTGCGTATCCACTGTAGGGCTGTCTTGGAGTCGCTCCATAAGGTTAATTCACCGTTGTATTTATGTTCCGTGATAATATCTCTCGCTAATCGGGCGCCGATCAAACTCGCTTGTAACTCCATACGCGGTATACTTTGAGCTTTCATTGGTGCCACCTTTGCTTTTGCCGCAATCAGGGACACCTCGATTGTGCCGTCACGCTTCTTGAAACGCCAATATGCGACGGCGGCGTAAGCTAGCTCGCTGGCGTCACAGAATACGTGTAGTTGCCTCTGCTGTGCTCTCCCAGTTTGA
Source organism: Cyclophora albipunctata (assembly GCA_963082685.1). Lineage (NCBI taxonomy): Eukaryota > Metazoa > Arthropoda > Insecta > Lepidoptera > Geometridae > Cyclophora > Cyclophora albipunctata. The sequence continues at coordinate 4,050,472 of OY720118.1, forward strand.
TAACAGCGCGGTATACGTAGACGCTCGATGTACTCGCGGTCGGCTTGCCATTGGTTGAAAACTTCACATACTTCAGGGGGCAGTTTTTCATCCCACCCAAGTTTCAGGCGCCATAAACCTTGAAGTATAATCTTCGCCGTGATCGTATACGGGCTTATCAATCCCAGCGGGTCGAATAGAGACATGACGGTACTTAGAGCCTCGCGTTTGGTGGGCTCTCGTCTTCCAGTTTTGACGTCATCGGGTACTCTATGCAAAGCAGTGTTAAAACTCAACTCGTCGGTATCTGGTAGCCACAGTATTCCCAGCGTTTTCCCATATGGGTGCGCGTTCGCTCCCAGCTCCTTTGGAGTTCGTGCTCGGCTATCTGATGAGATATCTCGCAATAAATTAGGTCGGTTTGAGTCCCAGCCGGCTAACTCGAAACCCCCTTTATGATGTACTTCGATTACTTCGGCCATTGTTCGCGCTGCGGTTTTCTCGTCGTCAAAACTTTCAACCCAGTCGTCCATGTAGTGGCTTGACGTGATTGACGTGTAGGCGAGGGGGTGACTTTCCTTGTTGTCCTCCGCGTTTTTGTTGCGCACGCTGTGTGCTAAAAACGGCGAACTTCTCGCTCCGAATATCATCGAGTTCATCTCATATTTGCGTGGCGGGTTCTGGCGGTCTTCTCCGCGCCACAGAAAACGCTGCGCCACGCGATCTTCCTTTCTGATTTTCACCCTCAGAAACATCTCCCTTATGTCGGCTGTCACGGCTACGGGCCCCTCGCGGAATCTGAACAGTATCCCGTGCAACGTTTGAAGCAGGTCCGGTCCGTCTAACAGCATATCGTTCAAACAAACTCCATTCGCTTTCGCCGCCGCGTCGAACACCATACGTACTTTACCCGGCTTGTTCGGGTTTGTTACTGCGAAGTGAGGTAAATACCAATTCCGTGCATTTCCTTCCTCGGGGTTATCGCATAGCGAGGCGTAACCTTTTTCCAGTAAACTCTCAACCTGTGCGGTGTATGCGGTCTTGAATGCTTCTGAACGATCCATTTTTCTTTCAATTCCTTTCAAGCGAGTCCACGCCATATTATAACTCGGTGGTAGTATGACGTCATCGCTCTTCCATGGTAAACCAACCTCGTACTGCTCCCCGGTGCGGCGTACGGTGGCTTCAAATATTGTCAGCGCGCGCTTGTCATTTGCTGACGGTCTCGATTGCAATGTTATCCCTATTGAATCGATGTCGAAGTGCGCCTTTACTAGCTCGTGTAAATCCACTCTTGGCTCGCTGACGTGATAAATCTGCTCGTTCTTGACTACGTGGCGGGGCGCCGCCCCGTGTATCGTCCACCCCAGTTCTGTGAGCGATGCAGCGGGTTCGTTCCTCGGCCCGGCCATTAACTTGCGCGTGACTATGAGATGCCAGTTGTCTGCTCCAATCAGAATCTGTGGCTTGACATTCTCGTAACAAATGTCCTCGATAGGCAGTCCTCGCAAGTGCGGTCTGTTGAGCGATTCCTTATTAATGGACTGACTTCCCAAAACGAGATTACCGACGGTCCGCGCAGTCATGCGGTGGTAGGTATCTTGTTGTCGTCCTTTAATATCCAATTGTACTACGCGGCTCGCCGGCTCCTTTTGTTGTGAGGTAACGCTACATATATTTAGGCATCTCTGCGGCCCGCTGGCTCCCAAGCTTTGCGCCAACTTCTCATTTATGAGCGTAATCGTCGATCCCTCATCCAACAACGCGTAGGTTTCCAATTCAACGGTATCTGTCTTTAGAGTTACCGGACAAATCTTCAATAGAGCTCTCCCAAACGTATTCGAACCCTTGAAGTTAACGGCGGACACGGTGACTCGCTCACTAGCCTCCTTGTTGCTATCGCTATGCAACAATGTGTGATGAGTTCTCTTACACCCGTCGATTCCGCATTTTCGTGCATTCGTGCACTTATCGCGCCGATGTTTACTTCGAAGGCACTGATAACACATGCGCGCTTCCCTTGCCCACTCCCAACGTTCACTAGTGGGCATCGCTATCAGCTTGTGGCACTTCGTTGTAACGTGTTTCTCGCCGCAGCAGTAACAAACTTCGTCTCTAATCGCTTCGCTATCCATAGTGACGAAAACTGCGGCTGACTTCTTGTTAACTTTGACCCGCCTGTCCAATGTTGGCCGCTCCATACATGTAGGCTGCGTGTCCGGTTCATGCAGGAAACGTAATCCTCTGTCTCCCTCTCGCATGAGAAAGCGAGCCAAAGTTATCATTTGCGGCTCCCGTGCGCGTCCTCGTTCCGCTGCAAAATCGCACCAGCGTCGGCGGGTGCTATAATCCAGTTTCTCTAATGTGTGGCGAATCAAGTACTCGTTCGTTAACATTGATTCATTACCCAAACATTCCAATGCGGTAACGATGTTCTGTATTTTCAACGCGAAACGGTTCATCTCTTTAGCCGTGTTGCCCACGCGTGGCATTTTCTTCAAACTGTTGATAGTTTGATCCATAATGATCTCTGGACGCCCAAAACATTGCTCCAGAGTTGACATTATCTGGTCTGGGTTCGCGGCTACGTGTAATAGTTGAGCAACGGCGTGATGCGCCTCCCCCCGTAGACTATTCCTCAGCCGACACAAGTTCTCAGTAGGCGTGAAGTTATAGATGGCGGTGCTCTCCTCCATTGCAGCTTTGAACGGCAACCATTCATTCAGGGCTCCCGAAAATGATGGTAGATCTTGCGCTTGTCGTGACGGCCGATTGTTGTGCGTCATACGCTCCAAACGATCGGCTAATCGATCAATCCCGTCCCGGCTGTGCGATCGCCTGTGACGCCGCGGTTCCCTTTCTCGGCTCGGAGTCCGGTTACGCGTAGTTCGATGGTCGATAACCCCTCCACAGCTAGGTGATCTGTCTTGACGTGTGCGCTCCTGTCTTCCATCAGTGTATCTCCTCATCGGAGGAAAATACTCCTTATTGCGCTCCCCCCGTGCAACAAAATGTTCCCTGCGGGCACGGGGCGCGCTCCGGTGCATCCATTCATCGACGCGCTGTTGTGTATCGCTGTTTCTGTCTGACCCGGCGCGGCTATCTCTGTCTGTCTCATCTCGAATTATCGCAACTTCAGCTGCCAGCTTTTTGCGTACGAGTGATGCCTCGACTTCCATTTGCTGCCTCCGTATCCTCGCTAGTCTCTCCTCAGCTTCGTACTCCGCTTGTCGAATGCGCGCCGTTGCACTTGTGTTTGATCTCACAGTTTGGATTGAGGGCGCTCGTCGTCTCTCGGTGACCTCTTGTTGCGGCTGGTCCTCTTCATGCTGTGCTCGATCTGTGGTGAACGGCCTCGACGTACCAAGCCCGGTCGGCATTGTGGTCGGCGGTGGACGGTGCTGTTCCGTGGACGTGGATGGTGGTGGCTGTGTGGTGGATGGCGTCGATGACGCCGCAGTCCGCTGCCTCGTTCGTGGTGGGCTCCTCGTTGTGGGCATAATTGGCACTTGACGCCCCTAACAGTCCCTAACGTTCCCTAACAGTCCCTATTCCCTAACAGTCCGTCAGGAGGGCCCGGGGTGAGCCGGGATATGCTCCTTCAGGGATGGAATGCGGGGGGATGAGGTAGGGGGGGTCTGCCCAGCAGTGGTCTATACAAGGATCGAGGTGCTAAATGTCCGGCTGGAATGTCCGGACACAGTCAGCAGTGCCTACAGTCCGGCCCTCGACCCAGGCTATAAACGTACTGGCGTCAGGTGCTGTTCAACCTGTTCAGGTTGGTGGCGCCGCACAACACCACACCGTCTGGGTAGACGTTAACCCAAAGTACCACCCCGTTTGACACCGTTAGGTGGAGTAGTACTCGGGCCGCGTAACACGCGTTATTGAAGCGACGTCTTGTCCTCGTTGACTCAGTCAGCTTCCCGATGATGCTTCAATCGCCCAGCTGCTCTCAATCCTCCTTGGAATATCTTCTTAAAACAACCCAGCGCCTCCTGTTCGAAGATATTTCTTCTTATAACGCCCGGCTGCGCCTCTTCACTGGAACCTCGACCCGTGTAGCGGGGCCGTGACGTCACACGCCAGTGGAGTGACAATTACGTTCACTAGGGTATGACGGCACCACTAGTGACGTAATGCTGGAGCTGTTCTGCAGATCTTCAAGTCTTCACGGATTCTTGTCTTGCTATCCGGCTCGAAGGACCATAAACTGTTGGTGGTGTACGTGTAGTGTAGTTCCTGCCTGCCTACGAGGGGTTTCTTTCTTGAATCAAACACCAACTTTCCAATAAACAAATAAGACTTCTTTATTCTGATTCTGTGTATTCTTCCAGATTTCTTGAGCAAGCTGCGAGCACCGTTGTTGGTCCACTTTTACTGGCGAAATGCGCCTCAATATATACACAAATAGTGCCCGCAACTTGCTGTACATACAATGATTAAATTAACACGCGCGAGTGAGCGAGATAGCGCTATACAAATTAAAAGAGAGAATCTAAGCTAAACTGACTACGGGGTTTATTTACAATAGTTTTACAATATTTACAAGGGGGTTTAATGAGAGGGTTCGTCGTCCGCAACACTAAGTATTTAGTTTAACAAACTATACAAATTTCATTAAATACCCTGAATTTTAATAGAGCCTATCTGTATATGAACTAAGGCTACGAACACACAAGCGGTTTGCTTTGGCACCTAGAGCCTTGCAAGTCATGAGACGAGAAGCATTATATAAAACGAACGTTCACACTTTCAGCGCCTAGTTAAACGTACTCACACGGGTTTTTTCGCGTTGGAAAGTTTATAAAGCAAGTAAATAACTAACTTTTTATTTCCCGACGTTTCGCGAAAAACGCGAAAAAACCCGTGTGAGTACGTTTAAATTATGTGTTCAAATCGTGTAAGTTTAAAAAAGACTAGCGCCTAGTTAGTTGCTTAACTAGAATGAAAGCCAAGAGGCTCTAGGTGACAAAAATACATACCTACCTGCCTTTGTATTCTAAAGTCTCATGAACATTGATCGAGTTTACAATCCGCCTGATTCAAAGGACACAATTTTGTGTCGTGTGTCGGTTACTTTTTAAACTCACCGGCGCAAAGCTTAAAAGCTCGCTCATGTCAACTATGCTTTAGAGAACTTAAGTTAATCATGTAACTAAACGTACAACTTTTATGCGTAAGTAATAATTTTAACACAGATAAAAATCAGAATCGAAGCAATGAAAACTATTCATGTTTCCAACCAAAACATCAAAGACAAAAAAAATCCCACACATATTTAACATAGGAAATGGAAGCATGATTTTACGGTTATAACCGCAACTCTTTGACCAAACCGAATTAGAAAGTACACCGTTTGAATAGTATCAAATGTCATTAGGAGATCGTGACTGTACGGCGTTAGTACTAATAGTAATGCGTATGCAAATTACATGATGTGACCTTCAAATGTTTGAGAAACATCTGTAGAGATTTATTGTTCCAAAATGCACCCTGTGGTTTCATTTGTTTTGAATATTAAGTACAAATATTGGTTAGTACTTTGTAAATACTATTAAGATAAGTATGTATAAAGGTTTAAGCTTTCAGTCTATTATAAAACAATTATACTTAGGTACGTATGCTGAGGTTAGTACTTACTAAATATTAATCAGGTAAGTATATATATATTGTTTTAAGCTTTCTGTATCTGAAAAAATCTTATACCTAAGTAGGTATGCTGAATAAATTTTCATAAAATATGTTGATAATTTTGAAAGTGGAATTAGGTTACTACCTGAGCTCACTGATGTCATCAATCTTGGAATGAAAGAATGCAAACAAAACTGTCTTTAATCAGTCTAACATTGTCATTGTCATTGTTATTGTCATATTATTATTGTCACGTCTCTAGTGTTGCGCTTCTTCATATTATGTTTTTAATAACTAGAAAACTTATCTTGACTACAATATGCTGAAGGTATTACGAACTTTACCTTTTTTATACTTAGGTAAGGCGGCTTGCACTACCATTCTTAAATTTATTAAATACCTAATTATGTTTAAGAAACAAAAGCTGCAGGTTTAAAATTTTTAAAATTTTATGTTGCATCAAAACGAACACTATTTAAAACGAACGTCATTTGTTTTTAAACATATTTAGCCGCTAAACAGAATTAAAAAGTCTTGTGCATTCCGCCTTAAGATTCGTTAGTTTGGAAGCATCCCTACTTTACCTGCTATTTTAAAAAATACAAACCAGTGACCTCTTGCCGTCGGCTTCACCCCATTTCTACTCCCGTCGCCAAAATCCATCATCAAAACCAACAAAATAGACAAACATTTTCATATATTTATTTACCCTTAATGTTCTTCCGTGTTTTAAGTACTATGTCATAAAGACTTTATGCCACATTACAGCTGACACTAAGCTTGGCAACCACTCAAATACATTGACCGGTACCTTTTGGTGACACGTTAGCCAAGTGACAAATATAACACGTTGGATTTGATACTAAGAATTGAATAATTAAAACTTTACTAACACATTATAGTTTATTTGATGTTTGATTTATGTCAAGAAGGAAGATCATTGAATCATTGTTGATAAGTTTAAGTTCTTAATTTGAAGTCAGATCAGAACAATTTTGCTGGCGAGTAGTTAGTTAGTGATCTTCTTTTGTTTTTAATGACGTTATAGTTTTATCTGATTGTCATTTTATATAAATAGGTATAAAAAAGTATTTGAAAGGTTATTCAGGCACAGTGCATTACTCTGATTAAGGTAAGATTTACTCTACTTAAGATCGGTACATACTATCATTTGAAAACTTCTCTATCTTATAGACAGACAGTACGTAAGCTTAATCATGATGCTTTAGGTACTTATTCTATTGATAGTTTTAGACCAGCTACCAGTTATCCAACCATCTTATTTTCAGTTCAATTACTAAGAGATAATTGAACTAAAATCGTACAAATTCTTCATAAATTTCCAAAATACCACACTTTTTTTTCTATTTTAAATGTCACATCTGTCATGATTATTTCTCGTGTCATGTGTTTCTACTAATATCATAATTTGTACAGAAATAAATGACATATAATGATGTTGAACGTAATAAATGATCATTAATTGAGACACATCATCATGTTACTTTAATGACTGGTATAATTATAAACTTGTATCAAGATATCTTTAGCTTCGAGGTAGTAAGTATTTAGACCATATAAAAGACCTAGGATTAATGTCTCCGTAATAAAACCTAGATATTACCTTACCTCAGTTGTGACTGTAGTAGTTATCTGTCGCTTAATTAAGGTGAAGTTTTGTCTAGACTTTTGACTAATGTCTTACTTGCTTATTAGGTAGATACCTTATAAAGACCATAATATATAATGTGACAATTAGTAGGTAAGTAGTCAGCTACTTAATAATATGCAGTCTACAGCTGGCTAATTAATGACTAACAATGACCCGTGATTTTACCTGTTTTTTCATGGCTATGCTAAACTTAATGTAGATTATAGCTATTCCTATACAAGCCCGTTGGCACAGTGGCAGTGAGAGCGCTTACTGTGTCGGGGGTTGCGGGTTCGATTCTCACCCGGAGTCAACAATATGTGCAGACATAGTTGTTGGCGACGACGTCTGGGTGTCAATTATATATCCTTATAAAGTATTTGTGTACCTATGTATATGTAGTAGTATCAGTTAATTAGATTCCATAACACAAGCTTAGAGCTTACTTTGGGTCTAATTAACCGTGTGTGAATTTGTCCAGGTATATTTATTTATTTATTTATTCCTAGTTTCTTTGCTTTAGTTTACTCTATTGGTAATGTCGTCTCTTCGCCACTTTTCTTCACCTCGGTTACCTTAACACCTAAAATACCTACCTAAATTTTGCTCGTTCATCGATGTCGCCATCTTCTTTGACATCAAATATCTTTATCTGATGTATCTTAACACTTAAGTTATTGAAATAGGTAGGTATGTGATATCTTTAATCCCGTCTCTAACAGTTAGGTATGTTCTGTGTGATAACATTTTTAGTTATAAGAGTTGGTATTTGGGCTAGTTTTTAAGTTACACAATAACTTACCATATTAATACTTACGATCAAAAGAGGTATAATTACGATGAATCCTACTCAGGTACCTACTGCTGGCATTGGACATACCTACTAATTGAAGAAGAAGAAGAAGAAGAAGAAGTTTCACTTTACTTACTAGTTTCACTAGTAAATTTACTTTCTATGGCAGTAGGTAGTAGGTACTAACTTGGATAAGCACATAGATATATATAGTTAAGTACTATTTAAAACGATACCATTACTCTGTTAAAGAAATCCTATTTAATAGATATTTCAATGTTCTTTTCGTCAACCAAAAAGTATTTATTCTAAGCACACCCAAAACAAAAGGATCGAAATAAGTATTATTACAATATTAAGAACAAGAGAAGAATTTTCTTTAAAAAATTCAGAAGCAAGACATCTGCAGACACTACATATAGATACTTAGACATATTTCTATAGATCTATACAATATCTACCCCTAGGACCTCTGTGACGTAACATCTCCCTTAACTCCAGTCAGTTCTGTTTGAAGATGAAGTGACAAACTGATTGATTGACAAGGATGGATATATATAACTTACCATATATGGGAATGGGACGGTTGACGTTCAAACAGTGTCATCTTTGAATGTGGCGGTTGAAGGTATCCTGTGCAAAAAAGTTTCTCCTGTGCTGGGTAGGTAAGTATTTGTATGATGGTAAGAGAATATCTAGCTTTAATTGTAAAAGGTTTTTCAAATGTTTTCTAATACCTATTAAATCCTGCCTACAAGATATTTGATTGAAGATACTGTACGCTACCTTGCCAACCTGTTCAGATTTAACCACTATTTATTTATTGCATTTTAATGAAATATCAACTCCTGCCCTTATTACCTAATCAATACGCTTACCGGCAATTTTTATAAAGTGAGATACAAAGCATTTGTTTAATATACTTAGGTAGGAATGGGGTATAAATACCTACCTAACGGTTAGCTATCAATTCAAAGAGACGTCTTTCTTCGTTCTATTCCTACTATTATTTACACTCCCCAAAAACAAAGGTAAAACTGAAAAATAGGCTCCACATTTACGTAAATAATGTTATGATACCTAACACGAATATGATAATATATCATATGATGAATATGATAACGTCTAACACGAAAATTTGCTACTCATTAAAAGCGTACTAGTTGCATACTAAGTAGGTATTATTTATCTCGATTCAAAAGCTCAGTCTTCTAGTATTCGAATCAAAATAAATAATTGAATAAAATAAAATCGAACCAAGCAGGTAGAAGTTGTTTGGTTGACTGTACACTTTAACAAATGACTTGGGCTGCGTCCGAGTGGTTTTGTACGTGGGTGTAACCGGGGAGGGGCGGGGCGAGCGAGGGGCACCGCCCAGAACAAAATGGCGGCGGTTAGGCGCCAAAATTTGAATTTCGAATATTATATTCTAACGATTTTTCTAATAACTCCCAGACTGTCGTGTCATTTTTATAACATGAGAGAGCTTTTTGGGAAGGAAACTTTACTCTGAAAGGAAAGTTACAACTTAAAGTAATTAATACATAGGTACATGTTACATGTTATTAACATTTCTAAGTAGGTATCATAACATTCATAAGTTAAGTAGAAATCTAACCTAACTAACCTACAATGTTAAATAATACCTATACCTATGAATTACATAATGTCAACAGTCCATAGCTGTATCTAATAATGACAGCTATCATGTTGAATTATGTGAGAAATGTCAGAGTATATAGGTACAGAATTTTATTACACATAATCTATTAACAACCAATAAACGTCTAATAAATTAAATTACTATCAAAACACGGAATCTATAAACAAATTGTTATTGCAATATAAGGACCCATTCAAAAGCAATAAATTTTACAGCCACACAAATTGACTCTTATTCCTGTCCTCATAAAGTGCATAATAAAATTCAAAGACTGTCATAACTATTTTCAGTTAAATGAAGAGGCATTTACGCTCTCGCTTCCTCTTGGGTATTTTGTAAGTAGTGTGAAAAGGACAGCGAATATTTACGATGTGTTTATATCGATACAAGTGCGTTGATTTAACCATTGCTTTGGTTTATTGCAGTCAATAAAGATGAACTTTACGAGGCAAGGTCGAATGTGAAAAATTGTTTGTGATTTATGTCTTTATTTGAAACCGGTTTCGGTTTTGAAAGTTAAATGAAATATTTGAGGGGCAAAATCTTTTGAATTTCGATTTTCATGGAATGAAGGGCCTTTGATTGGACTTTGTACAATGTCATTATTTTGATTACCATTTGTTTTCTTTTTTATTTAGTGACAACCGCTATGTGGATATTGGGTAATTAACCCGAGAGTTGATAGTAGAATGTAAAGTAGATAATGTGCCTAAATCTATCAATATATTAAAGCCTTCATAATAAAAAGTAATATTAAAATAATTCCTAAGTAAAAAACCGTTCAAAGAATGATTTTGATATCTTTCTTCATACAAACATTAACATTACTAATTACATATGGAGTTTTAATTGAACTATACCAGGAGTAATCTAATAAGAATTGTCATACTAGAACTACCAAACTCTATCCCAGAATCATGATAAGAATTTGATCTTAACAGAAGTTAATTGTAAAAGCTCACCCTCACTGTACTGATATCTTCAGTGAGATGGGAGCCTTTGCCTAGCAGTGGTACATTTCAGGCTAATACTTTTTTTGAAGCTCATTACAAGCTAGGTATACCTATGTCTTTTCAGATTAATTTTACTTTAAAACTGCGTAAAACCGCGGTGTTCTGCTAGTAAATAATAAAGATAAGAAGAAACTAAACAAATACGTTATTTAGTTCAATTGTGTCTGTCAGACGATATGATTTGACCATGACCCCGTATCAAGTGCAATGGCACATTGAAAAACATCATAAATATCACTTATCACTCGTAGACGTGCGACAGACCAGCTTATCTTGACACTTTTCTCAAAACATTTTATCTTTGAATTGGTAAACAAAGCACAGCTCATTTTAAATCGGTTTTAAGAATCAGTGCTGTTAAGCTGTTATCTATACTAATATTATAAAGCTGAAGAGTTTGTTTTGTTTGTTTGTTTAAACGCGCTAATCTCAGAAACTACTGAACCGATTTGAATAATTCTTTCACTGTTAGATAGTCTATTTATCGAGGAAGGCTATAGGCTACATTTTATCCCGAAATTCCCACGGGAACGGGCACAACGCGGGTAAAACCGCGGGGCGCTGCTAGTATTCCATATAAAATTGAAGGCAAATGCAGATATTGATAGAAACATTGGCTTGAAGAAGACATTTCAGTACTGCAACTTCTTTTTACAATAGAACTTGTCTCCCATAGTTAGTATAAAGTACGTAACCACAGGAAACGAATCAACGAAATATTTTATCTGGAAACATAATTATAAAGAAAATAACTTCCTCTCAAAAAAATACTGCAAAACATAATGACGATAATTTTGAACTTGTCAAAATCGCATTAGTAGACTGCCTACAGCGTTGAGTACCGGAGGATTATTAAAAACTCATTAGTGATCTGTATATAGCCGAGAAGGCCTGAAGGCTTTCAATCATGTACTTTAAAAAATCATTCACCTTCATACAAAATTACGTCTCAAGGACCATTTTGAAAATGCTGAAATTAATTAACGGAATTACAGAACATAATATGAAAGAAATATAGTACCTAACCAAGCAAATTGAGAGCCTCTGATTTGAAGTCGGTAAAAAAATGTTTTTTGTTCTTATTGGGTGGGGCTGGAGCCAATCATTGGCGACTGACACGGAAGGTACGGCAAATCATTATTTCCTCATTAGGGACTATATCTTCGCTAATCTACAAAGTTGGTTACAACTGACCTGAAAAAAGCTAAAGGCTCATCTGACATGAAAACAAGCTGAGGTTCTAATTATACTTGGCTTGTACATAAATACGAAGTTAGGTACATTTATTTAATACTTGGTAAGTTGTCTGTTTGTACGGACTTGGGTAGATTTTTAATAGACTTAAAAAAACGGAAGTTCGTATTTTGTCTGTAGGTTTCTTTTGTAGTTGAATGGAAGCAAGCAAAGCCACATGGGATACTTGCTTTGGACTGTATATTCAAAAGTTTTAGAGTTTATGATGTATTGGTAGACCAGTGCTCCTGAAATACTAATACCCAGTAAAAACGATTGACTATTGATCTTAAACTTCTTGTCTGTAGTGCGATCCTTCATATGTTTTCAATAGTCCAGAAGACTGTCTGACTACAGTGACTTAGTGTGTTCAGGCCTTTAATCAATAAACATAGGTGGATGATGATGAAAATAGCCTTCGATGTAAGATGATAAATAATCGATCGCTGAGATTGAGTGAGTTAAGTAAGATGCTGTGTTGGAGAATTCTAAAGAAAATGTCATTAATCTTTGATGTGTGAATGAATTTACATGTTTGACTGAGCTTGACTCCCTCAAACTAAACGATGCCTCAGTCGAAATATTTTAAGTATATCTATGTTAAACATATGAAAAATAAAACAAGGTACATAACAACATTAAAAACCAAAACATACAATCATTATGCTTTATTAATTTCATGTATTTATATATGTATTTATGACAATATCGTCTCGCCTAACCTTATCGAGTTACTAATTACTTTAAAGAATTGATAGGACAAAAGAATCAGTAAATAATATCGACCAAAAATTAGACTCCAATATTTTTGTCACTACATCTAATTTTTCGTTTTTAGGACAGACCCAATTACTTAAAAACTTAATTTTAAAAAACCTAATTTTTAATTCTTTTTACAACGAAATACCTATTGAGGTTTCCGCCTGGCGAGGGAATTAGTTCTTTCAGCTGCCATGAACGTAATAAATAAGTAATACTATTGTATAAATAAAGAATCGTGTTGAAAACAATCAACGCTTATTGCTAGGAAACTTTACAACACAACAAAAAGAGAGAGTTTGAGCAAAACTTTAAAATATATAGTATACATAAATATATATGTCAAAATGCATCCCAGCCAGACAGCGGTCCATAATATATAAATATTGTAGTAAACTAATCGAAAAGCGAACCTATTAAGCGAATAAATAAATATTTAATGACAATATACAATTATTACAATTTACAATTCCCTTAACGAACACAGCACAAAAAATATATATATTTAAAAAAAGACTGAAACCGGCTCAATTAGTTCTGTATAAAAGAAACATTCACTAATTACAATCTATCATAATTAATTAATTAATAATATTATGAAAAATAATAATTTACAAATACTTTTTTTTTACAATTATTATGAAAACGTATAACGTGTTTCCTGATCTCAATCTTTCGATTTCACCTCAATTATATAATTTAATATTCTATAATGTTACGAGTAAATATAAATCAATGAACGATATTTACGTATATCGGTTCCCTTATGCAATGATTTTATAAAAATACGTTTATTTTTCACAATGATGTTTCTTGTTGATACATTTTACTAAGATTTTTGAGTTACTGTGATGGTTTAGCATGCAAAATAATATTTACAAGACTACACTATTTAAATGAATGTGTCTAGGAATAAAGATAGGATTAGGTCATAAAGACATAATATGTCTTTATGACTCTACATTTTAGAGATTTTTAATCTATTTCCTTAGTAAATGGGAATGACAGTTTCAAAAGTGATGTCTTATAGTGAAACTAAACCCTTTTGGGTTAATTGTTCAAGTGTATCTATTAAATCGTATACTCGATGTAAATCACAGTAACTCTCGAGCCACTAAAATGATTTAATAATAAAATGAAAAGTCCAGTTGTTTTACTTCTAACTTTGGTATACCGTACTGTCATATACACACAGGCTCAGTTGAAACATTAATTTGTAACCTCAACATTTACAAGATCGAAGGTAACTTTAGTTTTATTAGTAAACAACAATATCATTAAATATATATGTTAACATTTTTAATTCAAAGTTGTCTTTTACAATCGTATTTTCCATTGAATGGCACACATTCAATTTGAAAGATATCAAAGTAGGTATGTATATTAAGTATTTTTATCTAAATAATAAGCTTCATTCTCGTAACGTTACAATAAAAAGATTCCCTAATACGATTATTATCAGTATTTTTATTTACGTATATGTTGTCTTCAAAATCGTATACATTGCACTTGCATTAACTGGCCTCCTACGCTTAATCTACGTAGAATACATTATTACGAAAACCAGACACTTTTCTTTATAAATATTTTGAAATTAACACTCATTTATATAAAAAAATTAAATACTAAAACATCGTTGTTTACCAAAATTAATCTCAGTAATATTATTCACACTAAAACAATTGTACATCATAAATTCTAAAATTAAAATTAAGGTGTATTTACAGAATAGTAAAATAGCTTAATTATAAAATAAAACATCAAATATATTAAATTGTAACAATATGGAGTATAATTGCCTTCTTATCAATGGTTTATCATAAGAGGTCCATATGGTTTTGTGATTTAAATTACGAAGAAAGAAAAATATAAATAAATTTCGAAATGCTTGATTTTAACTTCTTCAAATTATAATTTTATCAATCCGTGGACGTCACTTGATCTCCCTCCAAAAGATACTAATTTCAAATATCAAGCAATATTACCTTTCAAAAGTTGTCATTAAAATAAAAGTGAAACAACTATTTAATCACATAAATATTGACGCAGTCCCCTAATTATACGTAACTGCATTTTTGGTAATAATTGGTATTGAAATCGTTTCTATAAATTAATTTATACTTAACAATTGTAAAAATCTCTTCATCACACTATCATTACTCTCGAAATCACTAGGTTACGTATTAGTTTATAATGTAATATTATCATGAAAAGTCCAACATACAATTTATACAAATTAAACTGTTCTAGTAACTTAAGTTTACGAACGTATTGTTACAGATGATAACAATCAAGTAAGAAAACAATCGAACGTAAAATTCGATTTACAAAAGTAATTCCAAATGTGACAGGAAGGAACAGTAAATTTTTAAATTCGGAAGAAATTAGATGTGCATTTGTTAAGTGATAAAGTCGACCATGAAGTCGTCGATGTAAATCTGTAACAGTACGCTTGTAACTATGGAGTAATCCTAGGGGCCTTATTGCGGCGATGTTGGTGGACTCATATTGTCGGGCTCGTCCCCAGAGCCCGGCTCGCCTTTGGTCTTATTCTCCTTCTTCCACTTCATGCGTCGGTTCTGGAACCAGATCTTGATCTGCCGCTCGGTGAGGCAGAGCGCGTGCGCGATCTCGATCCGCCGTCTCCTCGTCAGGTACCGGTTGAAGTGGAACTCCTTCTCCAACTCCAGCGTCTGGTACCGCGTGTACGTTTGTCGTCCCCGTTTCCTTTCTGAAAATGATATGAAAATAATTATAAGTTTGCTTGTTTCGCTTGTAAATCGTACAAGACATATTATAGTAATACATTATCTAATACACGTGTAGTCTTATTGGACTTTTGAAGGATTAAACTTTAAATCTTTGCTAAATTATTCTTGTAAGGATCACACAGTTTAAGCTGTGTTTTGATTGATGATTAATTTCTAAAGATAATATGCAAGAAAATTGCAGATAAAAAGTCTGAATAAGATTAAGTCCCAGAAACACGCTAAGCCTCATTACACGAAGTACTTTATCCATGACAAAACAACTAATATAAGCTTAATCCTACACCTACAGTTAACTCCATACGCAGCAAAAACGAATATAAAACAAAAAACGTTTAATTTAAAACCGGGATATAGCCCTGACCGAAGGCAGACGTTAAAAACTGCATAGGCATTTCTGATAAATGGTGGTTATTTGTAAACGGCGAACACTCCCGGCTGAGTTAATTGAAAATTGTTTTGAGCTTATCAATTTGTTAATTGTTTTTGCTTGTTGGACATTTCTCTTGGCTGTCGGGGATGAAGTTTCGAGGAAACAACAACTTCTTCATTCATAATCTTGCATTAAACCGAACACAGTTTAAGACTGATTAATCATTGAAGAAAACAAAAGACGTCTCAGATAATACTTGTTGTGATTTTGCGAAAATGAAGATGATTCGTTTACAGCCGCGTATTCACTTTGTGTTGAAAAAAACGTTTTTTTTTGCGTCAATGTTTTTTTGTGTTTATTCAAAATAGAAAACACGTGTTTTCATGAAATTAAATAATAATGTTCGCACGGACGCTTTCATTTAGTGCAAAAACGATCGATTACTCACTCGAAGTTGTTCAAACCAGTCATAGAGATTTGCTCTAAAATCTTGCATTAAAATTATTTTGTATTATTGTTTAGTCTAAACTTTACCTACCACTATCGAGTGCTAATACGTACAGATAAAACCAATACATTATAATGTATGATCATCAATAAAATTGCCATCACGACCACTACGATAAAAACTTAGTTTTATACCAAAAGACGCTTCTATCTATGAATGTATAGTAATGACACAGAAAGCGTCTGATAATCTCATCAGCTAACAGACATGTCATAACAAAAATAAAATCTTCTGCTTCTAAAATAAGATTCATTATTGAATGCACTAAATTCCTGCCATTAGACTAATAGCTTCAACGACTGTTCCTTGCTCCAATTTGGTGCATCAGGGGTTACCAACTGTGGTACGTAATTGGCATTTAAAAGTTTTCCTTTAATTTTCACGTAATATCAAAAACCAAAATTTTATTTTCGATCAAACAAGATTGGGCAAATAACTGTTCAGAACCAGTTTTCCTAACATGGATAGAATATGCGCCAACATTATTCAATATGACATTATTAGTCACTATTAATTTATTTACCATCAACAGAAATGAATATTAAGTATTAAACCTTAAATCTACAGACCTATTAGTCATATACAACTAATCGGGTGTAATAAATTCAACGATCATTTCTATACAGCACACCTAATATTGGAACTTGGCTTGAAGAACAGATGTGGTAAATAAGCCTAAGTTCGTATATAGTGTGGGTAAACCGCTACCGAATCCAATTAAAATAATATAAGATGCTTCGGGCCTTTTTCATTTTGTAATCATTATTCTTCGAAGATGCGATGCTTATTATACACGCTTTAGAGATGATGGTCAGGAGTGTAATTTATTTGAATTAAAAAAAGACTAATCTTCCAACGAAACTGCATGGACTGAAGTTTGATTAGGTATTTAAAATCGAATCATAGACGAGGTAGAAAATTACTGTGTAATTTTAGGCCGTGTAATAATGGTAACAAAAAGTTTTCCTGCTCGTGAAATAATACTTTTTGTTTTCCATTCAATTGACACGCGAACAGTTAATGGTGGTTTGCCTAACGTGAGCTCTGTTTTGGAGAGAAGGAAAACTCGTGTTCACGAAACAAAATCAATGTTTTCAGGAGTTTATATTGCAACAACGGTGTAAGGGTAAAATGTCTTTAACATTTCATAAAATATCGAATAACACGAAAATAAAGGACCAAATTGAGTCTTCTTCTTGCTTCTTGTTCTTATTCTATAATTATATTTAAAGAACATTATATTAGTATACTAACAATCAACTAGAGCAATTGACTAATAGACAGTATTTCAAACTTTAGACCTTGTCGGAGGCCCTTCAGCTGTCTAAAACTCCGACAACATGGTTGGCTATGACCACCAACCTATTCGAAATAATGAATTAAGACAATATTATTGGAAAAGCACTCTAAAATGCATAAAAGTAAGTGAATTTCCCCATAAAATATACAAGAGTTGTCACAAAGAAAATAAAACAAAGATTGTAACAAAGAAAACACTTGTAGAAGACAATGTTTAGAGTAAGGGGTAGATGCAGCAAAACCAAAATTATCACCCACTTGTTGCTTAGGAAATTGATAACAGTCTCATAGACCGGAATACCCTGTTTTGGTACCGTTTCAAGAATGCAGATGTCCTTTCTTATATTTCTTTTACGTGTTTTTTTCCATCCTTTTAAGTGGGATATCGTGGGACAGAGTTTTTGTATCTACGAGTAAAGATGGTTGATTGAGTTGGGTTGTGTGATAACAAGAATTCAGGAATATACCTACTTCATAAGAAATATTTATTAGATAAATATACTTTCTACCTTATGATACTAATTTCTACGGACAGCTATCACACACTAGATTAGGAAAGCCAATGCTGTGAAACTCATTCATTACTTTAAATTAAGATTCTGAAATATTATTGGTCTTTCACGCTTTACGTCATGATAAGAATAGTTTGTAAGCCAATCATGAAGTTTTGGAGCAACTTTTTAAATTATACCTCTTACTTATATTCCAATTTTAAATTAGCTCTAGACAAATTAGCTTTTCTGCATCCAAGAAATCGGGTTGACGAACTCTAACTGTACAAGATAGCTGTTCTAAAAGATGTCTCCAAATTACACGTCTTTACATCGTAGGCGTCGTAACAAACACGCTTCCATATTTAGTTTTGCATTAATTAGTTTACGCGCGGCCTGCGGCGTTTGTCAAAGTTATTGTACCAACAGTAATTATTTATTTGCTATTGCAAAAAGTTTATATTGATTATTTGATTAGTCTGTAAACTCTTTTGATTACTATTTTGATTTCTATTGAGATACCGTTCTTTTGATAGCATGAGCGTTAGACCTCTTTTAATGTTTTTTGCTTTTGAAGTTAAGACATTTTCATTCCAATATACTTTTTTAGTAACCATATTACCTATTAACTTTGGCCATAGAACAATGACCACTTCTAGTTCATCACTTGATATTTGAAGCGAGATCGTTCCAATGACAGGTAGGTACGTAAACTCTACCTCATAACAATCCACACAAAACTTCTTTGATCATACCTCAGTAACTAAACCAACTAAATAATAGTTCATGAAACTCATTCCAAGCAACACGAACGAGTTATTCTACGAAAATTCCCAAAACAAAATTGTTGAGCAATATAGCTCATGAAATCCCCTTCTGAGCGGCTTTATATATTACACTAGTGGTTTCAACGCGCACTCAGATGCATAAAACATGATGCGAACGTCAGATTTAAACCGTACGTAATAAGAGCATTACGGACATGTCTGGGAAACGATGGAACCGCTTCGTGTGGACGCTACTTAATTTTAATAGCATCGCTATATTTAGTTTCGTCAAGTTCAGTTGGTTTTATTGGTAGAAGGTAATTCGGGAGACTAGGTGCTAGGGTATGGATGGAGATTTTTTATGTTTTTGTGCAATGTAATAGATCAATTGAGTGAGTCTTTGATTCCAAAAAATATATTAAAAAACTTGAAAGTTTTGGACGAAACATCTGCATAGATTCTTGTACTCGACGTAACACGCCAAACTATGTTTACCAAAAAATTTATACGAAAAAAGCCGCGCGTTTTCGACGCGTCAAAACCGTCACGTGTGTAGCCAGCTCGCGTCGGGTACAGCGGTGCATGTGTCGTCGGATGCTCGTAAATCATCGCGAGGGGAGGGCAAAATCAGGGTCCCAGTTTACTTTCACAGCGAACGGACACGCGCGATCTTAGATATAAGCCGCCGATGTGAACAAGCCATTATAAGGTTAATCTCGAACAAAGAACAGACATGCCAATCTCAAAATATATAGCTTAATAAGTAATAACACAGTACGTTATTGACTTGTTTTATTAATAAATGTTGTGAAATCTATTTTTAAGCGGCCGTGACTTAAGTCGTGATCTTAACTTAATTTGATTTAGATTAAATTGGATTTGCATAATATGAGGCGTAGTGTTATTAACAAGTACTAGTCGTAACTAGCATACTTCAAAACATATTAGTCATACCAAAATCTTTGTATTAGACAATAAAAGAAACATTTTTCTACATTTTAGCTTAGACACAAATCAAAATGCATCTTATTAAATGAATATGATTTGGTTCTACTTAAAAACTTAGAGAATTATGAAATATTTTAAATTCTACAACTTTATTTACTGACTAACACGTGTGACACTTAAGAATAGGGTAGAAAAGTGGCCATTTTTCGTTAGATTGATGGAAAGAGTAATAATAACCAAGTAAATGTATTTGATCAAGAAAATAACCAAGACAACGGTAAAAGTGTTTGTGACTATAATGATAATAACAAAACAGCAACACTTTGCAGTAATCATGTAATAAATTCTACAAAACAAAATTACCCGTAACTTGTTTGACATTAACACTTGCATGCAACTTCGGAATTGAGGTGAGAATAATCCCCTCAAGACCTAAAGGGTCGACCACCATTTATCTGGATAACTGCATGATAAAATATTGACTGGCCTGACTTTACTATCTAGGATCACATTTATACATATTACGCTTGTTATAGATTGCAGGGCTAAAGAAATGTTTGCAGGAAAAGCACGTGAAAGTAAACCAAGAATAAAATGGCAAGAAACTAAAGATTGGTAAGAAACTTGATGAAATCAATCATGGGAGTATGTTCTGTGTGATGGAAAAGATGTAATTGAAATATAATATATCAATCCATAGGAGTAATGATATCGAATGGCAAGTTGAAAAATGATTTGAAAACCAAAATTGTGAAATAAAAATTGTAACCCAAATCACAGCAAACCAATAACCGGAACAGGCCGAAACAAACCTCGCCAAGCCTAAATACCAAATTCATCAAAGGATGACAAGTGAAAAGAGCTTTTAATTTAATTCGTTGCGGTATCGCGCCAGAGAAACACGAAAAAATATAGCAACAGCTTGAAGCGATATCGACAATCCATAATTCATGTCCTACAATTTCATACATTCACAACCGATCCAATCGTCATATATCCCGCTTCAGATATCAATCGAATTGTAACTTTATTTGTTCGAGAATTGTGTATAAATTGGCACGATGATACCAAACTTTTGTTGCTTTAAGAATTGTGATGAGTATTCGGTGTATTGCAACGCCATATCAAACGGGTATTCAGATTAATGCAATTTCTCTTAAACGCTTACACGTCGTAAATAAAATTGCTGGTTTTTGAACAACTTCTCATTGAAGACCGACGTTTAAATATTTAATTGATATTGCAATTATGAAGAAACATAGGGTCGGTGTTTTTGGTTCCCGACGTTCGACATCGGTCGTGTAATGAAGTCATGTTGATAAAATGTAGCGATATAATAAATCTTTTTGTATTACATTAACTGAATTGATTGATCGTTGATCTTTGACTTATGAATCAATTAATCATTTCTTTTATCGGTAATATTTAGATGCCAAGTATTGGCGCTTGTGTGCTAATATGATAAACGTTGAGAACGCTTCTTTTATTGAAGTTATTGATAAATGACTCATGATTTCTGTTATCAGTATTATCCTTGAACTTTTTGGCTCCAAACTTTAAAAATAAACAACAAAACTAATGTAATATAATCTCATTACTCCCTAATGACTTAAAAAACTTAATTCATTATACTGTGATAACTTCCTTGGCGACCAAAATGCGATGAATGACAAAGCACGCAACATAATAATTACGCTACATCATGTAAATGATTAATGTTCTAATGCGTTAGCCGTCGCTATTATATACAACTGTTATGTTGAACAAAAAGTTATTAGGATTATATTCTGACAGTCATTAATCACGCATTTGGGCGGGGTTTAACGTTACATAGTTACGAAGGTTTTTTCGCCTTTTACATTCGAGAAACGTTATCTTAGTAATGTCTACAGTATGTCAATAAATAAACTCATACTTTAACTCTTCTGTGGTGGTCTCAAATGATAAGATATCAAGCAAATGACATGCGTCAGTTCGTAATTAAAATAATGGTCACATGTCAACGTATTTACGAATACATGTATATGAGAGTAGATAAATATTATGTCATAAAACAGGGGCGTTAAAGCATGTCAGATTTAAAATTAAATTTACAGCCATAACACACAACCATCAGTCAGGTTTTGTTGACGCTGATTCCGTCGTGTTTCGCATTCGAAATGGAATGTTATTCACAAAAATTTCGCTTCGGAGTAACGCTAAAAATCACGCGAGCCCGCACGGGATTGAACCAAATTCCACCCGCAAAAAAGGTGTCAAATGAAATATTCAAATATATTTTAATATAATTCATGCGGCGGGCGTTTCATTTCTCTCCCTCGTAATGGAATGCTAAATTTTCTGGCGAACAAAAAATATATATTAATGCGCGTACCTAATAGCTTATACAAACTCGTTTGTTGGGGTATTGTTGCGCACAATGGGTGCCATAACTCCGCGTCGCAACCACGGCTGGTGACGTCTTTGTTAGGCTCTGAAAGCTTTGTTCTGAGCCCGGCTCCGCCTGTCACCGCGACAGCCCACGGTCACCTCCACCGAGACACCTCCACACGAGCCCACACTACTCGCATCCACACATTAAACAAAGGACTCAAACCTAACTGCCAATCACATTATGTACCCACCCCGTTACCTAATCATTTATCAATTTCCACATACCATTATGTGAAATGGAAAATATTTGACCAATTTTTCCATTACGATATTAAAACCATAATTTAAAACCCATCAAATTTCCGAAACACGAAATATTATAAAAATGTTGTTGTTTTTTAGAAAGGACCCACCCTTACACGTTGGGGGCTAATTACCAGTTTTGTTCGGGCCATTACTATAATTTGCTGCAGGAAAAGCACGAATGAATATTTGAGAAGGCGATAGAAAGTGAGTAATTGCGTTGGATCACGAAGTGAAAAGTTATGAAAGGTGCTGGGGCGGGCGATTTTTCAACGCCCGTCGACTGAAAGCGAAAATCTTAATGAAAAAGAAAATATTCAATCATTTTGCGTTCACGTCAATATTACGTTTGCATGTTATTAAAATTCTTATCTAACAACAAACTTTTTGTACACAAAAGAGGACGTGGCAAGTATTTGTTAAGAAAACCTTTTGTTAAGGAAAAATCAGTAATAAATGCGAGTACGTTGTATTCTGTAGACACCTAAAAATTCATCCGAACGTAATACCGAGCGCGGAACGCATTAGAGCTCCAAGATGAGCTTCGCTGCGGGACAGTGAGCCCCAGGGGGCTTCCTCCCCCCGAACAGGGGGCGATCTCGCTCCAGAGAATATTTGACACGGGTCTGGCAGATAGACAGGCCGGTCATGTGTGATCCCCTGCCAGGAAACGGGGCTTTTTTCCGCTCCGGCATCGATGGCCACTCACGACTCCCTTACAAGCACAAACGCAAGATACGCGTATGATTTATGTCTCACACGCACATGTGCATAGTGGGACGCTTTCCTTTCATCCCGTAATACAACTTTAGGTTACCCTGATGATAGAAAACACATTTCCTTTATCACTATAATTGGCCAAATTATAGATACCATTTCGTGGTACCTTAATGTCCATTTATCAATTAACGTTATTATTTCGTAATGTTTATGTATCCATTTCAATTTGGGTCGATTAGTGTACGAAAATGAAATTTTAATTCCACATAATAAGTTCGGCTTTATCGGCTTAGCGGTGGTCAGAGTTTGATTGGCGGCATCCCGACGTTTAATTAATGTTGTACAATCTATACGAGTAAGAAAAGGAAAAGAATACGAAGTTGGAGCGAGAGAGATGATCTGTCAGTGTTGCCAGTTAATTGAACACGAGTTACTTGGAAAGTAAAAAGACGTAGATCGGGAAATTATTGGTCTGAACTTGGAAACTTTGAAGGAGGGTTCAAACGAACTGGGATCTTTGTTATACAGTGAACTTTGTAAGTTTTGAAACAATATAAATTGGTGTAGATATTAGTTACGGAGATGTTTAATCTTTGCTGTTTACAGAATTTTGGTGGGCTGCTGACATTAATTAGTTTACTAGTTCATTCAGTAAGATGAGCTGAGTCTTGTTAAATGTATTCTTATTTAATTTTAGATATTTCATTAAAGCTTTTCACTTTATATTTAATTTTTTTACCAAAAATGTGAAATTTTATAAGTCTGGAATTTATTCTCTCCTCGATGTTTGTCGAAAACAAAAAAAAATACAAACAACGCAGAACATATTATTTTAGTTGGTAAAAATATATTCAAATAATAATATTTCATAGTACCTCAAAACTCGGGAATAAATGTGGACATGGCAACTCTACGCACACATACATGGTAATATGCTTTCGAAAAGATCCGTGACGTATAGTACGTTTCTTTCAATGTGTGACTCACACTTGGACATATATTAATGGGATTGGCGTATTCAGTTGTGTATGTGTAATTATAGTATGGTAATGTTTTTTTAATAAGCTCCCCATTTTTTCCGTTTTGTTTTTGTTGTAGTTTTTCGGTCATGTGTTAAGTATTTACTCGTAGTAGTTTAGTGTTGGTAGTATTTGGAATATTAAAGAATTTGTTTGTTTATATAATTTTCATAACTTAACTTTATATTAATTGAAAATTTGTATCGCAAAGATTTTTTTTTCCGTCGTGAGATAAGTTTATTTGATGTCATGTTTGTACATCCCATATTACATAATGTTACAGAGTACCTAAGGATGTATACATACAATAATTTCTGAAGCTGAATTGTGAAACCTTGTTAAGCTTTAATCGATCCAGAGCTTCCAAAAGTAAACACAACAAAGGTATAAACTTGCCAGCTTACCACCACTTTCAAAATATATATACATATACAAAAAGCTTTAATAAAACCCAAAACTTCATCCGTCAAAGTCGTTCTTCGCGATGGAAACCGGAAAGTCTGTAGGAACCGAATTAGAAATACATTTTTATACGTCAAAACACCCCTCGGTTGAAAAAATCTTTATGCAAATAATAGCACGTGTAAATACAAGGGGAAGTTGGGTAATACAGACATGGCTCTAGTTTTAGATAAATATTTTACTGTTTATTTGATTTAAAATATTTGGGAATTCAATTAGGACCCTCAGTTTTGTTGATTGTTGCCTAAGAATGAGAGTATACTAAAGTTTAGCTTTCTTTGAATGCGTAGTTATTCTACTAATACATATTATAAATGCTAAAGTTTGTGAGGATGTATGTATGTTTAAGTACTCTTTCACGAAAAACTATTGGACTGATTTGGATGACACTTTACAGTAATATATGTTATACATCAAAATAACACATGGGATAATTTTTAATCCGGAATTCCCGCGGGAACGGGTACAACGCGGGTCACAATGGGGCGCGACTAGTTAGTTATATTTCGATTTAATTAATTTAGTTTTGGGAGTTGTATTTCAGGTAGCAAAGACCAAAATATCGAAATAAAGCTTACTACAAACGTAGAAAATATCAAACGACTCCGAACCAATTTCCAACAGAATCACAAACTAAACAGAAACTCATTTAATACACAACGATTTCAGCTTTCAGCAGCAACCGAAGGAAAATCAGTGGCAGGCAACAAAACAAATACTTGTATTCAATCATCAGGCTTTCACAAAGGCCTTGGGGCTGATAACTGAACAATGAAATGTAACAAGTCGTCTATCCCGCATTGTGTGTTAGGGGAGGCGGGGCCAAAGGGGGGGTTTCCATTATATTTCCATTTCCACCTCGATTCCCTTCGACTTATCGCAGCCTACCTTTCGGACTAGGTAAGTCTATCTTTCTATACCGTTAGTTGGGCTATACATCACATCTTTGTATAGGATAAATATGAGGACATCTTTTCTTTGGTACGAACCGCTTTTCTTTGCTTCAAATTACTGCAATAGATTCAAATCATGTGGAAAAGTTCGCAAATTCTGATCTGTAATAACAGTCAAATGGATAATTTTGATTTTTTAAAGAATGTTTTATGTAAATTAATGGTTTGTCAGTCTGTCATTCAATATAAATGAATACATGATACTATCGCTTAACATGCGTACAGCATGTTTTCATTAGTCAAATAGTCTAAATAACATTTCCAATCATTATTTAAAGAAACTAAAAATACAACAATTTCCTACCGGTTAAAAATAAAAGAACATTTTTTAAACTCTGTTCTATTTTTGAATAAACCGTTATTATTAGTACATAATCATTTGGGTCTGCGTCTGTCAATGATTAATGGTTCGCCTGCTCGATTTTCAAACGTTGTGTTCCCATTGGTCGATTTTTTTGTTTTAAAATGGCAGCCAAATTTGAAGATAATTAATGATCAGCGTTTTAGTGTAGATAACATGAGAGCGTTTAACGAGAGTTGCTATAAGTGCGACTATTTGCTACTGAAATTTTCAAGTGGAACACATTTTTCTTTCGTTAAATACGTTCTGTTCTGGTTAACTTTGAACTCGATGTTTATTTTAACTGTTGGAGTAGGTAATGGGAATCGGTAATGGAACTTGATTGTATTGATTTATATGCATTTTAACCAGATCTTGTATCGAAGTATGATATAAGTAGATAAAATTTGGTTTTTCAATACAGAAAAGGTTGATTTGCTTTGTTCTTCATTCATTTTCATCAATGTTCTTTAAAAATGTAGATATTTTGAATAGTATAAAACTATAAAATCTTATTCATTCTTTTATAGTAGGTTAGTGACCAACCCTGTTGTCGGAGTTTTAAGACACCCAAAGGCCTCTGACAAGGTCTTACAAAAAGATACTTTGATTTGTTTTAAGCATTATGCCTAGCTAAATCTTTTACTCATTTCATTTCGACATCAATCTCCAAATTAAGTGAACATGCAATTTGTAACATAATATTTCGAGTTTAATTTAAGATATAACATTTCCAACTAAAACGTAAACTAATCTAAGAGGCAATCTATCTCGATCCCATCAAAACGGAACTGTATCGAAGTTTCAAATTAATTAACTGAACCAACTAAGTCTGACCAAGACGCAGAGTTCGATAGATCTTTAACTAATGTACGGAATATTAATTAGTAAATCATTTACTTTTGAAGTGATAAAAATGTTGAGAATTGCTAAAAAACTACATTAACAAATACTGGTTATGTTTAAGCTGTGACCACGGTTCCTGTAAAGCGGCCGAAACGTCAGATAAAAATGTAAATTAGAAGCGAAGTATATCCGTAAACGAAGTTTCAATTTAAAATACATTAAAGAAGTTAGTGATTACACTAACTTCAATTACCATTAGGTAATGAATTAAAAATCAAAAGAAAATCTGGTCAGGACTAGTTAGTTCAAGTTTTTTGCTCGTGATTGGTTCAATTGTTGTTATAAATTAACTAAACTGGGGTAATAATAGCCTGCACAAGATATACGATGATATGTTCTAGTTCTAGTATGATCAATCAGAACAGAAAACTTTCAAATGGTCATAACTTATCATTTCAATTTTTGTTCCAGGAACTTGTTTTGTAGATGGCGTTACGAGCTTACCTAAATCATGGAAGAAGTCGCGAGCAAAAGCTACCCAAGTAAAGCCAACGAGGCGATCTTATAAATTACTTTGTTGTAACGGTTTATTGAACAAGGCCTGACATCGACACTGACCGCACTAAATCACTTCGTATTAAGTTTTCAAAGCAAAAACCGCGCCCGCGTTCGCGACTGGTACCACACGAACTGCATGCAAAACTGAATTCCTAACTAATACACCGGTAGCGGAAAGAATGACCTCGCCAATTACAATGGAATCCCTAAATCAGGCAAGAACACCATAAATTAGATCGCAGACAAATTCAAAAACAGTAGGAGACGGTAGCGCAACCTGATGGCTCTTTGTTCACTTCGGCGTCAGCTAAACAGAAGGTGAACGCTTTTGTATCCCGAGTTGTAAATTTTATGAAAAGTGAAATTCCTTTGAACGCCTCTTCGGCCAATAAATAATCCGGGAACAGTATGAAGGGTATTGTTTCTGACACTCATTGTTTCACATCAATGCGCGCGCTGCGAAAGTGTTTTTGCAAATTGTCAAATTTTGTATGGACTACTTGTGTATCTATAGAATTGTGCAAAACACTTTCAAGTTTTAATTGGATTTTTACATGGGGTTAACGTATTTAAGAATAGTTAAGATGCTTACCGAATTGACTTCGCATCCAGGGGTATAGTGGACTGGGCAGCGAGGCGTTGGTGTTGGGTGGTGGTTGTTGTTGCGGGGGCTGCTGGGCGTGCATGGTCTGCTGGTGCATGGGCGGCATCTGTGTCTGGTGCTGCATGTCATCCACCGGGTACATGAGATGCTGTTGGTGCGGCGGCACGCCGTGCTGCACCATGTGCTGCTGCGGGTGCATGTGGTGCGGCATCTGCTGCGCCTGCTCCAGCGGCGGGCTACCCGGCACGCCGCCCGCCGTCGCCGCCGCCGCCTGCAGCTTGCACGATGTGTACACGGCCGGCGCGGGGGGTTGGTGCCCGTTCGGACCGTACCCGTCAGCAGTTTTAGGACCCATGTGACCCATCTGGGACGGACTATCCGGTCGGTACCCATTCTGTTCCATCTGTTGGTAATAACCCAGTCTATCGTAAGGTGGAAACCTGGGGTAAGGCATGCCCGGTGCGGTCTGCGCCGGGTAGTGGTGCTGCGCGGGCCTGAGCTGCGGGTCGCAGCCGTCCATCTCGTGCCCTTGCTGCGGCACTGCGCCGTAGTGCGCGTGAGCCTGCTGGTGCTCATGGCCACCACCGTTCCTCATGTCCGGCATGTAGGCGTTGGAGAAATATGTCATGCTGTCACAATTGTTGGCGCTCATCGCGGGCCCGCAGCCCGCGCGGCTCGCGTCCGTATCTTCCGTCGCAGCTTCTCGGCCCTCAGGGCCGACACTATATCACAGTTCCTTCACAACACAAACACTTCGGATTCCATTCACTACACGACAGGTGACAATATCACTAGTGGTTCACGCTCTGTCGACGGACGGTGTCTCCTCATCTGATCCTCGGCGAATCTGCAAAGAAAGGTTAATGCACGTTAGTCAATCTATAATTAAAGTTTTCAACTCATCAGGTGGAAAGTATATCGATTGATTGATTGTTTGTGTTGGCTTGCTCGCAAACAGTAGCGTCGGGATCATCGCGATACCGAGCCAGACGGCTGACATACACTGACATGTGGTGCAAAATGGGAACACACACGATGTCATAAAACCTTATACTTAGAGTAAACGCCTATTAGCGACAACCTGTACGAGATATGGCCCCCGTTCGGTTAAGATAAAGCGGCATATTCAAATACGAGGCAAAATAGGAATCCGTCTTTGTCTGTCCGAAGGCATCTGTTCCTCAAAAGCGAGACGCAAGATGAAATAATGTCACGTCTTGAGATCGACATGTGTCTGACCCGACGTCATGCCCTCCACGTTTCCCAGCAGTTGATGGAGCATGAGTGACAACCGAGTCAAAGCTGGCGACACAACGTTGCTCGGACGTTAATTTGAGCGCCGAGGACAAGTGTGCTGTGTCCACGACGTTATCGCTGAATCTCGTTCTACTGGTTCAGGAAACACAATTTATTACGCACTTTATACGACAGCTACTAGAATTTACTAAGTGGCATGCAGAAAATTTGATAATCTTAATAAATGCAAGAAATACTTTTGGATCTAAACCTGATAGAAGTTGGTTCTCAGCGTTTGGTCTCTGTTAGAGTTTGAAGAGAAATGATTGACATTCTCACAAAGTTACATCGAGATGGGTTTTTGATACGGTTTGTTTAACGTATGTATAAAGTAAAAAAATCTGTTTGCGGCAAATGTCGCCGCCCCTCAAAGTTATTTAAAACCCCAAACCTCAAGGTTCATTAGCGATATTTAATGATGGCGGCTACTGAGACAATATGTTCCTGACAGATGCTGTTCATTATGTAACTATTGTGGCGTCGGAGTTAAACAGTTGTTGTAATATGTTCCTAGGTACTAATGGTACATTTAAGACATGACTTAGTGCTTACTAGGAAATAAAAGCACGGTAGAATATTCCCTGGGCAAATATTTTTAAGATGATATCCTTTCCTTTTTAAATAATGTTCTTGCCTTTGTATGGGAGCATTACCATTGAACCAGAATGGAGCTACGCGAAGCTCAATTGACGAATCACAGCTCCGCTCCGCTTCAGTAGAAACGGACCCTAATCAAATGCTTGGCCACTAGTCGCCTAAAAACTAAATAAAACTATAAGTAGAGATTACAGTACGAGCATTAATAAATTTCGCTATCGTTATTAAACATTATCTTCTAGCATAAATCCAAAATCCTTGACGAACATATAAAGCTATAGACGTGAACGCAGATTTAATTAAATCGCAAATGAATTCTGAACGCACAGCGACTGTCATTGAAAAGAATACTCGGGAAAATTTGCATGTACAGGGATGGACAATTTAAATTTATGATTTCAACGCCCCCTGGCGGTGCGACCCTCGCATTTTTTTAATTTTCAATTTCCATTTGCATTCCACCAACTAGCATTGTACATTGTACTTTGTATACTTATTCTGTGCCTCACGATTTATTAGATTTTGTTTGTAATGATACGTCTCGAGTGGTTTAGTAATTATCGTCTAGGTGCGTTGATACCTAACAATTATGGTGGAAAGCCCTTATTTTCCGTAATTATATAGAAGGGAAATTAAGACAATATGTAGGTTGGTTGAGGTCGGACCGATTAATCTGTAATGTTATGTTTGTATTACTTTACTATTATGCATTAATAGTGTTGTTCTTAGTGTGGAAGACTTTATGGAAATTATAAGGCACACAGTGTTTTACTATTGAGTTTATTAATAACGAGTTATGGTCTAGCTAGATAAAGAACGAAGGTCGCTTGCTAAGCATAGGCTTGTCGTGGGTATCAGTGAAATAATGAGAATAGTGAGAATTATTTTAACGCCCGTACTCAGAGACGTCAATTCTTTCCTTGGTAGAGATTTAACGAGTGATTTTGACATGTAATGTATAAAAATTACGTCAATTATTTAAGTGTCGATTTATTAGACGTCTCAGAGTGCAGCAGTTAAATTATTTGATCTCAATTTCAAACTACTGATTTAAATTTCTATTCATTAAATTAAGATAAGAAGCAAAATTTTTAAATTCAGAAAACAAATTAAGTTTTTTTAATAGGTACATGACACCGAAACACTGCAAGACCATTAAACAACGTTCATAGTAACAATTAAACTCAACATAACCGGTTAACGCTTAGAGCAGAAATTGCTGATAATATCTTAAAATTTGACCACTTCAAGGAAACGTCTGAACGAACTGACCGCTACAAAAATTACAAAGAAAACGTGCTCTTGATATTATGATAACGGTGTTTAAAAAGAACTTTTGATTTATTTGTACCGGTTTACTGACTCATGCGGTTCCCATACACTTTATCTAAGTTAAAGCAATTAACTTGGGTTACTAAGTTCAAGATTTCTCAGTAAAAGCCCGGGTAAAGGTCATGTTAATCTTGGAAGCAACATAGTTTTGGTCAAGTGCTTTTTTTAATGTGTTTTTACTTTATAAGTTTCCGACAAGAGAAACATGTAAAATTCTCTCCATATCAAAGTTCTAAATATCTTCCAAAACTGTTAAATTTCTTTCTTTAGGACTTCCTTGAACGCTCTTTATACACATACCAAAATAACGACGAACACCAAATCAGAAAACAATTTAATAACATGAAGTTTATTTCAGGTGGCTTTAAAATTCAAAAATGGAATTCAGTAACTCCATTTAACCTCCATTTCCATATAAAACAAACAATAGTCGAATCAAATATGGCCGACTTTCCATAAACACAATCGTTCTATACAGGAAAAAAGGTTTTTTAAAGCAGAAGCAATGTAATTGGAACAGTTATAAATTCACGAATAAAAATTTCATATTAGAATACGACTTTATAAATAAGAATTAAATTATTTTATATAAATTACCAGTAATTCAATCCAATCATCGCTAACTAAATTAATAGATGAACATAAAAACAATTGAAACACGAAAACTTATCAAATGTAATGCGAATAAAACAGAAACGTTGTTACAATCGTATTTTTTCTAGTATTCAATCGTAAATCATAAGGAAACGTATTCTATTACGGAGCTGAATTAAAAAGAATATTAATAACATTTTGCGAGTAGCCGTCACAGGCTGTTAATCACAGTGTGATCAAAGAAATTTTATTTCGGGAAAACTCTCAGTAGATTATTTATCATTCCAACTATTTGTCAATTAGTGGAGCGTAAGGAACAAAGTGGTTTTGATTTATATTCTTCATATCGGTTTTATTTAGATGTACAGAATCGTTATTGTGTAGTGTTGTGTCGAATTGCGAATTTAGCCGGAAAATTGTGATATTTATCAGTTAATAAAATGTTTTTTTTTTGTAGTGGATTAAATCTTAGGTTATATGTGATTTGTGTTATTAGTAAATTGCATTTCAAAATTAACGTATATTTTATCCGTTAAAACGATTTCTTTTAGTATCTTTCATAAAGTGACATAAATTTGCGTTTGACATCTTAAAAGTAAGCCCATGCCCTACATTGGGACATTACTTACAGACCAATTATACATTGTCCTTTTTTTCTTAAACACGTGTTCCTATTTCAAAACACGAGAAACATCGATTTACTAAAGCAAGCACTAACACAAGTTTGAAAGGTAACTCAAGGCAGATATGAAGTGAGAGGGCATCCATTAGAGCAAGAAGTATCATTTATCTAATTCACCTATCCTCTGATGTCTGTGCCGTGCATTCATTTGTTACTTGATTAATACCTCAATCGGAGTACAACTTGTTTGTCGGTAGTTTTTACCACTTTTTTGGTGGTCTAGTTTTGTCTTTTGTTAATTAAAATTGTTGGACCATGACGAAGAAATACATGGATGTTATTTTCAAAAATGGAATACGGTTTTCGTTTTATATTCTACTAGCTGCGCCCCGCGGTTTCACTCGCGTTGTACCCATTCCCGCGGGAATTTCGGGATGAAAAATAGATGTTGGCCAATTCTCAGACCTACTCAATATGCTCACAAAATTTCATGAGAATCGGTCGAGCCGTTTCGGAGGAGTACGCGAACGAACACTGTGACACGAGAATTTTATATATAAGATGTTGTTAAAATTCTGGATCATTTTTATGTTATAGACTCTACTGCCCCTTATACATTCGTTTGACGTTTCTCATTATTTATCTTTTCTCCTGTCAAATATAACTTTAAATGTGTCATGACTTTGTAAGTAAATTTCTACACACTTCAGATCAATCAAAGATAAGGTGAATCTATTGCCACCTATCTACAATTTAATCGTAAAGGCAAAGACGTTCCAGAAGTCCTCATCCACCTCTTCACAATACTCCAAAACCTCATCCCCACATCAAATCCTACACAACACGAAAATCAGTAAGCAACCCTCAAAATTTTTCATGTCACCAAGCCGTAATGAGTCCCTCTACGCTAAACAATGGCCGCTTTGAGCCTCCTGAGTGAAATGCGATGTTCCTGCTAATTACAACCACCAACTTCTAAATTTAATCAGATAACTTCGTAATTTCCAACCCGGGTCTATCATTTTTCATGAGGGTACCTTCCAGCGTCATTTGAGAGGCTCATTGTCACGGACGGAGTAATGTTACATGTTGCAGTTACTCATAATTAGGCTCAGTATGTTTGTTAAGTAGGTTAGTTAATATGGATTTAATGTGTTGTGTTTAATTATTGTATTATTTAGGTAGACTTTAATATTATTTTTATTTATTTAAGGACTAATTTTATTTGTGTAATACTTACTTTGTTTTATTTTTGTAACCTTATAGGATTACCTTATAGGATTAGGCTATCCTAATCCTCGTCACTATACTGAAATCTTCGGTCAAATGTGAGGCCTTTGCCCAGCTGTAGGACATTACAAACTCTCTCTATCTCTCTCTTCCTGGCTATGAGTCCCACATGGTGGTGGGGTCATTACAGACTAATACTTTTTATCTCTATACCAAACTCTCTATGTAATTTACCTAATATACATTATTTCCTTCACTATGTCACAAAATTCATAGCACATGTTGTATGTGCTATGAATTTCCCCAAAGTTTATTTATTTATTTATTTTATTTATTTATTTAAGGACAACCAGTGAGAGGTACATTAAAACTATAAATAAAACTTAGCACTAAATTAAACACCTAAATGCACTCTCTATAGGTGCCACAACATGCGTTACTTATTAACTAGGTACTTAACACTACAAGTAAAAATATGACATGTTTTTATAGTGTTGGTAATTTACCCAAAGTACCAACACTATAAAAACATACCTCCCTCTTTAATTGAAAACCGAATTCCTCACGAACCGAACAACACCCTAACAACCGAAATAACCAGCATCCTGTACATTCAAACTGACAGATACATTCTGGAATCTGTTAATCAAAGCTGGAGCAATCAATTACCGGTGCCGCAATCAAAATGTCAGGCATACCGGACCTAAAGACCTAGGGCCAACTTCAAACGCAAATACTACATACCTACCTGTAACGTTATCTCTAATACACTGATTACTTTGTAGTGAAATTATACCTGTTATTTATAACCTGTTACTTGGTAGTTATTTATACCTGTTATTATATTAACAGCGCCCTGTGGTTTTGCCCGCGTTGTGCCCGTTCCCGAAGGAATTTCGGGATTTTTTATATACATAAACCTTCCTCTTGAATTACTCTATCTATTTAAAAAACCGCGTCAAAATCCGTTGCGTAGTTATAAAGATCTAAGCATACATAGGGATAGACAGACGGAGGGAGCGACTTTGTTTTAAACTAGGTATGTACATAGATAAGATACTTAACTCGTCGGAAATTACTAGTTATTTATTATTGTTATCACTACATAGTATAAAATAAAGTCGTCTCTTTTTCGTGTCTGTCACACTATTTGTCTGTCTGTATGCTTAAATCTTTAAAATTACGTAACGGATTTTGATGCGGTTTTTTGTAATAGGTAGAGTGATTCAAGAGGAAGGTTTTTATGTAAAAAAATTCCCGAAATTCCCACGGGAACGGGCACAACGCGGGTAAAACCGCGGGGCGCTGCTAGTTGATACTAGGTAGCGAATAGTGTTGAGTTTATTTAACGATAATGTCAATTGAATGAAATAATTTAATAATTGATAGGTAGTGATTTCCGATTTTCAAAAGAACCATGACCCATGGTCGGTATGTTCTTACAATGTAAATAACTACTATCAAATACCTATATGTTTAGAAAATATATCTACTTGAACCTCAGTAAAGTTTCGAATACTTTCATTCTCACCCTAAAAAGAATCTACATCACAAAGATACTTACGAAACTAAGATGGCATATTAGTTACTTGGTTATATTTATTCAACTTCAAACATAGAACAAGAAAATTAACAGTTTCAAATTCATTCAGAAACTAAGATCGAAATCAAACAAAAACTCAACTAAAACAAACAGTTAAGATTTCATTAATTACACCGTCCACGTTATCAGGCGATATTATTCAAATAACTAATTGAATTACTAATTACATTGCAATTTGCTATTAATTCGTGTAATTACATGCCAACAATGCATTAATTAGTAATTACATGGTATTTATTTAGACGAATTTAGTTCGCGGCGATATTTAGATTAGCTTAATTGAATTAGTTCAGCGTTTTGCCGGGAGAGGCGCTAGTGTCGCAGCGTTATAGGCATTTAATTAACATTGCTATCATAGCCAGCTAATTGTTATATCGCGCAGCTGTGATTTACGATGAGATAGTAATGCCGACACCTATGTAATTGCAATGCGTGATTGGAACATAGCATGCATTCATTCGAACAATAGCGCCTAGCGTTGTGTAGGCGGGCAAAGCTTGCTTTTAAAGAGGTGGGCGTTCCTACTTAACTAAGAAATATTGCACTTACACGTACCTAATATAGTAAAAACTTGAACTATTTTACTAATATAGGAAATGCCCAGCTTTATTCCATAATAAATTAACATTTATTTTTATTATAACAACGCCATCTTGTTAATAAAGCTAAAACTAAAAAAGCGCCATCTTTGAATTTTATAATGAACTAAGTTGTACTTGGCAAGCTTTGAACTTGATAGCTGTCAGTCGATTTGGGGTTTCGGCGGACCCTCTTATGAAAGTACAGTCGCGGTGAAAAATCTCTACCATTATTTTATTATTTATTTATTCATATATTTTTAATGGGAACTTTATTAATGATAAATTATTGTTATCATTTCAATGACATATTAAATTGTGAATGCGTAATTAAAAATGTATTGAGATTATATATAAAGAACTTTCACCTCCATATAAATAAAGGGTGAATAGAATAGGAAAGCAAACGTCTGTTCTTATTAAAATTCTGTGCACAGTCGTTTTCCCGCTACATTGAATAATTTCGAAACGCATACTGAATAAGCAGAACACGATTTTCCCTTTCTCTTGGCTTAACTATTAAGAGGCGCTTGTTAGTTTTAAGTTTCTCTACATTCATACGTAGCTGAAGTTAAATATTTCTTAAGTGTTTTATTTCACTATGTGTTTTATTTGACATGGGAAAAATATATAAATTGTATTACTTTATAGCACAAATTATAAAAAAAAATACAAAACGAATATAGGTTAATATAGGTGTTATGAATCATTATGTGGTTATCTGTATGTAATTATAAAAAAAACAACGAATAAGTTAAAAAAATACCAATAAAAAACGAATGCATATACAGAAATGGAACAGAAACTTAAAACGGATGTAGGACATGGCGTGTGTTAATTTACGCGCGCAGGGCGGGCGGTATCTGAGAGTTTCCGCCCCGCAACCGGTAGTGTCGCGATGAAACTCATTCATCACAGTTCGGTCACAACATGCTCTATCGGTGAGAGCTGTCGTTTTAACTGGTTTTACTTTTTTGTTTGGCTTGAAAAATATTTTAGGAACACAGATAGGGCTCATAATTTTTATGTATTGAAAAATTTAGGTTGAAATGTCACTTTTTATATTAAGTATGGAGTTTTAATGTCTAGATATAAAATGAAATCTAATAAGATAACCATGGTGAATAAGATTATATTAGAACTAACAAAATAATCAATACTTCGTTACATACAATCAAAAGATATTTCATTTTAATATACTTAATGAAACGGGTCTATAATTATTATATTATATTATAGTTATAGTATAATACGTTAAATTATCTAACGCGATACAGACACAAAAATTCCATAAAAGAATAAAATATTCATCTAAATAACTCAATGCGAGTCAAAATGATCATGGTTGGTAAAATAAGCTTTGGCTAAAACATTTCACAGAATGTAATATTAGAATTGACAAGGGTAACACAATGATTTGGGTATATGGATTTAACTCAGTCGCAAAATGACATGTATTTTAATATTTAATACAATTGGGATAACTATTTTGAAACAACAATCACATTGACAAAATAGTGTTTGACGTAATTAACATATTAACGACATTTTGATGAACTATTTTTGGTTTCGATAGTACCTATAACTGACCGAAGAGGTATAAATATAACTTTGATGTTTTTCGGTATACCCAGATAAAATGGAGCTAATATTATTTTATACATTTTTTAATAACATTAATACCATGTAATAAATATTCTTAAATTAATTACTAAGTCTTTAAACAAATATACCGAAAAACAATGAGAATCAAGAATAGCCCCATCTGTTAACAACCATAGGAACTAGTTTGAATGAATGTCAAACTTTGTAAAGTTTTAAAAAGTGACCTCTAGCGATGAGTGGCCGAATTAAAAGTTAATAACTATTCTACTTTGAATGCTACTCATTGGCAGATGGCATTGCATGAATTCTAATAAGAATTATTTTATAATAATTTTAGGGAAATCAAGAACTTTATTAATACTTTTGATTGTGACTGTGTTGGAAAAATTTTTCTGGCATGTACGGTTGCATTTTAATTTGTTTTACTAGTAAATTTTATTTCTGTGATAGTCTTACAAAAATAAATAAAAATAATAATTATTATTAAGTACTAACAAATACCATGATTATTTTGGAAATTACACTAAATCAAAATAATTTGTTATTTTTCGAACAAACAAAATAAATTAAAACGAAGCATTAAAAAACAAAAACAATCATAAAATCAGACATTCAAACAATTCAAATTTAGAACCCTATCGATTCGCAAAAGGAATGTCACGATAGGGATGGGATGAGCAACGCGTCTGTCGAGATTTTTTGCGCGATTTTTTCGACGTTATTATTATGAGAAAAAAATGTGGAGTCAGTAAAGCGGAACGTGGGGTGGGGACATGACGAGGGTTCCCCGGTTTGATTGAAGCGAGGAGGAGGGGGCGGGGCGGTGACGTCATGCTCTCATAATAGGCCGTGGCGTGCAGTGATGGCCGCCGTTTATCAAGAATGAGTGTTAGTTTCATGCACTTGGACTATTTCCGATTGTTTCTATTTGCTCTGAGAAAATTATTTGCTTTATTTGATGCGGATTGTTTTTGGTTTGTTGTTGTGCTTTTTACAAGTTTACTTACTAATAAATATTGGTGTACCTACTGAGTGATTAGTTGACTACTAATATGTTAAGTTTTATTTTACAGTAAGTAAGACTACTTAGTTACACTTGCGTGTTTTTTTAAATTCCATTTCAACCACATACACACATTTAAAGTCAACACCTAGGCATTTTAAGACTTTCGTAATTTACATAAAGCTCTACTTCAAAGAATAAAAAGCTATACATTACTGCCAAATGACCTGAATAATACCCTGTCAGTACTCATAGAGCGACGCGAAAATAATACGGCGTGCGTGTTGATGGGCGGTGCGGTAATCGCGTGATACACCGCAGTTATACCGGGAACACCTAGCGCTTGGCACATCACTAGCGACGCCTCCGAACCGATGCTGGTTGGTTACATTTAAACGTTCTCTATTTAAATGTTTAAAGGATAATTTGAATTTTAGAATTGTAGAACAATTTTGAATGTGTCGGAAGTTAGGGAGAAAAAAGGTGAGAATGAATCAGGAATTATAGTCAGTGAACAACCCCAAAATATAGGTAGGTAAAGAGTAATAAGTGTTGGTGTTTTTTGACTACCCAAAGACAAAGATAATATAGGGATGATTTAACCTGACATTTGAAACAAACCAATACCAACAATTTAACATAACTTCCGAAGCAAAAAGTAGATAAAGTTAAATAAATATCTCTAAGATTAATTACTATTTATCTAAACTATATAAATAGTTTAATTAGACGTGATCTCTTGTATATATATAAAGATTACCAGATAACCTTTATACATAGAAAGGTAAACTGTACATAGGCGACTGTGATAATATCCACTTAGGTGGTATGCATGTACACGATCATTAACATTTAAATTTTCCTTACTAGCATCACAATCAGCTATACCCGTATCATACTAGCAGCGGCCGTTGTTTTACACGCGTTGTGCCCGTTCCCGTAATGAAAAAAATAGCCTAAAACCTGCCCGTTGAATGTGGCTATCCATTACTAAAAGAATTATTCAAATCAGTTTAGTAGTTTCTGAGATTAGCGCGTTCAAACGAACACTCCAGTTTTATTATATACCTAGTGCAGATAGAAACCTATGTACCTAGTACCTAGTTATATGGAATACCTATGTAAGTATCTATTTATGTATGTAGGTGTTTGCAACATTGTATAAATAAATGCATCGTTTGGATGCTCTCGAAACAACGCAGGCCAGATTCTGATCTCTGTACAATATCTGGGATGAAATAATAAACGAATTTCAATTTACTTGGAATATTACAATTCCCTCTCTCTCGCTCTCTTTCTCCCTCTCACCAATGACAGTACATTATTTAGGAACTAGCAACGCCCCGATATTTTACTCGCACTGTACCCGTTTCTGTAAGAAATTTTGGATGAAAAGTAGGCTTTAACCTTCTGTATAAGTGTATTAAATCTTACAATAACATATTAACAAAACCAATTTGTAATTTTAAAAGAGTAGTGCGTTCAAACATAGGTACTAACAAAATCTAACTCTTCACTTTTATATTTATAACTAACTGTGCCCCGCGGTTTTACCCGCGTTGTGCCCGTTCCCGTGGGAATTTCGGGAATTTTTTTACATAAAAACCTTCCTCTTGGATCACTCTACTTATTACAAAAAACCGCATCAAAATCCGTTGCGTAATTTTAAAGATTTAAGCATACAGACAGACAAACAGAAGACAAACAGACGCGACTTTGTTTTATACTATGTAATGACTAACTGTGCCCCGCGGTTTTACCCGCAGCGCCCCCGTTCCCGTGGGAATTTTGAGATATTTATTCCTTATTTTTCTTATATAAAAACCTTGTCCTGACAATAAGGAACACATTTAAAAAAAAACATCCAATTTGGTGCAGTCGTTCTGAAGTTATGCGCTTACCAACACATTTTGCGATTCATTTTTATATTATAGATATACGTGGTTTGGCCCACGTTGTGTCCGTCCCCGTGGGAATTTCTGGATAAAAAATGCCTGTAACCTTCCCGTTGAGTGTGGCTATCTATTAGAAAAAGAACTATTCGAATCGGACTGGTAGTTTCTGAGATTAGCGCGTTCAAACAAACTCTTCAGCTTTAATATATCAGTTTAGTAATCACTACAACATAGTATAAAATAAAGTCGTCTCTGTTTCGTGTCTGTTTGTCTGTTTGTCTGTATGCTTAAATCTTTACAATTACGCAACGGAATTTGATGCGGTTTTTTGTAATAGATAGAGTGATTCAAGAGGAAGGTTTTTATGTAAAAAAAATCCTGAAATTCCCACGGGAACGGGCACAACGCGGGTAAAACCGCGGGGCGCTGCTAGTACTCGTATATTCTTCTTCTTCTAAACTTAAGAGCTGGGCTCTTGTCGATGGAGTTCTTTTCTCTTCGAGTATATAAATTAGAGTAAATAAGTATGTTTGAGAAGTGGCCAACCCTGTGGTTTTTAGACCGCCTAAAGACCTCCGGCATGGTTTAAAAATGAAACAACAGGGACCGACAATTTAACGTGCCTCTCAAGCTATATAACTATGGTAAAAGTAAAAAGTATTAGCCTGCTATATCCCAGCGATGGAAAATATCAATGAAGATATCAACGAATATATCTTATACGGCTTATTCCCCTGATATAATAATAATTAATAATAGAAAGAAAGAAAGAAGAAGAAGAAATTTGTTGATATCCCCTTTTAAGCGTAATGCC
Source organism: Cyclophora albipunctata (assembly GCA_963082685.1). NCBI lineage: Eukaryota > Metazoa > Arthropoda > Insecta > Lepidoptera > Geometridae > Cyclophora > Cyclophora albipunctata. Next base: position 4,091,698 of record OY720118.1, read on the forward strand.
TGTGCCAGGGGACATCGCTCTTCCATAACATTTTTAGGTGATATATTATTAAGTTATTACAAAGATTAAATTTTAATGCTTAAGATAATGATACCCCTGTTAAAGTTAGGTATTTTTTTTTCAAAAGCCAAAAAAAAACATCTCTTCCTACCTATATAAACCATACAATTGAATTACAACGTAAGCCTGGTCACACACTCATTAGGTTACATTACATGTTTGTCTGTGGGTTTGTTTGTACAAGTGGCGCGGTACCGATCACTTATTTTATTAAGTAGGCAATGAACAAAAGATGACCTGAATACAACGCAAGGTAATTGATTTCCAGTCATTTTATTTGGTTTTGTTAAGTATAGCTTCGGTTTTATAAGTAAAAAACCCGTTGCGATTGGAATTTTGATATATAAAGTATCAATAATCTATGCTTGAATAATAAAGCTTAAGAGTTTGGTTTTCTTTATTTGGACGGGCTAATCTCAGAAACTGCCAATCCGATTTTGATAATTCTTTTTGTCCCGGTTACTTTCTACGGATAGTAGTCGTTACTTGAGCCATGTCAGAGGCCTTTGGCGGCTCAATAACTCTGACACCAGGACTGGTCAGGTTGGCCATCCACTCGATGAAGAAGAAGAAGAAAAAAGACCGCGGAGCAATACTAGTCTTATATTTAAGTCCGTTTCTACAGAACAATCTATAGCAATATCAAAATTGATCAAAACCGTGATTTACACACAATAAATACTACCAAATTTTGGATTTCTGCTTTATGCACTTACATACCTAATTCTGAATTCGAACACTGTATTCTGTGGCTCTACAGTTCAATTCAAAATATAATGTATAGCTTTAAAAATAGCCTATTCATTTCAAATACAAGAGCTAAGTTCTTCCTATAACAAGTTCTCCTAAGTAAATTATTATAACGGCTACCTATACAAACTCCATACTAAAACAGTGCCTATATCGATACAACATAACAAGCACATCTCTAGGTATACATATTCACCACCTATCCAACACCCAATAAAAAGCCGATAGAAAACCTCCTTCGATTACACCAAGCACAAGTTCTCAACCTTTTAATTGACTCACATCCAAAGCGGATACCTAATTTACAACAGCAATAAATCATAACATCATACAAATTCCAAGGATCGATTGGACATGCTTTAATCGAAGATCGAATCGATAAAAAATGGGAAAGCCTTGATTATAGATCTGAGTAGATTGCCGCCTCCGGCGTTGGTCGATATAATTAGACGCAATTGGAGTAGATTCAAAAGTTTTAGAACAACAGAGGTTTGTCTGTTACTATTAAATAGTTTTTGTAACCTGATTTTTTTGTTAAAATTAATTTAAAAAAACATATCTCATAAAAAAATTCGGAAAGTAAAAGCGCGTTCTAACAAATCAAAAAGAATCTCTTGATTATGTTGATATACATACATCTTGTGGTCAACTTAGGTAACAAAACTAACCACAATAAAGTGCCACGTAGCATAATACAGATTTAAAGTAAATATGTGGTGATAAAAAAACTGGACAAGCGCTTTTCTAAAATATATGGTACTTTAAGCTACTTCTCATTTTTTCTTCCTTACTATCCTATGAATAATATAAATGTGTAATAAAGTTTTTATTGGCGGATGTATGGATGTATGTTTGTTACTTTTTTACGCAAAAATATTAGGTAAATGAATTCACAACAAGGTGACCACAGGCAACTAGTAACCTATAAAATCTGTTCGTCCATTTTAATTTAATATATTTTTTTCATTTTTGGTAATAGTATAGGTACCTACACAAATTCAGGTCGGATCCTTAACATCATTTAAAATAGAACATAAAAGCAAATATAAGCATAATAACAAGTAATATTAAAAAACTCGGACGCGAAAACGGCCGGACCGATTTTCACTAAACATAGTTACTAAACATAGAACACTGTATTAGCCTGTTATATCTCACTGCAGGGTAAAGGCCTCTCACGAAGTATATCAATACAATATAACATATTCCTAATAAAATTATACCTATACCCTTAACTACCCGCAAATATGTGTAACTAGTACTAATTAGGCGTGTCTTAAGCTTGTCCTAACTTTGATGTGGGTTAGACAAGGACGCTCTTAGGGTCACCGCTCACCGAATTATAAACAGAGTTGAGACGAGCTTCCAAATTCAAATACCTATTACCGTTCTATATTCAAATATAACCGAAAGGAACCCTTTTCATTCTTATTGACGTTCTTTTGTTTTTTTCTGAGTACTTATGAAGGCTGTTTTGTTATTATATACTGCCATATGAACTGTATTATGTACTGTAAAACCGTATGACAGATGTCAAACAAGTAAAAGCATCAAAAGTATTTCAGATCTATTTTGTTAAAAACTAATAATTACTTTGAGAAGAGCTGTTGATTTTTCGGTAAGAAAAAATATGTTCAATAAAAAAAAATATAATATGTAGGATAAAAAAAAATGTGACAGAAAAAAACGACGAACCATGTCTTAAAATCATTCATTTCATAATAAAGTACTAAGCCACTTTTATTTTAAAAATATATTAACAAAAATTATACAATCCGTAAACAAAAAAAAAAGAAAAAAATCAAAAACAAGCCCGATAACTAAACACGAGATCTAACAACAACCGCGCATCGAATGATTAATATTCAAAATCGATCGCTCGATAATTTAACAAATTCGCTCACTCCGTTCGGTACGAAGCCCTATAATATACATTAATAATACCCGACTTCACATGTCAAACGGGCAATTCACTTGTGATTATCTTAATATGACCGCAATTTATCAATGTTATGGAAAAGCTCAATTTTATTTCGGATTCTTTAAGATTTTGCGCAAGTTTATGGTCAGTTTAATCTGTGGATAGACTGAGTTTAGTCTATGGATTGAATGTGTTTACTCTATGGATAGACTATTTTGTCTATGGATAGTCTAAACTATGAATAATACTCTACTTTGCTAGAGAAGCTACAATAGAGATATTTGCTCTACAGAGGGATATTATTTGTATCCGTCACCTTTTTAGGTATCTATCTCTATCTATATCTAGTATCTATCCTTGCTATTTTAGACCTTTTTTCTCAATTTAGAATTTAGCAATATTGTTATTGACATTCCTAATTTTATACGAAAAATAATAATTTTATAAACAACAGTCCAGATCTAAAGTTTAGGAATAAACTGTTTCATTAATAAAACTATAAGATTAATAGTAAAGCGAAATAATATTAGTTATTAATATAGCTATTGATGTGATATTTACTTTCGAATCATAAATGTTTAACATTTACTTATTCAGACACCATTTGACAGTAATCCAATAGAGAGTCTGACCTAAATAAATTGAATTAAAAATATTACTTCTTTCATAACTAGCTGATAGAATAACTCATGTGACCACAATACAGACAGGACAATATTTCTAATTTTGACATTTACACGAACGCCGAAAGTTAATTAAAATATTTAATGAGATGCCAGCTCGGCTAGTGGGAGCCGATGACAAAAACAAATGATATTAAATTAAGTATACACAAAAGGTGGGTGTAATCATTTTGTCAGGTTAAACGTTTAGGATAATGTTAGCAAATAAATTGAACGGTTAAAAAGATGATTAACTTCAAGCAGAAAGGTATTCTAAATGTTTTTATTTGGAATTATCTGATGCGAATAAATGGGGATCTAAATGTATTCTCAATTCGAATACCAACTCGATTCAATCGTTAAGTTAAGGAGATGTTTAGAATAAAATACGAAGTTTTTGAATATCGAACGGTGTTCTTTCTTTTGTTTTCATATTTTAGCAAATGCTGGTTAGTTTGTATAATGTGATTTGATGAAACATTTCTGTAATCTATGGTCGAATTTGAAAGTTATGTTTTGTTCGTTTTCAAATATGGAATCTTTTTAGAACACCAGCAAAATTACATAGCAATAAAACTAAAAACTATTAGCCACGACAATGGCATTTATAATTCGAACACAAAACCGGCATGCACCATAAGATTTCTACGCATAGAAAGTCGTGAACATTCGGTCACGGAGTATTATCACATCAACGAAATCTTCAACTCTACTGCACATTAAAATCTTATGTGCTCGCTTTATTAAGGTGGATTTTTAAAGCAGTTCATCAGATGGTCAGCAGATACCGGTGAAAGGGACCGTTACAATAATAGCCGCTAGAAAATATCCGTCTTACTTGTATTGCGGTGACCATGAATCGGTATCAATTTATGGGACTTTTTTGTCAGTTCAGTTGTCAGTGACCTTTGTTTTGATTTATTAATTAAGTTTTGGGTCGTGTTTTAATTTTAATTGTTGGATTTAAATTTAAACTGATAAAGGGTTCGGCATTTAGCTCATAGGGTTATTGATATATGCGGCAGTTATTGATTAAAATATATAACTTTAAAAAAAATAGTTATTACGAGTCTTCATCTATGCATTTCTACAAGTTAAATCACAAACGTTTCGGTTTATGACATAAAATACATATACATCAACTATGAAACGGCTTTTGAACATTCGATTTTACTAAGTAACAGATAGAAATATTTCATCCAGACCTAAAAATTCATTCACAAATTTGTAACCCTCATAATTTACTAATCTCAAACAAAACTACTAAATTAAACACATACAGTGTATATTTGACCACGTGTAACACATAAACGTAATAAATTAATGAGACAATTAAATGTTTAACCAATAACCTAACGCAAGCGTTTGCGTAACGCATGTGGTGTCTTTATTAAGTACTTGTGTTCTGTGTTTGATTACTTAGAAAATAATAAGCATTCAGTTACTCTTAATCTTTAGAAAAATTAAAAGAAAGATTATTTTGAAAGTTTTTGTTATTAAGTAATGGCGATGATGATACAAATATGATATAATTTTAATCTATAATATAAAAATGAATCGCTGAATCTGTTGCTAAGCGCATAACTTCAGAACGACTGCACCAAATTGGATGATTCTTTTTTTAATGTGTTCCTTATTGTCAGGAAAAGGTTTTTATATAAGAAAAATAAGGAATAAAAATCTCAAAATTCCTACGGGAACGGGGGCACTGCGGGTGAAACCGCGGAGCTAGCTTATAGCTTATAAATATAATTGTCACCGTATGTAAGGAACATATAGGAAATATCGTTGCTTATTTAAAGACTAAGTACATAAGAGTATGTGGTAATTTGAAAGTTTCCAATTTATAATTTTACTAGTATTGTGTTTATTAAATCTACGTAAAAGTAAAGTATAAATTTGGAATGTCCATGTCTGGGAAAAAGTCTCTACCTATCGTAGATTGATAATTTTTCAATTTCATTGTTTAATTTTACCAGTCAGTCACTTTTGTAAAAATTTACTTAGGTATATAGATTTTCACATTATATTTATAAGCGTGGCTACCTTCTGCTCCAAAATTTAAATTCATAAACATTCGGCTCAAAAGAGAAGAAGAAGAAGAAGAAGAAGTAAAAACACTTAATTTACAGCTAGCAACTACTTAACACTTATGTAGGTTTTTATTTGCTTCGTTTATCTAGCTAGTAGTAAAATAAATAAAAACTTTTTATAAGCACCTAAATTATATTGTCTAGAGATAAAATTGGAGATTATAATTACCAAAATATATACCCGCTATAATTACGTATTCATTATATTTAAATTTAATTCAAAGTCATGGCATTTGATTTGCATACGTTTTTCTTATTTATTTTATATATTTAACTAAACATTAAGTCTTTAAACTAAAGTTGGTAATTTAAATAACAGTTAAGTCAGACTACAGCATAGTTGAAACCTTTATTTTCGTAACTAGCAGAGCTCTGCGGTTTTACCCGCGTTGTACCCGGTCCCGTAAGAATTTAGCAACGACTTCATAAAAATAGCCTTCCCATTGAATGTGGCTATCTATTACAAAAATAATTATTCAAATCGAATAGGTAGTTTTTAAGATGACCGCGTTCAAACAAACAAAAAAACAAACTCAGATTTATTATATTAGTACATAATATACCTAGATTGAAAATCGGTAGTGACGTCAAAAGATTTTAACACTTCGACTAATATTAATGGCCGCCGTAGGATCCTTTCGGCTCCCGAAATAGTGAAACATCTCTATTTCGCTCTACATGTCATTTGTAAGGATAACACAAGATTTGATTAATGATCTCGGAATCCCTTCGGCACTTTTGTACCTGCCCTTCTCAACTCCCACAAAAACTGATATATTATATACTTATATTTATTTGTTAACGTCTCTATTAATCTGTTTGACATGTGCACCTTTTTTTAATCCAAATCCTGGAAACGATGACGGAGCTTACAGCTGTTTAAATTCATTTACATTTTTATATTTCCGTTTCTTCTAAGGATCATTTTTCATTCAAAGTATTTAATAACATTATTTATATGCATCGGAAATTATAAGTTTAGTTTTTATAGGCTTGTAAATGTTTATGTTGCGGTTCCATTTGTAATGCTTAGCGCAAATTACATTGCAATTTGCAATGGAGGTATTTAATTGCAGTTAATTTAATAGGATTATGAGATATAATTATTGGTGTCGATTCGGGGTCATTTGAACTAAACTAAAATATGTCAAACTAAAAATTGTAGTTTAGTTTAGTTTAGTGCAAACGCTATTCGGTGTTTCCTTCGAACTAAATTTGGTCGACGACTAAAGATGAACTAAATTGAGTAGAGCCACTTACGCCGTCTGGTGGCGAGTAGCAATATTAACGTCAAAAAGTTTGAAACAAAGAGAATATAATCACATATTTTACTCTGGTTTCAGCTTGAGGTTTGAACCATATAGGTATTATTATACGTATCTATCTATGGTTCAAACTTCAAATATGTTAAATAACTAAATTGGATGTTTACAAATAGTCAAATACATAAAAAAACATTATAATGAATATAAACAAGAAACGCGCCAACAAAAGGCAAAAAGAGGTGAATTTGGAGCGACTCCACGCCAACATCGAGGTTGTGAGAGGTAAGCAATCCATATGCAACTACATACTAGAAGTCGTTCTTTTTCTCGCAAGCTTTTCAATATAGAGACTTACGCAGTAAGTACTTCGCTATACCGTGGATTTTACTTATCTACAGTCCCAAATAAAGTAACTTTATTAATCTTTAACAAAAAAAATATGTCCACTTATTTTATATTTCATTTTTTAAAAGACTATTTTGTTTTCAGGGTATACAGTCATCAACTAAGCGACAATCTCTTCATGTACCAAGTACATCAAGTGCAGGGATTGTCTGCGTCATCAAGTACGATGTACCATGTACATCGAGTGCTTTCAAGGATGAATTCCCAGTGATATATGATAATGCACCGATTCAGCCCACACTCACAACGTGCCACTCTTCCCCAATCCAGGCGTCAGCATCCCACAGTTCTGATCTGCCACGACTATTCGGAAGGAAGCCTCGGTCACGTCGTGGAAGATCCAGACGCCCAACAACAAGTGAGGCCTTAGTTATGGCTCTCAACGAAAACGGACAAGCTTGGAGAGACTGTGCTGCAGGCTGCATATGTTATAGGCGCAGCAATAAGCTCATTAAACACCCAACCCTACTCCTCTAACCCTGAACCCTAATAATTATGAAATAATTTTACAATAATAAACAATTATTAGTATATAATGATGTTTTTATTACAATTTGTTTTATTAAAAACGAGCAATTAAATATTATTGTATTAATCTGGCTTATGACAGAAAATCATGATCATGATCTTCCTCTGTCTCTTCTATTGCATCAAGAGCTGGTTCAATTTGCTGCAACTGGTCTCCCGTGTCATCCTCATCTGCAAAGTGATATACATTTTTATTATACAGATATAAATCTAGCTTCTTTATACTACAACATGCTGATTAGGAGGCCACGATAAACAACCTCAATCTGAGAGAATCAATCTACTGTTGAGCTCCAGACTTTGGAACTCGAAATAGCTTCCTAAATTTTTCCTCTTCAATCTTAAAAGGATTTGAAGCTTCCCTAATATTCCATAATCGAAGTCTCACTTGGCAAAAATAATTAGATTCGAATTTTATCACCGAAGTAGTTGAACAACACGCAAACTCACAACTTGTTGTGTAAATCAAGAAAAATAGGTGTTTTGCTTTTTACATACCTTTTCCAATGAATTGACGGTCGCCGCCACCACAAATTCTTCCATATTTGACGATTAAAATTAAAATATAACAAATAAAACATATAGAACTCCCCTTCACCTAATATTAATCGCGATCTTTTATGTGCCGACTAAATAACAACTAAAATGACGTTTGACGTCATAATTTTGGACTAAAAATGACACTAAAAGGGTGCAGCCGAATTGCGTTTTAACTAAATTGAGTAACTAAAACCAATTTAGTCGACATACTTCAAATTAGTTTAATCGTGTGGCCGTCCGAATACCAAAACCTAGTTTGACAGGACTAAACTTATTTTAGTTTAGTTCGAAGGACGCCGAATCGCCACCAATGTCTTTATGTTTTTAATGTATAACAAGCCGTTATCTAGTTTTTTTTAACAATGTACTTATAAAATTGCTAATAAAAGTAATCACAAGTTATGTGATTACTTCCATAAAATTAAACAGTGCTAAATTTTTATTGAAGCGTGGATTCCGCTACGCTATTTAATACTTGGTTTAATTATTGTACAAATTAAACTTACCGATAGTTTTGTTAATATCCAATCCAATTAAACTAGTTCACTGCTACACAGTTCATTCCAAACTATCCCAACTTTATAAACATTAAAGAAAATAACAAAAATAAATGCTGTCTATATCCAAACATCACCTTTTTATCATTTTACTGTCTTTACAAATTCTATGTCAAATAATCATCTGCAAATTACTTTGAAATTTATTACATCGGTATCCACTAACTATTTTTCTATTCACACATTTGCCCCTCAAGAAATCAAACGGGGCATAACTAATTGCGTACATTATAAACGATCCTTAAGATCGAGCATCACAAATCAATCCCGAACTATTTCAGAAGTTCAAGTTCGCGCGCAAAAATCAAGTTCACAACACGAAAACAATAACGTCACAACACTAGTGTCATTTTGGGAATGTAAATAAACTGTCAAATTATTTCACTGGTAGTTTTAATGAACGTCTGTACTGTGCCCGCATTGAGCTAGATGTCAAATCTACGAGCCGTCATAGTCGGCTGCCATGAGTTGGACGCACACACGCGCGCTCGTGCCGACACTAACAAACACACTGACAGCTCCCAGTGGTGCGCGAACGATCACCCGCACATAGAAGCCCATGATTCATACATGAATCGCACTTGTGTTGAGGTTGGTGGGAGTGCGAAAATGCAGCGTGCTTTTAACACCGCCATACGAAATGATGCCTTGATGCAAAGAGTTGTTTGGATTGGAGGTGGTCTGAAAATGGTCGGGTTTCCCTGTTCTGTGGATGATCACAATGAGATTAGCTGATGCGTGTGAATGTTAGGCTTGGTATTAGGCAAGGCGGGAAATTGAATTAAAATGTTTTTCTTTGCTCCACCTAACCTAATACTGTTCGGTTAAAGATTGTAGTAGTAGTCATCGATTCGATTCTATCACCGACTCTATTAATGACTGTTCTATAAAAAAAAACACTCAGAAGACTCTAATATATATTAAAATGTATTTCAATAGTGTGGCATAGGTAATTTATTTTTATTAGTATTTTCTACACGCACGTTTTACGCAATATATATTTAGAAATTGAATACTATTGTGAAATCTACCGTTTTATTGTTACGATAATCTTTATTCGTCCCAAATAATCAAGTTTCGTGGTCACCATACTTTTTATTATTATAAAATGGCGTTTAACCTACGCAATATCGTTTTATTGTTTTTAAAACCATCTTCTAACTGGAAGTATCGTCTTTACGATAATAGAGTGCGAAAAGCGGAAAATGGCTTATAATAAAGTTTTATAATACGTATTATGCAAAGTGTTATAATATAATGAAATGAGCATTAAACTTTAGATCGCTTAGTGAAATAGCGCCATCAAAATTGAATATACCACTTACTTCATTTTCTTAAATCAATTAAACCTTAACCTCTTCCACCAAAAGTCGGTTAAGAAAAGATTTTCAGCTGTCTTTACACACACATAAACAACTCCCGTATGATACGGTCATCCGTTTTCGGCCGCGAGAAATTGAAATACGACTTTATGTTAATTGAGATTGAATCGCATATAGCGTAGCGAGCACGTGTCAACACAAACGATCACTTTTCACACACATACACAAGTTTGCAATTTGGTTTTCGAATGAATTTCCGTTGGGCGTCTTTTTTGTTGGCTTACCTGGAACAAAAAAAAGAGTATTACAAGTTTGGCCTTTAAATAATTGTGAGGTTGTATAAATAAAATAGCTTATATAAATAAAATTAGGCTAATAGCTTTTGTTTGGTCCAAATACATCAAAACCAGATCCAATTTAATTCCTAATTTCTCTTCATAAAATATATGACAATAGAGCCAATTGTCTGTCAAAATTTGACAAAATTGTTTTTTTTTCGTCTGAACAGGTATAATGTTTAACTATGGATACTTATTCGGAATAACTTTTTATTAGTTAATTTGTAACAGTTATTATGCCTTAATATAGAGTAACAATTTCTCTTGAACTCGTTCAATCGATCATCGTTCATCGAAATATATCTCATTTGAATAACAATTACATATTTAACTGCACTATAACTGCCCATATCAAAATTTTATCGGACCACCCAAGAGGTCTTTCAAGAGTCTTAAATGAATCATCAAAATAAAACAAAAATTACTACTATCTAGTTATGATTTGATAATAACTTCAAATGGGACCATTTTGCCATTACATCGTTATATGTATTTGGCGATAGAATTTCCAAAAACTTTGCATAAACGAACATTCTTGCAACTACGAAGTAACAAACATTAAAATGATAACAATTGAGATTCCTAGTTGTTCAATTCGATTGAAAAACACTTAACTTAATAAAATAAGTATCACAAAAACAATCTCAAAGTTCAATGACATGTCAACTCAGAAAAAACATAAAAACAGAGCATCACTCATAATTTTATCGTAAATCAGGAAAAATATTTTCAAAATGTCGATGTCTGCACTGTGACCTGCGTTATCAAAGGATTGATAATGCCCGGGTCGGGACGATAACTGTGTCAGTGCATGCAACTATGAAAGACGTCCGTTAAATGGTCAAGTTCAATGTACATACTGTATTATAACTAGTAGCGATCGTGGCATAGTTTGACCAAGCAATGTCAGTTCATTCATTGCGATTGTTAAGCAACGTGCATCTCGACCCTTACTTGGATGGGTGGCCGATAGTGGCATTTCTATCTGAGCGCTTGCTTCGCAGGGCACGTTATATTGATCCCGGTTGTTTCAATCGTTAGACCATATCGGAGGTCTTTAGGCGGTCTAAAAGGGTTGGCCTCTAACCTACTTGAACTTACTTTGCTATCACAATAACTATAGTCTGTCAGACATTGTGTTTAGATTGACAAGCTACCTAGTTCATATCGAAAATGACAACTATGCAAACTATTCTTGTCAATCGAACGCATCATGAGTCAATTTTGACAATATCGATGCGTTGTTTGACAATTTTAATGCGTTCTGATTGGTTGATTGAGCTCCGTATAGCTACGCTCCGCTTCAATGGAAACGCACCCTTAAGTTGATAAGTTACTAAGGCACTTTTAGGTTTTATAGGTTATAGGTTTTGCAGCCTCCGTGGTCTTGCGGTTTGAGCGCTCGGCTCACGATCCGGAGGTTCCGGGTTCGATTCCCGGTGGGGACAATGTCTCACAAAAATCTCTTTGTGAGACTGCCCTCAGTTTGGTTAGGGCATTGCAGGCTGAATCACCTGATTGCCCGAAGATAAGATGATTCCGTGCTTCGGAGGGCATGTTAAGCCGTCGGTCCCGGTTACTTTCTACGGATAGTAGTCGTTACATGAGCCATGTCAGAGGCCATTGGCGGCTCAATAACTCTGACACCAGGATTGGTCAGGTTGACCATCCACTCGATGAAGAAGAAGGTTTTATAGGTATCATTAGCTTGTAAATATAGACTTTTGAAAGGCACTAACGATTACACTATTTAAACTATCACGATATGAACACATTGTAAACACTAATGTAGACGGGACTTAATCGTGAAAATTCTTTAAGGAAAATTCTTTCGCGATTAAGTCCCGTCTAGATTAGTGTTTACAAGGTACTAATGATTTTTATAAAAGTCAACGAATATGGCCGATTCTGTAAAGACTATTCCGTTTTTAGACGAAAAAGTTTTAGTTATAAGAAAGATGGTATGAAATCAATGAATTTACGTTTATTTAGTTGTCAGTATGATTTCTATGAAGATACGTTAACTGTAATATCTTTTAAAACTAGTACAAAAAGACTTTTAGCGAATATTTTTATATAATTTAAAACTAGATTTAAAAGACCAATACAGAGTCCTTTCAATAGAGCTGTAAATAAAATGTGAATGAGTAACGGAATTATTAAGTTCTTAATTCAAATAGTCAGTATAATAAAGTAGGGTGTCTCAACTGTACTTATTTTTCAGGATATTTATAAAATCTCGTTTTTATCTGAATTCTAACTTATAAAGTAATATACAATGTAAAAAATAATAATTGTTTACAAAATATTGTATCTTTAGAACAAATATAATAAATCAATTTGCAATAATGTGTTCAATTAATTTCTATCTAAGTTACATTAAAATTAATGTTGTTAATAATTCATATTAATTATTGAACTAATAGTTTTGTGTATGAAGAAAAAATAATAAATTAGCGTAATTATATAGATATGTATGGAGATATTGATTTAAATATAGGTTCAGATAATGTAAACATTTTTTTATCTAAGTTTGTTTACTTTTTATGTAAAGTGAAACTTCTATTAATTGGTTTATTTATTTACTAACTTGCTACGAGTGATATTATCGTATTTCCGTGAATTAATTAAACGAATAATGAATACTTATAAATTATATTTCATCTGGAATTAGCTTTTACATTGTTGTAATGTTAATAAATATATCAAATTTTGCTGCTAGGAAATGATATTGAAGTTAACAATAAATACGTCAAAACTTAATCTGCTAGATTCATTGACGGTAAATATTAGTAATTATTTATTTTATTTTATTTTACCGGCCATTATTTGTATTAAAAAAATAATGAATGAATGTAACTAGAAATTATAACCTAGAATACTTTAATCCCAAATAACAGCAATCTTGAATTAATATGTCACTTGGTAACCCGTTCAAAGTCTTAACACATTAATCTTATTAAGAGTTCAGAACCAAAAAAGTTGACTTCATTAAAATAATGTAAAGCTTCAAGTTTAATGGCCTCGACATAATAATGGCACTCGACTCCATAATGATGATGTTACAATTTTCCACGATCCCCGAATGATGTATCTACCGTGAAATTTTAGAAAAATAACCCGACAACTTTCTGGACACCCTCAAAGAATTATTGCATTAATATATTTACCAAACGTTCCTATTATAACGTTTTCATGTACTCGTTTGCGCATAAATTAAAAAAATGTTGTCAGTTTTTCTTTTGTCCCAACCCTTATTTGGTATTCATATTTGATACTTTGATAATACAAAGGGACGTTTTTTGAATCGGTGTTTTGAAACGAAAACACAAAACCGTAACTTACACGAGAAAAACCTGTTTTACGAAGTCGCAAGAAACAAATTGTGAAAGAGGCGCTCGTTCAGACCGAGTGAGCCGGGGTGCTTGCGAACTGTTTTAGACTCTGCCCTCAAGATATAAGCGTTTTATTCTAATAGCGGCGGTCCCATCACTTCAATTATGGTCATATTGAATGATATATGAGTTAAGTGAGGGATATCAAAGGGCGAACGCGGGGCTGTTTATGAAACGTGAACTTTGAGTTATGTACTGTAATAGTGCACCCTTTTTTAATTTGTACTAAACTACACACCGTATCAAAATAGGGTGCCAAACATGTCTGCATGTTTTTGCCAACAATCGATACTCACATATTATTTGTTAATTTGTTGCTATTCCGTTCGGAATTTTCGTGTTTCTTATTGCTTCCGCAACAAATTTCGTGCGACCCAAAAGTTGTATGATTGGACCTATCGCCGGCAGCGGCCGACTCCAATTTAGTTTTTCGGATTAGATACGGCGAACAAAATAACATAATTGGTCTAATAACAGGCAAGCGGCAGTGCCGGCCGTGCCTTATATTCACTTTCGAAATTGGTTTATTTTTTACCTTTGCTCTGTCTAAAACTATTATGATTTATTATCAAATTTTCGTGCAGGCAAATTACGGCCTCGACTTTCGTGAATGCGCCCACTAGTGCTCCGTCTCTATCACACTTTCTTACTAACGCGAAGGCTAAACAAGGACGGATAGAGCTATTGTTTCCTTTGAAGCCTCGTATTACATAGAGGAGTTTGTAGATGAAATGATTTAAAGTGGTTTTTATAATTTACAGCGATATTAATTAGTTAGATTAACATGTTCGGCACGAATGCATATTAGTCAACGTCGCTTAGCTTATTAAAACATCAGAATCGTTATTAATAAAAGCTTCCATGTTAAATAATCTGTTATTAAGACATTAGGGAACAATTCTTAGTTTAAAATTTAAACTTGGTAGATTTAAATTTCGAACAAAGGTAAATAAATGAACGGTAAAGTGAAATACTCGTAATGCCAAGCACAGAAGTATTCGCAAGACTAGCTTTATCAATCTTATGATCGCGAATATTTTTATGAAGCACAACCGAACTTTTGCGGTTCGTAACCAAAAATTACTTTACGGTTATTCCAACATTTTCCTTGCAATTTTAACAGCAAACAATGTTCTGAAATAGCACAACCGACAAATGTTCATGACAAGCGGTTGCATAATACATGAGACCTGCCACATAGCCGCATTTACATATAAAAACTTCACATTTAAAAACATTTCTTGTGAATGAAAACTATATGACGGACCGGTCCAACCGTTACGTTATTAAAAATAATTGTGAATGACGTCAGATGAAATAAATCGAATTAGGAATTGTGCGTATAAAGTTTATAGTATTTACTTACATAATCATTATGTAGAGTTAGGGTTGGCACTTGAAAAGCTGTGAAGGCAATTTTAATTGAATTAAGCTTTCAGTTTACTGAGATAAGGAAGAGCTTTTTAATTAGCACTTTTATAGAATTTGAAACTTTTCAGCTTGACGCGGTAACTTTAGTCAAATGTGCTTTTAGGTACGTCTTTTAAATTGTCATTAATTTTATTATAAGCTCCGAATGTTTGAAATGGTCTAATGAGAAATACATCACTCGTAGACCCGATATTGGCGGTAGCATTATCTACATTAGTGTTGTTACAAAGTAACGCTTTATACAATTCGGTTATTAACGGTTATTTGAACTTTGCTTTCACTTTATTTGTAAAACCTTTTCAAAAAAGGCACATTATACAGAATCCATACAGTCAACATATCAAAATCGTTACAGTGCTTCGGAAGGCACGTAAAATTGTCGGTCCCGGTTGTTTCATCGATAGACCAAGTCGGAGGCCTTTAGGCGATCTAAAAACTCCAACACGAGGGTTAGCCAGGAACTTACTTGCTATCAAAATCGCATATTATATATTTGCATAATATTTAAACTAGAAATATGTATATAAAGTTCATGAATATTCCGTTAGGGAGCGTCACCTCTGTAGATATCTCGACTGGTGAAGCGGAAGAGACCTCCGACAAAGGACTATACTACAATGAGCAGTGTAGGGTTACCACTGCAATGTATATAAGAATATGCATAAATGTATATACTCGTATAAAATGTATATAAAAAAAGATTTCTTTCTGTAGTCTGTTCATTTGTTTGGATATAAAAAATGTGTAATTATTTTTGCAGATTTTGTTTTGTATACCGGGTTTTGATATGATGTAAGGTTTAATAATTCTATTTGACAGTTTTAATTGTATCCAATTGTTTTGTGCAGGGATTTTTATTAGAATTTTAGTTTAATTTAAATGGTTAATAAATGTAAGGGTAGTTTAAAAAGTGGTTTTATAATTACACCTATTAATTATTTAAAGGGCAGATTACATTGTAGTAGCTTTAGCGGCTTTTGTTCTTTGTTTGTGTTAGTGTTGTTTAAATAATAGGAAAGACATTAATCAAGACTTAAAAATGGAAGCAATGCAAATTAATTTGTACTTGTCAATCAAATCAGCTGTCTATATTATGTTGTATGCAATAAGGGTTTGAAATAGATGGGTGTTATAGTTTTTACGCAAAATCATGTATCTATAGTATGTCTTTTATAATAAATTGCACACCTAATAAGCTTAATACTAGGAAGTACAGGTATCACCTACTAAAATAACACGTATTGTTGTACACAAAAATATATATAAAGTATTCTTATTTTTATAGTAAAGTGTATGAGTGTGTATACATTATCTGGGCAAGAGAAGAGTAAACAAAAATAAACATGGTTGTTGGCAGCCCTGTTGGGTACGTCCGCCGCACCCGTCGGACACGTTTCAGGATCATGAATTATGGCGCGAGCCGATGTGACTTTTCAATTTGAAATCATCAACCTGGAATTAATTTCATTTTTGAACCCCATTATTTCTGTTATCTACAAACGAAATCGCACAATATGCGAATTTTGCGTTATTGCTGCATCGACAAAAATATTTCGCGGTGACGATACGATATCGGTGATTTAATTCGCGCTCTTTTGTTCTCGTTTATACCGATCACTCGATTTTAATTATCGAATTCGATTTTCGAATGTCCGGGTAATAGTTTGGGCTCTTAGTTTTATTTATTCATTTGTTTTTCTTTACTCGCACCGATGTTTGGTTTAGTAACACCTCATCAATACAAGTAAATGTCCACTTAAATTCTTTTCTAATGAAAATAAAAATCAATTATACCACAAAATTTATAAACATGTATTTAAATAAAAATGTTTTACACAAGACGGTGAGTAAATCTATCAGTAGGTTTCAAAAAATAGTCTTCCGCTGCGATCCATTTGTAAGACACAAATCTGTCACTGAATTCCGAACGGTTATTCGGAACCTATTCATAGTTCGCTACTCCACCGTGTCCGTCGAAATCTAAAACTGAAATACCACTTCACTAATAAATTCCACTTTTAAATCCGCATTATATCAATTGAATCGCAGATCGTTAGAATATTTTTCATTGAGATATCTTCCGAGGGTGTCTTAGATTTTTCTCTTTAGACGAGCGGGTCGACGACCCAACATTCTTCTTCTAATTTACTGATAGCTAATTTAAAATATCGGAGGCGTGAGTCAACTAATATCTTTAGCTATTTTTTGGCCCGCACTATTACATTTATTATTTTTTGCCGTTTATTTTACAAGCAATGTGTTGCCCATAAAAAAATATTATTAGCAAAACATAATTTAGTCTGCATTGTTATCATAATAATCACGATTAGCATAACTGAAGAATAAACATTAGTTTAGAGACCAGCTTTTTGTATTTAAATTTTTATCGCTAGTAAATATTCAAATATTAAATTCTTTGCATATTTATGTACCTTCTGTTCGGTATATATTCTGGAAGACGTAGTTAATACACTCTGGAAAAATGTAAGGTTTTATAACATACACAAAGAGTTTCGAGGAGGCGCGCTCAAATCCCTGTAGAGGGACCTTATAACAAAGCTAATATTAGACAATCATTTCCTGTCAAAGGGAGGTTCCGCCCTCGGGCTGACGGATCGGGCGCCGGGGGGCGGGTGGGGGCGAATACCACCTCGTCTCTCCAGATTTCCCAGCCTTCGTGTTCGAGTGTGAATCTGAATTCTTATTTTTTGCCTCAACCGTGCCGTGATGAATGGATTTTTAATATCCACTTGCAGCTGTCTGGGATCTTCATGAAAAATGCTGATGCTTTTTGTTGGAAGGCGCCACGTATAGATCGATGCGGCTTTTTAAAACATTTAACAGTTTTTAGATAAGATACATGTTGTATGTCATGTGGCTGTGTTGTATGGACAGGGAACAAGACATCAGCATCCAGCGACGTCTCAATAAGATGTCGGGAGTTGGTTTCAACAAAAAACTGCGCGGTTGCTTCTCACGACACGACTCTATTACGAGTCCGACGAATAAATAAAACATGACGAGCCCTTCTCACCGTGCATCTACATTGCTTATGTATGTGTTGCGGATGTTAACAGATCTCGATTCGGTTTATGTGATTCGAGACGCTTTCTATCCGACAACACTAAACGTAATAAGTACGTTCAGAATAACACCGTTTCTCTATATATTTAGTACAGTTTTAGTGCAACTTCCTTGTGATTAAAATGTTTAATTAATTTAACTGGTTTACGTTAGCCGAATGCAATGCAGACGAGACAGTAACAAAGTATTTCGAAGTACCGATTGTTAAGGAGAGCAAATAAACACACGGGAATGTGGAATTTCAGGACGTTCTGTTGTATTTCAGATACTGTAAATAGATGGGAATAGAAACCATTTATTTGGGCCAAAATTTGATTATGTTAAAGTGGCTTAAGATACGTACATATATTCCTATCTAAGATTCTATGTATCTAACATCTAAGACCTTTATATTTTCTTACTCTAGCATTGAAATGAATATGTATTTCCATCGTGTGCGGCAAACCTCACATACATACGTGCGTGCAAACCCGAGCGAGTCTTCCACAGACACACAATAAAAACGCATCAGCATTGACGCTACATTAACGTGCTCGCCATAGTTGGCACCATACAGACCCCGCCCATTGGCACCAGCGCACATCACTAAATATCAATAGTGATGGCCTCTCATCAATCTATCGACAACAAATATCGACTCATTATCTTTTCATCTTCAAACGAAACAATCAAACATTGGAATACCCAATGAGCCATGGAAAAGTTGCGTGGAAACGAAGCCATACTATTGATACATTTTTCATTCTGACGCAAATCACTTAATTATGTGGAGTGAAATCAATCATAGTCATCATAAAATGATAATCGAGTTACGACGTCCGTTGTAAAAGTGTTGATTGGTTGGGTCGCGGTTACCCAGCAATAAGTACGTCCATTGCTCTACGGCTACTAGATAATAAATTGTATTATTGCTCCTATTATAAACGAACTAATTCTCACCCCAACATCGAATACCATTTTCAATTAATGGAGGTGAAAGAATGACATTAAAACAACCAAGAAAGTGAGGTAACTTGTTGCAGGTGCGTATAAATAAGCAATAAAATTCGCAATGCATCTATATGTGTACGTCATAAATTTTGCTGCCACTTTTCTTGTCGATACAAAAACAATCGGTATAGTTACGTTACTATGGTATATAAATTTTCATCGTTGGTGAGTTCTATAATTGTTTTTTGAATTTCGATTTCAAGACAGATGAGAATATACGGAATTCTTATTACAATGGTCCAACCATGATCTCTGGCACGTAGAGACACGGCTGTTCTTTAACTTCACCCCAGTTGGCACTCGATAACTTTTAGGAGACGAACATCAGAATAATTTGTGTGATCCAGTCTCGACTATGCTCTTGATTGATTGGTTTTTAAAATGAATGTAAGTGAACCGATTGACTGAGACGTCGAATGAATGAAAGCAATCAATTCGAGAAATACAACGTGCACCAAATATGGATAAATGAAGATTGTTTAATGGTTGTTTTAGTTGGGTTGTTAGTGGTTTACTTTAAGCAAAATGATATAATAATTGACTTGTGTAGGTTTTTATTATTCTTATTTGGTTATTTAGTTTTCTTTCAATGAATATTTTGAACAAAGGACGATATCGTGTGTCATTTGAGTATATCTTGTCGTTTAAACTCTAACTAAACTCTTTACTTATAAACTGTTGTCTTTGTTCCCTTCCTTAAAGATATAGGAATGTCAATAATGCCTATATTGTCTCACGTCAAATTCGTCCTAAAGATTTTTATTTATCGAGAAAACTTTTTATTATAAGGCTGTTTAACTTCCTCAAAAACTACGCAACAAAACTCCATCCATTAACTCTACCTCGAGTGATATGTTTTGACAAGCCAGTACACAAAACCATAAGTGATGAAACAATGTTCTGGAGCACACCAATATTTATTTATTTATAACATTGAGGGGCTGTAAATTAGCAGAGAATTTACGACGTAACGCAGGAATGATCCAACGCATTCTATTTTCAGTTCCACAAAATGATTTAAACAGTCCAAGCTAGTTAGAGAAGTTCGTCATTCAGTCGCAATTACAGCAAGTCGTTCATAATACATGCGAAGACCGTGTAAAGAAAATGGCGGTCGGCTACATTCGGCAAACGACTGCAGCTTTCAAATACGTGTTAGCGCCAATAGGTGATGGCGAATCATCTACAGTGAAGATGATTTCGATCAAAGTAGATTGATACAAGAATCGAACGCATTAAATAAACATATATTTACAGGACAAATTCACACACGGTTAATCAGACCCAAACTAAGCTCTAAGCTTGTATATAGAATCTTACCAATTGATCCTAGTATATGGACTCATACTGATATGAATATGTCGGGTAACCTTCGATAATCATCCTACTTCTGATGTCGGGTAACCTCGATAATCATCCTACTTCTGATGTCGGCCGAACACAGCGATATTTACCCCATTTCTGATATTGGGGACATGTCACATCAGGATAAGCACGAGCATTATACTGTCAATCCAACATCTTAGGATTTCTAGGTCTTGATCTTGAAATAATAACTCACAGGACTTCATTACAATGACATTGCTTGTATTTTACACACGATCATCATGGATTACACATTACAGTTAGGATACGTCTAGATTCAATTAATTGATGGAACCTAAACGACCTCCCTACTCCCCATAGTCGTCCTGTCCACGCCATAGAATCTTTTCCTAATCCTATACTCGATTCGCAATACGATCGTGATGTCGTCAACCCATCCTTCCTCCCATCTACGTTCCAATGTAATCGCCATCCAACCATCTCCATTCGTCCCATAACGTCTAAAGTACGCCATCTTTACTTATCATCGACTCCCCCACTCACTCACTGCCACCGACTACCAAACCAGCTCACATCCCTCTATCGAACAACTGTCATCTGTCACAGTGCGTAACACCACAGACTTAACATAGTCTATTCTCATACCACAGACTACACCACGAAGGTAGAACTCACGTCACGGAATAACAACACTACCGATTCCATCAGTCAACTGAATTTACAAACTACTCTTAAACTTCTACAGACTAAAAATAATGTAGTGACGTTATAATCCGCTATCTGGTGTGGCGCCACTGATGCCACGCTCCGACACGGCCATCCTGCTAGCACACGTCCTCGTGTGTTGGCTAACCTGCACAGAAATAACCAACGAGAGTATTTGTTCGCCTCGGCCACTTCTGACCAATCATATTTCTACAAACAGCTCAAATAAAGAAACTTTGTAACTGTATAGTTTTTCTTTTAAATTACTAACTATGATTACTAACAACTCAAATTCAGATTAACAATATGATCAAATAGCGTAAGAAATCACAAAGTAAATTATGATAACGTTTCATCTACCAAAACCCTGGGGCCAGTAACAGTGACAGACTCTGGTTCATTATTCACACACAACCAACAATTTAAACACAATTGATTTACTACTGAGCTTTATTCGTGGTCACAACACAAGATTTAGCAAACGCATTTGCCCTTTATGCACTTCCATTTCGGAATGCCGAGTCGTCCCATGACTCTACGGTCTTTGCTACCAGGCAAGACCCGACCACACTACCCAGAGCTACCGCCTACTGCCTACCCACGGACTACTACAAGTAGTAGACACCGATTTCTAACGGGCTACAGCTACGGTACTCTGGTGCGGTCTCAGACTGACCCACTGACATAAAACCCAGTAACAATCAACAACTTATTCAACCTCACTGTCTCCACCTTCGTCTGAGTCAGCTGTTACCTGCCCCACAGGCATCTTCCTAACACGATCAATATCAACCAGAGCCATGTAAAAATATCAACCAGAGCCATGTACCACTGTCGCTTGTAACAACAAATTAACACAATTTAATTAACCACACAAATCGAAACTTCACTCTAGTAAGCCCCTCTATCGCCACGGCTCTCGAGCCGTCCAGCAATCGCAATTGCTCTCACAGCCGCCGAGTCTACTCCTGGACTCAATGGTTCCTCCAGAACCCGACCTCCGCCAGAGTTGCCTGCTACCGCGTACTCACGGACTACAATGTAGACACCGATTTCTACTGAGCTACGGCTACACGACAACCTCTGGTACGGTCCAACACAATACGGCCGATAGAGCCCTTACTCGAGTTTCCACCAAAACAAGTTTACTTATCCTCATCAGGATCACTATTAACATCAACTTCGACTGGTACATGACCTACTGGCATCTTTCGTAATCTATCGTGTGCATACTTGTAAGTACGTTTAGAGTTCAAAGCTTTCAACGTGTACCGATCACCATCGTTCGGTCACTCCTGACCTAATCAATTCTACTTCAACAAAAGACTTAGTAAAGCTCAAACTATTATTCTTTTCCAATGAACAAATTTAACTATCTCAATATTTATAATCACATTGCTTATCTCAACATAATACTAGAACATCGTCAGGCACAAGTACCCATTAAAAATCAAATTAATTTCAAATCAAAGTAAAAGTCAAGTGTGTGTGTCTCTATTGTCCGGCTATCCCCGTAGCCCTAATACGCAGTCATCCCTGTGACTGGCCGTGATCATCCCAGTGATCACCCATGACCCTGATCATCCCTGTGATCAGTCACTCTCGTGATCATCCCAGTGATCATCCATGACCCTGATCATCCCTGTGATCAGTCACTCTCGTGATCATCCCAGTGATCACCCATAGCCCTGATCATCCCTGTGATCAGTCACTCCCGTGATCATCCCAGTGATCACCCATAGCCCTGATCATCCCTGTGATCAGCCACTCCCGTGATCATCCCAGTGATCACGCCTAGCCCTGATCATCCCTGTGATCAGCCGCTCCTGTGGTCATCCCAGTGACCACCCGTGATCATCCCCGTGACCACCCAGACTCAAGAGGACACGCACAACTAGTTACCACACAGTCAAAAGTGACTACATTTCATCCTCACAAGGCTCAGAATCACTAACAATGGGTACTTGCCCTTCAGGCATTTTCCTATACCAGTCAATGACATTAGATTGTGTACTCGTTTTCCTTTAAACCTCGCGGCCACAGTAATTTGCACTCGCTCGGACAACCTGACTATTAAGAAGCTTGTTCTTTCTTAAATTCTTGATTTCAATCAAAAGTTAATTAAAATTATTATCAATCGGGAAACTTCAATGCTATGTAACACATGAATACTAGGTACCACGTCATTTTCAACTTTAACTTCAATAGACTATTAATCTCAAATGCACATTACAATATGAGCCATGAGTAAGTAACAGTAAGCATGTCTAGTCACGTCTAGTCACGGCAACCAGCCGATGAGCAATCACATTGCTCAACAACACACGGTCTCAGCAGACCACTCCACAGTACGGTCAATCCAGACCACGAACATCGCCGAGTTCGAACATTGAACTCAATAAGTCACATAGTCACATAGAAACCCTTACTCATACTCTCATATTTTACAACGGGATAAACATCCAAAATACTTTCAATAATCTTTCTATTTTATCAAGTGGTACTAAGATTCACTACAAAACTCTCAATGTTAACTGACTCAAATATCACAAAATAGCTCACCGGATATTTCCCAACAAACCAATCATTACCGCAATACATCACCAATTTAACATCCAATGTGAATTTGTCGTGATAGATTCTTGAATAATTCGGAATACCGCAATCCCTCATATTCCTCAGGTAACAGGATTGAGAAGAAAACCACGTTCTTCCCTGGACGAGGTTTATCAATGCTCACAATAATTACCAGCATTGAACCAACATGAAAATAAGAAAACATATTAGAACATATCACATTACGTACAAGATTACACTTGACTCTTTCGGAAGCTCATAATTACCTTCTTAACTCCACAATAGAGTAGAAAACTAACTAACTATACTCACAGAACATTCCAAGTTTTATAACCAATTGCAAAATAAACATTACGTAAAGCGCATGACAGTAGCGCTTTTGGCGGATGACAGTAGCGCTTTTGGCGGAATGATGATTCAGCCATATCTCCGAATACTACGAGCTTCATAATCCAGGGGAAGGTACATGAATTTCAATCTCGCACTATAGTACAGGTCAGTGCAATCTCCTCGTCGTCGTTGTCACCGTCGTCGTCGCCGTCGTCGTCGATAACATGCACTAACGAGCTCAGCTTGCAGCTCTCAATATTCTTTCATCTCATCATAAACCTAGCTCCGTGGTCGATCTTGAACACAATCCATGGCGATATGATATTCAGCACAGTGGGCAATAGCGATCTTGATCATTCTCTGCTAGATGCACGATGGGCAATAGCGATCTTGATCATTCTCTGCTGAACGCTCGGTGGGCAATAGCGATCTTGATCCCACTTCTGATGTCGGGTAACCTTCGATAATCATCCTACTTCTGATGTCGGGTAACCTCGATAATCATCCTACTTCTGATGTCGGCCGAACACAGCGATATTTACCCCATTTCTGATATTGGGGACATGTCACATCAGGATAAGCACGAGCATTATACTGTCAATCCAACATCTTAGGATTTCTAGGTCTTGATCTTGAAATAATAACTCACAGGACTTCATTACAATGACATTGCTTGTATTTTACACACGATCATCATGGATTACACATTACAGTTAGGATACGTCTAGATTCAATTAATTGATGGAACCTAAACGACCTCCCTACTCCCCATAGTCGTCCTGTCCACGCCATAGAATCTTTTCCTAATCCTATACTCGATTCGCAATACGATCGTGATGTCGTCAACCCATCCTTCCTCCCATCTACGTTCCAATGTAATCGCCATCCAACCATCTCCATTCGTCCCATAACGTCTAAAGTACGCCATCTTTACTTATCATCGACTCCCCCACTCACTCACTGCCACCGACTACCAAACCAGCTCACATCCCTCTATCGAACAACTGTCATCTGTCACAGTGCGTAACACCACAGACTTAACATAGTCTATTCTCATACCACAGACTACACCACGAAGGTAGAACTCACGTCACGGAATAACAACACTACCGATTCCATCAGTCAACTGAATTTACAAACTACTCTTAAACTTCTACAGACTAAAAATAATGTAGTGACGTTATAATCCGCTATCTGGTGTGGCGCCACTGATGCCACGCTCCGACAAATATATAATTGACACCCAGACGTCGTCGCCAATAACTATGTCTGCATATTATTGACTCCGGGAGGGAATCCAACCCGCAACCCCCGACACAGTAAGCGCTAGTGAACGAAGTAGTATATTAAGAGCATTAGTCATTCTAAGCAATTAATGTGTTAAAAATGAGCGAATAATTTACATCGCTCACTGTTGGTGGTCCTGTAACATATTATACGTTTTAATTTGGATGTTACATTACTCGTATTTAGCATGTACGTTCATTTCGGGTCATGTTTCATGATGAAGATTTTTATCATGAATTCTTTGAATAGAATTAAGTGTATAAATAACTTATTTGGTATGTCTTTTTATGTTTCGATATTAGAGTAGAATAGAAGTCAATTTTATTGTAACTAACTGAATAAAAATAAACCGAAACCGAAGGCCAATGCTAGTAAATTCCCTCTCTATTCCTCAGTAGGTACAGTCACGAAAACTACATAGTTGGATCCATTTAATATCATCCGAAGAACGTGCTTCGTCGAGATCTCGTAACACAGTTATTATTACAGCTAATAATGATTACTTCTTACTCTATGGTTCTCTTTTACTTTTACTCTATGGTTGAAGGTTGATGTGCAGTTGTTTTTAGGTTTGATTTTTGAGGGCTGTACTGATTTTGATGTTGTTTTGTGATTGAGATGTTGATCTGTTTTTGGTTTTGCACGATCTTATGAGTAATTAATGCATGTTAGAGTACATAGAAATATAAGTACGGTATAGAAAGACTTTTGTAAAAGTATGTCCTTTAAAAAGTTTTAAAATTCCATTCCAGTAGCACCATAGTTTTAATTATTAAAATAAAAACATGAAAGTATTTAAGAAGCTCTCTCTAACCAGTTGCAGATACATGAGAATTATTAAAGGTAACCTTTGTTAACAAGCTCATTAGTCGTAAGTTACGACCACCATTACGAATTTAAACAGCCCTAAACAAGCAACAATGTTCCAAAGAAAAAATAATATAGTCATAAAAATACCGCCTCATATTACTACAACATTTCTTCAATTCAACGTTAGGAACTTAATTCGATCGTACAGAAAACTCGTTAACGATGACAAATGGTTAATTTAAACACATAATTTGTAAATCGAATGTGTGAATTAATAGTGATGGGCTCTGTCGATGTAATGATCTATTTTATTGTGTCAATGTTTGACGTTTAGATTATTCGCGGCAAACTGTTGGGTTATGTTCGCACCTGCCCGGTAAATAGAATTATTGTGACATTAGAATAGGAGTCGATGCATATTATTTATTATTGTTTAGATTCTAATCGGTGCACCTTTTTGCGTAAATGTCAAGCAGTTTCAAATCGAAGTTTTATATTTCAGTTATTTGATATGTATTGTTCGTTTCACTTTAGTATTCCATTTTATAAGTATACTAGCAGCGCCCCGCGGTTTCACCCGCGTTGTGCCCGTTCCCGTAGGAAATCCGGGATAAAATGTAGCCTATAGCCTTCCTCGATAAATAGACTATCTAACAGTGAAAGAATTATTCAAATCGGTTCAGTAGTTTCTGAGATTAGCGCGTTTAAACAAACAAACAAACAAACAAACAAACAAACAAACAAACAAAACAAACTCTTCAGCTTTATAATATTAGTATAGATAAAAACTGTTTTTAAAAACAAAACACTTGTCTATATCTCAAATAGCGGTTAAAACCGTTGACAAACATTTCAGTTGATAAACAGAGTAAAAATACGGGTTAGATAGTAACAAAGTATTGACGTGAAAAACTTTGTGAATACCTACTTGTAAACATAAAGTATTATTTCTGGTAAATTCTAGAGCGAGGCGCGAACGCGCGGCCCGGTGACATGCTATCGTGAGGCCACGTTCGAAGAACATAAATCACCAACACCGCTTGTTTTACCAATAAAATTGATTCTTTCGCGAATCACGACCAATATCAGCGTAAACATTTAGAATTTCTACCATTAAAACTATATCAGGACAATAGATTAGATACTAAATTGTAGTAAAGAGTCTTTTTAAAGATCGATCATTTGTAACCGATCGAATGTTTTGTCATAAACAATTATTAACGGTATCACATAAAAATATATCATCAACGCATCATCGATTTTCCGATGATAATACGATGTTAAAACGAATTATTTTTGTTCATCGAAATTGCATTGAGAGATATAAATCATTTGATTGACAATCGATATCAATGGTATCGCATCACTAAATGGGGCATTTATTCGAATAACATAGGAATACGCGTGCCAAGCCCAGTATCGATAAAAAAATCGAACATAATCGAATAAAGACTCGCCCTCAGTGATTTACTATCTATTTTTTAAACGTATTCAATAAGTTTTGATAAAAGATTGATTTTGCGTATGCGGGTTTGTGTCGATTAGTGGAATATTAAATGGCAATTTATCAAAAGCTGTGTATAAATTGTATTCATCTGCATAAAGTTGTGGTTTGAATTTGCGGTCTTTTCAAACCGGATCAATGACAATTTATGATTAATTTTGTATCCTTTATGACCGAGCAACTTTATGTGGCTTGAAATATAACTAATTTAAAACTATTTTACACAACTTATTTTAAAATAGAATAGAGAACAAACTTGACATAAAAATAATACTTAGACCCCCGATATTTTTATATAGCCACCCGGTTTGTCAATACAAAACTTTACTCGATCTATTTACGACCAAAAACAATATTAGGTAAGAGAAACAATATAGTGCGACATTTTGTGTGCCACCGAGAAATGGTCTTTATTATTTATTATACGGAAAACAGAGTAAACTAACCAAAAGTGTCCACGGTAGGAAGCCGCGGGACGCAACAAAACAACGCGAAAATAAAACTAAATAGAATTACTTGAAGTTGGCGCTAGTGTCGGTCGTAGTTACATATGTGTGCGCTTACCTTTACATCTCAACTAGTAAATACACACTCTACACACACATAGATATTAGTGCATAGTGCATGTATGCTCTATATATTTTACCGCCTTTGATATTGTAATGTATTTAGTACTGTCTCGGGTTCGGCTTAGGTCACATTCCTAGGTTTAATTTCGTGTTGATTGATTTTTGTGAAGCAAGGTTGAATAGCTTTGAATTTGTTGTTAAATATTTATTCTGTTTTTATGTTTGTTAAAGTGCACAGCAAAAAGCTTTTATCTATTTCAAAATGTGATAGGATTGATAATTTTATGCGTTAGTTGTAATGGAATAGAAGCGAAATTGTGTTCTGAAATATAAAGCTAAATGTGCAGCTTTTAATTAAAAGCTCCACAACTAAAAGCACACCCGGTCAGCCATCATACAGAGTAACTTGCAACACATATGCAATCCTTTATTTTCCTTCCATTTTCCATTCCCACTAAAACGAAAGCGACTCTCCACCGTGACTTTTTCCACTGAAAAGCTGCGAGGAATTGCGGAAAAATAATAATAAAAAAACAATGAACGAAGAGAAATGAAAATAAAATTTGCTTTGTCATAAATCATGAAACGCTTCCGACTGGTTGCTTTATTACAAAGAAAGTTTGTATCAATGTTGTGCTTTTGTGAACAAGGAAATGGAAATGACAGCTAATTACGATCTTCTTTTGTTTCCCGTTCGGACTTAGGTCTCCAACCAAGACAATGAGGAAATGGGAAAATGGGCAAAGAAATGAAAATAGGCTTAAACAAATCTGGTGTTAAGGGTATTGGAGTAAAGAAGAGCTTAAACCATAGCTCGACGCAAATCCCGAGCGGAAAGATTCCATTAAGGAAATCAAAAAAGGTCTGCTCACTTCACGGGCTCGACTATTTTCATTTAGCAAAAACAAGCCATAAATTGTCATCTTAACGAGATTTCTGTTTTTGCAGTGTTCGCACCCTCCAGTGTTTGGTTACTAACAGTTTGGTGACGAATCGCTTCGGCTCTAGACGATGTTACATCAGCATTTCGGCGGGCAACTAAATTAGAATGCTGTCAACACTACTAATTCAGATTTGCTTCAAAATTCATAGCTTGCCTACTTCAATTCGCATTATTGAGGAAAATTTTGTGGAAAAAGCTTGAATTCATTTTCTCTCCTTCTACAGTTCACGTAATTACCGTTGAGAGTACCTATGTTATGACGTTGAAAGTAAAGTAAAGTTTTAGCCTGTAATGTCCCACAGATGGGCAAAGGCCTCCCATCTCACTGACGATATCAGTACAGCGAGGAGGATTAGTTATAACGTCAATCATTATAAATGCCAAAGATCATTCTACTAGAACTTGTGTTTTAAGTCAGTAGCTACGTGACTGACCTGTATAAGTACACAGATTAACGTTTATTAGGTGTTCAACAAACTATTACAGCTCTAACGACCGAATCTAATTGCTGTAAGCCCTGCGCTAATGAAATTGAATACCTAACATCAAATACTTTTCCTATTCTGGCTCGTTTAACCCTTCAAATGCTCGATGCGTCGGACTACGTAAAAAAAGTTGAGTTTGCGTATTTCTGTTGTTTGGCACGGCGCATGCGTGTCAAGACAGACGCTGCGCGCGAGTGCGTGCAACGTGCAGCCGTCCGGGTTATTTATTGCATCGTTTGTGAATTAGCAATGTTTATATACCCGTCAGTGCGAGGGTTGAATAAAAATTTACTCAATTATTTATTACTTTTATTCAAGGTTGCCGTTTCGGATCTTATTACATTATTAAATGTCAATTAAATATTAATGGAGCTGTCGATATTTCATTCAGGGTATTTATCATTTTGAAGCGTTTACCTAATGTTAATGCTATAGTTATTGCGACAATATTAAAAACCTATAAACAGAACACTCATCAATTTGTCTTAAAGGACGCTTTTGACATCAAATGTAATATATTATTTCAGTATCCTTTTATTTAGGGTAAATGTATCCTACTATAACTACTATACTTAAGCTATTGAGGACATATTATATATTATATTACTGTAACTTATTGGACTTATACCAACTATATTTAACCTTTTTGCAAACAACAATAAATATTTCTATTATATACAATCTCACAGCCACAGCATTACTGCAACATATTGAATCTACTATTGACTAAAACTTATACCACTTTATCGCAAGAACATAAACTCCGAATAAACTCTTGAATATCATAATTAAAGTGCCGTTTCGCTCCGGCCGGGCCGTCATAGCGTTGCCGTTGCCCAAATTATCCGGGCTTCGTGTCATCTTGTCCCAATCCAATATGGCACCATAAATCCTTCGGTGGGGGACTCGGTATGGAGGGGGTACGTCACTCAAACTTTCTCTGCGCTCCGTCTTACGCTTTCTCGTCTCGCAATGTAGGGGTTGGTATGGACAGTACGTTTGCGTTGTATTTTTTTTTGGGCGGGCTTTCGAGGTTTATAATTTTTTTTGGGTCGGATTACTCTTTTGTTTTTGGTTTGTGTATGTTACTGTTGACTGTGTTAGTTTCAAATAAGGAATGTTTTTTTTTTATTCGATACTTTCATTTATTAACTTGTCTTGTCATTGAGTATTTAAAAGATTTAAAAAAAATCGCTTTATTAATTTTAATTTGAAATGCTGTATACATAAAATATATTTATTGTGACGAAGTTTCTGCTAACGCTACACAACATCAAGGAGTGTTCGTTCCTTGGAATTCTCAGATAGAGTTCGAGCATCGGGATGAGTAATCTCTTTTGTTTTTATAAGAACAGAGGAGACGGCCGCCCGCGATTATCAGCTCTACATAACTTTTAAAAATAGATTCTCGATACTACATTTACTTGTTTATATTAAGAATCGAATAACATTCAAACCGCAAAACAAATGACATACGAATCGAAGAAAAAAATAACCTCATTTAAAACTAATGAATTCAGTTTCGTTTTTTAAATTAAGAACCTAACTGGTTATTTTCTACGAGTATAATCTGTTATTAATCATTTAAACATAGAACGTAATGTAATGTCATGTAATCTGTTTAATTTAATCAAATTTGGAACCCCCACATACGGTTACGGTAATCTTGTTAATACTCGCGTGACCAGAGACTATAGAGGTGAGGTTGGTTACCTAGAATATTGGTTTTCAATAAAGTGACCATCCATCAAGGCGTCTTAACGCTGCAGGGGGCGACTATATTAGAAAACGTTCGTCAGATAAAACCCTCTTACAACTTATAGGTAAATAACACACATGAGAATCTAAGACAATTAGATTTTCAACAAAAATAAACGGTCGAATGAATATCTGACACAAGTCATAATACATTTCAGCTTAAAATTTAAAAACCTGTAAAACATCTGATAACAAATGCAAAAAACTTATGAGAATTACATTTCAAAAATGATAAAGTGATTTAACAAAATGCTAAATGAAAAATATATTAAGTAGATAATTACCAAAAAATGTTCACTACATTTTTATTAATATTATGTGAAAAACGTGTCAGAATTAGAGTGCGTGAAACAAAGAATTGTAATTTGATATTCGAGACGTACTATTTTGAACTTTCTCAGTATTTTGATAGAGATTAATATCGCGTGCAAGTTTTTAAGCCCGTGCATACGTATTCTGGAACCTGCTGAGTTTATGACATAACGGTAAAGCGGGCGCGGCGGGATCCCGCGGTCTAACTTTTCGGGACCCGAACCAAGAATTAATTATGCAAACAAAACCAGGGTTATTGTTTCACTGATGCTGAGAATTGTTTGGACGTTTTGCGTAATTTAAGACAAAATATTATAATATGCCACATGTTTGTCATTTTTTGTTCTCGTTATGACTTTGCTTTGTCTTTTGCCACAAGAGCTTTGTAGTAATGGGCATTAGTTCAATGGATACCAAAGAGTCCTTAATTTTTTTGGACATGCGTGAAACTTACTTGCATAATGTATGAATAATAGCAAGCAGATTTGTACCGGAATACTCTCAGTATTTAAACTTTGAAAATGAAACAGGTAATCAATAAAGTTTAGAATTAACTATACCTGTTATTTTTTGAACATGGAACAAAAACAAAAGAACTCTATTCTGTTTTACACAACTTAAAAAATGGAAGCGTTAAGAGTAGTATCTAAAGATGTCTTAGTCTGTATAAATTGTAAGTACGTAGGTACTACATACTGGCCACATTCATTGGACCTTGAAGGACTAATAATTCTGTAAAGTCTAACTGGAAGTTTGCGCTAATGTACCATTGGCTCTTTTCCAGATTTGTAATAGGAAAAGTTCAGTACGTTACAATCGGCTTGTGAAATATTCGATTTGCACCAAATAACTTAGCAAGATAACAAAAAGGGTGTTAGCGAGAATACCGAGATACTCACAGAAATATAACATAAATCTCAACCATTTACTTTACATAATGATGCAGTGCACGATTTTAAACCAATTTAAATAACAGCAATAAAAGTTTTAATTGTAGCAACAATAATAACAGAATTAACAATTACTAAGGTTTATTACCACCCAATAATTTATGAGGGCACTAAAATTATGATTGACGCAACGGTTACTATTGAGACGTCACTCTATGGGACTTTTATGGCCTCATTTGGACAATTTGAAACCACTTCCTCGAACCGTAACCGACCACTAACAGAAGATCTCTCATAATTGTTTTCTTCAAACTTGTTAAAGTGCAGTGCAGTTCTTCTTAAACTGGTCACGTATAACTTTTTAATTTTATTCAACTACGATGCCTACTACATTCCCGTTGCTTTTTAAAATTGGAAGCGACTACGATATCGTAAACTTTATGGTTGTTGTGATCATTCGTGTGAATTCTAACCGGCCAGTTAACAATTTGATAATAGAACGAATTTTCTTTACAATAAATTCAAATTTAATAGACAGACGTTCTATTTTTGAACATGTCTGGGAATATATTTGGCTGGCAATATCTTAATGCTTATAAAAATAAGAGATGGCGGTGTTATAGAAAAAAAGACCTAATATCTCAAATGTCAAAATGTGACATTGAGTGATTTGTAGCTAAGCTCCGCCTGTCCCGTGTTTCAAACATCACTGCTCCGAGCAGACAGCTGAGCTCAAGCTTTGTAAGGTCGCAACTGAGTTGCATACGTCTATCTCTTTCGCACTCACTCCATTCTAATATGTCTATCTCATTAGTAAACCGTATAACTTTCTATAGGCAAAACTACCTATTCCTGTAAACGTACAGGTAAAGAGCCTGAGAGCTTTTGTGTATAAGTTCAACTATTTTTTCGTTGCAGTTTTATATTTTGTGTTAAAGTTCGCACTTTGTTGTAATAAAATTATTGTTGGACATCTTTTGTGAGTTTTCGTCAGTTTTGTTAGCAGGAAACGCGCGGTGAGAGAAATCGTAGTTCCGTGAATCTGTTCTAATTTTGAAATACCTTTAGAATACAGCTGGATGATCAAATGCATACCTGTAACGAAAAAAAAAACATAATTAGATACATACTTTTATATACAGGGTGATTTAAAAAAAATGTAATTAAAGTCTCAGCCGATTTGGATGACCTATAAAACTGTAATATTTGATTTTTGAACGCGTACGCTGAATCTGTCAAAGAACGAGTAAACTTTATACTAATATGAATGAACATTGAATCAGTTGTCAGATTGCATAATATGGACAAGATCAGAGCTTGGTGTCGGCTTAACACCATGTATAAATTTGTCCGGGCATATTTTTATTTATTAATGTAACTTTTTTGACATACCTATTCTTTTTTCTATTTTTTACTTTAATGAAATTATATTTTATTGGAACACATACAGTTGTGTTCCAATAAAATATAATTTCATTCACTGTATGTGTTCCAATAAAATATAATTTCATTCACATAATATATACATGGTTCTAGTACCATAATTAAAGTTAAGAGAATGTCAAAGATTAGATACCCAAAACAGAGGGGTGTTGTACTTAATTGCGTACATCTGGCTCTAAACAATCTATGAATGCACTTAAATCGACAAACGATGTCAAAATAATTCTCACACATTTATTATATTAAGTAGGTTAATTGATCAACATTGAAATCAACTTGTCGCTTAAATGTAACTGATTTGTCAAATGCAATAAACATTCAAACAAATTGCTTAAAAATTGGAATTGAACCGTTAATATTAATACATCGTTAAGTTTGGGGAATAATAATTCTTTCATTTCTTTAGTACAATGATTAAATAATATAACTTGAATTTCTTAGTATAAATAGTGAAGTATAAAAAGTAAAGTATTAGGCTGTAATCTCCCCTCTGCTGGGCAAAGGCCTCTCCTCTCACTGAAGATATAAGTACAGTTAGGAGGAAAAAATAAATAAGTGGAATAAATATTACAAAGAAACGGTTCTGAAACATTTGAAAAAAGTTGAAAAGATTCTATCGAAATATGTTGTCAAGTAAAACAAGATCGCGAACGCAATATGCAAACGCAGCAGTATAATCGGGCCCCTTAGCAATATTTTTACAACTTATCTAAGTAATGTTTTTAAGTATATATTATTAAGACTTTGACACCCATTAATTATCAAAGACTTTCTCTCCATACAAATTATAAATGCGAAAGTTTATGAGGATGGATGCAATGTACTGTTCGCATAGATGTATGTATGTATCTTTGTTACTCTTTCACGCAAAAACTACCGAACGGATTTAGATGAAACTATACAAAAATATAGGTTATACATCAAACTAACACATGGGATACATTATATCCCGAAATTCCCGCAGGAACGGGTACAATGGGGGTAACACCGCGGGGCGCAGCATCATCAATACATCAAAGATACTATTTACTCATTACTCCCATAAATGAATAACCACATAAACAACGAACTTGGCCAAAATAAAAAAAAAACATTCCAAAACAGATGCTTTGCCTCGATTTGGAAGGGTCTTGGAATATAAATAGCTTCTCTTTAAGTGGGAGAGTGCCGACAATGTTCCCTACTTCCGCGGCTGATAACATCACATTAAGGGACCCGAAGAATAAAATGATCGCTACTGGGTTTTTGTCATATTAAGCTATTAGAATGGGGCCTTTAATATGTTTATTTGTCAATGGTGCTTTCGCAGTCTTTTAAAATAATGTTTTAAAGTCGTTGTCGAAAATGTCGTAGTGCGTTATAGTGGTCTCATGAAGTAATACTAACAAGTCTGATTTTGGTATAGTTAGTATCAAAAATGCTTTGTTTTCATTTAATTTTCTACTAAAATCAAAGATTTTTTTAGCTAGCGCTCATACTATTCATCCCAACCCGACATAGGTAGAGCAACGCTATAATATTATTGTATTTCATACTTTCCGGCTCGACTCGGCACGACACGACACGACACAACTTTATACATATAAGTAACTACATATATACCTCTCCATTAAATATAAAACCACAAATATAATATACTTACTATATTGTCTATGGCTATTTATATCGTTTTAGAATTAAACGTCATTCCTTTTTTAAATCGAATATAAACAAACGAAGATCGAAAAAACATTAACCGCAAATGTAATAGTGACCGCAGAGCTAACCCCACTGAAGTATTCATCGTGTCCTAAATACAAATACTTGGGTATACAGGGTGTTCTTATAAAGAGTGCACCAGTTGTACTAGCAGTGTAGGGCTTGACGATATCCTAAAATATCACATTGTTGTCAGTTTTTTACTAGTCAGGTGTTTTTGAATTTTTTAAACAAAAATTGTATTGTGTCGAGCTTTTCGTGGCTCTAGGTATAGGTCTATGACTCTAATTGACGACCAAATTTTTTGTTCAAACTCACAAAATATGTGATATCGAAATGAAGAATAACTATTTCCTATGACACTCACTTTGTATTAACACACATATTTAAATCAAGGTTTATCACAGAATTTAAAATTCGAATACCCGAAGTGAACGCGCAGTAAAACCTCTTTGAACTGTATGACCGTTAGTCCTTTACCTGCTGCTGTTAAATTATACAATTACAGAACACCCCGTACACTTCCAACTATATAGGTATAGGTGAACAAGTGTAGATATAGGTGAGTCCGGTTAAGGCCGTCCGAGTTAACCGACAAGAGCGATTGCATCGCAAACGCGATAGGTTATTATCACATCCGGTATCAAATGAGGTTCGTAGTTCGTAATTCGAACGAACCAACAATTTGCTACAATTTTTCAAGGAGTATGGTAACATTGTAGAGTAAAAAAGAAGAGTAATTAGCTCTATTTACCTATTTTATGTACATAGTCGTAAGGAAGCATAGATTACATAAGCTATTTTCGTATAAAAAATGTATTTTTTGTAAGAAGAGAGCTCTTATCCCTATATTTTGTTTACGTACGTAAGGAAGCATAGATTATATATATAATTTATTCTATATAAAAGGATTATTTTTTATGTTATGTACCTCAAAAAAAAAAACTTATAATGAGCTATATTTTAATTTCATTACTGAGCCTTGCATTGCAACCAAAACTACAAGTAAAGTCCATAGTATTCCAAGTATATATACTAAAGGCGGGTTGCTTATGAGTATGCACTAGTAACCGTTATTACAAAATCAACAGTCAGTCAGTTGACAGTCTCAACAGACGTAAAAAATTTAAAATCTTTGCCGCTTTCTAAATTTAACAGAATGTAATTTAACACGTTCTCTGCTGACGCGGTCAGTGCTGACCGACAGCGACATTTTCTTTTAGGCCTAGTAAAAAATACTGTTCTGTTTATAATAAGTCAAAATATTTTTTTTCTCATATGGTTTTATTTTTAAACCAAATGTATGTTGTTTTTAACAAAAGTCAATTTGAGCTATTATTTATGGAAATAATTAACGTCGGGCAGCATTGACCGACGCGGCCTATAGATCGAAAAAATCGACTTTCCGTTAGAGGAGGCCGCGCGGGTCGCGGTGTCAGGTCGCCTCCCGCGCTCCCGCGTTCACCAAAAATTATAAAACTACAATGAAACCAGCTATAGTCATAGATTATAATAAAGCTAAGGGAGCAGTGGATTTAGCTGATCAGATGGCGGCATACTCGTACCAGAGCCCATTATGAAAATCCCTGAAATGGTACAAAAAACTTGCATTTGATCTTATTTTGAACTAGCTGTGCCCCGCGGTTTCACCCGCAGCACCCCCGTTCCCGTGGGAATTTTGAGATTTTTATTCCCTATAAACCTCACGGAGCCCGAGACCTTTCCAACAAATGCAAAACCGTGGAAATCGGTCCAGCCATCACGCGTGATGCCGCGACCAAGGAAAACGGGTTTCATTTTTATATATATAGATGTCGCTATGGTAAATGCTTTAGTTTTGTATAAAAGCGTCACAAATAAATCCATACCCATTGTAGACTTTAGAAAAGAAATAGGTACTGAAAAGTTTTATGGCAAAGCCTTCAATACCCAGAGTGCCTTCAGGACGGACGACAAAAAGAAAGCACGTGCTTCAGAAAAAAGAAGGACCTTCTTTGAAAGTGCGTCGAATGTTACAAAAAAAATGTGACCACATTTGAGCGTGCAATGGCTAGAAACAAGACTAAAAAAATACCTACTTTCTGTAACACTTGCCCTGATAAACCTTTTCTATATGTCGAGTGCTTTGCCAACGTTCATACCTACATAATTACCTAATATGCCATTTTTTATTACTGTTTTTTTTTTGTATAAGTACATAATTGTATTTTATTCCTACCTGCTCAAATGGTAAAGAAAATATTATGAAGAGATTTCCTTTTGATTGTTTTTTAATTTTAGTAATAATATTTTAAAGAATTTTCTTTGTCAAAAAACTTTTTTAACAGTAATTGTTGTTTTTCTATCGAACTTTGAAATTTTTTCAAAAACCAACTTGATATAGAGCAACTACAGGGCCACGCGGGTCAATGAATATGGGATTTACTTTGATAACATTCACCGACAGCCTGTAAGAACGAAACGAAAATCCTCGTAAAACGCGGCCATCATTGACCGACGCGGCCCGAACGGAAATTCTTGATGTCAACCAGCAATGACCGACGCGGCCTGAACAGGAAAACGCATTTTTTCTCTTGGCATAGAACGTGTTAAGTTAAAAACGCTTTAAATTTAACAGACGTTTTAAAGCGTTAAACGTGCACTTTTTAAGGATCGTATGTTACGATAACCAACCGTTTAAAATAAACCACTCCATGATTACATCGTCTGTTAAATTTGGCAAAGAGAACTTACAAAAGTTTGTACCTAATTAAACTCTTAACGGTTCATAAAACAAATAACGTAATATTAAAAATAAAACGTAGAATTAAAATGTGAAAATATTCAAATCAATAGAAAGTAGAAAGAAAAATACAACTGTAAATTTTTCATGTGCCGAAACTAAGTTTCTGAAATTGTATACGATGCACTGTAATTAGAGAATGTGAATGTTTAGTCCAAAAAGTGTTTTATTTGGTATTTAAATTTTGATCTACATAGTTTTTTCCACTTTGGTAAAAATTTAGTGTTAATGTAAGTGCACAATACATGAAGTGTGTAAGGGTAGGTTTACACTAAACATTTTATTGTTAAAAAATTATAATTTTTAAATGGCTTAATTTTCGATTAAGCTTGGATTATACTGGCATTTTACCAACTTAAGAGATTGTACAACAATTTTAGACTGTATATATTATGCAATTTCCCACAACAAAAATAGTAATCCTATGACTTAAAGAAAGTTTGGGAGAATGTATTGATGTTTGTTACTGTATCGAAGCGCGTAATACCGCTAGAACACCATAGAGTAAAGCAGAATATCAGAACAAAAATCTACTATGTATTGATAGTACAAGAAAACATATAAACCTATGGATATACCAAGGAAGGATAAGCGTGAGTATACACTATACTACTCCAGAACTCCAGAAAGAATTCAATGATCTGTTTTATGATCACGGTAAGCACACACGATACAGTTTTGCTACTTTCTCTATACTGCATTTAACACAATATGAACATGTATACCAATCCTAAGGCATGCGGTTCATTCGCATATCAAAATCAATAAAAGTGAAGAAGGGTGGTTATACACTAAGTATATGGCTTAGGTACTTTCAAAGTTCTGTTCCTTCACAAGTGTCTTAACATTTTTGTACATAATATTCTCATTTTAAAGTATAGAATACACAAGTTATTACATTCAACATGTAGAATTCAACATAAGGTATTTTTTTCTAAAAGTAACCTTTTACGCACTATTACAAGCATTTGACGTTTCTGAGTACAGACGTAAGTATCTATTCCGTCAAGTAAATATGACCATGTATTCTCATCCTAAGGCGTGTACACACTCGCATCTCATTTCCCGGCTACGCCACTTCCGATCCCGTCACTTGATACCCCTCCCGGGGTTAAACTCGATATCGTGTAATGTACACTTAAAGACAACCAGAGGATTTTCTCAGAGTGTGTACAGTGTGTCTAGATCTTTACGGGTTTATAATATTGATTAAGTAGTATGGCGTCGTTTATTTAATATTTTATCTTTATGATATAAATGATAATATTAAAACGATGGATGGATGTATTATGTACTGCTTGTTTTAGGTAAAATGGAAGACTTTCTAATTAAAGGACAGTGCTCAAGATCTTTTCTCTCCTTACTCAAGATCTTTGCTCAGTGTCCTTTACCATATACGAGTACACTGGCGTGCAAAAAAATCGGGCCACCCAGTTAAAATGGTTTTATGGCTAGCTTAACTGGATTTTTGAAGCTATTTCTTTGTACAAGAATAATGTTGTGATTTACATATCCAATCTAACTGAAATCAGTCAATTGCAACCAAGATCTAAAATAAAAATTATTTAAAAAAAATAAAGAATGCAAGTTTTTATTATTTTTCATCTTATTAATAATGGGTATTGCCACCCCTATTCTTAATTACAGTTTTTAATCGGTTTTTCATTGATTTTACTAATTTTTTAAGCATATCTTGCGGTATAGCCTCCCATTCTTCTAAAATCGCAGTTTTTAATTCTAAGTCTCAGTAATAGGGTCCCGTTTTTCCCTTTAAGTACGGAACCCTAAAAACTAAGAACAAGCACAACCAACTTTACACACAAACGAGACATTATTTATAAGTTTCTTGCCCTCAAGGACCCATCAAGTAGATACGCATTTAATTGCTAATAGCCTTACATTGCTAATTTAATAACATGCTTGTCGACGTTAAAAAGTAAACAATGTTTACTTTTATCTTTCCGCTTAAATAGCTTAGCGCTTATAATGACGTTTATTGAAATAAGCGATATCATCTTTATGTAATGAGTAGGTATCTAGTTGAGTAAATTAATGTATGGGTGAAATGTTTTGCTCTTCGATTTTGCGAGGGAGATAGTTGGCTAGTTGGTTTTATATAGTTAAGTATGTAAAAACAAAACAAGACTAGTCAAAACTAAAAAAGTCTAGGTACATAACTATTATCTTCGACAATTGAAACGAAGCATAGACGGGTCGTTAGTGCATCAATAATAATTATTATTATGTAGTCTTAAATCTAATATATACTTAACTAGCAGAGCCCCGCGGTTTTACCCGCGTTGTGCCCGATCCCGTGGGAATTTCGGGAATTATTTTACATAAAAACCTTCCTCTTGAATCACTCTACCTATTACAAAAAACCGCATCAAAATCCTTTGCGTAATTTTAAAGATTTAAGCATACAGACAGACAAACAGTGTGACAGACACGAAAAAGAGACGACTTTATTTTATACTATGTAGTGATTAGAACTGTTTGTTTGAATGCGCTAATCTCAGAAACTATATAGTACCAATCGGATTTGATGGGAAATTTCCACGGAAACAGGCCCAACACGAGTAAAACCGCAGGACGCTGCTAGTATTGTAATAATTACAAAAACAACTTTGTAAATAAAGCAATTCCATCAACCCTTGTTATTGAATATTATTAAAAGAAAAACAGTTTAAACAATGGTTTATTACACCCATAGATTAGTAAAAGGGCAGTGCATAAAAAAGTATAATTTCAACCACATTTTATGGTTTCGATTTCAACTATAGATCATGACTACTTTGTATCATAATGGGGGCTATATTTTAAACTCGGTTTTAGACATTTGGCTAAAAATGTTCGTAAAAGAATGTTATTATAATAATATTTATAGTTGATGTAAGTTATGCATTTTTATTATGATTGAACGTTGTAGTTGTAGTAAAATTCGATTACTGTGTGCTTAGTGGGAGTTTTCCAAATAACTTTACCGTCATGTAAACGAAATAACTCTGTGAGTCTGTTGTTTGTAAGTTGCCATAGTTATTTTTACGCGTCAACATTAAGGCCGACGCTGACGATGAACGAGAAACGAGTAGAACTAGAAACTATGTATAAACGAGTTGGCGATCAACAGGAAGTCAGTGTGTAGTTTCGATAGTATTGTAGCTGGGATTACTCGCGCAACTCGCCCGCAGTTGCTCAATCCTAAGCAAACCTACTTCTATCTACTTTCATTGTCGCACTGTAAAGAAATGATAATTCGAGCTAGCATCGTTGAACGAGTATCGCTGAGCGAGTTTATTTTTGAAGCTCCTCGCTCAGCGACAAAACTAAGTAGTAAAACGAGTCGATGCCGGCAGTGTGAACAGTCAGCGAGAAACTTTTAATATTTGCACCTCTTTCGTTTATACGGAATATGCATTTATTGTGCGTTTCTTGAGAGAGAAAATCGCCGAGAGTTACTCGTTTTCTCGCCTGCTGTGGGACCACGGCCTAACTCAGAAATATATGTAGCTAAAAAGCGCCCCTAGTGGTCACAATGCGAACTAAAATCTGCCATCGACGATGAGTTGCAAGTTTGACAGTTACGCTCACTGTGCGTAAAGTAAAGTTCTCACTTTGAATTTATTGGTGAGAGACGGGCGAAATGACGTAAAATGTAATTGTTTGTTTGTAACTATAGTGATTTATCAATACATAGTATAAATCAAAGTCGCTTTCCGCTGTCTGTGTGTCTGTCTGTCTGTCCCTATGTTTGCTTAGATCTTTAAAACAACGCAACGGATTTTGACGCGGTTTTTTAAAATAGATAGAGTGATTTAAGAGGAAGGTTTATATGTATAATGATTCCCGAAATTTCTACAGATACGGGCTCAACGCGGGTAAATAAACCTCGGGGTGCTTCTAGTAGTGTTATAAAGAAACGATGTCATGGTCAGCATATTATTTTTTCGCCTGGAAGATGTTTACGACCGCAAGAGCTGAAGATGATCTTTGTTATAATGTCCAGTGTTTGTTCTACTGCTCGAGTTTCTAATGATCCTCTGACGGAATTGACGGAAAACTATTTTTTTAAAAGATATCGCTTTTCCAAAAAATCATATAAACGGTTGAATTGAGAAACCTCCTCCTTCTTTGAAGTCGGTTAAAAATGTCATAAGTAAGGAGCTATGGCAACCTACAAACAACAAACAATGTCAGTCAAGTGCGCGACGTCGATGTCATGGAATTAGTATGTACTACGTACAACTAGAAGGTTATTTTTTTAGACATCGACCATGGAATTAGTATGTACTACGTACAACTAGTACATACTAATTCCATGGTCGAGGTCTAATAAAATAACCCGCATAAATGTTATATGTACTTTATACCTTATGAAAACACAGTCGATATGGTATATTCCATTTTGCCGGTTTATTGTCTGGACTTTACAGAGCTACGGTGAATAAAAGTGAATACTCAAAGAGACTCGCACTCACAATTATTCGATGCTCACTACGTACAGAGTTTAGCATGGGTTCCCAACCTTTTTTAGACCGGAGACCACTTTTTAATTATTGTTGTCATCAAGGACCTCCAGTCAATTTTTTTACATTAATTAGCGATTTAATTTATTTGTATTTCACATTGAATGTGCGCGAGTCCGACTCGAGCATGAATTATTATTATCTTGGACCTCAAAGAAAATGTATTTTCGACTTCATTCAATCAAACATTTGAGCGAGAGCGGAACGCGATCGAAGTTTGTGCATGTTTTACTTGGCCCTTATAGCCATTTTAAGGCCGACTTTACCTTTTTAAACTTACAGAATGTTAATTGAGTGACCAAATATTTTTTTTACTTAGAAATAAGAATAGAAAAGTTTTCTATTCTTATTTGGTCACGCTGGGTAGAAAAAAAGTAGATGCACACAATATGGGTATGTTGTCGGTATTAAAAACCAGCGAACGGCTACATTTGGGCCGCACTTGTGAAGTGAGCGAAAATTGTACTGGAAAAGTTTACTTGTAACGTAAACAAGAGACGTAGAGAAGCTTATACATTTCAGAACAAGCGAGCGCCAAGAAAGAAAAGTGTTAACTTGGACGGAAGACGTAGAGAAGCATGTTTATGAGTGTATGTAATCGAATTTGTGAAATATATTTTGTTCAGTATTTTATCAACGACTTTCCTTCAATTTTCATAAATTAATTTGAAAATGTTCGCGAATTATATTTCGACTTTTGGTGCGTCTGTGGACCACATTTTGTCTTCCGCGGACCACCAGTGGTCCACGGACCACTGGTTGGGAACCTATTTAAACGCAAACGTAAAGTAACTTGGAAAACTCGCACTAAGCACTCTGTTTTTAAAGTTATGTTAAAAAAGTTGATTAATATTTAAAAGTACAAGTGAGTATATACAAGAAAACAAGTTACTATTAATCGCTATAGAAGTACGATATCTACATCGTATATTTATAATTTTACTGCAAAATAACTAAAATACTATCTAATATACATTATATAATTCTCGTGTCGCGGTGTTTGTAGTTAAATTCCTCCGAAAAGGCTTGACCGATTCTCATTAAATTTTGTGTGCATATCGGGTAGGTCTGAGAATTGGACAACATCTATTTTTCATCCCCCTACATATTAAGGGCAGTCCACCCCTTAATTTTTATATAGCAAAACAACGTTTGCCGGGCAGTTAGTTTCTTTATAATATAATTTATGTAAGTAAAGTTTTTTTATGAAGTTTACATTTCAAATAATCTTCTTTATTCTCTCTATCAATTTTCCGCTTCACTTCATTCTAATCGATATTTTTAACCACCGAAATGGATCTGTTTACCCAATTTTATTAGTCTGATACCACCCCTGCTTAAGCATAAACAATAAAGGAAATTACATTATGGTATCCCACGCAATGATTAGGAGGTCGATCTATTTTAACGAACCTTTTTCGATTTTATTTGAGTTTCATAGAATAATTATTCTACCAAGGCCTATA
This sequence comes from Cyclophora albipunctata, assembly GCA_963082685.1. NCBI lineage: Eukaryota > Metazoa > Arthropoda > Insecta > Lepidoptera > Geometridae > Cyclophora > Cyclophora albipunctata. Next base: position 4,136,450 of record OY720118.1, read on the forward strand.
ATTATATTACTACAGTCTAACGCCCGTACTCAGAGACGTCAAATGCTTCCATAGTAGAGATTTAATGAGTGAGTTTGACGTGTAATGTATGAGAAATTACGTCAATAAGTTAACTGTTGATTTAATAAAACCTCGAGTGCGGCACAAAGCAGATAAATCAAATTATAATTTACTATGAAAATAATGAAAATTTTCTATTACATATTATATTACTGTCCAAATTATCTGAAGTATTGACTAAAATAATTTGACAAATAACGTACATATACTTAACCTTATTATTTTAATTACTCACCATTTAAGCATGGCATTGAAAAACAAATATTTTATTACGCAAATAAAGACGAAAAACAATCAAATCGACCATAACCGCTTTAAAGTCTTTTAACACCGCCATGTCTCAAATAAACTCATTCCGCCTTAATACAGGCAGACCCTTTGGTAAGCCTATACATCCCTGAATTAGGGCAACTAATAGAGAATTCTCAGCACAAACCTTCGATCCAGGGGTAGGCGTGAAATCCACTAATGCTTTCACATCTTGGGTGTCGACATGGGCCAAAAATCTTGGTGGCAAACCGATGCTCTGCATAGCAAATAGGCGGCATTCCTAATACATTTGCTGCTCAGCTATGTGAATTGATGGAGAATCTTATCAGTAGGTGAGTTAGGTGTGGGAGAGAATAAGTACTTGGTAGAAGAAATATTTGATGACGGAGTTTCGGAATTTGTCGCTCGGGAATTGAACCCGGGATCACAGTCTTGGTAGGCGAGTGCACATACCACTAGACCACATAGGATTATCTATTAAATAATAGTAGTGTAATATAATCTTATCAGTCAATGATATCGTAGTTTTATTAAATATGAACATGATTTACGAGACATCTAACTCGTAAAACCCACATAAACTGGCAAACGCAGTCGCAGTGAAAAACAATAATCTTGCAATAAAACTTGACGCATAATTCAAATTAGCTTAAAAATATCTAAAAATAAGATCTTACTTTTATGACTTTACAACGTAATTGCTAAGTTTTTTATAGTTCTCAGAATATAGTTTTGTACCGAATTATGAATTTATAATGATTCGTAACGCTCCAAGTAGTGAAGTAACATCTTAATAAAATTAGTGTAATAATGCATTGCAACCTGTTATTAAGATAATTTCGATTAAAATCTTTAGAATAAATAGAATATTAAGGTGCATTAATAATGGATTAGAAATGGAAAATTTTGGTAGAAAAATGTTGGTGAACTTAATTTTGGAGAACTAGATTTTGTAGCTGTATCGTACAGAAATCATAGAATGTAAGTTTACTGTTAAATATATAGTCATATGGGTAATAGTATAACTATAGTATTTTAATTCAATTTTAATTTCTAACTCTTATTATCTCAGCTCCTATAATTTAAAAATAAACTTTTAGCCGACTCTCAAAAACAAAAGAAGCTAGAGATTGTGCGTTCTTTGTCAATAAATTATTTATCTACTACTCGTACTCAGTCTTAATAAGGTACTTATTTATTTATATATTTAAGGTATCGAATACAAATAGAATAAAATCACACATAGGTACATTATAATACATACGGTCCGAATACAAAACCTCCTTTTTTGAAGTCGGTTTAAATGGTATAATTTACCGGCTCAAAAGTTGATCTCGTTTTGGCATAATAACAATACATAACACATAATATTATACATACAACCATAGTAGGTGTTCCTATGTTTGATAGCGTGTCTTAAAGCAAGAATTTCTGGTATTACCTCACGCGAGGAATACCAACTTGTCTACATACAAATAACATTATTACATGAAGGATTCTCTGTCGAGTAAACTTTGATGATGAAATGAACTTACAGTAGTGCTGTGCTAACGAATAACGATCAATAATATTGTTTTTTATATACTAGACTATGTTACCGGAATAACGAAAATGGATACATAATGCATTTATGGAATTCCAGTGACAGCCAGAGGTTGTCAAATGCTGCTCCAGACACGAATAAGTATGTAATAATTAATATAATAACCATATTGACTTGATTAATAGAAGAACGAAAATAAGTCGAAAATTTATAACTATTCAAGTTCCTACTAACAGTAGATTTTTGTAAATTTTGAAAAAGAACGAAAGTTAAAAATGTAAGAGAGAGAGAAACAGCCTGCGGTGGCGGTATAGATGCAAGCTGCGGTTTAATGTGCGTGAACCGCTTGCGGTTGCGCGCTGCTGTCGAATTTAGACCTTGTATAAAATTTCCGCAACAATCTATTTTAGGCAGCCTTTTATAATTCTTAATTAATAAATATCAATTATAACTAATAATCAATCCATCTCTATACGTAAACAGTACAGTTTTACGACACCAATAAAAAGCGCCTTATCTCGTTGATATCATTTCACACCACATTTGTAAAGTACGCTGTAAAGCGCTTTAAAGGCTGTATAAAAGTTATAAAGAAGTGTTCCCAGCTAGTAAGCTGTTAAGAGAATCCCTTGGTATTTGAGTGAGCCATTAAATCCTGCTTTATGATGCTGCCGACCGCCCGACAAACGTTTATGCAGTCGTTATACTAACGTTAATTGGCTGATTTGAGATTTGTTTCAATTAAACATATAGTTTTGATGTGTAGTAGTTTTTGTTGGTCAATTTATTGTATGATCTAGTTGTGTGTAATTAATTTTGATGTCTTATTTTTTTTAAACTTAAAAAGTTATTTTTGTTTTTTCTTTTATCGAGTCTTGTTTTTGTAAAAGGTGTATATTTACATTATTAAGGTATAGTACTTTTGTATTGATTCTTAGAGCATTTTTCCTATGTATATTAATATCAAATGTTGATGGCTTAAACAGATTATTTACAAAAGTAATGAAAAAAAATTTGAATCCATCCATCGATTAATCGAAAGATTAATTATATATTGACATTGACCGTAAGCTGGTCTTACATGTTATCAATACGTAAAACTTCTAACGTCAGTGACTTGTCAAAACAAGATTACTATCAACACGTCTTTATAATTAAGTAAGTAAGCAGAGTAGTCTCAAGTAATTAATACAGAAATAAATAAATAAAGCGTTAAGTCCTAATTGACTTATCAATACGAGTGTTATCGCTTTAATGGCGTTTTTTCCAAGTGGTATATTTGTCAGGTAGATTGAGTACCCCTATGTTAATACAAGAAAACCTGCCTCAGTAATACCTTGTTAACGCCCGCGTATCAGCGATATTTACTTGAATATAAAGTACTATACTAGTATAGTAGAAGTAGTAAGTTGTATATGTATTAAGTTCCACTGCTGGTCAAAGGGCTCTCATCTCACTGTACACGAACAAGAACTTATTGAAGATATTAATACAGTAGGTAAAGAGGATTGGGGCTATGATATAGATTGCTATTGTGGCTTGTTTTAAAAGTATATTGGGAATATAATGCGCTCAACCCAGGAATTGAACCTGGGATCTATTTTTGATTTCTTTCATCAACGATTTTGATCAACGTTTATTCTCACGTATTCATGTGTAGGTATATTGATAAGTAAGTAACAGAATTTTAAAATTTATATATTTCTTGTGTTGTTCAACAACATTTAAAGCTTCATTTAAAAACGTAAGCTTTTAATTTTATCATTTACCATTACATTACTTAAAACGAAAATCCAATTAATAAAATCGTTACCATGCATCGATATTCGATAGCTGTACAATATAAAGTTTCGTAAAAGCGTGCGAAATTCGTAACAAATTTCGAAAGTGTTTCGAAAATATGGAAGTTTAAATTTTAAGTTTGGACACGGTCGGAAAGGAAATTGGACTAGAAAATAAAACTGAAACGAGGTCACGGCTTCTACACTTTGAGAGGCTGTTTCTTGCACAATGTGTGGCTGTTTTTTATGTGTGTCGTTATAATGCACATACACACACATATATGTATATGACTCGGCGAAGACATTTACCTATCAACCTTTGGATCATAAAAAGGTACGGCCTCTAATCTACTCAAGGTTAGTGACCAACCCTGATGTCGGAGTAATTGACTTTGTTTAACGAATGAAAAAATCGGGACTGACTATCAGTCAATATCTTTGGAATGTGATTGGCTAGTTTTGGTATCGCACAGCTTTATAACTTAATGTAAAATGTTGTATACTGATACAACCAATAATCTGGCTAAAATCTAGACTTTGGTAATGTAACAGAGTTAGTAGTAGTAATGATGGTTTGTATAGAACTGAACCTACCCAAACATATTTCAGAGGTCGCTGGGAATTTGATTTTGCCGTTAACTGTACTGCTTTGTATATGTACCATCAAACTACGTGCCTAAACGTACCAAATTCTATGAGAACTTTGCATCAAAATAAGATCATACGATTAACATAACTAAATAAATTAAGAACTGGTTTGTCATACCGTTATAAAATTGAATGAATCGGCAAACATTATGTATTTGTCACCTTGTTTTATTTTTATTGCCAATTTTGAAATAAACGGCATTTTATTGGCATTTATGCGGCATAAGATTAACGAGCTGGAATTAAGATTTATTGGATCGAAGTAATCTAAGTAACTTGCGATAGAAACTAAATAGATAACACTAGATTGTCCCAGATAGTATAAAAAGGTAGTTTTAATCATATTTGGAAACAGAGGATTAGAAACCTGTTTTTTTGACTATCATTGAATGTTCTAATCAAACAAATTTGCGTCCTTCGAGGAGGACTTAAATTACCGCTTACCTAGCCAAAATGCCCGGCATTTTTTTGGGTTCTGCATAAAGATTTTTTGTACAATTTACAGTACAAAATATTAAAGTCAACCCGACTTCACCTAAACGAACAATGTTAGAACGTCACTCAAGGTGAGATCTTGTTATCTTAAAAGCATTTTAAAATATGAATAAGTTTCGCTTTCACTTACCACCCTGCAACAAAGACCATCACACGAAAAATCGTGAACAAAACAAAAATACTTGTATAAAAAACGTTGCGCAAGCCAACTCACTTGTAAGTCTACCATTGTGGAGATCTGTACTTCCATAGTACCGTTACCCAAAGATAAAAACTAGACCATAGTTTCTATGCCATTGTGACCCGAACAAAGGGCAAATATGATTTAGTGGTTTCCTATTCATTCAAAAGCACACTTTTTAACTAATTTCTGGAATTTATTCTGCATTGAATTTTGGTGCTCTTTAGACGACACATATTTTTAATTGTTAAAACAAAGCGTGTGAAAAAATTAGGACTTTTTTGTTAAAAGATTTCATCTACGAAAATAAACAATACTGCATTAAATCTTTTTTGAAATTGTTTCTCGTTGTAGCCATTATATGTTAAATTCTGTGTGTTCTAAAATAGTTGTTTATTTGTAAAAGAGATGCTGTGGTTTTTTTCTTTGCTTTGATATTTCCCATGGGCTTGAGCACCGCTAATGTTACATTAAGACTGCAAATTAGGTAATGTGTATGTGGGAAATTTAATTTATTATGCATTTTACTCCTATTTCCCAGATGTGTGAGATTATATACAATGATAAAGCTAGCCACCAGTTTAATCCTAGTTTAATTCATTGACAGTCTAAAACATTAACTGTTAAAACCCGTTATGCTAATTGAGAGTGACAGTATCAGGTTCATGAAACAAATTTATTTGCTCGTGAAGTGTTAAATAAACGTTGAAAATGTTAAATGAAAACCAAACGCCCGGGCGATTAATCAAACTCGGAACTGCATACGAATCGGCTCTGCTAAGTTTCGTGGCTATATTCAAAACAATTGCGAAGCGTTCGATATACGATCGGCATTTGTTGGTCTAAATTTAAATTGTTAGGCTCGGGACAAACAATTTGCGAGTAGCGAGCGGTGGAGTGTTGTCGGCACTCGCCTTGCGACCTAGCGTGATTTAGGAGTTTGCTGCGCGACTTAAATCATAGTTGTGTTGTCTTTGAGAGCGAATACGTATGCTTTTTGCATTTACAAAGTATCAACGGAGCCACCGTGCACCTCGCATCGGTTAGCGCCGCACCGACTCAAGAATTATGGTTTGTTTTGGTACGCTTTTGACGTTCATTATCTGAGCATTATATTGCTAATTTATACTTATGACGCTATAGTCGATAATCGTGTGTTAATTTGCACTTTGAATGATTATTATAACGTTTTATTAGGAGTGGGTTAATTTGATTATAAATATGTAATTGCGTGGTTTTGATTTATGGACAGTGAGTAATAGAGTTGTTACGTGTGATAAACGAGATGGGAATGGTCGTAGCCTTAATTGTGTAGGCGATTTATATTGTGTGTATTATTATTAAGATGTACAAGTATAGAGAGCCATCGCCTACGGTCTAAACTCACCTATGAATCACTGTAGGGTATCTAAAAGCAGTATGCACAGCGGCGTTATGTTCGGCGTCTTAAACTACAATCACATTGAATTCATACAAAACTGACCCTGTATTTAATTATGTAAACTACGGTGCCCGCTAAAAATTTAATTACATGTTATTATTTTTGTACTTTAAAAAATACTACTATCTGTTGACTAAGGATATACAATTTTGTACTAATAAAAGAAAACGTGTTTCACTGTTCACTTCGATATAGTGGTCCAGGTAAGAGGAGGATTTGTCGAACTTATTCAGTTTCGTTGGGGGGTTGTCGCGCGTCGGTTAGAGCGCGGTGGTCGCGGGCGGGTGTGCGGCGTGGGCGCGCGGCATCGCGTCTCTGGCCGACTGGGCGGGCGGCGCGTCGCCCGCACACTGCCGCGCCGCTCACCGCCTGCCGCCCCGCGCCCAGACGACGCCTTATTAAAAATTCTTACCAAACTTCGGGATAGCCCTCCCGTAAACGCTCTCTGGACTATAAACATTATATACGAAGCCTCTTACCGTCTTACAGATGCCTACATCGATTTTGCATGGATAGATTATTATTAAGTATGTATTCGGTTAAAGCCGTCGGTTTGAAGCTTTGTTTATTTAGAGCTTAGGAATATTGTACAGTCATAAAGTAAAACATACCGATAACTTTCAAAGGATTAAGTAGGAGATTTGTACTAAGAAATTATTTGTTCAATCAATGAAGATGATTATTTAATATTTACTATTCAAATAACATTGAAAATATACCTTCAAAATCAACTTTAATCATCAAACTACCAAAATTAATTGGCTAACAAACCTATACACGTGTTAGTTGTAAAACAATAAATAAATTCTCAACCTTCACCGACTGTTAAAATGTCGAACCTAAACCTGTTTTCTCACAAACTTCCGTACACAAAATTTAAGCATTTCTCATCAACATTATGTTAAACATTGGCGTTGTAAAAACTGAATTATTGAAGGCTCGAATGTTAAGTTTAGTTTTAAAACGTTACTGTGTAATTTCTAGAAACGCGAATCGCCCGATTACCCCCACAACTTAAGTGCTGGTTGGATTAGAAACTGCCCGTATTCATAGTCTACAGTTGTATTGGTAATGTATCTAACTATTTTTAAATTTTGATATTTTTCTCGTTAGAAAAATTTATAGCTACGTATAATACCACTGTTAAGTAATTTATTACTTTTCTTAAAGGTTTTTTTGTAATACAATCTAAGTTTAAACGTACCTTACAAATAAAGCTACTTAAATAACGATTATTTTGAGTAATAATTATTCCAAGTATCTTTGACACTTATATCTTATAAATGCTGTAAACTATTACTGCCACACTCAGAGACATTAAATCGACACTTAATTATTTGACGTAATTTTTTACACTTTATACATCAAAATCAGTTATTAAATCTCTACTGAGCAAACATTTGACGTCGGGCGTTAAACTCATGTAACTCTAAACTTGAATAACATTCCTAACTCTGAACACCACCTTAAATTCAAGTGAATATTCCAATCGCTATAGATACGGCATCGACGCCACCTACGGCGAGCACAATGGACCCCTCTAATCGCCCCTGCCACCCCAACCCCGGAAAAGCGTGACGACCCACAAATATAATTTTAGGTAAAACTTTCCCCCAATTGTTATGGATGCCTACCGAATATCGCATTAAAATAGGTGTGGAAGTATTTCTTTTATCCGCATTTCAATTAGAATGAATAATTGTTTTCTTGGTTATATTTTGATTTATTGGGTTTCTTCTTCTTCTTTAGTTGATACTAGTTCGAGCTCATAGTTCCACGTTTACTAATCGACTGTTTCACTTTTACTGTAAGAAGAAGGTTTTGAATTAGTCACTTATTGTGTAGACTAAAATAATTATTTATGGTGTTTATTCTCGGTTGAAACTAAGCTTCTGCATTTACTTTCATTATCAACCGACTTCCAAATAAAGAAGTTCTAAATTTGTCGGCATCTTCTTTCTTATTATAGACTTAAAAGCTTACCTAAATGAATTAAATTAAATCGTCAACATAAATCAAATCGATTATTAAGTAAACGGTGCATTTAAATAAATTAGATCAAAAATAACCGAACGCATTAATTAATATTAGTTTAAATCAATTAATTAAGTACGAAAATCAAAATTTGGATTGAATTAATATTCTAATTGATAAATCAAAGTGTGACTGCCACTATAAATTATTCGATACTCTTAGTTCATGATAATGATGTTGATTTTGCTTAAAAACTTCGCATTTAATATTAATTGGTGGTTGAGAATTGATGGTTTTCTGGCGTTGACGTTTTTACGAGCGAGCGAAGAAGGTCGCTTGACACACCTAGTGGGAAAGTAACAAATCTTGAAGACACGGTGACAAGTTGCTTAGTGGTAAATATTTCCAAATTGGATTAGTTTTTGTCAACAGTGAAGTAGGAAAATAGTTGAGGTTATTAATACCTAATGTATTATCAGTAAATTAGAGATGATTTTAAATATTTTGATATGCTCATGCTTAGTACATGTACATTATAATTACGTGATTGTACATTTACGAAGAATCTTTAAGGGATTGGCAATATTTTGGTTGTAATAACAATAAGTGCAAAATTTTAATGATTGACTTGCTTAAGCTTATAAAATAAAATATGAAGTGCTAACGTTAATGTATTTGAATACCTTCTTATAAAAGAAAGTACATACATTACATACAACAGTTTAATAAAAAGGTCACATAGCACATTTTAATCTAAAACCCATTACAATATAAAACCTCTTATCCACGTATCGGACTAAAACTAAAGTCCGCTAGTCATAGACAGTAGCCATGTCCCATTCCGCCCGCACAAAATCGCGACACACTTTTTAATTTATTTCGTCCACAAAAAGCTTTTTGGTGTTTTATTTTCATTTCAACGGCGACTTGCGTTGTAGCGGGATCTCTATTTTTATTTATTCCATTCTCGAATTTTTATTCCTTTTTTCAATTTCGTTCGATCGACGCGACCACGGAGATTGTTCTCATCTCGAATTGAATACATTTCTTTTGCTTTTCTTTGTTTCTATGTAGAGATCTAATTGGTATGTTTGCATGATATACCATTGTTCGTTTTTGATTGAATGAGACTTGTATTAGTATACGACTTACTGATCGATATCGTCGCGTGATACAATCGCCTTTAAGTAGAAAGCTTTTTGCAAATTAGATATTTTTCCTTCGGTTCGTGGCCTAGTTTGATAGATATACCTATTTACCTATACTGTAAAAGTACTTAACTGTGATTGGTTATTTCTTATCCGTTTCGATATATAGACATTATGTAATTTGAATCATATATTTACTTGCTATATGATGCAAAGTCAAAATCAATTTTCGGTTTTGAAATCAATAAGCTGATTTGCATAAACATAAATATCAAATTATACGTCGGTAATATTATATTAATTGGTATATAATTTGAAGGTAATTTGAAAGTAATCAAATAGAGTAGCGTTTACTAGTAGCTTGAGGATATAACTAGTATGTCTTTACTTTCGTATAATAGGGGACATTTTTAAAATAGAACTTCGACCAAATAAAACCTCAAATTCTTTAACCACGAGTTTGTAAACATTGGTATATATTTATGCCTTTGTCTTTTCTTACAACCTTTACTACGAATACTGCACTTTCCTCTTTGACAAGCCCGTTGGCATAGTGGCAGTGAGAGCGCTTACTGTGCCGGGGGTGGCGGGTTCGATTCCCGCCCGGAGGCGATATGTGAAGACATAGTTGTTACCGACGACGTCCGTGTATATTTATTTATATTTTCTACCATCAACAAATACATACAAGCCAATTGTCATAATTACAACAAACAATTATGTCAAAACCAATTTGTCAATAAAAACAATTTTTCGCAACCAATTTTCATTGTCACTGAAACATTCATTGATATTGAACCAAACGGAGACACAACTCGATATTGAACTAATGAATATGTATTATGCAAGCAGGTGCAGCGACACAACATGATTAAATAGGTGCCGCCGACGATACTCGTACCGATATATCGATATTTACCTGTATCGATACGAATGTACGGTTTACCGAACGTGCCCGACGTAAGTATCGATAAAAATCGATTTTAAAACAATTACAGCCATCCCTATAACAATTTATTCGAAGTTACTAGTAAATGTGTATTTATTAGAGCTATTGCTCTCTAAACACTTCAATAAGAACGTGTTTATGATAAGAAAAAGTATTTAAATACCTATTTTATTAGTCATTAGTATAAATTAACAAGTGAACTTACATTAAGAGTTGGTTAACAAGTAGGAATGTCAACAAGTCGACTCATTAGTTGCAATTGTTTTGACTTATTAGTGATGTAGAACAATAATTTTATTTCTTCATTTGAACTTGTAACGCCTCTAAAATTATGACATCGTAAACCTTTATTATAACGACTAAAATTAAAAAAACCGGCCAAGTGCGAGTCGGAATCGCGCACGGAGGGTTCCGTACTTTAAAAACGGCATAAAAATCACGTTTTTTGTATGGGAATACAGCCTGGTGACACACGGACGGACAGCGAAGTCTCAGTAATACGGAACTCTAAAAAGAGATTGCATTATATCTATATTTAGTTCAACATAATGATGTGAAACTAAACGTTATGTGAATGTAAGAGATAATTGATAAACTATGGATCGGATATATATAACAACTTGTTTTATTATTCAGACATTTAACGTTCCTGGTGAAGTCTAAGCTTCTTTACTCATCGCGAATGTTAAGCAACGTACAATATAGTCACTATTTGGATGGGAGGCCGATGTTGGTATCTCTATCTGAGCTTTCGTATGCTATGGAAAACATATATAATTTTCGACCATGATTTTTTCAAATTGGAGATCTTTTGAGTGTCTCAAAACTCTGACTAGGGTTGGCTACTCATCTACTCGGGTTTACTCATTTTAACGGTGAACTAAGACAAATGTATCCCAATTTTAATACGAGTAGTCGTGATTAACGAAAATCAAGTCAGGTTTGTTAATAAAATACCGTTAATCAGCTCACCTTACACTGCATCAGGTTTTGAGACTAATTACAACTGCATGTCAACTGAATGTTCCGATAACTTAATGAATAAAAAACGTTATTTGTGTAAGATGTCAGATACATTTAGTTTCGTGATAAATATTCGTACCACACGTGTGACTGGGAATTATTTTATTCGAATTTGGGTTTATTTAAACATAAAAAATACATTAAAGCTGCGTAGGAAGTTCTCACGCAAAAATAACGATATAAAATAACGTTTGGTTTTGGAACCGTTTTACCTAAATTAAATTTGGAACGGAGAAACAAGGTGGCGCCTAGTTTTGTTCGAATCCCGCTCTTCGTTCGAATACCATAAATTAGCATTAATTATTTCCAACCGATGAGTATCATGCGTTAACATCCACATAGATCGTGACGCAGATAGTTTAATAACTAACTTTATTTAACCCTGTACCTATGATTATTCAAATAAATGCTTGTACATAGCAATTTTTGGGAGAGTTTGTGTAATTTTTGGCTTTTGGTTGTATAATTTCTGAGGCGGAAAGCGAATAGTTTTGACAAAGGTTCTGAACTGTTTTTGGAAGCGCAAGATTTTTATTTCGTTACTGGAACTATAGAATATTATAACAACCTTTTAACTACTTCATTATTCAAAAAGATTCGACATTTACGCGATAAAAACCGAAAGGCAGTGCAATGGACTAAAAAATCCGTCTAATCTTCCTCTTTTTTTAAGTTGGACCAAATCTACCAACAGAATTGTCTTCAGAATTTCAGAATGTGTTTTTTTTGGTCTCTTTGAAAGTTATGCTCATTTTAGACGGTTCGTTTGAGATTGTTTAAATAGATCTGGATTTATGGAAGGGTAGAGTGTTATTTCCGTCGGCTTCTGAATGTGCTTTTAATTATTTTGATGTATGCTATTCACCAGGTAACCTGTTGAAACTTATGCCTTTTTAACTATGTTCAAAAATGATGTTTAATCAATATTATTGAAATTTTGACTGTCATCAAATGTTTGAACAGAAAATTATAATTGTTTAAGTAGAGTTGTAATTGTTTAAGTATATAGACAACTACTAAGTATTTAAAATTTGAAAATTATAGATCAAAGCAATGTTCTTGTTTCAAATATATTCGCTAATCTCGATTATTGTAGTTTGCATAGTTGCATTCTCATAAGAGCTTAAAGTAAAAAATTTAATATACAAAAAAACAAACAATATAAATAAATTTAGTATTCAGTATTAATACGTTTGTAATGAATACATCTATAAAAGTCTAGTAGGAATATCCCTGTGCATTCGGGCAGCAGGAATAATACACCTAACTACCTTCTTACAAGTATAAAGGTACGTATAAACTCTTGTACCCGTAGTCGCTTAAGGCCCAGACGATAGTAGCGTAAATCTTTTCTTTTCTTTTTGGTTCGGACTACGGAAAAGTGCAAGGGAGCGAAAACTAACAGGAAAACGCCGCCATGTTTTTATTGTACCACTTGAGGTAACTAATTGTTTTTACTGAAATTCGTTTTTGGTTTCAGAAAATCATTATTAATTTTTATCTTGCTTGCTGTATTGGATAGACATCGGTGGTTGTGACGTCAGCAAAAGGTTAAATTTTATAAAGATGTCATTAAGATTTTGGTTAACATTAACCAAAGAGTGGTTAAGAAGGTATTAAGTTATGTTGAAGAAAAAAAAGGTATCAAACCAGAAGATATTAAATCTCACTTCAGTGTTCCTTCATTTAACGAATCTCATATAAAGTAGGCGATTCAAGCTCAAGCTTCTGATAAAAATGATGAAACTACTAAAATATAAAACCACGGAGTTAAAAATAATTAAACAATACCCAAGTCATGTTAGAAACAAAATAAATTTTTGTCAAACCACATAAAGCTTTCGACACGCCGACATTCAGAGAATCCGATTCAAACTGACGTAAATCACTGAGTTTAGAAAAAAACCTTCCAAAATAAGAGCTCACGTGAAAGTTCAAAAATATCAGCGGTGAATATAATTATGGGAGCGAACACCCGCTGGTTTCCGGACTTCTACGAGTACTACCACTACCATTTGTTACAAGTATAACTTGCAATCGAATAAACAATGAGTTTACTTACGAGTAACGATTAACGTTACCAAACGTTATGATAACCAATTGATTATTGTTTTTTGTTACATTTGTTCGCACTTCCTTGTACGAAATAAATAGTTTCATGAGTAATTTTAATTGAAATAAATGATGGAAGAAGAAGTGATAAAATAGTAGTTTATGCAACGTCATATAAAGAAGGGTATTAAAACACGAGTGTGAGTTTATGAAACGAGCGCAGCGAGTTTCATAATAGTAACGAGTGTTTTAATACCCGTGTTATATGCAGTTGCATACACTACTTTATCTTCACTATTTAATGCAATTAATCAAACAAAATTTTAAAAACAAAACACATTGCGAAACATTAAATTCACGCGTAGGTACGTGTATTGTCACAGTGAACTTGCCGCCATTAAAATCTAACCAATGAGAGCGCAGCTGCGCGTAGGGCCAATCAGGAGCGAGCGGGATCTTACCAAAGAGTTTTGTGTATGTAGTTTCGACGAAGTTTTCACGTATAACCCAACTGTTTTCAAAAGCCAGCCTAATATCAAAATTTTATACAACTAGTATGAGGATTTTGACATAAGGCTCGCCAGGTTAATTGGTCGCGTTATAATGATGTTATAATGTTATATTATAATGATATTATATCATCATGTGCAATTGCTTAAATTGAGTGTTTTAGTTGTCTGTGCTATAACAGTAGTAATTATAAGTCAAGTATTGGAATCATAAGTAGAATGTTACAACATTAGTGTAGATAAAAGCGTTTTCACTTGAGTTGAATTATTGTAAATTAGAAGCAAAAAGTATATTATTTTCTGTCATGGCTGGGAACAAAACATTCAAATCATTCCATCGTGGAAAAGAATTAAGCATACAATATCTCTCATCTGGTGGGTTCACCCGGTCTAATATTCAGTCATTTGGTTGGAGTGACTGATCCAAAGTAAACAGATGTGATATTTTCTGGTATAGTGTGATTTTTCTTTGAATCCGATCCGACTTCTTTTCTTCGTATGTGTGCGAGTCGATTTTTCTCGTATCACTTTGGTCTGATTCAATTGGGCTCTCTATGTACAAGATATTATTTAGTACTCGTGCTTGAAGTGCGAATCAAAAACAAGTAAGTATTAATCTCGAAAGAATTATTTTTCATCACAATGTGAATGATCGAAAACCAACAGTAGCATTATGTTGAAGAGGGATTCTTTTCGTAGTTATAAATAAAAGATAGCTCTAAAGTCGTACTTGAGAGGGACTTGAGTCTGTGAATTGCAAATATCAAGTTTTCAAGTAAATACATTAAGTTTTCTTACTGAAACTTCATATAGAGCGCTTCTTTTGCATCTTTTGAAAATATAGAAATCAAAATTTTGGATGCATATAAGTAAAGAAGGAGGAGGATTAGGCGTAATTACCACGCTTCTTCCTCACTGTACTGATATCATCAGTGAGATGAAAGGCTTTTGCTCAGCAGTGGGACAATACACGCTAATCAATTTCTTTATTAGTAAAGATCATTGCTTTACTTCTATTGCAGACAAAACCTTTTTGCTAAAAAGCGCAAAGTTCAGTCTAAAAACGTTAAAGACGTCCGAAGTAGACTTTAGGTTCCTTGAGACTAAAGTTAAATATCCATTTAAATCCGCTACCTGAGGGTAGCCTCGAGGGAATGGCTATGCAGCACTGGTAAGCGCTTTGTGAAAGTTTGCTGTAAAATTGCTAAGGTAGATAGATGCATAGAAGGTACCTAGGTAATCTAGAGTGATGCTTGGAGGAAGGCGCTGGATATTGGTGTGGAAATTAAATTTTATTACCGTTCCTTTGTCTTCGTGAGAGGTCGAAAAGTTTTGTTCGACTGTGAGGATGTTATGCAGCAGTCAGTTTGGATGCATATTGATGGAAGGACAATACTTTGGTTATAGTGTTCGGAGGGTACGTAAAGCAGTCGGCCCTGGTTGTTTCAATCGTTTGACCATGTTGGAGGCCTTTAGGCGGCCTAAAAACTCCGACACCAGGGTTTGAAACTAACCTTATCGAAATGAATGAATGAGCGCTGTATGGGCGTTATCGTGTCTAAGACAATACGATACAAAAGCTGATGAGAAATTAGCGGCTTAAAAAAAACTAAAACATAACTTGGTACAGACATGAGAGTTAGAGGAGGTTAGTGACTGGCCCTGGCGTTGAAGTTTCAAGCCCTCTGAGGCTCTGACAAAGCTTAACTTGATAACATTTTAACATATTCCATCATAACCAATAAAAGCAATATCCATGTAATCTATGCTAGTAAGTTCCTCATAATTTAAGCATACAAAGTCCATTCAAACACAATCTCCATCATAAATACCCAATACAGCCAACAGAACAGTGTACCAAATCAGTTGGTTACAAGAAAGCGCATCAAGCGACACGGTACACTCCTACCTATAACTAGAGCGTTTGTCGACGACGGCACTAAATCAATACGAGCCATCACGCCCCACCCCCCACCCCAAAGCTTTCCCGCCGAAAGCAACCACCCTTGAAAAGCTCGCGAGTTGAGCTTCTACTTCTGTTCAGCTTTGTAGGTGTAGCGTGGACGAGACCTCTTGGGATTTGCGTTTGAACGTTCCAATTGACAGTTCTTTTGAAATTGCCTTTAAAAAGATATTGGTCGGGTTTCATTTGTTTTCTTAGAAGTATACAAAGTTAGTATGATGTATGGGTTGTACTCTGTTTGTACTCTGAGGGAACTAAATTAACTGAGGCCTTAGGGATTAAAGCTTTTTCGGTTATATTAATATTATTTAAAGAAAATATTTAATTTATACTGTGAAATAAACATTTTATGTACTAAGGCCAGTATATTTAAAAAAAACATTTTCTAACAGCGTTTTATTACCTCTGATTCTGTCAATAATTACTGAAGTCTTTTAAGTACATAATATATTGATACTTGACACTTTTTCTCCAACAAAAAATCGTAATTGATTACCAAAAGTACTAAAACAGTTCGATCCTCGTATAATTACCCGTAATGTACCAACTAAGCGACTATATAAATCAAACATGCGACGCTATTGTTCGATTCGTGTTAGATTGATAAGGTTATTCCCAAGTGTGAACGGGACAGATATTCATTCAATGCTTTCTATTCATAAGTTGTAGTATAAGCGAAAATTGCACGATAAACATAGTTTTGATAGACTTAAGTTGTTCTTCAAGATTACGCTTTGGTGAAGCTTTTGAATTTGGACCGTGTTGTTTGGTAAAGTGTTTTTGTTTTGCCTCTGTCTGTTGTTTTTAAATGTGCTGTACACTCACCGGGAGCCCATCAAAAGTTTTTGCTCGATTTTAACCGTTGGAAAGCGATTTTCGCTTTACGTACATTTTAACCCTCTCTTGTGAAATGTTCAATCCATTAAGTTTACATTTTCTAACATTGTTTGAAACGTCATAGCGCCAAATACATAATGTATTAAAGTAAATGTTTTACCGTATTGATTTATTGAAGTTCACACGACATTTACCTGTAACAAAAAAGTGCAAATTGAGTATAAGTTTACACATTACATACATTAACAAACAGTCACACAAAGCAATATCACCATTTATCGCCTATTTGTTTTATTAATTTGACTGGCACGCTACCGTGTAGAGTTTCGAACCTTAAATATTCTTAGATGCTGACGTTAAGAATTACTACTGGCATGTAAGGCTTGGTTGCACCATCTTACTTTAACAATAACAAACATCGAAACTTCAGTTAAAGTATCGGTTAGGCCTAAAATTAGTTGCACCATTTGACAAATAGTTAAATGACGTCATAACTTTAACTGTAACTGTAACCGCTCACTTTTCGCTGGTTAGTGCTATTGTTATTGTCAAATTATCCGTCAGACACCGAACTGACATCAACATCGAAATGAAGTGACAAGTGACACTAATGACAGCGCTAGAAACGAGTTTTTACGGTTTTATTTAGTATTGTCATATTTAAAAATGTTACCCGCATCGAATTTGGGTTAAATCACGCCTCATTTGACTTGTAACACTATTTACTTTTATTTAACAAAGCTAATGAATTCGCTGGTGCAACACATTTTGCTCTAACCGTTTAAGTCAGCGTTACTGTTAGTGTTAAATTTGACACAAACCTTTACTTTAACTTCTTCTATGGTGCAACTCAGCCTAAGAATATATAATTATTGAATAAGGTAAGAGTGGCCTAGTTATTTTTTTAACTATTCAAAATTGGAATACCGAATCCAGCGACAGGCAATAATGAAATAAGCGCAGGACAAATACAATAAATCTCTTTGCGCGACGCGAGGGCGGTGCGTCGACTTCCTCTTTCGATATTTGAATTTAATTTAGCGTTCGCATTGTTTCTTTTGTCAATTTAAACGCAATTTTTTGGATGAACTATTAGGTAACTGTAAAATATGTTTCGTTGCAATTTATACGGGCTTTTGAACGAACCTAGATTCCTTTGCGCTTTTAATACATAATAGATCTTTGCCCCACACACTATAAAATATGTATTTGTACTTTTAAACCAGAATAAAATAAGAACATATTTTGTATTTAACATTGTAAGCCCATACTTTTTGTAAGCCCGTGTACCATAGATAGACAAAATCGTGACTTACACTCGTGGAGGTATGTTATAATTACGTAAGATTAAACGGTAGATTAGTCTCGCCCTCGTAATGATAGGACGGTACAAGTCATGTTTAATCCGTGATAAAAACTAGTACACGAAATACGCTTATATTTTTTATGGAAACTCAGAATCGCATAAATACTTTTTTGTTGGGCCGCGAAACTTTTATAAAGACAATGAACCTTCAGTTTTAAGTTTGAAAATCGAATTTATTCTATTCGGTCTAACATGAAATAAAACAAAAGAATTTAAAAACGTTCTTCTATTTTTTTTTATTCATAGTAAGCTTAACTTCAATGCAATTCGGGGATTTAGTGGCATTTTACAATACATTTCAGTAATACTAAGACTTCGAAGACACATAAGTTAAGTGTTCCAAACACACTGCTCCAAATTCAAATATTGTGAATGGCCAAACGTCCCCACCCTACCGTAACTGTCACAGAATCCAAAATGGTTCTCAAAGTGACGTCGGTCGGGACACCGCACTGATGGGGTGACACACACACTGTTATTATTAGTTTTTTGCCCCCACTCTCTCTCTCTGGAATCCCCTCCGTTAAATATTTGCCCGCCATTCGCATTAGGACTTTTTGTGCATTTTTTGTCGGGATTGCGTACGAGGCTTCGACCTCCTTATTGATTGGTTTTGATTTCCTTTTGTATCAGTCTGTGGTGAAGGTTATTTTTAACAATCTAAATTCACACAGATTTAATTAAAAGTTATATTTTAATTTTATTATACTCGTAAGTATAGTATAGTCGTAAACTTGAAAATAAAAAAATAACTCTACCTCGGAATCCGAACAAAATAATTTACATGAAAAATACCAAAAACTTTTATTCACACACTTAATTTAAATTTAAGACAAAAGTTTAAAATTCCAAATATGAATTTGCGACGCGTTCTAATAAACAGAGGTCAACGCTCGCCGTTACGTCAAATTCAAATTTATTTGCACAGACTATAAATTAATCACTTTTATTATCATTGATTCTAATCTTGACCATGTTAACTATGTATAAACTAATTTAAAACAACAAAAAATCATTTCTTCAATTCATTTCACTAATTATAAAATTTTCTAAATTTTTGCACAAAACCCGACGCGTAACGTGCAAAGATGGATCGGCAACTAAAATAAAAATGAGAAATTGTTAAGGTGGCAGTAACCTTGAACGTTGTTTGTAAACAATTGTTATGCAAGGAGTATTGGGAGTAAAGAGGTTTTATGACCGTATTATATGAACAGGGTGAGATAAAGCGTTTGTTTTGGGTCGTAAATAAGACCGCAACAGGTACTGGTACAATCACGCGTACACTTTCACTTTCCGTTATTATCTTTGTGCATTGATCTTTTTCGGGTTTACGAATTCAATTCTGTTGTCATGTCATTCATACAAGTTTTGGTCTTATTTTTAGATATGAGACTTTAAGGGTTAAAAAGAAATTTGATAAAAACTTAGAAGAAACTATTCTCAACAAGACAGTTTAATTTTGTTTTTTAATATTGTCTACTACTTTTTTCTAGTGTATATTTGAACGAGGTTAACCCTATTCACTACGTAGGCGTTATCTTCCCACATAATATGACATACATAACAATAGAACAACGTTATTTGCACAAGATAACAATCAAAATAAATCGATAGCAAACAAAAAACAGTTGGGTCCAATAGGCCCACCTACTAGAGGTCATATTATGAATAATATTTGGGCGTAGTGAACGGGGCCAGGCAAATCGATACGTAAGTAATTATAGAGTAAAATGTACCCCTCATAAATAATATATAGTTGTCGGGTTAGGCCGGAATGGCCCCAAGCCTGTATGGTCTCTGACCATGAAAGTTGCGTAACATTTTTATGTATCGAATTTCGATATCTTCGTCAGCTTGAGTTTAAAATTCGAATGTTGGCCAATTAAAACGTGTTAGGTTAACTTTAACTAATCCATGCTACCTTGTATGTTACAAAAATCGTTCTCTTTTTGAAGTATCGTCGAATAAAGAAAAAAATGCGTTCAGTTCTGTTTTAAAAAGTTAATCATAATGACATTTTGCAAGTTACAATGACTACCTTAATATTATGACAAATTAATGTTCAATGCAATTACTACAATTGGCTGTTAAGTAAGGACTTGTAAAAAACCTACATGATAATACTAAAAAAATTGAATTGTACTGGACAGACGGTTTGTTAGCAGCTTATTAGTTAACAAATTGGTGTTTATTGGTTCATTATAAAATTATAAATTTGGCAATAAAAACTGGTTTCGAATTTATTATGCAACCAATCCCTTTAATAGGTATAACGAGTTTGTTTTTTATTTTAAGAGATCATAGGTATTTGAGATTAATGTGTTGTAAAATTTTGAAATTTTAGTTGTAAGGTACACATATTCTTAGTACCCAGCGGTCAAACACCTTTGGGTCATCTAGGTTTAGATTTTTGTTTGTTTTTAGTTGGAGTAAAATGAGGTATAAATCTACGCCCAAAAATGTATCTTCGTAATAGATATCTACAAACCATAATTACTATAAACCCAAAAAATAATATTACCACTATAATTTAAATTAAAGAATTCAAAATGTCCGCACTTCCTTAAACGTTCACAATATAAACGTAAAACTTTTATAAATTAAAATATAGTAGTATTTAAATTGTTTCAAAACTGTCTAAATTACAAATCACGCAATGTTCGCGTGTCAAACAACACTTAAAACATGGTTTAGATTAAACCAGTGCCAACTTCCACGAATAATATTTAAAAATTGACCATGAAATTTCCCTTTTGTCACGGGAATTCAGTCCTACAGTTTGAAACAGTTCGTTAATAACGTTACTAATAAATTTAACGATTAAATAATCGAATCAAATGACGGTTAGCTATCAGTAGTTTGCAAATCGATAAAACGTATCGCTTAATTGTTTAATTTAAAATTCGATTTGCTTGTGTAAAGAATTCGAAAATAGAATGCTGGAACTATGCTGATGATTGTTCCGTTAATTAATGTAAAAACAATGCAACAAGTGTCCTGAACAATGTTGATATCAGTAGCAGTCACAAAAGAAGAAACCAATTACACCGCTATCTCACCCGCATATCTTCAACAAGGGGTCAAACCATTTAAGAGGCAATATTGTCCAATGCAAAGAAAAAACAAAGGAATTGTCCAGTTTAATCTATGAGGGTATTTATTAAACATCTGCTTGTAGGAATCCGACATGTCGCATCTGTTCTGGCGTCGGACTTTTTTCGAAATTTCCAATGCGCGTGAGCCGCCTTAACGGCAGATGTTTAAAGCTCAAACGAACTGTCTTCAAATATAGACCTTATTTTTGTCGGGTTAAGGCTCGTTACAGTTTTACTAAATATATTAACATATAGGTACGAATTTATGTATTTTAAATTTATAATAAAAGGAGTTAGATTATGACGTTCGAATTTTAAATTTGACGGTAATCGAGGGTTTTTAGCGATTTCATAGATAACACCGCGGGGTCATTAGGACGACCCTTTAAAAAAACGTTCCATTTTTCATGCGCGGGGAATGGCTAAAAGTTTCTGTCATTTATTTTATTGCTTTCAATTACTTAATAACTTTATTTACTTGTACTACTTAGAATAAATTAGACAGGAAAATAAATATTTGGGCCCTTCCCTTCAAGCGAACAATAGAGTTCAATTTAGAAATAGAGCGGGGTGTTCCCTAGGGTTTCACTAAGCTGCGTTCCCATAAATACAAAATCGACCACTTACGTATGGAAAAACCATAAAGAGACATCACTTGTTAATTGAAATTATAACCTAAATCGCACTGAATAAAGTACATTTTGCCCCGTTCTAATACATACAACATTTTTATTTGAAAACAAGGGGAAACACAGAAGTCAATCAAAGCGAAGGGCGTTTAAAAAAATCCGAACAATTTTAATCGAAATCTTTTGAAAGTGTTTCACTGAAATTGAATTTGGGTTTAGAAACATTTTTACCAAATTGCTTCGTCAGTGTATTACATTTATTAATTTAGGAAATAATACAATATAGTAAATTGTTGTATTTTCATAGTTTTATAACATACGTACACGATAATAACAACGTCAGAGGGACTTATTTGACACGGACATAACCGTCTTTTATAATCTTTACAACTTTAGTCTTTCGGGGATAAAAGTCTGTGGAAGACATAAATTCCTGGGACTGAAAAAAAGTCTATTAGACATCTTGTCTCTAGTATTCGCTACTTCATATATTTTCATTGATCAGAAGACTGTCTAACTACAGTTGCAACTATAGTGTGTTCAGGCTCTTGAGCTCAAGTGAAGATGCAAGACTAAAAAAAGTTTTCTACCAATTCGTACCTCTTTTGTATAAACGATTTTTTTTCTTCCTTTAAATTCCACAACCACATAGAACGCCTTTCCATCTTCCATTTTCAAATACAGAGGATATAAATTCGTCCATTGAGTGCGAATGTGACAAAATTTTAATCAATAGTTTCGATACGCGTGTACAAGACTTATTCCTTTGACCCTCAAATTCAGTAATTTAACTTTTCCCCTCCGGATAGCATTTCATTTACCTCTTCAACCGATACGTGGCGTGGGACGAACTAATCTGGCACACGAGTGACAGTGGAGACGATATAACGTTTATATTTTGTTTATTTGCGAATTGTAATAAGGATTTCAGGGATTGGAGATGTTCAATGCCTGATAAAATTAATGGTGTTGTTTTTGTTCCAGGTTTTAGATACGAGGTTTCATTGAGACTGAAATGCAGTTGGAGCAGCAACTAGTATTATAATTAAAATTAATCTGATAAATAAAGTATATTGACTGTTTTTAGTAGAGTTCTAACTCTGTTAGTTATTGTACTGATGACCTTTTCCTAAAGACTGATGTTATGTTTCTAATAAACCTATAATAATAATGTATCACTTTTTATTTTCTTTGTAGGTACTACGGAGTTTCACATCAACTTGCTGTTTCGCAATCACTAAATTATACTAACTATCAGCTTTAACACAACTATAGCCAATAAATGCGACAAGATAGAATATTTTTAATAAAATACTACGCGTCATTTGGAGGAATTTTTGAAAATCGAATATTCGACCAATCAATACCCAGTATCTATGATATCATGTCTTACCACGTTGCTTAAATAAAAGACAGATCAACTACATATATTGTTAACCCTGCAATCTCCACAGAGCGCCGTGTGCCGATAATTCCCTCCATTGATTCGTAACGCCTCCCGCGCCACGGTACAATGCTCGCGAGTGAGTCCCGACATTTGCCATTGTTGTTCTACGCTCCGCGCTTTCAGCTATGTGTTATTTATGTGGCTATGTCTATAAGGACTTATGTTCTATGGAAGTTGATGGTTGGAGTTGGCGGTGAATTGTTTGGTATTTTGAAGAATAATGTCTTAGGTATTTAATGTAATGAAGTTGAAGAGTTTGTTTTTGTATATTTGGATGTGCTTATTTTTGGATTTACATCGGATTTCATGTTTTCGTTATAAGATAGTTGGACTCAAGAGTTAAGTATTATTTTGAGCTATCGGATAATATATGTTTTTGCATAATGATAGTTGGATTCAAGATTTAAGTATTTTGTGAGCACGGACAGGATTAGTTTTATTATATACATATAAGAGAAATGTTATGATGTTGAACAGAGAAATGTCATGGAAATGGTTATTTGGTACTTCTGCTTCTTCTCCTTTCAATGAGCCGAATGTTAATTAATTTAGATTTTGGACCAGAAGGTAGCCACGCTGATGGCGGCGTCCGAGGCCTTCGTTTTGTGAAGGACGGGAGGTCTGCGCTTGTGCAGGTGATGGGGCATATTTTTTTAAACTTTCTTGGTTGTGTGTTATGTTAATACATAAATGTTTTAATAAAACATTTTTATCAACTTCACAGTCTATTTAGTTCATGGATAGTTCAGGCTATTTTGAAATTATAAAAACCTGAATAATCATTTTAGTTGATTTAAGTTATATATTAAGTATGTACTTGTGATTTTTTCTTATTTTCATTTAAATATCATTCACCGTTCTTTGTGTCAAGTACAAACAAATTCCACCATTTTTTCTCAATCAAAATAATTTCTCAACAAACATTACACTTAACAAAACAATGAATCTAAATACCCACATTTCTGGTATAGGGTGACCAGTACATGATCGTTAGTGCTGCGAACTTAAGTACGCCTGTCGAAAATAAACAATTATTTTCCCCGAGCGGGGAGAGCAAGGAACAGGGGTGGAGGGTTGCAACTACAACGATGCAATTGTAATTTTTTGAAATGAGACGAGGAGCATATTGGATTATTTGGAATTGTATAGTAGTCTGTTATGTCCCAGAAGCAGTTAGGGCAAAAGCCGCTCCACTCTTCTTCTTCGAGTGGATGGTCCAATCCTGGTGTCAGAGTTGTTGAGCCGCCAAAGGCCTCAATGGCCTCATGGCTCAATAAAAAAAAAACAACGATAAAAAATAAACGTGTTTAATGTTCTTGTTATACTTAAATTTTGGAAAGAAAAGTATTATGCACTTTTCTTTTCGTTGAGAGAGACAGAGCTTCGTTGTGAGGCAAAACTTTTGATGAACTTTTATATCTTGATATAAACATTTGCTAGAATGAGTCAATAAAATTCATACTTATAAAATGTTCCACTACCCGCTTAAATGACGAAAATTCAAGAAAACGCAGTTGCATCTCTATGCAGTTGGGCCGTGAACAGCATTACAACCTGCCCGCTGACCCATGAAGCAAACAGAAAGGAAATTTTCTTTTCACCAAGGAAAATACGACAATATAAATAACTCGATCGGGCCCTACCTACCTACTACATCACCCAATGACAAAAGAGTTATCGGTGCGTTGAAAACAAAAATGGTTTGGTGATTTATAACAAAGACCGAACGTATTAGTGTATTCGAGCTTTGGACTGTTAAAAAAACCTTATGTACCTTAACGTAACCATGGCCTTGGCATGACATGATGTCATTACATAAGTACATGGCAGCGTAAGGGTTAGGCATGTGTGAGAATTTTAATCATAGAACAAGAATTAGAACAATGCTAGTGTAAGTCCGAATTTACGTCATAGTAAACCACTTAATTTTTTGGAATTCAAAATGGCACAAAAAAGAAAATAGTTCGAATTTTAAATCAGTGCCGTAGAACTGTTTTTTAGTTTGTCATATCTCTGAACGACCGAATGCTTTTGTGAGTAAGGTCGTGTCTAGACTAACGACAGTCGAAGGGTAGGCGTTGTTTACCCAAGAGATTGTGTGCACACACCCTAATGAGGACGGACGTTGATTTAGTGCTTATTCTTATGCTCGCTTGTTGGAAAGCTTTTACCAATTATGTCATAATTCGGTTCAAGTTTTGGCTAAATTACAAATGGCGTGCGCCGTGATTCGAAGTGTTTTTAGATTGAGTTAGGATAATTTTATAAACGTGTTTTACGTTAACGAAATGGCAATTTTAGTTTAAAACTAATTACAGATTTCAGATTTTAAATTAACCTTGTAACTTTTCACACCTATAACAACATTAATTCAAAACTTTTTAGTCATAAAATTCGTAACACGCCAAACACAGTTATCATCAAAAAAGTAAAAGACTAGCGTCATAAATTTACATCGACGAAAGCGAAGATTAGGTAGCAAGTGAAGCCAAAACTCGATATTGGGTGAATAATCGTCGCCACTACCGGTGCGACGGTCGGCCGGAAGCATCAGATTTATACCCTGCTGTACTCTGAGCATGCCCATGCATGCTACAGGGTTAGGTATCCCCAAGCCTGCCCAACTATGACCAGAACACCATCCGCTGTGTCGCCGATCTCTTCATAAAGCACAGAGATGCCTTGAGGGTCGCAATTTATGGTGTGGAAACGTCATACAGGGTAGTATTTGGACATAAATCATATCTGTTTGCTTGGCGCTTGATATGATACGTTCCTTGATGTATGGGTTGGTGCCTTCGTCTTTATCTGACCACTTGACGACCGTGTATGAATTTCAGGATGGTGCATTTGTGTTATTCATAGCTACTAGCCATAGTACTACGATGTGTACGCTTTTAAGTGCAAATTTATATATGCGCTACCGTCTTAAGGACGGTATATTGAAAGTCCGGTTATTTTAATCGATACAGCATGTCAGAGACCTTTATGTAGTCTAACAACTCCGACTCCAGGGTTAGCCACTAACCTACTCGTACTTACCTTTTAATTTAAAATATGTTCAAAATCTCAGTAAGTAATAATAAGGGAGTCAAAGTTTCGTTCACCTAAACAATATTTTATGGTCTAACTTCAATAAAATACGTTCACTTCACCGAACTTCAACTAATCAATCTTATTATATATATATATATATAGTTTGATCTTGCATCACTCAGATCGAACTTTCCGATACCCAAATCAGTATCATCTATGTTCACTAATGAGGCACTGAAATTACGTAACAATTCGAAACTATACAAAATTAATATCTATACCTATATAATTGCGTGCTTACGAATCGTGCTGACCAAGGCGTGAAGATAGTGTCCGTGCGAGCACTTCTTTATCTATTCGCATCTATTTAGTATTTTAGTCGAAGCTTCAGGCCGGCGCAGTCAAAGGAGGTTAGAACACAAATTGAATGAGTATGGGTTTTATCCGCGGTTTTACCCGCGTTGTATTCGTTCCCGTAGGAATTTCGGGATGAAAAATAGCCTATAACCTTCCCGTTGAATGAGGCTATCTAGTGCAAAAATAATTATTATAATCGGACTGGTAATTGCCACTCGAACATACAAGCAAACAAACAAACTTACAAACTTTACCTATTTGTAATATTAGAATAGATTTAAGTACATATTTGTTTTTTTCGTCAGACGATGGACACCTTTAGTAGGTGTAAAAATTCTGACACCAGGGTTGGACACTTACCTACTTGAAATTTCTTACTTTTGTTAACTTTGTGTTATAGGTAACTAGCAGCGCCCCGCGGTTTTACCCGCGTTGTGCCCGTTCCCGTTGGAATTTCGGGATTTTTTTTACATAAAAACCTTCCTCTTGAATCACTCTACCTATTACAAAAAACCGCATCAAAATCCGTTGCGTAATTTTAAAGATTTAAGCATACAGACAGACAAACAGACGGACAGACACGAAAAAGAGACGACTTTATTTTATACTATGTAGTGATACAGGAAATTAAAAGGTATTAATTTAAAGGTAAACGCATATCATCCAATTAAATAAATAGCTTAATACCCTTGCCTCTGCCGATAATGTTTTCAAGATAAAATGCCAAAAACACTATATTGTTGTCAGCTGTATTGTTCCCAGTTATTCAACTTTGCATAAACATTCTATTATTCACTAAAAGGCTTTCAAGCTTATAAATTCCGGTAGTCAAATCACAGGTAACTCAAAAACAATTGAATTTTGACAAAGGAATTGTGTCAAATCCTTGAATTTACAACTTGTATTGTCATTTGACTGTTACGCAAGTCAACGACAAGTCAGGTATTTTAATACAATTTGCATGAAGTTTTAAAGTAAAGCTTTCACTTTTATTGTTAGATTAGAATGGGTGTGTTTGTAAACGGTGCTTTGAAGCTTAATAAGCTTGAATAAGCCCACACACTTTTAGTGAGTTTGAATGCTTTTTGTAATAAAATGTTATAAGTTAGTAGTTCTGGATATAAACTCATTTTGTTATCTCTCAAATTATTTAAATAATTTTGAAGGAACAATAATATTTTTATATAATTAAGGTGGTGATAAGCGGGTGATCTAAAAGCTTTTATCTGAAATTATAATTGTATTTCTAAATCAGACTTTTAGATTTACTCCATAGGTTTTAGTATCTCGAGCCAAACTATTGAAGTTTTGATCTAGAAATGTTTCAAGAAGTGATTGAGCTTTGAAATAAAAGATTCATAAAATCCATCTTATTTGAAAGTATGTAAGTTCAACCCCTAACGCCATCTATGCGAAACCACCGAAAACATTATCATCCCTTTAACTTACTACCCTCGGCCAAAACACGAACCTTCAACCCGGAACCACGCCAAAAACTCGAACCATTTCCACCCCACGCTACTAGCGCCATCTGTGAGATGGCGCACGAATTAGATGAAAGCTCTCTAGTTCAACACAAATCCGCAGTGGCAGCACTGTTGCGGCGAGCTTTTGAATGAAACAGTGCAGCTGTGCCAAAAAGGGCTTTAAGTTTGTGGAGATAAGATCTGAGTTTGGATACAGATATCATTTTAGTGTGTTTATAGTATGCAAATTAAGCTACCATTACATGGTAATATATTTGAAACGAATGACCAGTTTGTGGTGTAGAGCATCCACATCGAACGTTTATGGGGACCCTGACCTTATATTGCGTATATTTATTGCTTAGCAGCCGTTATAGTACGCTTTACGTAACAGCTGTATAGAAGCATAGCTTGACCCTGTTTACATAGGTGGGACTTTCTCTTGAAATAATGTTTGAAAGTTTGGGAGTATCTAGTGTGATCTACGTTACGTCAGATGGGTTAGATGCGTTTAATTGTTGTTAGTAAAGTTCATGCTATTAAGAATCAAAGTATTAAACAATGCATAGATAAGTTCAAAAGCACGATTTTGCATGATATAACTCGTTGATTGCCATGTTTTACCAAACACCTAGGCCTACCGGTTAAAAAGCTCACAAAGAAATAAAATAAAAAAACAGTATCCAAAAACTGGAACCTTATTTATTCGATGAATGTTTATTAAACATTAATTTGTCATATAAGTAGATAAGTATTAAGCCGTGTACACACGACACTAATTGAAGAGATAAGAATCGGATAAATTATCCAATTACAATATTGAAAAGCCGTAATAACTACAAGAGTTGACGGCTCATTATTATTTTAAATCGCTATTACGTGATATAAAAAATAAAACGTTTCGATTAAACTCGACGTGTTCCAATAACGGAATGACACAAACACTCAGCTTGAAACATACAAACAAACAAAATTAACTTTTTACCGGCAATGTCACAACAAACCGTTCGTGTTGACGCGTCTGTTGCTTAAATTGGACAACTGGCTTTACAGTTCTCAGAATAAACGTTAACATAATCAACAAACACGCCTACAGCTCGAATTAATTCTAAAAACTCGTCATAAAATCTGTCATAATTAAGTGTTGAAAGCTAACAGACAGCATAATAAAGGTGCATAGTTTTTCAACTAGTTAGAACAATGAGACGTGTAGATGGAGACCGAACAATAGTGGTGCGAGTGTTACACCCGATATTACAATAATGGTATCGATTATAATTTGCGTGTGATGCGGTCCGAGATAGGAGTGGGAGGCGACACGTAAGCGACAGGCGTTCACAATCGGCGTCACGATCGACTCTTGCGCAGAACACAATGCTATCGAGACACCGCGATCGCGGACATGCACTCTCGCGCCATTACGATTGGCGCTCTAGACGTGTGAACGCACCTTTACAGTCCGGTGATTAGCTATTTTTAAATAGATACCTTTACGAGCTTTAAAGTTTGTGTGATTTTGTATTTTATTCGACTGAAATAGCTGGTTTTGGGTTATCAGACTGTCGTTTTTCTCACAGATGAAATAGTAAACCTAGGATATTTTGTTCTACTGAATTAAATCGACTATATTTAGCAGTCTTTGGAAACATAAAAATCACGGAAAACCTTATGATATGCACCGTATCTACAGCTCAATCAATTCACAGTTTCACTGTAACTACGATTTTTCGCGGCACAATAGTTTAACTAGACAAGATCATGAAAGTTAAAAAAATACACTTTGTAAGCTCCTTACGGTAACACCGTGGGTATCTATTATTTAAGGCCACTACAGTATCTGAAAACTTGTAATGTCATTAACCTGCAAGCTCCAAATTACTCTCGTTCCATCCTTTGATGTCCACTTCCATATTCAGTACATAAGAAATTTACGAGTTTACTACAGTAAGTGATAAAATTTTATTTCTATAGTAAAAGAATTGATGAACCAGTTTTATTATAAAAATGTTATGTAAAGAATAGAAACGGACGTAAACTGTTTTTATGTTTATAGTAAAAAGGTGATTCTTTAGAATTCTTCAATAATAAAACGCGTTGTGTTTTATTTTATTTTCTGTCATCAATCCGTACTTTATTATTCGTAATTCAATAAGTTAAGCTGATCAAGGCATAAGTTTAAGCGATTTGTATATTAATCATCGGTACTTTCTTTTGTATTATATTCTCAAAATTTGTATATCAATACTAATATTATAAAAAGGTAAAATTTGTAAGTTTGTTTGTTTGTATGTTCGAGATAATCTCTGGAATTACCTGTCTAATTTGAATAATTCTTTTTGTAATAGATAGCCACATTCAACGCAAAGGTTATAGGCTAATTTTCATCCCGAAATTTCCTTGGGAACGTGCACAACGCGGGTAAAACTGCGGGGCGCTGCTAGTATTAAATAGTAGTAAATATACTTATACAAGGTTTACCGCCCTTACTCAGACACGTCAAATGCTTCCTTAGTGGTAGAGATTTAATGAGTGGTTTTGAAATGTATTATGACCAATTATGTAGTCAGTTGACGTCTCTAAGTTCGGTGGGTGTAATAACTATCGATTAATTTGGTTATCGATTTTCGGAAACATAACATGTTCTTATATCACAAGACAAGCCCGTTGGCACAGTGGCAGTGAGAGCGCTTACTGTGTCGGGGGTTGCGGGTTCGACGACGTCTGGGTGTCAATTATATATTCATATAAAGTATTTGTGTATGTATAAGTAGTAGTATCAGTTAATTAGATTCCATAACACAAGCTTAGAGCTTACTTTAGGTCTAATTAACCGTGTATGAATTTGTCCAGGTATATTTATTTATTTATTTTACAAACCTGCCGAATCAAACTATCATAATTTTCACTGCGCAACAAAACTCTACAGCCTTATCTTTCCTTGTATCAAACCTAACGTCCACTATACACCTTTCAACTTTCGTATTTCAATTCTAATACGAACCTGTCGCCTAGGGTAAGGTGGCGATGGCGACTAGCGAGTAATAAACGAGTGTCTGTCAATAAAAGTCGCCTTGCAACTATACATGTGTCGGTTTTAGTCGGCAGGTGTAGTTTCTAGAATAGGGCCGGTGGGTTTGGGTGGAATTTGTTTTAGAAAACACAAACAAGATAAAAATATAATAAATGAAACGGGTCTTATCGCGTTAGATATTTTAACGTATTTTACTAAAATACGTACCCGACGTTTCGAGTGGATTACACCGCTCGTGGTCACGGGATGACATCCCGTGACCTCAGTCATCCCGTGACCACGAGCGGTGTAATCCACTCGAAACGTCGGGTACGTATTTTAGTAAAATACGTTAAAATATCTAACGCGATAAGACCCGTTTCATTTATTATAATGAGTGCAAATCGTGTGAGTTTAAAAAGTAAGATAAAAATATCTTTATTTATATAGTATATGTTTTTTGAAATATTGTAATTTGAAATTATTGATGTGTGCCGTTTTTAACGTAGCACAGAGGAACCCATTTTGAGAAAATTATTTTATTAGCTTCTTATTTTTATTTTTTTTTGTAAACTTTATATTAAATTTTGATTTGCCAATGTAAGGGCGCACACGCTCAGTTTGACTAACATATATTGTATCTTTATGTTAGCACATAGTTTTGAATTATAATCTAGTACTGTAACACGACTTATTTTATGTGGTATTTTCATGATTGTAATTTGTTTTGTGTTTAAATAAATAAAAAAAAAAAAAAAAAATTACGTGAGGTCAAACTTCAGTGAACTTAGGGATTTGTGGAACATTACAGCTGTACTAAATTTAGGATTAAGTCCATTTAAGATAACTTTATTCCATTTAGGTAATATGTATTTGTCTCCCAATAGTATTTTTATAATGCCCATAATACGAGAATTTCTAATAAAAATATTATACCTATTTCGAGTTACTAGTGTTAGTAATTTCTGCCTCACAAATGCAAATTAGCGAGACAGATTCCACAATTAAACAAGACATCTCTTTTTTTTTCAGCTGAGGTCCCACTATTGGCATTTGTGGGAGAGAGTTTAATCGTAATATTATAAATGCGGAAGTAACTCTGTCTGTCTGTTTGTTACGCTTTCACGCCAAAACTACTGAACCGATTTGATTGAAAATTTGGAACACAGTTAGTCCAGAGCCTGAGAAAGGACATAATTATGCTACTTTTTATCGCGAAATTCCTGCGGGAACGGGTACAACGCGGGTGAAACCGCGGGGCGCTGCTAGTATCTCATATTTTAATGCTTCTAGTGAAACCCCTTACCACAAACTGTTACATGCAAATTCCTCTCAAGACGATACATTTTCATACCAACATACCTGGACATTATTATTTGTTTTCGTAATTAGCTGTTGATAAGTATTTATACTTTAATTATACTTAAACGGTATCTAGAATTTTAATTCAATTTATTTGTTAAGAAAAATGTTTTAATTTGCTCTTTGGTATTCAGTTGAGATGGTACCAAGTGTTTATGAGTGTACGGTAAAGCATTTTTTGAAGACACCTACTTGGTACAAAAAAGGTTGATTAATATTCCCAGTTACCTTAAATAGTATCGATGATTATCTTACAAGACAAAATTACTCTCTGCTTGCTATAGATACATTTAGTTAAGTGGTAGTTTACACAGTTTAAGTTTTTTCAAGTTTTTTCATCGTTTGGATCGAGCTATTCGCGCGCCTGCGAGTGCAATTCGCTCGCTTTCGTTATGAAACTCGCTGTTTTAACAACGTGCAGATTCGTTCAAAAATTAACAAAGGTTTACTATTTTTATAATTTCCAATTATCCATATCTATACTAATGTAAGGCTAAAGAGTTAGATTTTTTTTTACCAATGCGCTTATCACTGAAACTACCGATCTGATTTGAAGAATTATTTTTGTAAAGTAGCCACGTTCAAGGGGAAGATTACAGGTTATTTTATGCTAGTACTAGCTGCGCCCCGCGGTTTCACCCGCTTTGTACCCTTTCCCGCGAGAATTTCGGGATGAAAAATAGATGTTGTCCGATTCTCAGGCCTACCCGATATGTACACAAAATTTAATAAGAATCGGTCGAGCCGTTTCAGAGGAGTTCAACCACGGTACCCGTTCCCGCGGGAATTTCGGGATGAAAAATAGATGTTGGCCGATTCTCAGACCTACTCAATATGCTCACAAAATTTCATGAGAATCGGTCGAGCCGTTTCGGATGAGTACGGGAACGAACATTGTGACACGAGAATTTTATATATAAGATTACAAAATAACTTATACGAGTATATCCTCATTATTCAAAAAGTATAAGATTTGAGCAACAACAAGGACCAATGTTGATCCATGGCAACAATACTGCAAATGTTAACCAACAATATTTTATAACATGTTTTCCTATACAGTCTAAAATATCCTTAGAATACTATGAACACAAACACAACCCTAAAACGGTGTTACCCTAACAAGCCTAAGAAACAATCCATAATTGAACGACCACCAATCAACTGCTTCCGTTCACAATCTCTTCAAACGTACGAGTGTGTCAATCCGACACGAAAGCTCGCATTGTGCTTAATGACGCGGTAATTTGCATACTATCCTAGTTGTAGTGAATGTACGGAACTGGCCCATTCTCACGTCCGTCTCAATGTTGCCATTTTAAGTGACCAGTGTGTGAGTGTGCTAATCTGTTTACCTAGAGTTTGTTATTTGTTAGAGAAAATGTAGACAGAGCACGAAGTGGGAGAAATTTAGGACAATGTCTAAGTACGTATTACCCTTTTATATCCCACTGCTGGGCACTACTACTACGACTGCTCATTAACGAAATTTATAACTCACCATAAAATATCTGCTTTAGTTAAAATGTACTCCAATTGTTTACCTGTAAAAATAAAAGCATAAAGTTAATTTCTTTCATAGTTTTATAAACAAACCGGTATCTACAGTTATTCAAACACTTAACTGTTTTCGATCGAAAGCCTTATTCGATTAAAGCTAGCTATTTTCTTAAAAGGAAATTGTGACATTTGGTTGTAGGTAAAACGTCAGTCTTTGTGCTAAAATAAAGGGAAAAGTAACTATTTTCAACAGACCTTTAGTATTTCTTGATAGTTTTTGTCATGAGACGCTATGAAGCAACGACTGTTACCTTGACAAGTGATTTTTTGAAAAAAGAATATTATACATTAGTTTTATAATGTTTAATGTTCTTTGTTCAAAAAATAAATGACAGTCATACTAATTTATAAATCGTAATTAGTGAAACCGTCTATTTAAGTATTCTTTTTTCAAAATTTGCTAGTCACCATCTTGGTCACTTCTTCCCTCCTTACAAAGGGTTTTACAGACAATTACTTTTACATAAACATAAATAAAAGCATATAGAAATAAAAGTACAAACACTTGAACCGTATCAATAAGCGGTAATCTTTAAATTCAATTCACGTAAACGTTACACATCGAACACGAAACATATCGTGTTACATGTGCAAATACCTTATTAAAACCTCTGGGGAATCAATTACATATCGGTGCTGTTACTGTGGTTGTCTTTATCCAGTAGTGAAGCGAACGGGACGGCCCGCTAAACCTCGGCGAACAATCTGACATTTATGAGTGCCATAAAAACGCTCAAGTAGTGACTTTTACTACTTGTTTAGTGTATATAAATGTCTTTGCGTTGCCCGCTCTCAACATCGTACGTATTTAAAAGCGCACAGTTTCGTGCGGTGTTTTGTTCGCTTTGCCTCTTTTTATTTACTTTTACAGCAGTGTTATGCAACTCTATAATGCTTTGGTTACTTTTCAGCGGCAATTTATTGGCGTCCTTTGTCTTTATTTTAGTGGT
Source organism: Cyclophora albipunctata (assembly GCA_963082685.1). NCBI lineage: Eukaryota > Metazoa > Arthropoda > Insecta > Lepidoptera > Geometridae > Cyclophora > Cyclophora albipunctata. The sequence goes on from OY720118.1 coordinate 4,171,605, forward strand.
ATGAGAACATGTTTCGGTTTGTTTTGCTTGCAGTTTGTTTTATTTTGGTAATATTTTTGAATTGCTCTCCTTGACAAATGTGTTTTTATTTATGACTATTCTTATTTTTATTTATGTAGGTTTTTATTGTCTTGTCTTTTTAAGTAGGATTTGCGTGTCTTTAGGATTTTATTTTTTGGGAAAACATTTCTAAATGTGTTTTAAAATACCCATTATAAAAAGCGAATACAGTTCTGAGTTTAATGCCTCTATAAAATTCATTCTTTACCAAATTAAAATTATGATTTAAGCAAACATAAGTACACATTCAATTTCTTTAACACTCCCTTCAAAACGTATGTTCCTGACTTAATCACTAGCCCTTTGTTACAAAAAACATATTTTTAATTGCAACACCGATAAAATAAATCAGTTAAAACAAATAAATTAAAAAAATAATTCGTGTATATTTGTTAAATCTTGATCGTGTTTAACAAAAGTCATAAAACCAATTAAGCATATTTTAATGCACCTGTCTTTGCTTTTTATTGAGTAATTATATATTTTCGTCAGTGTACACTCTACTTAAAATGATACTAATTAAATAAAATATATTATTTATACATTCGAAGTGATTTTATCTAAAGTTGGTTGCGTAAATCAATTTGTAAAACATGATTGTCAATTATTAAAATATATTCAAAATGTATACAAGTTATAAAATATAATTACTTGTTTCAATTTACGTGGTTATTTTGTAATGTATATTTAATTTAAGTATGTATTTAATTACTATAATTACAGAGTAAGGAGTTACTGTTTCATTAAAGACATGTAGGTTAAACGTCTTTGAAGTATACATAATTATATTCATCACAGTTAGTTAAGTTTCGATACAAATCATGCATTTTTCTAATCAGTTAATTCATTCAAATTTTTCATGAGAATAACAACGAAGCCTGCAAGATCACACACACCAAGCATACTCACTCACACAAACACACACACACACACACACACACACACACACACCACCAAAGTCTGTTAAACCATACTTACCAAATACTTAACCGCACTAATTCCATGTCATGTGTTACTACGACTTTATGCCTACTTACTGCATAATCCACCTCTCAAAAAAAAACAAAACACAACCAAATATCGACACTAAATGACACCACCTACAGAATACCAACATAACGAAAGCTGGAAACGTGTGAAGTGATAACTCAACTTCCATCAAGACCTCCTTGAAAACCTAGCCGGGTATAACGTATAGTTCACTTTATGACTAGCCCACCCACATATTGCCTACATACCAAGTTTAAAGGCAGGCTGATAGAGAATAATAATGTTGCACCTATGAATCAAGGGCAGAAAACAATGCTTGATTGCTTTTTGACCTAAAGGGGTGTATTGCGACTTAAAGGTTAGGTATGGTCCAGCTTGAAGATTTTGGTTTGTTATGTTGGTAGTGTATAGTTCTGTTATTAAAAAACATACTTCTAAATTCAAATGCAGAAAACAAACTAAATAGGTTTAGTTTTTAAAGGATTCTAAAACATAGCTACTTCTAAATTCAAATGCGGAAAATAGCAAAATAGGTTTCTGTGATGTGAAATAAGTAGACTTAACTTTTTTCTTAAAAAGAGTATCGGAATGGCAGAGGCACCTTTCAATGGGCTTACAGCGTAACAGTGATATATTTATGTCAACACTGTTGATTCATATAGACTTCAGTAATGGGCGATTGCATTCTAATTGTACGCGAATCGAGTTAGACTCACGCTTCCGTAAATGTTTCCGTAGTAAAGATTAAAGGGAGTTTTCGACTCATGTTATGTATGAAAAGTACGTCAATTAGTTAATTGTAGATTTAATGGACGTCTTAGAGTGCGGCAGTCATGCACTTCAAAGAAGGATGTATTTTTCTGCACGTACTGTCAGAATGCACCGTAAGGAATTCGCAAAGTTCACTAACACATTTATTAATACAACAGCACTTCAAGGCCCACATAAGTCCTACTTGCTATTCACCGTTCATTGTTTATATCGGACCAAAAGAAAGTCCTACATCCCTAGTAATATATTCGATGATGTTTTCGCTTGAAATTAGACAATTAGGAGTCGGATTGTGATCCTATATCTATTCAATTAAAGCCGAGTACGCAACGGTAACCTACCGCGGCGATTTTTTAATCGTATGTATGCAATGCGCGATTTTGAGCGTTCATTTCGCATATCAATTCGGTCGATGCTTTGATGAAAAAAGGTCCGCACGTGGTTGACAGATTATGTGGGAGTGCCGCACGGGGATTTCAAAATAATTGTCGTGTTCGCACATTTTATTATATTTATTTATTGTTTTTTTTTGTATTTAATTGCTGGACGTTTATGGGTTTGCATGTAAAAGTGGCAGGTACAATTTTTTTAACTTAGAACGTGTGCAAATCGCAGTCAGGTATATTCTGCATGCATAGTGCATACTCAAATGATGGTTATAAAATATTACCCTTTCACTTGTCAGGTCAAGTAACAAGTCACTGAGACAAGTGGCAATCGGTTTGCATTCTATTTTCAAGTCTACTATTAAAAATTATGGTAATGATAGTAATAGTCACGTGCTTATAACACATTCCCAATTCAAACATTTCGATACTTAGTAGATACATAAGTGATAGAGCAAGACAAAAAAAGTACCGACCGAATTGATAACCTCCTCCTGCGGTGTTTGCATTTGTTAAAAATAGAACGCGATACGACTGTCACTTGTTTATGACGCTCGAAATTTGCAAGAAGCAAGAACTGCAAAAAGGGCAAAAGTCCACTGTTATATAATTTGCTCACCCAAACACAGTGTTTGCCTAAAGAAAATGCAAGTACAATCTAAACCGCTTATTCATAGAACATTGTAGGTAATTTGTCAGTCAGTGTTATCAGAAGCAACCAGACGGCCGGCTTGGCTGCAACCACTATTTATCTTTCAACTGGCGTAGTATTGGCTAATTGACTTGATAAATTAATTTTCACTAGTTTTACTATAAACGTAGTTTATAGATATTTAGTCTAGGTACTCTGTTTTGAGTAGAGAAATTGATTGGAAACGTTTTGTCTTGAAAGTTACTCACTCCCATTCATGAACCAATGAGCTTTGAGGAAAATAATGCTACGAGATTTTGCATCAATACATTTTATTTCAGGATGTTTGAGTAATATCTAGAATCATTCATTAGTAGAGAAGAGAAATAAGTGAGCTATGAATTAAACAAGATATTGGTTCAAATAAGACCACACTGTAAAATAGAGATACTCCAGCTCAAATTAAAGCCTTAATTCGAAATTCGAACGTTCCACATATTCAAATCGGGAATTACGAATCTAAACGTAATATGTTATTGGACATAGTGTTGAAACTGAAACATTACAGGCTAACATAAATAATGTCAAGTCATCAACAAATAAATCCGTCACGCGTTCACCGGACAGTCATCCCGACCAATCCCAGCACTGATTTAAATGTTAATCACGAAGTGTCGAAATTATTAATTGTATTCGGACACCGCGGGTGTTACGCATGCAGATTGCAATGCTAACGAATGATTAACTATTCATACTGACGGACATTTAGATTTTGATACATATTCGGTGGTTTAGCGCGGAAGCGGAATACAGTTTTAGTGTTTTTGTTTTTTTGATGAAAGTTAAACAGAATATTACATCTTTGGTATAAATTTCACGTTTCTCTTCTTACAAAATTTGAGAATTTTAGCATGATGTTGTTCTTATTTTTATACGGAGTAGAAATATACAGAGGATAACGGTTTTTTTAGTAAAGTTGTTTGGGCATAGTACATAGGTAGTATATTTTATATACATACTTACATTTCATTTATTTATACCTAAGATACTGTTACTATTAGATTATACCTAAGATATTGCCATGCGTATGACTGATAATATCTTAGTTAATTATGAATGAAAATCGAAAGTCGCATAACCATAAGCTCATATCTACTACGCCACGCATATGTCAACTACGATATGCAAATTAAGATGGCCGCAACTGTAAATTAAATCAAATTGATTAGATTAGCCTTGAGCTTGTTGAGCCAAAAATATATTCGCAACAGACATTTTATTCTATACGAAGCTTGATTAGTAATCGTAAAGGCACGTCAAAACATACCAGCGACTGTAGACAAGTGGCAATAGCTTCGCATTCAATTTATTAGTCTACTGTCAAAATATATGGCAATGTGTATGCCCATGTGACTATCACGTGATATTCTAGTACCTACAGTTTGATAGTAGACACCCAAATATTACGCGAAATGATTGTCAATTGTCTAACGGAGTCAGTTAGTACGCTTAGATTGTAAATAGAAGGATTCTTCAATATAACTGGAAGTATAATATAAATCTTCAATATAAAGGTATTTCGCTCTCTTGATATATATATACAGTTAACAGGGTTTTCAAACGTCAACATTTTTTATATTACTAATCCTTAATAAAATATTATATAACTAAGAATCGAATTGATTTCCTTACAATAAAGTCACTATTTCTCTGAACCAACTGGTTTATCAATACATTTTCTATAAAACTTCAATAACAGTTACTAACTTTCTAAAGAAATTAGTCTCAATATTGGTGCTGAAGCACTTAAGACATTGACATTTCTGCGCCCCATTATATGACGTTAGCAATAATTCAAACCATTCTTATTGGTCGACGATGATTTGTTACGACGCCCTGCTAACCAATTAATAACTTCGATTTATTATTCCACGCTTAAATTAAGAACGTACCTACTATTGTTAGGTCACGCTTTTCTTTTGTTTCAGTGAAGTACTACCTCATCTGTTTTGGCAAAGAATTGATTGCAATGTTTTGGTACCTAAGAGGGAAAATGAATTAGATTTTGAATTTGGAACACCTATTGCATAAAAAGTATTTTTGTTAATGTGCACAAAAATAGAACACTATTTAAAACGAACGTCATTCGTTTTTTAAACATATTTAAGTACTAAAGAAAATAGGTCTTGGGCAATCATTTCCTACATGAACAGACAAAAATAGCTCTACTGCAATGAATGGTACAGTAATAGTTAAAAGCTATTATAAAGAAGGATTTACTGTAATCATTGAGTGATATTATCAGTAAATCTACAAGCAACAAAGTAGTTTTATTAATGCCATTAACTCTAAGCACGTTTGTACGTTTAATATTGGAGACGGGTACGCTAACTGACATATCTATCATATCTTATCGATTTTATGAGTTTCGGCTTTGTTTGTCGCGGTGTTTACTTGTCAAAACAAGCTTTATCATTTTTATAGTTTTAGAATAGCTTTCGTGAATGAGATTAAGGTACCTAACTTATTTACTCAAATAAATATACGTACATAGAAAGTATGTGTATTTATCGATGACAACAGACTTCGTGATAAACTTAATTCAGTGAAATACATTTTCAAAATACATTGTGTACCTACATAAACCTTATTTTAAGAGTTTTGAAAAAGAAACCAAATCATCTTTGTCAGCTCCAACTTTTTCATTTGTAATACTGTGATACAGTGACAACTGTGATCAAATCAATACACATCGAATTCGATTCAAGAAAACTAGTTTAAAAATAGAATCGATACAAACAGTTCAAAAATCGAACCTCTCTAAAAGCATGTGCTATATAAATTCGTATCCTAGGAATACGTACACGCTTCCCGGAAGCAAAAGAATGTCACTATAGCTGATCCAATGGAGCCCTACATTAACATGCATCGAACATCGACTATCCAGGACTCGTCATTATCACGTATCAAAGAGAATAGACTCATAATATTTTATGACCCCTTGTGCTCCTTACTAGGCAGTGGCGATGTTCGAATTTTAAACAAAACACAACCTGTCACCTATTCGATTAATCGATTGAGTCGGAAATCGATTCGGTTATGCGTCAAGTTTGAAATATAAATAGAATGTGGAAATTGATGCGTCTTTTGAGTGATAATATAGGTTATCATTAAGATATCCTTTTTTGTTATCTTCTTCGTCAAGTATTTTAAATATATATTTAGAGATAAAATTCTCACACGTATAGTAATAAGTTTAAAATAAACTCTAAGCTTTTATGGAATCTAACTAACTGACCATTTCAACTAATGCTATAATTATACAAATGCAATATTACAATATTATGTTTAGCTAGCATTTAAAATAAATTTACCTTACCACTCCTCCTCACTGTACTGATATTTTTGTCGATGGAAAGGCTTTTGCCCGGCCGTGAGAGTAATATATTTTTCTATCATAGAAATCTTGTTACAGAAGTTTTAGGTACATGAGAGCATAGGCAATTAGGCATCTCACTGAGTAAACGTTATAAATAACTTTAATGTTTTAACAACTTGTAAAGTATTAGCCTGTAATTTCTCACTGCTGGACAAAGGCCTCTCATCTCACAGAAGATATCAGAACAGTGAAGAGGACAACTTATATATAGTTTTAATACGTACTAATATTTAACTTCAAAATATGAACAATATTTCGCTAAGAATTATAACAAAATCCTTGAAATAGAAAGGAAGCAGGTAGTTGCAGCTTTGCTTGGAACAATCGGAGCTTATGTTACGTAACCTCGCGTGCTTTACTAAATGCTTATTCACCGTATTGTTCTAGTGTACTGGCGACAAAGTAATCGGGTAGAGCTTTTAGCCGATTGTGATAGCAAAAGAGGGTTATGTCTTATTTGGATTTTGTTTGAAGAGGATGTCTAATTGGATTCATAGTGATGTTACCTTTTCTTTTATTCAAATTAAGGGACTTTTATTTTATGTAGTTTAAAGATACAGCAACTGTGAAAATGGCTCTGAAATATGTACTGAGCTTTTTCTGTTTGAAATAACTCTAAAGATAACTAAATATTTTGAATTTGAAACTTAATACTAATGTAAAACTTAATTCCATTCAAAATAATTAGATACGTGTTTACTAGACTGAATTAAACTTTATCATCCATGTTACTTATGTGTACAATATGCCACGTAAAGCTATGAAATCTTTAATTCAGGCACACAAGAATAATTTTCACATGAACAAACAAATAACATAAAAAACTAATTCCAAAATCTTCTGCTATCCGTATATTGGATTAGAACGTACCGGGCTGGCAGGCTTGCATATGTTCAAGTGATTTTTCACGGCTACGGAACCCATGTTACAAAGGGCACGCAAAACGGTGTCGCAATCACGATCCCTGATCACGACTGGTCTTTCTTGAATTTACTAACCCTAAAACACGAAACTAGCTATTATAAGCTTTATACCCTAGATAATAGGAGTTACAACAATTGATCATGATGAGGTGGACCTAGAATTAAAACTAAAGCAGTGGAGAGCGATGAAAGTGAGCTCTATTCTGTTGCTGATAAGGTTCGATTGACAGAAGATTATAGTTAGTAAGATAGTGAACTGTCTCTAGACCGTGTCGCTACCAGGTTTAAATGCATTAAGAGATAATAATCGTTGAATGCAATGCTTTGTTGTTCAAAGATAGAGTTGTCCAGTTGATTTATTTTTGGTCCAAGCGTGTTAGACTTTACTTGGAGTTGTCGGTATCGTAAATTCTGTTTTGATACATATAGATTAGGGTTTGTAGTTAATTACTAAGTATTGGCTGTGTACAATTCAATTAGGTATTTCATAATAATGAATTGTTTAGAGCTTACGTTGGTAGATTATTGTCTGATAGGTAAAGATTTGATATCGAAACAGTCAATTAGCTTTAGTAATAAATTCTTTATCTGCGGTACACCTGTTATAGTTAGTATAAAAACCTAGACAATATCTTGTCGAATTTTGTATCTATAAAGAGGAAGATAAGTAAATGTCTAAATAATACTTCAAATAGAGTTTAAACGGTGCTTAATTGTTTATTAGTTGGGAGTCATCGTTAGACCATGACAAAGGCCATTAGGCGGTCTAAAAACTCCGATACCAGGGTTGGTCACTAACCTATTTAACCCAGAAATTAACTTCCTTTAGTAAGACTCTATACATAAACAAAACAGTTAATTCACTTTGTCGCCAAAGCATCCTAAATCGAAATTCGCTTTCATTTCCATCAAAGTCATAAACTTCGTTCGAACAAAAACAACTTTCCCTTCCTAGTTTACGGGAAAAAATATCAAAACATTCAACTAACCTGGTTATATTAAAATAATTTCGAAATAAGTGCGTGAGTCGGTTACTGAAACTGCGGTTAAGCACGCAACTTTTAGGTAAAGCACAAACTTTCTTTTTTCTGTTTCTGTACCCAGTCTTTCATGCGAGTAACTGCTCTATTTCTTTACAAATAAGGTCTATTTGGTTATGAAGAATTGTGTGTATGTGAAGGCCTAAACTAATCAGTGTTTTGTAGCTGTCCGTCTAAGTTATAGTCAGGGCAATACATAAATATAGATAAGATATCACGAAGATATAACATCAACTAATAACTAATTAACTATATGACTTCGAACGGCTCAAAACTGTCGGTAGTTCTAATTTCAAATAAATTCTACCAATTAAAATAACGATCAATTGATTTCTAATTAGAATAGGAATAGCTGTATAATTATTTAATTTTAGATCGACTTTCAAATTGTTTGATAACGTAGTGTTTCTTACGAGTAGTAAGTAGTCTACTCTTCGAAGTTTGTTTGAATTAGGATATCAAGTAATGGTACCTATTTAAAATTAGTGATCGATACAAAAATTACTGATTAATACAAGCAAGTCTGATGACTACGTCTAATCCACCTCACTGTACTGATATCTTCAGTGAGATCAGAGGACCTTTATCCAGCATAGGTAAAACAGATTTTTTAACTTAAATTAACGGCCTGTAATGTCCCACAGCTGGGTCAAGGCCTCTCATCCCACCGAATATATCAGTACAGTGAGGAGGATAATACATAATCATCATTATATCTATACTAATATTATAAAGCTGAAGAGTTTGTTTTGTTTGTTTGTTTGTTTGTTTGTTTAAACGCGCTAATCTCAGAAACTACTGAACCGATTTGAATAATTCTTTCACTGTTAGATAGTCTATTTATCGAGGAAGGCTATAGGCTACATTTTATCCCGGATTTCCTACGGGAACGGGCACAACGCGGGTAAAACCGCGGGGCGCTGCTAGTATACTATATTTCTTTACTGATTGATAATCAAAGTGCTTAAAAGCTTTCAAAAAAACAATTTCGTTCATTATTTTAATGGTTCACCCATCCAATACACTAACAAAAAATCGTTTAATAATTCATACAGAAAGATACAAAACGTTGTCACAGAAACATCCCCTCGCATCTTCAGTAGATATTTCTCGTAGGGTGAGTGGTAGGGGGTGACATTGACAAATGGCTAGCCCCTTCCCCTGCGCCCTGTTCTACCCCTCGCGGCACAATGAGTTATGGCTACCAATCGAGAGCGTTCGCGCCAGCGGCCATTTTTAATTTTAGGGGTAACTTACCCTATTCGGATGTTATTATAACACAATGAGTTACAGATACGTGTGATGCTGATGACAGATCCAATTTTATGTTTTTTTAATGTACGAATTATTTTGATATTTAGACCTTGAAATATTTTTGATACCGATTCTCAATAGTTATCTAAGTTAATACGTTGACATCTTAGTTTGGAAGACTAAACTAGAATTCTACTACACTATCTTTAACGGAAGAAGTGGCAAATAAAAGCTTTTTTAGTCTTAATATTAATTTTATTATTTCGGTTTTAATTGTACCTATTGGAAATCTATGTCATCTAACGGTGTTTGGAGTAATAACAGTTGGAAATAGGTACCTACAAGCCGATACTGTATTGGTAAGCCAATAGAACCATAATAGTTAATCTTGACAGGATTAAACACAAATAAATATATATGTACGTTTAATCACGTGTCAAGTAAAACTTAACCAAAAATATTGGTTAATATAAGTTACCAACACCGCATTATATGAGTACTTAAACTTAATGATTCTCTTAATTAATAACTAATAACACGCTACCACAGTCGGAATAACATAAAATCATGTAAATGGCATTAGAAAGTAACCGCTTGGCCACTTTTAAAACAATTAAAACATAATATTAGTTTATTAAAACCGTATTACAGTTATACACGGTGTAAATATTTGTTTTACTAGCTATTATGAGACTCGTAAAAACTAATACATACTTTAATAATTACGAGTTAAAAGCTGTTATAAAACGTCAAACTTCGATAGTGGTGTAAATCACGCCCTCTGACGTAGTAATAGTGAACTACGGCAGATTTGTCGGCGCTTCATCATCTCAATCTCGCTCGGATGATGAACGAGCACTTTTATTGCAGCAACACGCTTGTTTATTTACTGCTTTGTAATAGAATGTCAATAAACAACGTTGATAACCGGGCAGAGCAATAAAATAATAATAAAACACGACAGTTATTACGGCGCGAAGCAGCGCCTCTAGCGGCAGTTTGCGGAAGCTTTTAGTACAGTGACATCTAGCGGTGAGTAGTGTAACTAAGTTTTACTTTACATTGATATAAAAATGTGATTACCGTTTTATGATTAGTTCGCAGAATGATTATCTGATCATTGAACTGGTATTTTAATATGTGCTATGAATTCAGTATGTGGTTCGAGTAAAAAAAATAATAATTATCGCCTAGTTAACAGGCGTAGATCATTTATCACACGCTACGGCACATCAATAATTCATTACTAATAACACGGAGGCACTGACGTAATTAGTGCAATTACTCGCCCACCCAGTGTTTCCTCCCCACACTAGAATTATTTATCTTTAGGTGAGTTAAGTCAGATACTTAGGTTCAGAGTTAGGCAGCTAAATTAGATTGAAACTCTACCTACTATGTAGAGTCATGATTTGTAACAATTTATTTAGGCAAAAGATATCTTGGTCTACAAGACTTAAGCCTCAGAAATGTCAAATGCTTCCTGAGTAGAGAGTTTATGAGAGATATTGACATGTAATGTATGAAAAATTATGTCAGTACATGTCGATTTAATGGATGTCTCTGAGTGTGGTACTTAGACCTTTTCGATTTAGTACCTAATTCAGATTAAAACTGTACAGATACCATAGACTTATGTAAGTGTTAGGTAGAGTCAACATATTTTTTTAAGTACCTATAAATAAATCCTTTGCCATATCGACGAATATACCATACTTGCTTACACTAGATGCAAAAGCTTAAACATAAACCTTTAAAGGCATGTTGGTAATATGGATTTATAGACAGGTTGGTTTGTTTCCACCTTTGTCCAAGGACTACCTAAAGAACAGTACGTTAAACGGAACGCAAACAAAAGGTGTACTAAGGACTAAGGTTATAGACCTTAGATTATAGATAACTCCTATAATCATGTCATTTATACGCTGCAACGAAGTTTTCTCAATGTAGTGTTATTTACATACATAGGTTCTAAATGTATTTTACTAGCTGCGCCCGCGGGTTTACCTGCTTTGTGTCCGCTCCCGTAAGAATTTAGGGATAAAACATAGCCTTTAAGCTGCTTCTTGAATATAACTACCGTATACAAAAAGAATTATTCGAATGGGACTGGTAATTACCAAGATTAGGCAAAACATCCAAACAACATTACAAGTGCCTCTTTATATAGTATGGAATATTAATAGATAAACTTTACCTCACGATTAATAATGAGCTTTTTATAAAATAATGGGATGAATTAAAAGCAGTAATTTCAAGTATTTTTACAAGCATTAAACAATTGAAATTAGGCCTTTCAAATCTCAGCAAATCCATCTAAATTCCCGACCAGATTAATATACGTTAAAGACATTTAAATTAAACTGAAAAGCGAACAATTTAAATTGAATTTAAGGACACACATATACAAGAACAATTACAAGGACATTAGTTAGCGAAACAATTCGTGAGTTCATTATAAACCATCGGGTTGGAGTAACCCTTACCGACCGCTCTGCACAAGAATGTTTCACTATTAATGGGCCTAAAAATATTTGAACACAGAATTTCATTAATCCAACATTTATGTGTGATTAGGAAACTTTTCTAGAAATTCTCTTCAGTTTGAGCTAGTTAGAAACGAGGTTGTATTACATTACATAATGAATAAAAACTTTAGTAAAGTTAAGTTAGCCTTTAATGTCCCACTACTTCGCAAAGACCTCTCATCTCACTGAAGATATCAGTATAGTGGTCTAATGGTAAGTGCATTCGCATGTCAAGACTAGGGTCCCAAGTTCAATTCCCGGGTCGAGCGGAGCATGTCTCTGATTTACTATCAAACATGACTCGGGTTTGAGATTACAAACCCGTAATAGGTAAGTATGGTGATAATGCCTAATAGGTTAGTAATAAGGTAAAATGATATAACTTTATTACGCCTACTACTTCTGTAGTAAAATGTAATTGTATTATGTTGTTTGTAAGATTTCATTATAGCTCTCTTCAGTTAGGTCTTGAAAACTTTTCACCTTAACTTAGGTCTTGAAGTAAAGTTGGAAATCTATTCATACTCAGAGAATCTTAATATTCTTTAACACCTTGTTCTATTCCAAAAGTTTAACTCCTCTATTGTTATTACTTTTCATTGATGAGCATTTGTTTTGTTAATTTTATAAAAGAGTCACTTGAGTAAATTCAAATAGTTTACTGGACCACCTTGGTGTTTTAAATCACCTAAAGGTCAATATGGTCTAATAATCACTACATAGTATAAAATAAAGTCGTCTCTGTTTCGTGTCTGTTTGTCTGTTTGTCTGTATGCTTAAATCTTTAAAATTACGCAACGGATTTTGATGCGGTTTTTTGTAATAGGTAGAGTGATTCAAGAGGAAGGTTTTTATGTAAAAAAATTCCCGAAATTACGCGGGTAAAACCGCAGGGCGCTGCTAGTAATATATAAATTACTTACTGTTTTTTACACCTTAATAACACTGAAGTCTATACCAAAAACTAACCATATGATTAACAATATTCATCATCAAAATTATTTTAAAAAGCCAAAAATTATAATAACTATAAATACCCCATAATACCACAACAGACAAAAACGCCCATCTGTCTCATTTCACTCAGTTAAAAAGTACCCAAATAAAACAATGACAATAAACGTACAAGCGTTTGTCTATTCCAGTTATTGTACATTATGTGGGAACAATTACACCGTCATTAATCAGAGAACTCAGTCGACAGTTTATTTTGCCTCCAGCCCTTACGAACCCTTCTCACCCCTATAGCCTCCAACGTTCAACTTAGTTACAAGTTTACACTTGATTAGCCACGCTGACTTTCCACGATTCTATGCGTCTGACTTTTCGGTGTAAGTGTATGATTTATGTGACGTAGAAGATATTTGGTGATTTATCACTTTCGAAGTTGAATGTATTTTATGTAAGCTTTTGTTGTTTTTATGACTTGAATTTGATTAGTTTGAAATCATTTGAAACATTTTAAAAAAAGTTTGGAAAAGAGCTTTACCCTGCTGTCGGAGATTATAGGCTGATACTTACGAGTAGTTTGGCCTTGTTTTACATTAAAAAGTTAAGAAATTCATTTCTGGTTCATTTTCTAAATATAATTGAATAGTCGTAAGTAATAAGCACTGAACGCGAAATATAGGAAAATAGCGTAAGCGCGATCTGGAAAATGTTCACAATAACGTTATCTACTGGATCGCGGGAGAAATCACCGAGCAGAACAACTAGTACTATAATATAATATATGTATGTATACTTCACCCCACTCTTTAGAAACTCAGTGTAGTCCCAAAAAAACTGCGTAGGTACATTTAATTTCAACACTAAAACAAAAAAGTAAAGCCCACATTAAACACAGTTTTTACTCTATTTCTGTAGTTTTTAAAATAGACTTGTATATTGCCTTTGGTTTCATCCACGTGGAACTAATGATACAGCTTAAAAAATGCTGCTACGTATGGCAACACTGACGCACCGACCTACGTATTTTATTACTGTTTAATTTTATTTGCCGCACCGAAACGTATTTTAAATCTACGTAGTTTTTCATACATTACAATGACATATCAACTCATTAAATCACTCATTAAATCTCTGCTAAGGAAGTATTGGACGTTTCTGAGTACGGGCGTTAGTGATTATGAATATCCCAGTCTTGGGTGCTCTAAAATATATAGAAAGTTCCTTACATTAACTCCAAAACAAAATAGATATTTAATCATTAAATAATCTCAAATTGACTTGAGATTGACGAAACGTAACGATTAACAAAACGAAAAAGTTTTAGCCTGTAATGTCACTTCTGTCACCTCACTAACATCTATTAAGTATCTACAGTGAGAAGGTAAAGCGTTATCAAGCCTAAACCAACAATAATTAACAAAATAGCTGATACCTAAACAGTAAACACTATAACTCAATTGGGTACATACTTGCGTTTTAAAGAGGCGACGCAAGCGGCAACACCGGTGTGGACATTAATAATTTTGGCGCGAACAAATGACGCGGCTGATTAATGATTTACGTACCCAATTCCGTGTTGTCCACGGGGTACAGCGGGGCATAACCCCGGGGTACGAGCGGGTACAATGTGTAGAGTTCACTGCATTAACCCGTGCGCTATGTGAGCCAACTAAACTGGATATGTACTTAGTATGAAGGTATAGTAGTAACGTGATGTATGTAGTGATGCTACACTGATTAGGCGTTTTAGTTGTAAACCCTTCAATCGTTATAGATACATAGCTTTTAGGCTGTTTAATGAATGTTTAACAGAATCGAACATATTCCATTGTATTTTTAAAACATATTTGAAAATAGAAAATAATTTGAAATGAGGATCAATTTCATGTGAGTGACAATAAATTTTTTTTTTTTTTTGTATAACGTACGTAAGATTGATATTCTTTTTTTAAATAAATCTACCTAATGACAACTTCTAAGCTCTCCAAGCTTACAACTGCCCAACAATACTAACAGAAAACTTCCTCCTTCTAATAACCTCTACATACATCTGTCTACACATACAAATACAATATAGATTACGTATGTATATTAGGTATGCAGCGGTCAGGTGTTCAAGGGTCCACTCCGAAGGGTGCCAGCTAGACGCTTTGTCTGATTTATGGAGCCCTTATACTTACCTACCGATTTTAATTTGGTAGCTATTTCGGTTCCGTATTGTATCTATAAGTATTTGTGGTATCTATAAATGTGTATACGTTGTATCCATAGATGGGTATATGCTGTATCTATAGGTTTCGGTTTGTTATACCTGATGTGTGTTGGGTATCGATTTTATGATTTGGTTTTATGTTTTGTTTCCGAGTTTTGAAAGAACTGTAAGTAAAATATGGTTATACATATATGAACTGTGTTGGATGTTATGAATTCGAGATGTTATAAGCAGTTAAATGAATTAGTTATGTGAACCGAACGGTATGTTGTAAAGCTCAAATTGAAAAGTTATAAACACTTCATAACATCTTTAAGCTAACCTTTAGCTAAAAATATGGTAACACTACGATATTTGAATAAAGAACGCTCTAAATTTTGAACAAACATTTATTCAAAAAGACATTTCCCCCATTAATTACCCAAGTAATTACAAATGTAACCCATATTTTTCTATACGAAAATTCTTTACAAGATTTACTTGCGGGATAAAATTGGTTCCCATTTAGCATCTGAACCGATATCACAATACCGTCTGGCAGCCGATTTAAATTTATTTCGGACGTCGGTAACTTCCAATTTAAACCTCTTAATCCTCTATGATGTATGTCGGTATTCGGTGGGATTAAAAGTTCCACGGAAAATAACCGGGAAAACCTTTCCGGGGTCGGATTGACCCGGGCCAGAGCCGGATTAGGCGGCCGGGATTGGATATACATAAATCTCGGACAAGGCTTTACCCAGCGACGCAATTAAGCCTCCCTACTGATATGTCATTTTGACGAGAATCTCTGATAATCGTGGTTATCTATTAGTTGATATTCAGATCTCTTGAAATAATGCAGATGTGCAATCCGATCCTGTATATGTACCCTATACAATAGCAAACTTATACAGTTTTGTAAAGAAAAAAGTAATGTAATTTCGAAATATACCTATAACGTTTTTACAATAAATCAAAATTACACATCATCATGATTATATACAACGTAATAATTATAATAATTAATGTTTTAAGCATAAACCTGTCATCTAGATTTTATCACGTCTTGTTTTAATATAGCTAGCGGCTAGATTTTAGTGCCAATAAAAATTATATCTGTAAAATTCTAGGCTTTAATCTAAGGTCACCGTCATTACATTAAAAATTATTATCCTTGACCATTTACTTAAAAGGTAAAAGAAGGTAAAAGTTTTATAAAACATAATAATATAATAAAGTTGAATAGTTTGTTTTTTTGTTTGTTTGAACGCGCTTATCTCAGAAACTGTTAATCCGATTTAAATAATTATTTTTGTAATAAATAGCCACATTTAATGAGTAGGTTATAGATTATTTTCTATCCCTAAATTCCTACAGGAACGGGCACAACGTGGGCAAAACCGTGGGCGCTGCTAGTTGCTAATGGTTGGTCAGAAGACATGTTATAAAAAATAAAAGAAATACCTAACAAGTTTTTTATAAAATCATTATATGTGTAATTCTATCATAAAACTTTTCATAACTATTCTACTATTAATTTGGCATTACAAAGGGTTGGTCAACACATAATGTTATAATACAAAATATTATATAACAAAAACCGGTTAAGCGCGGGCGTGTGAGGGGTTGGCCCAATATAACTCATGCATCAGCTTGCCAGGAAGGGATCGCGAGTGCACTGCAATGACTTATAGTTGATATTAATACGCTACCGACACGGGAAACCAATCTCACTCGTATTAATTAATTTATGATTCAATGTGTTTATTCAATTTTCGATTTTTTTATAGCTGGGTCTTTTAGACCCCACTGGTTGTATAACGGTTTATCTACTTTTTGATGGTGAAAAGTTAATTAAAAAAGAACTTTAATATTATATTAAGTAAATAAGCTTAGTTTAGGTCTAATTAACTCTGTGTGAATTTATTCGGGGTATACAATATTACATTTATATATTTTAAATACATTAAACACTTACTCATTAAACATATTTCAGCTGTTACATTAATATGCTAAAAATTGTTAAAAAATAATTACCTACCGCATCTCCATTTATCATAGTTAGCTATACAAAAACAAATGCATTTATAATAAATATTGCATTCAGATATTATTGCTAATGACCTATTCGCAGTATGAACGGCAGCACTTAAAAACGTTTAAGTTAATCAACACAATTAGATGCGCCAATTATAACATAAGTACTTAAGCTCACCTACAAGTTAACATACCGGTGTGTTTTATTGTTTTTTATTAAACCATAATTAATATGGTTTAGACCCGCAAAGGTGTAAAGTAGAAAGTCTAGCACGTAAAATAAACTCTGGGACCAGGGTTGGCCATTAACCTACTGAAACTTATAACTTAAGCTTTAAGTGTTTAAAAAATACTTTAAGTAATGAAAAAACTTAAGTGGTGCTTAACTGAAAAAAATAGTAATGAAAATATTGAAAGGACCCTTTCAATTTAATCTATTTTAGCGGTGCGGTGCTGTTGTGGTATGATAGTTTGTACGTCGAACTTTTCAATACAAAGCTCGCGGGACGGCAACGGTCTTACAGACGTGCGTTAGTGAACGTAATGGTTAAGTCAGAAATGTAGTGTTCTTTTGTTTTTTACTAGTGCAAACATTAATGATGAAGCGAGCTTGGAAGCGCTTTAAAATCTGTGACGTTGTATTTGAACGCTAAGTGTTGGGAATAAGGACATTTTCATTAAAACAGAAAAAGCTCAGTATTCGAAATATAAAGACAAAGATCCTTAAAGCGTTTTAAAAAAGCGCGCGAACCACTCCTAAAACGAAATACCCAAGCAAATATTTAAAACACGACTCCATATTTAAACATCTAAAAATAATCTAACTCCATACTTAGCTATCCGGATGTTACAGAGCAGCCATTAAAATTAGGGTTGGGCATTGTTACTAGGGCAGGGCCAAGCGGGCGAGTTCACGACCGAAAAAAAACGAAAGAAAAAACACAATGAAACAACCGATGAAATGATATGAAAGATTTCTACGTCCGAATGTACTTGTTACGTGTAACTCAATATTGTGATCGATTTTATTTTATTTTTCGATTCGATGATAAATGTGCACTTAGCGAGTGTACTCGACCGGTGTTTGACCGTTCATTGTTTTATTATAGATACTGAAGCTTTTATTGTTACGTCATATTATTATATTTTATTGGGTTGGTAACGATACATTTTTTTAAAGACAAAATTACCCTTTCTGTTAAAACTGTATATAATATTAGTGTTATTGATCAAGATATTAAACAACATTTTAAATAGTCATTAAAACTACATACCAAAGTATATAAGTTTTTATCTTAAACTATCCCACAGTTGGACAAAGACCACACAATTAAACGATAAAGATTACTCTACTAATAACGGACACGAAATTAAAAAGCAATTTGGTAACCGTTACTAATTTATCCGGGGCGAAAGCTCTCAATTTGGGAGGGGCGAGGGGCCCCGCAGGAGCGGCGGGGCCCTAATCTAAAAGCTGTCAGATACCACAGCCAGCTGCGCAACGTGTGTACACAGCCTTATATCCGATACAGCTTTCGATAACCTTACTTAAAATAGCGTTAAAAGTTAGTGGTAAAAAATGGTTTAAAGAAAGTTTTGAAAGTAGTCAACGTTATAATACAAAATAAAAATATATTATGTATTGTTTAAAAAAGACTTGAAATAAATAAAAGGTATGTTTAATAACCTATTAAGTTATTAACAAATGTGTGAGAAATAAGTGTGCATAGTCACACATCTGTATCTATAGTTCGGGTCGAATAATCAGTACCTACATTAAGTAAAGTCTGCTATTACATCAGTTTGAGTCGGTATTCGCTTGCACTTGAAGTAACGTATCAAATAATATAGCATTAAACATAAATAAAAGAAGAAAAAACATATTTCCGAGACAATTAATTTATCACCACCTAAAAAACAAATAAATATTAACAAATTAACATCAAAATTAATGTCGCATCCATTTAAAAAAAAACATAATATTAGTTTAATTGTAACAAATGTGACTACACTTTAAATTATGATCTGAAGTACGAGTCACATTCTTGAGTTATATCAAGATCTATTATTTACTTATTATATAATTTTAATTGACGTAGCAATAAATAACATCATATTAAATAAAACGAGATACTCAAAGCGTGAAGTCCTAATATTATCTACAGTCAGTTTGATTTACTGAGTTCTTGGTAGATTATGTTTGTACCTTTGGATCGGTTCAGTTTCCCTTCTATTAGCTAATAAATGTGAGACGGAAAGCAGAATTTATATAAAATAAAAAATACATAACTCACTGCCCACTCGGGTTTGGATCCGTATCACAAATTCTATTTCTATCGCCTACGCTAAAAAAATCTGTGTTTTAAACATTTTAGCGATCACAAAAGCTTTGCAACTATTGCTAATTAGCATATGGGTTTTCCATTAAAGTGTCAATCGAGTTCTATAATTGAATTTTTTAAAGATTTTTTGTATGTTGGAAGTTCTTTGGTAATATTTTGTTCAACTTTATGAACCTTTAGATGTAACAAACTTATTCGTCTCGCTTAAAGGTGTTTGGTGTCCAACAGATGTTTATATAAACAGTGATTTTATACATTTTCTAACTTAAAATCAATTTGTTCTCTATTCTTATAAGGTGTATTATGTATCCATTGTTTAAAGTTAGTAAATTTTTAGTTTGCGTGGGTGTCGCGTCTATTTAAGAAGTAAATAATACTTATATGGTTACTGTGATGCATGGAAATACCTCAGATTACTAATGTTTAAATATTTTGATAAGACTACGTAGTTTACCTATTTAAATTTACACAAATAAAGATTTATTTGGCTTAGATCTTAGTTTGGGTTTAATTAACCGGGTGTGGATTTGTCCGGGGTATATTTATTTATTTTATAAATGAATATTGCATAGAAAATTTCAATTCAACACTGCAAGGGTGTTCTTAAAAACAACTGACAATCAAAGACACTTAATGGTCACTATGTTCAGCAAAAAAAGAGAAATTTCGGTACCGCGTGTCCGCTGGAGCCGCTTTTTAGAAACTCCAAACCTATGGTCGACGTTTCAATAGAGAATAAAAGAAACAAAAAGCAAGGCTAAGGAAGGCCGATGTAAAGTTAAAAAACTTTTGACACATTTCTAAAAACATCGACCCCGAATTATTCTCGAGGCAAGTCGTAAATTTTGCGACTGAGCGTCAGAATGAAAAAAGGGGACATCATTGTTGAAAATTTTACAGCACGCATCCGCGATTAAAGAATATTAACAACTAACATTGTTGTGAATTGTTGCTTTCTTTGATTTACATTGCACATTCAACTAAATTATTGGGAGAGGTGAATTGATTTATAGAAACGTTACTGTTTACTTGTGTCATGAAGTAGTAGGTATCCATCTTTAAAGTTATGTGATGATAATATGATTAAGATTGAAGGTTATATATACTAATATTATAAAGAAGTAAAAATTTTAAGTTTGTTTGTTTGTTTGTATGTTCGAAGTAATCTCAGGAATTATAAGTCCGATTTGAATAATTCTTTTTGTAATAGATAGCCACATTCAACGGGAAGGTTACAGGCTATTTTTCATCCCGAAATTCCCACGGGAACGGGAACAGTATTATCTATACTAATACAACAAAGCTAAAGAGTTTGTTTGTTTGAACGCGCTTATCTCCGAAATTACCAATCCGATTCGAATAATTATTTTTGTAATGGATAGCCACATTCAACGGGCAGATTATATGCTATTTTACATCCCGAAATTCTTACGGGAACGGGCACAACGAGGGTAAAACCGCGGGACGCTGCTAGTGTCTGTTCGCGATAAACTCAAATACTACTGCACAAATTTTCATGGGCTTACGCGGTTTACGAGGTTCACGCGGAACGTGTACAACGGGAGTAAATCCGCGGGGCGCTGCTAGTATAGAATAAAACCTATTTACTAGTCGTAATACCAAACCGTTAAAACAACTTCAACAACAAACCGCCCCGCACATTAATCAGTCCAAAAAATCAATTTAACACCAAAACCATTTTCAATTTAAATTATCCCATTTCCATTGTATCCCTGTTCATTCAATTTTTATTCAAGCCGCGAGATTTCCGTGATACTTTTAAGCAATCAGTTTGTTTCGCTCCGCGGTTGCGCCCCCAATATATTTCCTTGGCGGATAACTGAAAGAAGTGAACATCGTACTATAGAAGCGCGATAAGAATTTCATTTCCTTGGCACTAAGAGCTTTGCTATCTGAGGAAGTTGCACAAAAATACCGACGTGATAAAGTAAAACAGGTAGAATTAACTGGATTATTTTGAGAATTTCGCTCTTTTATTGGCGGTATGTGTATTTATGTAATAAATACGGAAATATTTTTTTTAAAGATTTACACATAGAATTGGGAGATGAACCTTATCGCTATAAGTACAAATGTGTTCTATTTAATAATGTAGTTTTGGTTTATTTAAATTGTTCAAATTGCTTAATTTATTTAATGTAGTAATGCGTTCTTTTATCTTAATTAACAGTACAGAGTCATACTAATAAAATTTGTACCAAATTGATAGCTGTCATATTCGACTGCTTTCACTAAGAGACTATTCTATTGCATACTTTTTAAAGATACTAGTCCATGAAAGTCCTATTTGATACTCAGATTCATAATGAATGACCGATATGTTATTTAAATAAAAGAAACAAAAAACAATCAAAATAAAAGAACGTTGAATTTCGTCGAACAAAACGGTTCACCTTTGATTTTATGAATTCCCAAAGCTAGGTCTAAAGTTTTGTTGGAGCCTTTGGGAAAAAATAAAACTGAAGTCTTTGTTTGCAAGCTGAAGTGAACTTTGGAGGCTTGTATACAAAGGCTGGTTTCCTTTGAAGGTGGTTGCCTCATGTGGTTTGTTTTCGCTGAAAGCTCTCCGATCCGGATGACATCTTTTATCGCGATGCATTCCTTTGGATGGTTTAGAAGGATTTTTGTTCAACTGAATGTGTTTTGTTAGATTATATTATATTGAATTAGATTGTATAAATACAATTTTAAAAAACTTATTCCATTCATAATGTAGTCCGTAAGTTGCGCAAAAGCTTTAAAAAGTTTAATGTAGGTATATAATTATTTGACACCTTAAATATATTATAATAAAGTCTATATTACTAACGTATAAAAAGTAGAATATCTATATCACTACATAGTATAAAATAAAGTCGTCTCTGTTTCGTGTCTGTTTGTCTGTTTGTCTGTATGCTTAAATCTTTAAAATTACGCAACGGATTTTGATGCTGTTTTTTGTAATAGGTAGAGTGATTCAAGAGGAAGGTTTTTATGTAAAAAAAATCCCGAAATTCCCACGGGAACGGGCACAACGCGGGTAAAACCGCGGGGCGCTGCTAGTTACTTATATAAAAATCAATCGTGGTTCGTGAGTATCGCTAAAACTCGAGAACTACTGACCGATTTAACTGATTTTGGTTTTGAAATGTTTGTCGTAGTCCAGGGAAGCTTTAAACGGTAAGCATTGACTGAATAAATGCGGTTGAAACCGCAGGGCACAGCTAGTAAAAAATAAAAATTATGAACTTGTTGATAACCAATAAATCTTTAGAAAAAATTAACAAATGTAAATTAATTAAAATTATCTAAATACTCACAATAATCCTCATAAAATCTTGATATAATAAGCCGAAATGAAGTCACTCTAAATACCAATTGCAGATGACACTAACACATCAACAAACAATCTTCATTGACATCACTAATCAAAACCACTAATAAAATCTTCCAAGTTTCTTGTTGGAACACTCAATATTATAAATTAGATTATCAACGGGTTTATCTCAAACAATAACGATAATGTCCGTATTAAATTTGTTAGGGGTAATAAAGATCGAAGCGGCCTCCACTAAAACGATACGTATGGTCTATACAAATCCTTATTTACAACTGACAATGTTGTCCATACTAAAACAGAATCGTGTTCTGGCCTCACATAGATTCGAAAAGGCATCTGCCCAAACACCGCGTCCGCGCAATAACCTAACGCTATTATAAACGCCACATCAAAACTCGATACACAATTTTTTAACACTACTTCACGACCCCAACATGTAAACTCGACTGTAAAAAAAGTCACGAGGTAGGGGAAAAATTTCGTAAGCCATTATCCGACTCTATACAAAACTTTTGACACGAACACTTTGCGCTTGGGCAGTCTATTTTAGTGGGGAACGAGACGGCGATAGTTGGCCGGTGAGCGATCTCTATGAGTGCGACAAAGACGGCTAGACGAAAGTGTGTCGCATTTGAATAAAGTTTAGGGGGACCAAAGAATCGTGAACCGCGGGACGCCGAGTAGGTGGTGATAAAGCATTCGTAGCGAGCTCGGTCCCAAATCGAATACGATGAGTAATAATATTTAAAAAGCAAGATTTGTACCTGTCGACCGCCGGGAGATAATACCCGGCGGTTTTTTGGGAGAAAAATACAATTAACTAGACCGAAGGGAATAAATCATTTGTGCACAGTGCGCAAGCTCAGGTTGTACAATTAAGGCTCTCGTAAAAAAGGTGACGGTAATAGAAATTTGTGGCTGCCCCTTTTTTGTTCACAGTCTGTGAATAGAACAGATAATTATATTATTAGGCGCGTGTTTCGGAGGAAATAGCAACATTTTTAATTTAAGAACTTCCTTTAATCAAAATAAGAATACCGTTCATTATTTAAAAAATGTACCGGAATGTAACCTAATAAGAAAAACAAGCATAAAATAACAATAAAATCAAAATCATGTTATTGTTTTAAACAACAATTTAATGAAACTTCCGACGAAATTACATGCATCGAGCGCGAGTTTAAAAGCTTTTAAGTTTCGTTGAAATAAGTACACAGCAAGAGGTGAACACTCAATCGACGTAATTTTAAAATTACGACCTGCCTCAAGCCTCAATTACGATATGGGACCCGCTCAGATATCGCGAGAACGCCAATCGAAAATTGCTCGAGAAGACCTCTTGGAAATTGTCGAGTACTTTCGGAATTGCGGCCCTTCGTCGACAAATCGGGTTTCGAAGAGAGCAAATTATGGCCGCGACTTCAAGTAAAACTTGATTTGAAAATTGCATTGAAAACCGCGGTCGGGAGGTCGTGTTCCGCCTAATGAAGACGTTATACTAAACGTGCCCGCTTTATACAATGTTATGGTGTTTATATTGATTTTTATGTGAATATAATTTTATTACCGTTCACCGCAGGCGTCGGGTTTACGACTTTTTAATTGTGCTATATGGAAACACGACTTAACATACTTTCAAACAAGATTAACGAAAGGTTCAACAAAATTAAGTTCTTAGTTATAATATCATTGACAAGATTTTTAATACACTGTACAGTATATAAACTTAACAACACTTTTAGAGTATTCGACCGTACTGAGAGACATCACATGCTTCCTTAGTAGAGATTTAATGAGTGATTTTGATATATAATGTACTAGCAGCGCTCCGCGGTTTTACCCGCGTTGTGCCCGTTGCCGTGGGAATTTCGGGATGAAAAATAGCCTATATCCTTCCCGTTGAATGTGGCTATCAATTACAAAAAGAATTATAATAATCGGACGGGTAATTCCCGAGAGTAGCTCGAACATACAAACAAACAAACAAACTTACAAATTTTACCTCTTTATAATATTAGTATAAATGAAAAATTATGTCACTTAGTTAAGTTTTGATTTAATGAACGCGTCTGAGTGCGCCAGGAAAGTCTAGACCTAATAGTATTAAAAGTTGTTCAAAAAATAACAAAAGAACATCGTAATGAAATACTGAAAGGAAATAAATTTCAACACATACAAAAAGCGGTGTCACAATAATCAACAGAGGCAATTTAATTAAAGCGACATAAACATGGACTATCTGGCCCCGGCATCGATATTAAGGGTGTGCTAAATGACAAACTGCGACCGAACGCAGAAATGCTTTAAAACGACGTAATTTTTACTCTTTATCTTAGTATCTGAACTGAGATTCAACATTAAAAATGACTCAGATGAACGTTTAACATACTTTGAGTTTGTGCAAGCGAATTGCACTTGTCTACATACTAGCAGCGCTTCGCGGTTTTACACGCTTTGTGCCTGTTCCCGTGGGAATTTTGGGATGAATAATAGCATATAATATTTCTGTTGAATGTGGCTATGCGGTAAAAAAATAATTATTCAAATCGGATTGCTAATTTCAGAACTTAGGTTTACAAATAAACAAAGTTAAAAACTTTATCACTACACTAGCAGCGCGCCGCGGTTTTACCCGCGTTGTGCCCGTTCCCGTGGGAATATCGGGAATTTTTATACATAAAAACCTTCCTCTTGAATCACTCTACCTATTACAAAAAACCGCATCAAAATCCGTTGCGTAATTTTAAAGATTTAAGCATACAGACAAACAGACAAACAAACAGACAAAAATAGCGACTTTGTTTTATACTATGTAGTGATATAAAACAAAGTCCCCGGCCGCGTCTGTCTGTTCGCGATAAACACAAATAGTACTGCACAGATTTTGACGCGATTTTTTTAAATAGAAAGAATGATTCAAGAGGAAGGTTTATAATTATATGAAAAAAAATCCGAAATTCCCACAGGAACGGGCACAACGCGAGTAAAACCGTGGGGCGCTGCTAGTCATATTAAAGTATAGATTTAAGTAAGGGCAGTTAGTTGGCAATTCGTTTCGCAGATGCGAGTACAAAACATTGATTAAAGCCTTTGGTGTAACGCTCTGAATATTCGCTTTTTAAAACCATTTCGTATCACTGATATTCGTATATAATTTCGGTGAAATGTACAGATTTACAACAGCGCTAAATTAAAACGTATGATGATACGTTACCGGCGATTTCGAAACTATTCCTACAATTTTGTTGCGTTCAAATATAATAAAAAACAATAATGGTGTCGATAATAATTTGGTTAATATCAACATTTATATTCAATTACAGACCAAATTACTTACTATTTGTTTGTTTAATACTAGAACACCTATCAAATACGATATTATCTTGTTTAATGATCTGAGTATGGATCCGTTTGTATGCGATTTTTTCCTCATATGTCTTTAATTAACAGACACCTACAATTGAATCAAATTTTGCTCACAATTCAGAACACAATTTATATTTAGTGGTGGTCAAATAACTGTGTTGATGGCTGAAAGGAGAAAGGAGGAAAATAACGATAACGTTTTATTACTGAAGTGAATTTACTTTGTAATTATATAGAGATTAGAATTTGATAACTATTTGGTTTTTTATTTTAAATATAGAGAGTTCTGAAATACTTTCTGTTTTTCCTTTCTATATGTCAGATTGTTTTATATAACTGTAATGCCAGAGAAGGGTAAAAATCGTCCACTTTGAGATGAAGACTAAATCATAAACAATTATTAGTAACTTAAATCATAACTTTGAAAGTCATTGACTAATGATGAAGTCTCAATATAAAACATATATTAATTTACATTGTTATTTAGTACCTATACACCAATATTTGTACGTAAAAAATTACTAAAAATAAAGACACAAAAAATATTATTGTAATCAAAAACCAACACAAAACCAATCATTTTAATATACACTTACAAATATGTATGTTATAATGAATGGTTATAAGAAGTCGATTCGATTATAATCGATTGAACACACCTCTCGATGAAGATATTATTGCGAATCGAGTTTTAGGTTTATTTCTGTACGGGCGTGTTGCCGAGTCGGGTACGTAGTAGTGGGTTTTATGGGTGCGAATGTAACATTTATCATAACTGATTTTTACATTAAAATATTCGAATAACGAGAGTGATAATCAGATAAATTTAATAACACATTCATCTGTGACGTTTTAGTAAACTATTCATCGTTCATTTCATTTTAAAATGGTCAGTAGTCAACAGTCAAGCTGAAATTGACCATTTCAGCTTGACTGTTGACTACTGACCATTTGACTACTGACTGATTTGAAAAATCAATCGTCATTCATTCATTTCGAGTTAATGGCCTACCTCGGTGTCAGGGTTTTTAGACCGCTTTAAGACCTCCGACACGATCCGACGTCGACGTTAATCTCTTTTAAAGAATCATTAGACACTCTGAGTAATAGCGGAAATAATATCTAGAACCTGTACCTAACTACTATCGTTTGTACTACAAACCAACAGACGTCCATACTGTACAGAAATGCTTTGATAAACTAAGCACTTTGCTTTGTAGTTTAAGCAAACGGAAATATCTATCTCCTGTTCAAAGGATAGATAGAGTAAGTGACATGACACAGCCTCCATAGGTACAGTGGTGACATGTCTAGCTCAGCTGCATCTGGAGGTAAATAGAATGCGTGTGACAGAGAGAACGATATACAATTCCGAAACTAGCCGACTCTCTCCCTCCATAAGCCGACGAGCAAGATACTATGAAAAATTATTTAAAATTTCCTCCTGTAATGACATCTTCATTGAGATGAGAGGCCTTTTCCTAGCAGTGGGACATTACAGGCTACACTTACTGACCTACATGTATTTTCTGATCGAATCGACTGATAATTAAAAAAATAGATGTTTAGTATAACATATCACTGCTTTCAAATTACTGCCGTACTCAGAGATATTCATTAAATCGACACTTAGGTAATTGTCGTAATGTTTCATGCATTATATATCAAAATCACTAATTAAATCTTTACTAAGAAAGTTTGACGTTTCTGAGTACGGACGTTACGATAGTTTCAAAACCTAATGTTTTGGTTTCAGAAGGAAAGTGATTGACAGGACTAACTGTGAATTGCAGCGTTAGACGATGGATTCAAAGAAACCCAGTGATAGACATGCATATCAAGTTGCAATTCTTAAATAAATACCTTTATATTTATAAGCGTTTTATTCAGTGAACCTATTTATTTTTCAGCACACCACTCTATGTTCCAAACTAAGTTACAATACAAGCGATACATCACACCGAAACTATATTTCTTTCAAGTGCTATTAATCCAGCCACCTAATATTTCATAAGGCAATAAGCCACCCAAACGCCACCGTAATCTTAACGACCATTTTTAAAACTAATAAAATAACTCGTTTAAAATAGCTACCTAAAAATTTTCAAGTGGTAAAGAATTAAGGTTGGTACAGACGATCAGTCTATGGGACTGGTCGGGGTTGACTGATATTGATAATAATTTATCAGTTAATGGAATATAGAGTTTGTGGTAGAGATTGGGAACTAAATGTTTTAGATAGGTCAATAGACGACGGAACTTTATTAAGTTTTGACCATAGAGTAAACATATTTTACTTAGGAATGACTTAATATAGGATATGTAATAGGTAGTTTGAAGGTGCATTTCCATTAGATCAGAGCTGTAGCCCAATCACATCGCAATAAAGAAATATTTTGACAGTGTCAATGCGTTTTGATTAGTCGATTGAGCTTACGCACACTACCATTTTCCTCTATGACCCAAGAATTGGCCTCTGACCTACACGTACTTACACCCATTGCTGGATGTAAAACACTTTATACATATTTACTAAAGTAACTTTCTATTTTACTCTTAAATTCCCACATCAGTCTAAATATCGACTAAATGTCAGGGTTCGTTTGTACAAATCATAATTGAGAAAGAAAATTTCAAGAGCTTATGGTTAAACAGATGAACATCAATTAGACTATCCAGTCTATAGTAGAGTTAGTTACTATGAATTTAAAGCTTTACTCCTCAATAATACATTCAGGGTGGACTATTTCAATGAAAGAATAAACCCCTCCATACATACACAACATTTTCTTAGTTTTTCGCTAATTAATTCTCCTCACTGTTCTTATATCTCCGGTGATATGAGGGGTCTTTGCTTAGCAGTGAGATATTACAAACTAATACTTTCCCTTCCTTTTTCGCTAATTATCTGAGCTAATAGGACTTTCCTGCTTGAAGTTTCCCGATACCTTTGAAAGTCTGTGTCTAATACTTTCTCCGCCATCTCACCAATTCAATAAATCACGACAATAAGCAACAACTTTATCTAACATTCGAGTAAATATTTATTGAACGAATCATTCTTACATTGAGATATAAAGGCAAGTACACGAACCAAGCCCGCGGTGTTTATAATTTTGCACTGATTACAAAGGGGAGCCCGCCGCAGCAATTTCGTCTTATACCGATCGTGCTGTACATAAATTATCGGTTATTGATGAAGACATTAAGCTTATATACCGAAAGTGTACGGGCAATTATAAGGAGCATTTTTATTAAAGCTCCAAGGGTGTGGTTAGATCGTACGTGAGAAAAGATGATTGAAGACCCAAAAATTGAATCAAGATAAAATCAATTACCTTTACGTTACCGGAGTTAGGTTACAGCATAATTAAAGCCACAGTATTTCTCCAAAACTAACAAAAAATGTTTAAATTACTGGTTCCGCGTCAAATTTGGAGCAAGCATTTATGACCAACATTCAAGCATACAGCAAAAAGCATCTCAATCCAGCAGTTTTTACCAAAAAACAACTTTCATTCTTGCATTTGTATAAAGGCTTGGATTCCACATAAATTAAGGTACAATAACAACCCTACTAGAAAAGCGGTATTATACCTCAAAGTTTTGAGTACGTGTCCCTAATGCACTATATGGGGGTGCTAGCTACCAGAAACAGCAATTAGCAATGTTTTTGGAAAACGAACACTAGTAAGTGAGTAAGTACGATTAGGTTAGTGACCAGTTCTGATAACGGAGTTTTTAAAACGCCTGAAGGCCTTCGACATGGACAAAGAAAAGACAATAAATTATGGTCTGAGAGCTAGCGTTGATTATTCTGTTTTCATTACAGTTGCTAGTAGCCCTTGCCTTCGTTACACTATGGCACCATAAACCGTAAGAGTCATCAACGTTACCAGTACCATCATTTTTATTTAATTCCACCGATGTTTTACAGTTTATTAATAAGTGATTGTGTTGGCGTCGCATTTTGCACTTCGCTGTATCATTAATGAGGACCGGATTTTTCGAAAACCTCAATTTCTTTTGACAACTTCATGTCAAAGAGACAACCGGTTTTACCTAATTCCAATGTTAATTAAGCCGGGAACACATAAGATTAATTGCGTTCTGTTTTGGTCGTAAGCTCAATTATGACTATAATGACTTAATTTAATATAGAGGTTACAAACATAATTTAATTAATTTTGTATATTAATAGGAACACTTTTTAATAAATTTTGGAAATGACGACTTAAATCAATTGTTTGACACTTAAATTAATTTAATTTATAAAGTATCTACAAGAAATAAAGGGACAAGACAACATTAAACGTAGACAATTATAACGTTATACATATTTCGTATATAATTTAACGCATCTCTAGTATACTTCAGAATTTGAGCCGTGTCATCTTGGGACAATAATGGTTCAAATATATAACTAATAATCAAAATTAGTTTTTCATTACCTCAAAGTAACTTTACACCTTCAAAAAGTGATTGACAAAGCCGCAATCAATGTAATTAGAGTTTATTCTGTTACATTTTACACTTTAATCGAATTTGTATTGAGCCAAAAGATTTATTGGTCTCGCTTCTTCGTCTAAATAAAACATCGCCTTGAGCCATTCAACGTCTACAAATGAAAGTCACGATTGTAATTTTAAAACGTGTGTACAACTGTTTGGTATTGTACCTTCTTTATTTATTGGTGCGTTGAGTGTGGTGAAATCAATAAAAAAAGGCGTAGGTAGGTATAATATATTGTGTCACCAATTTAATATTTTAAGAATATTATTTTTATTATTAGAGCTTAGCTTGATAGGATCCTATTGCATCTCTTAACGTTATTTGTTATGGGAGCAGACTATAAACAAATGGAAAATCGCTTTGACTTGTATAGTATTGTCAAGTTGTTATGACACATTCCGATACATTTTAACAGTATCTAAGCAAAACAATTGCGAATCGATTAACACTTATCTAAAAGGGCAGACAACAGATATAAAATTCGTATGCTTTTCCTTGAAATAAATCCAAACCAAGTACAGATTGCTATTGGCTACATGTAAAGATAAATAAAATCAAATGCACTATTGATTTCAGAGTTTTCAGACAATCTAAAAGACGTCTAACGAATCCGACAGAATTCACTGCATACAGTACGACACAGACATTAGACGTCATTTTTGTAGTAAATTTTAAACTATACTTATGTTAAGATTAAAATATACTACAATAATGACGGTGTAGACGACGATGTAGATGTCATTTTTGTAGTTTGTTACTTTATAAACTTACACTTAGTTTAAAACGTCCTACAAAAATGACGTCGGTCTTTCCTTATAACGTTAAACTCTGATATAGGTAGATGCTGGTACATTTCAAGTGTCCACCATCCGAACAGCATCCCAACAGCATGGGAAGTATTGAATGCGTCTGTCTGTTTGTCCCTGATCTCAATAGAGCGGCTTCATTTATCTGCTTCACCGAGGAATAGGACACTGAATACTTTGTATGTAATTGAAAAATTCAATGCGTTTTGTGTATTTATTGGTCATGTTATTTAAAGGTTTGATTTCGATATTGTTATGTTTTATTGATGATTTTTAGGTGTGGTGTTTATTGGTAAAGCATTATTCGTTATTTGAAAAAGTTTTCATTTTATTATTATGTTGGTCCTGTCCAAACCAAAAAGTTTTTTCAATTAAAAAAATATAATAGTCGGTAAATATCTGGAGTCTTGAAAACAGAAGTCAGATTAACAATTGCAACGAAATTATCAACAAAAAACACTAATCCATAATCCAAATTTAAAATTACAAATGAAATACGTAAATTAAAATGTAAATGCACGAGAAACAAAAAGACTAAACTTCCAATGAAGTATAATAGAAAATGTAGAACCGTTCATTAGATATATATCGGCTCCTGTTTTATAAGTTCAATGCTAACGTAACAAAGTGTTATTGATTTTCAATGAGGTTCTGTAATGTATAATATTAGTGAAGTCATTTTCCAACTTTACGGCCGGTCGGAGTAGACAAGCGACCCTATTTAACTTGACGGCACTTTGCATAAAGGTTCTTTTTTGTTTTTTTATCAATTGTATTTGCATTTCTATTGCTCTATTATTTTTTGTATGCTGTCGGTTTTTTATTGAACATGTTTAATAGATGTTTGTAAGATTGTTTTTTTCTACGCAAATTTGCAGTCAAGCAATCGTATTTTACTTGTAAAAAAATTGTTTTAATTTTCTTTTAAAGGTTTATGTATTAACTTCAGTGTCCAGTCAGTGTCATTTTTTCCAATCCATTGTAATTTTTTAATCTAATAATAACCAATGAAAATCCCGAAAAAAATATGCTCGTGATTTTATCCATTATACATAAGTAAAATAAACGCGACAACAGTAAGCAGAGTCGCAAGTCTGCACACCCGTAAGATGGTTTACGATGCTCATTGTTTGTAGTACGGTGAGCGTCTATTGTGGGCCGGCGGATCCTGGGCTATTATTTTATTGACTTCCTACCAACTAGACGGACTTTATATTACAATAGGAAAATTGTTTATTTGCTCTCTAGAAGCAGGTAATTGTTGCATCCATTACCTTTGATTAATATGCTTATGAGGTACAGTAATGATGGCGTAATTTATTGTATTGTTATCTCAATCTATACCTTTCTACTATTAGGTTTAAGGTCTAATTTTGTATATATTTCCGACTATATCCTAGATAAATCTAATGTTAATATTGGCCTATAGGCGATATTAGGCAATAGTCTATAAATATGCACGTATTATTGCTGAATATAGCCAAAGGGTTCGTCCAAAAGATATCGGTTCAAAGAGAAAACGGCTTTCATCTCTGCAACATCTTGATTTTCTGTAGAGCTTCGAAACGCAGCATTTATTTTTAAATTTAAGAGTATAATAAAATATATTTTTATTTCTATCTCTATAATTTATTGTACTCGACCCGCGGTGTTTCCTGTGTAGTACCCGTTCCCGCGGGAATTTTGGAGTAAAATGTATCCCATGTGTTATTCTGATTACCTATATTACTGTAAGTTTCATCCAAATCCGTCCAGTAGACAGAGTTCAGTTGTAACGATGAAAATGGGATTTTTAATAACACATACCATAATCATATTTTTGTAACTATTGTATACTTTAGTTAAAAAGTGAAGACCACAACCATAGTCTTTTTATTCGGCTCTCGTCAAAAGCGAGACCAAAGCGAGAACATCAATTGGCTCCGAGTTTGAAACGAGAACGTCTATGCGTATGCGAGAATTCCCCACATTGAGTATTCTCGATATGCGAGCGATGTCAACTCGATGTGTTCTAGTGAATAACAATCGAGGTGAGTTGGCAGCCGGCAGCGGTGATGAGTGTGGCCCCTACTACGGGTCAGTAGTTGAGACGATTAATTTTAACTCGATAACGTGAAGTTCAATTAAATGTTTTAACAAATGGAGGATAATTGTAGTGGTCAAATACAGGAACTAAATTTAGAATAGTTCTGTTTTTTCGCTACAAAGTTGAGGTAAAAGTAAGTAAATATACGAGTATATAAGGAGTTCAAATTCTGATCAAATATTTTGGATACCTACGTAATGATTAATTATATACATATTTGTATTATATTAGTACACAAATTAACATAAATAATTTTGCACTCGATATAACACTCGATATAACCTCACAAAATCGAGTTTAAACTCCCAAACGTATCGAGTTAAACTTGTAAACAAATAGTAATGGACCTTCGCAATCTCCGTAAAGATTGGACAGTGATGTTGGCAATGAACCGTTGACATACTGGCATCTTGAAGAGCGGCTCCGGATGTTCCATGGGAACTTTGTGATGTCATATTTTATGTGCTCGGTACATATTGGGTGAAGCCACGCGAAAGGCGGAAAGAAAGAGTTCGATTTATTGATGCACCTGTTCTTACCAGAAAATTTAAATGTCATAGGTCAATTGTTTAATAGTTCTATATTTTAAAAAAGTTCAATGTCATTATATTCTACTTCAATATACATACTTCCTACATATGTACCTGTGATTGGATCGATTTCATTTTCCAATCCATTTTGCTTTAGTTACTCTGATCAATGACACTTGCAAACTTTTTCGACTTTTCCAATAAATAGCTTTCTGTTAATCATTATTGGCGCTTAACAGATAAACCAAACAAAGCTTGCTGATATCTCATTCAAGACAGGTAATTTTAATGCATATTTAATGGGCAATTCTTGGCTTCAAATTCACTAAGATAAGGTACGGCTATAATGCATGCAGTTTGCTCTCTTGTATTATTTATCGTGTGATTTTTGGCAACAGTTGCTTGGGTATACATAAGGCTAGAGAATTAGCGATTTAGTTTCACGATGGAACAAAAATATGAACGGTAGCGGCCTTGTAGTCAATGTGGTTTTTCTGTGCTGCTTTCCGCTGTGAGCTCGTGAATCGCTTATCACTAGTAACTAGTTTCGTGGATCCATATGACCGGTACTTGCTTGGCTAGATGTGCAATCTTCATAATGCATGCTTTTGTGCAGCGCAGCGCTCGCGGGGTTTTGACGTATTCAGTATGACGTAAGTATGATCAAGTGGGTTTATGTCATTTCTGATATAGAATTTACTTAACACTATCTATGTTTTTTGTTAATAGTGCCAAGTTCGTTGTCCTTTTGTTTTAAACATCACTTAATATAACTTAAATCTTTTTAAAATCGTGTAACGAAAATTTGAATCATCTGAAAATAAAATTAGCTCTTACTTAAATTCAAAATCCAAAAATGCATTCGATCCTCAAAAAAAAACGTAAAAACAAAAGAAAATCATTCTAAATGTAAAAGAAAAATCCGTAGCCAACTTGATTCCAGCGAACTATTTTTCAGCGCCATCGTACATTAAACGTCAAATAACTGTCACTCGGTATATCTCATATTAAATTTTAAATTCAGAACGTTAGAATTAACTTATTACATTTCGTTACTGTAGGTTGAAACACTGACAGATGATACTTAAACGCCCTTTGACGTCATGTGTGTCAAATAAAATAA
Organism: Cyclophora albipunctata; assembly: GCA_963082685.1. Lineage (NCBI taxonomy): Eukaryota > Metazoa > Arthropoda > Insecta > Lepidoptera > Geometridae > Cyclophora > Cyclophora albipunctata. The sequence goes on from OY720118.1 coordinate 4,206,914, forward strand.
AAAACATGTCAGTTTTAGTGAAATTATGCAGAGTTCACGCCAGATTAACCTCGTTAATGGTTATATTGACAAGTTGATGTTAAAATATACTCACAGTTAGTAGAGTGATGTGGTATTGGAGTTTGGTAACGTACCTGTAATAAATAAAATGTTGGGTTAGGTTTTATTATTATAGATAACTTTTGGCTTATAACTTTCACGTGTTTCTGAGTCATGTGAAAGTTAAAGGTGAAATGTTAATGGGTTAGTAGATTCTGTTATAATTTTAAGAGGTTTTTTTTTGTTATTTCGTTATAGAAAATATGATTTGATGACTATTTTACATCTGTATATGATTTAACTTCGAGCTTTATCGTCACTTTTACGCCCACTATTATAATCGAAACCACTATTATAACCACTATTATTACCACTATTATAAAAGATCAGACTGTCAATATCATAAAAAATATTGGCATCAAAAGATCAAAATGTCAAAATCGTCAAATATTTATTGACACCTTATAGTCGTAAAAACTGAACGGTAACCAGTCGAGTGTTATGAAGACATAATTCGATCATTTTTATACAATAATGTGACAGTTTAACCATTTGACGGTGCGATACGCATTTTGGTCACATCATGAATAATTCCATCCAAGTGCGTCCGGTCTGTAAACTGAAGAAGGTTTAATTGAGAGAACATGTTGGTTGAATAACTTGACCAGTGTGTAACTTTTTACTAATTTTAAATTAATTGCAACCTTTTTGGTTGCGGTTTGCGTAATGAGAAAAACTTTTTTTGAACTAGGAATAATAAGATGACGTCAATGAATTAAGGTATGGATGAACTTTATATACTATACAAATTTTGAATTAAGAACATTGAACTATTGGTTGATTTAAAAAGAGTTAGGTAATGCCCATAGGTTTGATTTTAAGGACCACTTAATTTACAGCTCAGAACCAATTTTTTGAAACGATACAAATATGAAATACCGAAAATTTGGCATCATAAATAATGTTCAATATTGAGAGGACACATTTAACACAAGATTTATTTGTACATCGTGATTAATGTTATGTTAAGCCGAAAATACCGATCGGGCTAAGCAGTGAGCCGCCTACACTCGGGTCAAATAATAAATCATATTGCGACATCTCAAAAATGCCAACTTCAAAAACATGCCCCATGGCCGGTACCGCACGCACGGACGCTAAGACAAGAAAAACAAACTTAAAAAATAAATTACTTTTGTATGGTATATACCTTTCTTTCCCGTTGGACGCCGAACAAGTAATAAATCAGAAAGAGATAAGCATAAAAAGATTGTTTGAGGTGGGGTACCTTCACTATACGGTAGAACTGAAGTTCGTATTTTTATCTTGCGTCAAGCGGTGTCTAAAACATAACGCCCACATTTCCTCGAAACGGTTTGACTAGGAATCCGGACACGAGATTATAACCGACGAATATAATGCAGTAATGAAGGCATAGATGCGATGATAGTTACTAGGAATGTATACTTAGATAAGAGGTTAGTGAGAATGTACAATATATATATATGCTTTGGATTTGGTGGTCTTGGTAAAATTTTGGTTGGTTTTAATAAATAAATAAATAAAATATACCTGGACAAATTCACACACGGTTAATTAGACCCAAAGTAAGCTCTAAGCTTGTGTTATGGAATCTAATTAACTGATACTACTACTTATACATACACAAATACTTTATAAGAATATATAATTGACACCCAGACGTCGTCGCCAACAACTATGTCTGCACATATTGTTGACTCCGGGCGGGAATCGAACCCGCAACCCCCGACACAGTAAGCGCTCTCACTGCCACTGTGCCAACGGGCTTGTCAAATAATATAAAATCATCACGTTTGCTTTTATCGAATGCGATTGGAACTTAATGCGAAGCGATTGCCACTATAGGTCTATACTAAAGTCTATTGGGACTGACTAGCCTATATAGTCCTGTTTCCTCATTCATAAATGCTCTCTAACTAAAACACTGTTAGTGAGTGTTTCGTCTCTTTTGCTCTTTGGAAAATAGCGTATGTCAGAAAGGGACAAACCATTTGATAGCTAAAATGCTGCTAGTAAGCGTTTATGGATAAGGCCTTAAAGCTCTCTCTAAAGCAGAGTCCAATGTTTATACTATTAGTACTATTAGATAGTGTTGTCTTAAATATTATAAACTAGCAGCGCCCCGCGGTTTTACCCGCGTTGTGCCCGTTCCCGTGGGAATTTCGGGATTTTTTTGCATAAAAACCTTCCTCTTGAATCACTCTACCTATTACAAAAAACCGCATCAAAATCCGTTGCGTAATTTTAAAGATTTAAGCATACAGACAGACAAACAGACGCGACTTTGTTTTATACTATGTAATGACTACTAAATACACTCAACCATAATTTCATGAAAATATAAATAACCTTAAATGGAGTTGTCAATAGTAATCTAATTATCAAAGCGGTGTGCTTTGTATTTCATATAAGGTAAAATATAAGTCATATCTAGAAGATAATATTCAGAGGTGACTAATAAACAACAGCTAAGGAGTGTCGCATACTGTAGTCCACACAGTCTAGACTTACTGACCTTATCTTAGTCTTTTTAAACTTCGGGAGAAACAAAAAGTAAATTTACTTGCTTTATAAACTTGCTACCGCAAAAAATCCGGTGTGAGTATGTTCACTATGTTGACTGCCCCTTTCTTTAGTTAGACTCACTGATTGAAGCTGACTTCACTACATAGTATAAAACAAAGTCGCTACTTTTGTCCGTTTGCTTGTCTGTATGCTTAAATCTTTAAAATTACGCAACGGATTTTGATGCGGTTTTTTGTAATAGGTAGAGTGATTCAAGAGAAAGGTTTTTATGTAAATAAATTCCCGAAATTCCCACGGGAACGGGCACAACGCGGGTAAAACCGCGGGGCGCTGCTAGTAATACATAAGTCAGTCTATGATAAGTTGTCGTAATAATTGTTTAGTTAAGTAGACAAAATAGTCTATGATCGACCAAAAACTCCGTAAGACGCACATTCTCTAGTACTGTAGTTGTCATAGAAGGCAGTGTAAATACTGTCTAAAATACTGACTAAAGTCTGCGCAGACTCTAAATGAACCTAAAATGTTGAAGGTCAGTAAGTAAGTCACTTCCAAGAACTCCAAGTCATAGTGACATTTAGTTTATTTTAAGTTTTTTGATGAATAAAGTTAAGTCCAAGTAAGGAAATAATGTCACTTTTGACGCATTCTCAGAATTAACTGCAAAAATATATGAAGAATAAATTTTAAAATGTTTCATCCAAACTTACAACAACCGAGTATTCTTCTTATAGTATTTACTTTAAATACAATAAAATATAAAATTATTACTTTATTTAAGAATTATTTAATTATAAAACTACTTGCACATGCGCTTTTATCCTACATGTTTTACAATATTTTGATTAAATCGTATCGTACCGCAGTTTTAATTTTAAATGTGTTGTGTTCTTAATCCTAAGCAACCACTAAAGACCTAAGTACTTGCTCATAAATTACGCACTCAATAAAAACAGTCATGTTTAACATCTATTAAATAACAAAATCCAATTTATTCCCACCCTATAAAACTTGAAAACAACCTTTACCGACCATAAATAAAACAAAAGACGTTCGCTGAAAAATTGAACGCGATAGGTGACCTTACCTATAACAAATTGGTGCTGGTAACCGCGGAAGCCCATTTTGTCATTACCTACCGCCTACCAAGCAATTAGATTTGTTAGCATGTACCTAGAGGGAGGTCCGTCACACCCTCACAACAGATGCTTGGTACTAATAACCTCTCGAAGTTTCCACCCTGCCCTTGCGCCCCCACCCTCCCTTTACCCAACTAAGATAGATTGCGCCACCATTCTTGCAATTTTCCTGTCGTATCTTGCCTCGTAAATTCCTAGTGATATATGGATTTGGATCTCTCGCGATGCGACCAGGAGCATACTCGAAATATGATAAGAGTTATTTATTATTGTTCTTATTGGTTTTCTAAGGGGCGTCCCAGTTGTTACTTCTTTATGTATTTATGTTATATGCCTTTTGTTTGGCTGTTAAACACTGTTGGTTTGGTAATTTTCATGTTGGCACTTAGGTATAGTTTGGAGAATAATGGTGCAATTAATGCGGTTGCCGAATTTGTTCCAGTTTACTTTCGGCCACCGAAATTTATCTTTGTAGTGAACAATCTAGTATGAAAATAGACTGTCCACTGACTGCGAACACTTAATTAATGATGGTTTTAAATGGTTGGTTATCGTTACGTTCGTTAAAAAGTTCACACCTACATACGCTGTTAAATACACAGCGTTGTTTCATAAATTAAATGACAGTTTATTAAAGTTATTCGGGCTGCCAGTAGAAAGTTTTTTTTATCATTTTATGTGTATCGCGGCTGATATTTTGTCTTAACTTTTACTGATGCGTGAGAGTAAACTGAACACTGTTGCGGTCACCGTATTGACGAACGACTTAAAAACTAAAATTGTGTTCAATCATCTCTACGCTACCTCAACCTTAATCTTTTCAGTAATGGCGTCGACCAAAGTAATTATTTGATGCAAGCATTTCCAAAATTCAAATTTGAACTCAAATAACTTTGAAATACCATCGCAAATAGTTTCAGTATTTGTTATTCAAACAAGTTCTCAAGCGCAACGTTTCGAAATAAATATTTGAACCAGCATTTAAAACAACGAAACAAAATTACTCGACAAAGCAGGCGTTCTCTAAATACCGTGACTTTTGAAATGAAATAGCGGAATCTTCGTTAATTTAGTTTCGAATTAAAAACAGTCCCTTTTAGCTGTTTCCGTGTTCTGATAGCGTATTGTTTCTATTCAAAGTTTTGGAAGGGAAAAATGTGTATTTTTTATATTTAAGTACACTTTAATATTCCTGTGAGATTTATACACAACCACATTATTACTTATAATTGAAAGTATCGTCACTTCACTGTATTACCCAGCGTTCCCCAGCTGTGGGATACAAGCTAATGCTTTACTAACGAAATGACATAATGATCGTATAATCAAGTTGATAAATAAATGATTAAAATACTCCATGTTTTCTGAACAAACAAAAACAAAACATTTTTCATTCCATTTTCAAATACCCAATTGTCATTTGTCGAAAGGTACGAACAAACGGACGGAACTACCCGCACAGACGCCGGATGTGAGTGGAGTGTCGCAACCGGAAGTGTTATTGTCGGAACAACTACTTCCGGTAGTGCAGACTTGAGAATGTGATCACTGTCTTAGCGATTTTTGAGATTATGTACCTGTTACGTATGTAAGGAAATGGAAAATGGTTGATATTATACGACTGTTTGGAAAGTTTTAACTATACCTAACTAAAAATGGTCAATTTCTTTAATATAAACGCAACTAGCAGTGCCCCGCGGTTTTACCCGTATTGTGCCCATTCCTGTAGGAATTTCGGGAATTTTTATACACGTAAACCTTCCTCTTGAATCACTCTATCTATTTAAAAATCCTCGCCAAAATCCGTGCGTAGTTTTAAAGATCTAAGCATACACAGGGAGATAGGCAGACAGCGGAAAACGACTTTGTTTTATATTAAGTAGTGAAAGTGATATGATAGATATATCAGATCAAATAATAACAAAAGCTGAAGTATTGTTAAAATATAAAACCGACAAAGTATTCTAAGCAGTTTTTTTCTCACAAGTACCTTAAATTAAAACTACCTACGTTTCAAAACCACAATCAACTGCAAACAACAGATATAATTTAATAACCCCCACAGAATTAACGCACCAAAACTCATAACCTTAAGAATGCAGCGAAGAACTCTAACGATTTTTAATACACCGCACCCCATAATGGTTTATTTCACACCCCACTGTGGTGACATTTGAAACCCAACGCTCTATGAAAAAACAAAGCCAGAAAACATTATGCAAATGGCATTATGTTCTGTATTTTTGTATATTTCGCCGACTTTATGAGCCGAATAGAAGGGGTTAAGACGATTTCTCTATTGAAAGTCGTTTCGATATAACATTGTTATATAGTTTATTGTTCTGCGGTACCGAATTAATGGGGAAAAAACGTGTTTTAAATATTCAATGGCAGTTGCTTCTGTTTTTATTGAACACTTTAAAATGAATATTTTAGCTTTCATTGATTAATTAAAGCTGTTTTATGAAACTGTTTTAATTGAACTGATAACTTTTGTGAAATGAAGGTATGTCTTCGAAGTTGTTCTTGTATGTAACGTAATGTTAAATCAGTTCAATATAAAATTATAGTCCAAGCTCAACATTGTAGCTTTCAACGAACACAAAATTATGGTTCTTTTTTTTTATTAAAAAAACGCTATTCCTGTCTCATCTAATTATATGCTATGTGGTCATGCTCAAGTTATATATCAATAATATAAATAATGATGGGTACATTTGTATTAACAATAATAATTTCCTTTAATTCCAAGAAAAACTTTAACCTTACCCTCGTTTTCGCACCAGAATAACTAGGTAAAATAGAAGTAAGATAGTACTTTGTAATAAGTAGTAAGATATAGGTTAATTCCCAGCACAGTTTCATATTTAGAAGGGTTATCGCTGGCGGCTGCATTTGATCAGCATCCAACGAGTCTTGATATGTGGGTTCCTCAATTTGCGCCTATTGACGGTTTGCAACGATTACATCTGTCTGCATGTCGATCAATTTACCTACATTCAGGTCAGTCAACTTGGGAAATAGAACTTTTTTGACCCTATTAAATGGGTATCGTATATGAGGTTAGTTAAAAAGTACCTGGGTTTTGAGCCCAAAAAAAATATTATTGCTTCGAAACAATCTAATGAAAAGATTGTCTCGAAAGAAGAAAAGATTGATCAAGCTATTCTAAACTTAAAGCTTGATCTTAATAATGTAAAATGAATAATAATGAAATAATTTGCAGTAAACGCACAAAAAACAGATCTTCAACTCGTACTCAGAGATGTCCATTTAATAGACACTTAACTAATTGACGTAATTTTTCATACATCACATGACAAAATCACCCATTAAATATCTACTATGGCAGCATTTTGACGTCTCCGAGCATGAACTTTAGTAGAGAACTTTGCAATCGAAGTCCAGCAAACTGAACAATAAAGCTAGTATCAAAATTGCTAGTTAACTCACTGTTTCCAAACTGTAAATAAATAAATATTCCATAAATAATGTCCCGTTTTATTAATGTGACACTTTTAACCTTATAAAAGCAAATAGTTTATTATATTGCAATAAAGATTCAAAACAACACACAATTTGTAAGTTGGTAGTGATCCAACTCAAACAAGATTCATAACAAAGAACACAATTTTATTGCACTCTTTAAATACAATGCGACAATTTTTGTAAATGTCATCGGGTGGAATGAAAATCAAAATTATGCTGCAGTTTTAGTTAAACCCCAATGTTTTTAGATGACAGAATGAGATATTTGCAGCTCGTAAATATATTCCGCGCGTTTGCCTAATGACAAAATGTATGATATTTCAGCGTGTTTTAAAGTGCGTTTTTGTTTTTTTATTATAGGTTGTTTGTTTCAAAGCAAACAGACTGATATTGTGAAGGGTATCCAAAATTTTTCAGAATTTTAAGTGGTTCTAAAAGGATCGCGAGAAGGCCCGCATTATTTCAATTTTGTTTTGTTTCATTTCCATTTGAGAAAATTGTGAGCATTCTTATTTCTAGAAACATTTTCATTTGAAACAAACGCCTCTTTAAACAAATGATAACAATATCTCTGAAAATTTTTCTTTAACGGCATGTAACAGAAAATTCAATTATAAATTATTGCATTTTGAAATTTAACTGTTTATTTTCTGTGAGCAATTATGAGCCCTATAGTCAGTGAATATGATAGTTTATTAAACGGTAGTCTGGTACGTCTAATCAAGCCTACATTGTAGGTTGAAATCCAATACATCATTTGCATATCCCAAGCACATGTGGTCATAGACAAAAGGGTTATAACACCCCGTATTTAATTTTAATAAAACGAGTACCGTTTTAATATGTCTGCCGACGAATAATAACCGACCCTTTTCTATTTTCAAATTGGCTTCGGATAGAACCGCAAAATTCATTTATGATAACTTTATTTATAAGGTACGAGTATACAATGAAGCATTCATTTACATATGAAAAATATTTTAAATTTACGGTATTTTGGCTGTTGGGGTCTGAAACCAATTCGATTTGAAATAGAAAAAGATATAATGTTTGACTCGTGCCACACAAAAGAAAGTTTTGCGTGCTTGGTGCATCAGTATCCATCCTTAATGAAAGACAATATTCGATTTGTTCTTTAATTTGAACAATTTTCGATTTCATTTGAGCTGGATGAGCTATTATTGAATATTAAACATTTATGTTTGCTACAACATATTCCAATTTTCGTTTCATAGTATCATAACTCAGTACCTTCCTCGTTCTAAAGTTCATCCTTAAGATTAATTCAAAGTCGTTCCATTTAAAAGCTAATAGACAATAGACCGATAATATAATAACAGCTAAAGGGCAAACAAAGATAAAGCTTATCGTTTATCGTCAGTTAGATTATCACTGTCGAGCATCCGCGCCGCACCGCCGTGATTTATGCAATACTAATATTATGATACATGCATTTGCATTTTGTTCACAAAAGATAAATACGGTCTACCTGCGGATAGTACGGTTGGAACAATCAATGATTCGGCAAAAAAATGTTGCAAAATATAAAAATGTAGGTTCACCGCTTTTGTACTGCAAGGCCAAAGCTTCATCATTGTGGAATATGATGGATAGCTTTAGGTTATTAGAAATAGGTATTTTTTTATCAAATCTAATAGTCAACTGCTTTTTAGCAAGTTCAATAGAGCCCGACGGCATATCATGTGCGAATTAATCGCTCGTTGTTATTCTATAGTAGCCTTACTAAGGCAGAGGTAGGTTGGCTTGCTCGGCGCCTAGAGCCTCTAGTGAGTAACTTAGTAAAATTGGCGAATTTTCGGCGACTGTCGCACTGCGCGCTAGGACCTCGCTAGTTCCTTACTATGTAAACCACTAGGCTCTAGCCTTAAACTCGCTCTATCGAAGCGACACTTGAAGAAATAGTAAAAGACCCCACACGACGCCTCAAGTTTAATTAAGTTAAAATTAAATTAACACTATGCCGACAAATAAATAAATTCTCTGTTCATCCGACAACCCAATGAAATACTTTCTTCACCCATTAAGTAAAAGCAATTATTTTGTAAACCATACTTCAATACAGACATAAAGACTTGAACTGAGAAATAGTTGCCATTGTTTAAGCAAGCCAGAGGTGAATAAATGATTAGCAATTCTATTCTATCACGATTTGGAATATTGTTTCTTTTGGTGAGTGTACGACTATATCCTGGTCGAGTTTTAGTTTAACAAATGTATGGTAGGTTGCTGTAGGAAAAACGCTCGTGGTGTAGTTTGACTAAACGATGTTAGTTCATTGCGATTGTTAGCAACCTTAAAGGTCTGCGCACATTATAACAACTCCACGCCAACGCGGCAGCAACTCTACTCACACTCTCGATGAGTAGTCAACTAGTTGATCCTCCCCATGGTCACTAGTGGGCAATGCGTTGTCAACGAGTGAACAACGCGGTGTCAACGAGTGGGTAATGCGTATTCAACAGACAACTCGTCTAACCTCAGTTTTCGGTTGAATTCAGTTTGCGTGGACAACGTGTGGTCGTTGCGTGGACAACGTGTGGTCGTTGCGTGGACAACGTGTGGTCATTGCGTGACAAACGTGTCGGGGTTGACCTTTAGTGTACGATGTGTAGGCCACTCGTCGTACACTACTTTAATATAATTTTTTGAAATTAAACCTTGAACATATGACACAGGGCTTAAATGTCAATATTTGACATAGAGTCGAGTCGCCGTTGAATTGTTATAATGTGCGCAGACCCTAACTCCTACTTGGATGGGTGGCTGATAGTGGCATTTCTATCTGAGCGCTACCGTGCTTCGGAGGGCACGTTTAATTGTCAAGACCATGTCAGAGGCCTTGAGGCGGTCTAAAAACTCCGACACGAGGGTTGGCCACTAATCTACTCGAACTTATATCTTTAGTAGGAAAAATATTTTTCTTAACTGTTTCGGCTCATTCATATACATATATACGACTTGACACTTTTATTTTTATTGGTATGAAAATGTCATGTAACTCAAATGAAAAATGAATGAATTTATAAATTGATATGCTTACATAGAATGGGCGTAAACTCATAGATGACAAATTGAGAAAAGAAGATGAAAACTAAAAACTGTTCATTGGACTCTAGCCTGTTCTTTTCTCTGGTTGACCGCTAAATAACTCGAACTCACTTCTTACCCTGTTCGTTAGTTCGTAAGATTAATATGAAAAGACAAGACAAAGCCTGAATAATGAGTTTTAACAAGCTATAAGAAATTGCTAGAAATTGTTAATTAAGCCATAAAATGGATAGTAAAAACACAAAAGCATATAAAAATAACTATAAACGCATCAAGAGACACGTTATCAGAACACGTATGAAAAATGAGCAATTAAAAACTTAATAAAAGGCAGTTTAATTAAAAACAAAACTAAATTAGGTCATCAGAGATATCCATTACATGATTCCCCTATAACATAAATAATAAAAACCATTCTACTTCCTTTACCTATCGTTATCGTATAACTTTCATTCTACAAAAATAAGTAAACTTAAAAATATATTTACTATCTTATCAGAACCATTTAAAGCTTACAATCGTTTGCATCTACTTCCAATGCGTTTTAATAAATTTGCAAACGATACTATGGTACAAGTTTATTGGTGCATTTGTGTTGAATTTTAAGTTTATTAGAGTAAGGTTGGTTTTCGATTGGAGATTATTTTTGCTATAGTTTCTGTTGCATCTTTATCTTGAAGTCAGTCGTCCAATGCGTTCGTTAAATTTATTAACTGCGATACGCATTCAGTGTCGCGAGCTAAGAGGTGAATTTAATTAATATTAATTATGGCCACACCTCTAATTAATGTTATTCGCGAGATAACCGAACCGTTTGACAATTTGAAAGGTTTATAAGGATGTTTCTTGGTTGCGTAATGTTTGATTGGTTGCACTTAAAGTTTCAGTTAATTAACTGGTTATTTAGTTTGAAATGTTAGTAAATTCATTCATTTAGTTCAATTTTAAACAAAACAAACCTATTAAATATCAATGTCTAACTGACAATGTGATTACTTGATTATAAAATTAACATTATTTATTTAATTAAAATACACAATTTGTGTTAAGTTAAAAGCTTCGCTCTCTGTTTAATCCAGAGCTTCTTACTCAAATTACGAACTTTTCACTTTTCAAAAGACATAAGTAAGCGCATACACCCTTCACCAACACCACACAAACACCAAAGACATAAACCTCTAGATATTCTTAAACAAAAATAAACAATAATATATGAGTTCGAAATATAAAAGTTTGCTCGTAAATCACGGGCCAAGTTTTAATCAAACTAGTCGAGTTGTGTTGTTCATCAACAGAGAACAAGGTAATACCGCGGCGGCAAGGAATTAATCAAAGTTTGAAACAATTTCATGTAGAGGTCGCTTTGGGACGGCGTGGGCTCGGCTTGGACCCGTACCTGATGTTGTGTGATGTTCTGTTTATCTTGCTTTTTATTTATTTAGGTCAACGTGACAATGGAAGGGAAAATTGATTATTTGACATCTAGTACTCATGTTTGTATAGTTGTTTAATGGAAAATCTATAGTCTTCCTCTTTGTTTATCGAAATGAATAATAATACTTATTTAAATTATTCAGCATATCATCATACACCCGTACTCAGAGACAATGTCAACGTCTCTGAGTGCGGCAAACAGTGTGACATCAAAACTTTTAGATACAGAAAAGTTATGATATTAAAAATACATACTTAATTGCATGATTTAATCTGGTAATCTACAAGACTCTACATTATACTCTACCAACCCAACAATGAAACTCTACACAAACAATGCAAAAACAATCAAACACATCCAAAGAACTAATTTGCATCGCACCATTCCATCTACCCACATTAGAACATAATCCTTTAGTCAAGCCACAATGTACTAGCAACAACTTCATCCAATACTATCAAGTGTCCAAGATACAAGACTGAGTGATTTACTTTGCTTGCGCCTTGTTTCCATTCAGGCTTACGTTACATGTCTTTATAAACGACGTTTTGTTAACCTGTGACTTAATCTGTTAGGTTTTGTAGGGATAGCGAAATTGTTGAGTGAATTCGTATGGGTTGAGTTATTAGTGAATTTCACGTTATTGTAGGTGTCAGATAGTACCCATAGTTTCTCTATGTAGTTACTTATTCTCGAGTCGAGATGGTTATTTTAATATATAATTGTTTAGACCAGTTACTGTTAGCAATATCTTTAATTTATTGATCATTTCCTGTACTTTACTGCAATTTGAGTCTAAACCAAAACCTCTAGTGAAGTAAGGAGGTTGCGACTTTGGAATCGACAGATAAAAGGTGACTGGCAAATTATTTGAAAAAAGAACGTCGTAAGAAGTTATGTTCAGCGTTCCTTTTTCAAAAATGTTTAGACGCCGCACGCTTGCGCCTTAGCACCTCGTAACGCAAGTTACCTATATTTTAAATTAAGAACTGCGATGATACCGCTTATCTATTTATATATGTAGTTTATATATTATCTAACTCAGATACAATAAAACACTTCCTTCACACATCACTAACATACAACTTTACAAAGTTACATGCGTAACCCGTTGCCATAAATATAACGCACTCTACGTTCAAATTTCGCCACCGTCTGCTTTATATTGATATATTGTATTGTTTATGGTACGGCCGAATCAAAACGTGATATATTGAACAACGCGTGCGTTGTTCGCGAGTAACTTTCCTATTTGGTAGGGTTATAGATATAGTCCCACTGGATGCGGCACTATTTGATTAATTGTGTTTTTCGTTGCGGATTTTAGACGAATGGTTTTGAATAGAATTGTAATGGGGATGTGTTTGTTTAGTTTGTGTTGCATGGATTTTATGGTTAGGTTGTGTAATGATTATATAACTTACAATGTCAGAGGCCTTTGGCGGCTTAGTAACTCTGACACCAGGATTGGTCAGGTTGACCATCCACTCGATGAAGAAGAATAACTCACAATACGTTCTTCAGAAGGGTTCTAACTAAAATTGTAATGCAAAATTGATTCATTTTCCAAACCGTACAGGAAACTTTCTTCATCTATAGAAATAATTACATTATATGGTTGAAACATCAACCTGAATGATAAAATTGGAATGGAGAAATAGATTGTCATATTGACGAAGCATTGTTTAGACACTCTTTCAATGATTATAATAAATTAGTAAGTACATTTATGTAAGTACGTAGGAAGGCCTTAAGTAAACTGCCTATGACATCCCATAGTTGAGCAAAGTCAATATAAATATCAAGAACCAAATATTTGCCAAAACTCTCAATGCCATATCTCCGTCTTCGCCAATGTCTTATCCAGTATTTCTCTAACCCCGTTCAGATACATAGATGTATGCCTGAGCCAAGGGAATACTTGGGATGGGGATAAATTATTGCTTTCTACAACTATACGTTCGCACCATGTGTTATACACACACTGTTTCGACTTACATACGAGAACTACCAAATAAATTGGTTTGTTTTACTTAATATACCTACTTTCGTTCATATGAGTATATTAACCCGACTACAAAACTACTTACATCTTTAATTTAACATGATTCGTCTTTATGTTGTAGTGCGATAAATCTAAATTATCACTTCAGTAAATAACTGAATATTTTTTCGTTGCTAATGCGAATGCCTTGTCCGTTGCGCCATCTGGTGCAAACTTTTCACTCAGAAAGTTTTAATGTATCACCACCTTGATACCTTCTAATCTCTCCTAAGGTTGGCTATACCTTTTACCTTTAGACGTGCAATTCATTTAGGCACTTTACATACATAAATATGTATATCTATAAATATGATTAAAAATAGAATTAGATACATAGAAATTAGATAAGTCATGTTATATGTAAAAATGTAGCAGCCTGTAATGGCCCACTGCAGGGCAAAATAATTTCAACTCACTAAAGATATTAGTACAGTAAGGAGGAGTATACGTAATGACAACGCTTAGATACATTATAGATTAAAAAATACACAAACGTCTATGTATTCCTCCCATGTCTAAATAAGACGATGAATTTTAATTATATAAGACTTAAATACATATGTAGTTAATTGGTTAGTTTGTACCTAATTTAGTATATCTCTATATACTCACCTACTATACAACTGTACATAATAATACATAATATAGAAAAGTAGGTACACAACCGTCCAAAACTGACGATGAACAGAATAAACAAAATAATCATATCATAAAACGATAAATTAATCATTAAACCCGATATCACAAAATTAGTTAAATCCCTATTTAATCGGCGATTAAGTTTACATCAATTATAAGTACATGGGCCTTCCCTTCAGCTATATTTCTTAGGGGTCCGTAACTGGGGACCAAAACTTAAAATGGCACTTGTTACGCCCCTGTCTCTGACACTCCGAACTCGCAAGTCACTACAGGGAGGGACTGATAGTGTCAAAAAAAGATAAAAATAATATAAATTGCATTTTTCTTATTTCCTTTTGATATTTATTTGTTTCTATTAAATTGGTTTTGGGTGATTCTTTTGCTAAGATTGTTTCTTTTGCCTATCATGCCGCTTACGATATCAGTTATATCATGGGTTTTGTTTTATGGATATTCGTTTTCTGGTTTTCAGTAATACTATATTCATAATAGTCCAGCGCGCGGTGTGGTACAGACATAGGTTTAATATACAAACTATAAAGTTCTTTGGTATAGATTACTTAATTAATCAGTGTTAGTAATTTTCCTAGATTAGAGGCCAACCCTGGACCAACCCTGTCGAAGTTTTTAAGCCCGTCTAGAGGCCGTCATGGCCTGACGATTGAGACAACCGGGACCGACAATTTAACGTATTTAAAAACACAAATAATATAGAGTTAGTAAACATCTTATAATGAAGCTCACTATACTTTACTTCTGTAGACCTAATTATATATAAAATGCAAATTATCTTACATTAAAATACACAAAACAACACATAATAAATCGTGTCTAAAAATGAATTCATTTAAACAGCAAACAGATTACACAAACATAGGTAAAGACATTTTGACTACATTAAAATCACATTAGTACTGAGATCTCAAGGAGGGAACAAAATTATCTTCTTTGGGGTAGAAAATAAATTAATATTAAACATTTTTTCGTTTCATATCTCATTCGGATGATAGAAAAAAAAGTAAATTGTATGGAAGTTGTGATAACAGATTAAATTGACTTGATGTTACAGCGTGTTAGAAAATGGAAAGAAGGAAGCTATTTTCGAAAAACACGGACGCATTTTAGGTTAGGAATTTGTTTTATTTTTTAATATTGTAATGATAAATTTGAAGATCATGGAAATGTCTAAGAAAGTAATTTTCAAAAATTATTTCGGAACTGTGCTAGAGTACGTTTGATATTATATTTTGTATATACCAAAAGGAGTAGGTATGTATAGTGGAGAAACAAAACCACCTTTATTTAAAGTCTTTAGTTATTTATTTCTCCCGGTTCAGTAATCAATAACTGTATATGTATTGAAAAGAATCTGAATGTAATTTCTATGTGGGAGATACATCTATCATAGTACTCATCTTACTTACGGTATAAAAAACATAATATTATTATCTACCTACATTATGCTACCGCCTTACTTTCAACGATAAACAAATCAAGCTCCCAGCGACTAGATTACAAACTAATAACCACTAAAATCCTTGTACAGACTGTATCAAAATCAATGATCTACCCAAACAATGATAGTGGCGTCATAACAGCCGTACCGCCGACGGCCGCAATTTGCCCGACGAAGGCCCGTTTAATATTAGAAGTCCTGATTTATGCCCAAGCCATGTAATGAAGTGTCTCCACACACCAACGTGTGTGCGTCGCACTAATTCACTACCATAGATTAATAGGCTGCTACGAGCTGCGGAGAATTTTATAATTACTAATTGGGAATTTTGTTGCGTTTAGGGCGGTTTTGGGTGTGTTAGTGTTGTTAGTTTAGGTTCTTGGTTGATTTGGTTAGTGTAGGATTGATAACGTGGGGATCACCTATTTAAAAAACATAACAAAAGATAGATTTAATCTTAATCTAATGGCCGAAGTAATCAGAGTTACAGCCGTTTTTACTTATTAAAAACCAATCTTCAAGTCTGTTTAATGTAGACAAATGCTTGTTCATATAAACCTAAGTTCTACACAATTTGAGTCGTGTTTAGGCAATATTCAAAGTGAGTCTAGTAATAGTTGCCTTTCTAATTTTTTTTCGGAGTCAACATTAATGCGATAGGATTATGTCTATTTCATTATTATGGACAATTTTAGCAAAATCTATACTCTAAAATCCGCATACATTTTACTGGAATGCTCAAAAGTATTGTTGACGATCGCAATAAAAAAAATCCGTACCCCCAATTTTAAGAATAACATCAAGCACATTAAATACGAGTACAAGATCCGAAAATAACATCTCGCAATGTCAGTTTAAAAGAAATTGATCATTTACCAACAGGCGTCCATTAACTCCTCCTACATTAGCAGCAAAATATTTTATATTGTCAAGCGAAACACTGTCGTATGTAATTCCCAATTTATCACCCGTCTATATTGTCCACAAAGAGTTAGTTAAGATGAGAATTGGACGTTAATCTTACAAACATGTAACTCAACTCGAGTGAATCTAATTAGTTTAAGATCTCGCTAAATCAATTCGTTTCTGGACAGTAAAATATGGTGATCCTGTAATGGTTTAGTGTTTTAGAAGAGTATTGCCTTTGGAATTTATTTTGTTGCCAAATTGGAATTTATTGGGAAGCCTACATAAGGTTGATTTTTTAACGTTTGCAGGTTTAAAAGAAAATCTCTACCGTATTTCGACCAAATGGTTTGTAGGTTGTCTTAGCAAGTAAAAACACTTACTTTGATTTTTCCCGACGTTTCGAGTGGATTGCACAACCGGTGGTCGCGGGCGAACTGAACCCCTAGTAATACGTTAAAATGTGTAAAAATCGCGAAAGTTTGAAAAAGACAAATGGTTGAATACTGCAGCAGTAAAGAAGAATTTGGAATAAAGAATAGAAATTCTATTACTGTTTTCTAAATAAGCCACTGGAAACTCGTAAAACATACTTGTTAAGTACTTGTTTAGTACTTGTTTATTATTACAGATTTTTATAAGGGTAAAATATGTATAATTATGGTCTAAAGTTGATTATCACTAAGCTCCAACGGAAACGAATTCGAGAATATTCCATAAAAGTCTTAACACCTTCCAAAACCACTTTAAGTCGAAACGATCCAAAAATACCTGTGCACTAATTACCAACCTCTGAGTGGGGAACATGTTAATCCAGAAATATATTTCTCATTCCAAGCAGATCCGATACAAAGGCCGCTAGCCGTTGGAGAAGCCATAAATTAGAAGGAAAGCTGCGAGGCAGGATTTCCCTTGAGTTTATTCACACTCAAGAGCGCTATACCTAATCCAGAAAGCCTTATTATGCTACCCTTAATACTATGCTCGGGACTACTTGAAAATTTTCTCTGGAAGTAAACGGTTTAGTTAAGACGCCTTTTTGGGGCTGCCGCGGTCGGATTTTTTAATTCTTAAGTCACGTTTTGGACGTTTTTCTTTTGGAAAAGTTGGAGTTTTGAATTTTGGATGGATTTCGCGAAAAGATTTGTGAAATATACAGATGTTGAGAGATAATTTATTTTTCTGGGTAACGTTTGACAAAAAATCTACAAAAATAAAAACGTATCTACACATGTCATCGGTAAGTATGTTAGCTCCACTCCCACAAAAAACCTCAAATAAACCACTCATTTTATAAATGTTCAACTAAACATGATACTTATCAGCTACCAGTTTCCCAGTACTTAGCCACAAATTTCTTCAATTTAAATTGTCTATGAGAGCCGTCCGACTGAAGTCAGCCGGCACATTCCTTACTTATCGACAATGCAGGCGCATTCTAAGAAGAGGATGGAGATATGACCAAAAAATGAAGTGGAAAAAGGACACCATGATGTCACAACCGGCATTTGTTTTTTAAATAATTGAGTCCGGAATGACGATAGGCACCCGACGATTCGAAGTATTTTATCAAGCTGGCAACCCTAGCACGGACAGTGGCTATTCAATTCGTTTCCTCTTTGAGTTGTTGATGCAAAAAGTTGTCAGTTTATAATATTATTGATGAAAACAACGACATCGTAGTAAGTTGCAATTATGTTTTTATAATTTACTTCGATGTAGGTGTAAACCTGTTGAATGTAATAAGATCAACCTTTCAATGAAGATTAAATATAGCAAAGAAGATTATATAATTCTAGATACTTAAGATACGGCATAAACGATATACATTAGAAATAAATAAAGAACGAATCGTGGCTTATTCTATCCTATATACATAATAGAAACAATTCAGCAACACAATAAATACCCAGCATCTCTTAAATCACACCTAAAATAACAAGTTAGAATCAAGAGAATTGATCTCACACAATCTCATTAAGAATTTAATGTATCATATCAAAACAAAAGATTTCCGACAAGTGATATAAATCAGTAAATTCTGTTTTCAATTAACGCTACAAGAACGTCGTTCCTAATTTGAACGCAACCTATAATTACGCCGCGGCGGCTTCTGATTGGTGGAACGGGCAGCGCAAGCGCATAGCTTTATTTGCTTGCGCTATCTAAGCACTTGGTCTATCTTTAAAGTGAGACTAGTGAGGCGACATCCTTTATCGCTTGGCTTCTGTTTTTGTTTTGCGAGTTTGTTTTCAAACTGTGGAACCATATTGCGTTCGTAAATTATAGCCGTGAGAGATTTGTTTCCATAGTTCTGCGGCGGCGATAGATCACTGTTTGCAGGATGTTAGTTATGTTGACAGTTACTTTGTTACTATTTCGCGCATTGATCAGGTTTTTTTATGCGGTGATTTCATGGCTCGATAATTATCATAGCTCTACAACCTCAAGTCAAAAGATGATCAAACAAGAATGTTTCACATAATAATTTATTTAATTTAGTCTCGTTTGTATTCAGTCCTACGTTTAGTAAAATAATCGAAGTCTATATCAAAATCAAATATGTTTCAAAGTTAAGCTAACATAGTTCATAGGAGAACTTGCCAAAACGTCTCAAATCAGCCACTTCATCTCCAACATTATTTCAATTGAATAAAACTTATTGATAACTCTTTTATTCCCTTAAGGTCGTACCATCTTAACGCTCGCAATCCTAAGCGACTCGTACACGCATAGAGTTGAGAACACCACCTACAATAAAACAAAATAAATATTTGACAGTTACACATGAGCCCGAATTGTTTATTTATTACGCACTTTGTTGCTTCCTGCTACCCAATTAATTTATTAGGTCACTTCACAAATTAACGAACGCAGGAAGAACTTAACTTGTTCAGATTTATTACGTACAGTTGGACGTTTAGCGTCAAACATTTTGTAGAGCAAATCTTTGACATAATGTAACTTACAATGTACTTAAACACCTTTTATCAAATATTTCACTAACTAAAGTGTATTATCACCTTGTTTATTAACTCTTTTATGATGACAGCAATCCATGTCATGATTAAATCAACTGTAACTATAAACAGTAATATTTTGAAGAGGTTTTGACAGCTCTAGATATATATTCTAGGGTCGGCACGACTGCGTAATGTTTTACGGTATGGGGCGAGACAATAATGGCTTGCTCATAACATTACTCGTCTGCCTCTGTACCACGAAGCGATTTTGTCTCCATTCGGGTTGGATTTTCGAGGGGATTACGTCGAATTCAAAGTCCGTTCCAGCGATCCGACATACGTGGTTAACGTGGTACGGGGGGCAATTCAACGACAGTATTTTGTTTGCAATGTGCGAACATAGATTTAAATTAAGAACAACGAAAACACAATTTCTTTTAAACTTTATTTACATACTTTTCTAAATTCCGTTTCACACTATAAAATATGCATGACATTAGTTGCAGTTTGAACATGATTAATTTAAAAAAAGAAATATAGTAATGTTTGTAAATCGAACTTTTTTAAATTCAAATTGCGAACAACTGGATCTCATCACTCATTGGTCAAACTTTCAGCTTGCGCAGTGCGCACGCGGTCGCAACCATGTTTATATCTAAAACCCACCTATTTTAATTTACATAGAATGATGCGCGAGCGCACGTAATTAGATGGATTACGGGACGAATAAATCATACTAGTTATATTAACATCACTTTAATAAGTTTTTACTTGGTTTGTTTAAGGTCAATGGACTTTATTTTAAATTAAAAGTCTTGTTTTACAACGCGATTCCATCTTTTAGCGCGAAGTGGTGAGTAGTACCAAATACAGGTTAAAAACACTTTCGAGTCTTAGTTTGCTTATTATTTGGCTATTATTATTATTCTTTTGTGTCTGAGTTTAATTCGTAATAATGAAAAAACTTAAAATGTATCCCTAACTGCCACGTAAAAGACTCGTAGTGAATTTAACTTTTTTATATTTTGGCTTTAAATGTGATGCTCTTATTTGCATTAGATTAAGCATTAAACGTTTCATTGGGCCACTATAATTAGATTCGAATTTGGAACAGTCATATCTACTCTTTATGGTAACTAACTAACCTTAAAATATTGTAATTAAATCCCCTTAGTAACTCTACTATCTATTAAAACGATTGACATCACCGCTAAATGCGTAAGCGCATGTTATTGTAATGCTCTGTTGGGTCACCATTTTGAATTTTATCGGAAATTGAACATCAAGATGTTATCAAACTCTTTCTATTATTATTGTTTAATGTTTTATTTAACTTGATGATCTGTTAAAAGCTTAGAGAATGTGAAAACTCTAGGCAAACAAAATGGATTTAAGAAATAAGTCATTATATGGATATAAATCTACTCAAATAGCATAGCTGGGCACCGTTAATCAAATAGTTAACTTCGTTAATCGTTAATCCGCTACAAAAAAAGTTAGCTTCGTTAAGCGTTAAAGCGTTGCATTTCGGAAGAATTAACGCAAGTTAACGTTAATCGTTAATCCGTTAATATGTGTAAAATTGCATTTTTATATCGTTGCTTTAGTGAACTTATACAACTTGTTGGTTTAAGTTCTGGAAGTTAACAGATTAGGAATAAAACAAAATACTTGTATAATTCAAATGTGTAATTTAATCATCGAGCAAAAGATGCATATTCCCCTTCATGAACATTAACATGTTGAAGTTCTCGTCTGGAAGCGAGGCTCGTTTTGGTGTTAAAATGTCTTTACCCGTGGAAAACAGACGACAGAGGCATTAGATTAACGATTAACGGACTTCTGCATATTAACGGAAGTTAACGTGTCCGTTAACATTTTTAAAAGTTAACTTAAAAGTTAATTCGTTAATCAAAATGTTAACTTCGTTAATTAACGATTAACGGATTAACGAGTTAATGCCCAGCTATGTCAAATAGGGGCCTGAAAATGCGGCGAAATGGTTACAGTAAAGGATGGTACGGTAGTGTTTGCTTTGCGCTCGACTTGGCGGAGGCACTGCCGTGCCCCCAGATCTGTATAATATTGATAAAATACTAATCTAATAATGCCGAAGAGTTTGTTTGTCCTATAATAGCCAAATTTAAATAGAAAGCTATATCATACAGAGGCATGGAAGAGTGCTTACTGTATCAGAGGTTGCGGGTTCGATTCCCGCCCGTAGTCTAATTTTACCGTCGTAGTCCGTAGTATAATTTTAATTATAGTTTTCTTGCAATTGAGCCAATCAAAATGTTTTCTTCTTAATCAAACTGACCTGAAAATTTACTTATTTCATAATAGGTAATGCATAACATACCTATGTTTTAAGTATTTTAATTGGTCCACAAGAAGATGGTAGCTATGTTCAGCTAATCATTATTTACTTAGAATTTTCGAATCGTATTTCATTCCGAACATTGTTTTAACATAGAATTGGTACGTAAAAACATGGGTAGAGCCTTAGACCAAATAATAATTAGACGAAACACTGTGACCACTGTTTTAACAATCAATTGAAGCCGGTTTTGAAAGTCAATGAAGAATAAGTACACCACGCTTCGTTGATTTCCTTATTAGTACTACAACCAATGGTTTTGTAAAAGTGATTATTATTTATGTGGATTAAATAATTAAATAACTTTGAAATTCACTAGAAACAATGCAATACACGAATAATTTTGATATTGCACACAGCAATTAGACAAAAATATTTGAGTAACCATCTGAACTTTGTTGTAATTGTGTGCGTTATCCCGCGCATACGCAGAGTTCAGGGTGTAATTTTGCTTGCTTCAATGTTTAGTTCGGAGCGTTTTGTGTGGACTTTTTATTTGGCTAAGGGGTAGGCACACTTGAGTAGTATAAACAATTTTAATTATACCGTAATACTAAAATAACTCACACTGGTTTGATTCAAACATGTATTTAAGGTTGAAATTGCATGCATCATAAAGTTTTAAGGGCTTTTTTACAACTTTATTTGTGTTTATTATTATTTGCTCTATATTTTTTACAGTTTATTGTTGGTACAAGTGTGTTATGAGCCCTATAAGTCTATGGCTACTTGTGTTGATAAAGCCTTTGATCTGACTAATGATAACTTAACAATTATAAAACATTCGCTTATATAAGGGGGTGTTTAAAAGGTAAATTTGTTCACTATGAATGACTAGTGTTACCCATGTTGTACCCATTCCTGCAGGAATATGTGGATAAAATTTATCCCATGTATTATTATGATGTACAAACTATATAACTGTAAAGATTCATCCAAATCCGTAAGGTAACAAACATACATACCTACATCCGTCTTCACAAGTTTTCACATTTATAATATTAGTAGGATTTCAATGCTTTCAAGCCAAAACTACTAAACCGATTTAAATGAAAGGTACACAGTTAGTCCAGAGCCTGAGAAAGGACATAGGCTACTTTTTATCCCGAAATTCCCGCGGGAACGGGTACAACGCGGGTGAAACCGCGGGGCGCGGCTAGTTCCTAAATAAAAGCTATCAAGCACTATAACGAGAAATCCATTATATGTATTCTTCTTTACCAATAAATGTTTAAATTTAATTGAAGTGTGTGCAGGTCTTATTGTTTTTAATTTATGCCCGGCTCCCTTTTAGCTATCAATCAAGTTTGTAACTCGGACCTCGCGTCTTGAGACCAATCTATTCGGTCATTCTCATTCTATTAGTCTTATTGTATACAGTTCTGTGGAAGTTTTCAAAACTTTATATTAATATAAGTAGAACCTTTATTTGTCCTGTAAATATATGTGTAAACATTTATAAAGATCTGTAGCAATTTAATGTCTCCTGTAAATCACTACATAGTATAAGACATAGTCGCTTTCCGCTGTATGTCAGTCCCTATGTACGCTTAGATCTTTAAAACTACGCAACGGATTTTGACGCGGTTTTTTAAATAGATAGAGTGATTCAAGAGGTAGGTTTATATGTTTATAAATTCCCGAAATTCCCACGGGATCGGGCACAACGTGAGTAAAACCGCGGGGCGATGCTAGTTTAAAATAAGCGCGTGATTAAAAATTTAAATGAAATATTTATAAGTCAGTGTATTTTATGTTTTTTGAAATCTTATTTACGAGCTACTGATATAATATAACCCGAGTATAATTGTATGCCATTTCAATAAAATAAAACAACACATTAAGTTAGAACATTTAATTAACGATCGATCCATACCTAATTTATGATAATTGATCATAGAATTAGATAAAGTTATGTATTAATCGATATTCAGACTCACCACTTCTTTTATTATAATCAACACTTCAAAATAAAATGAATAATTTAAAACGTATATTTTAATATCTATATATTTTACCTGACTGCGCGGCGTCAGGGGGAATGTTCATCAGTCTTTGTATGAATGTAGGCTTTATTATGTATAATCTTTTTTTTTTAAAAGTTGAAACATTTATTGTTATTTTTTTGGTATAATATTTATAGTTCATCAATTTAATTTTCCTAATCTGGCATCACTAAAGGTATGACAGTGACATAAAATTCAACATGGCAACCGCCAGACGCCATTTTGAAAAAAAAATCTATGTTCGTTGGAAAGCGTTATAATGCGCTAGTGTGAATAAGGGCCTAACCTGAAGGGCATCGTAACTTAGTACAATCTTATTTTATTCTGATACCTAGATAGATAACCAGGTAAACCAGTTTGAATCGATCAGCCATATTCGATGTAATTGATTTTATAATTGAATATTTTTAATTTACCTATACCGATATTAGCATTCAATAAATTTGCCGCAATCGATTGCAACTTGATACTTGATCGACAGAATCCGAGGTATTTGATATATTTTATCTCATTCGGTTAAAATAGTTTTTCGATGAATCGTTACTTAGGGCAATAAGTCATTGGTGAAACAAAGGCATCGTGCATCGGTAAGTTCGACGAATCGTGTTAGGTAAAATAAGCTTAGGTGAAGGCGTAATTTGGTAGAACAAGGGTAAAACATAGGTAATGCAGATTTTGAAGACATTAGGGCACACTAAGGGTGCATTTCCATTGAAACTGCGCGGAGCGGTGCGGGGACCGATTCACCAATCATAGCGCATTGGAATTGTCAAACAACGCAATGACTGTCAAAATCGGTTCATAATGCATTGTGATTAGTCAGACGTTTGAGTAAGGATAATTCCCAAAGAACGTTTTGCAAAATTCCCTCGGGAACTAGAAAACCGTCAGGGACCGCGATATATTTATTATAACTATTTCATATTAAATATTATATTTACTCTCTATTTCATACGATTAAAAGATTTCCTTCATAATAAAATATGTAACGTATAAAACATTTCAACACTACCCGTAACTCAGTATCATATATTAGAATCGAAAACGTTTAAACTCGCATTTTATATCTGCACCTTGTCCCAACAAAAACTCGAAACAATTACATTCAATAACTCAAAACGTCGTATCTACAAATTGTATGGCATTAAAAAATGAACGCTAATGAGATAAATATAGAGATTAAATTGCAAATTGTTATTGATATCGATTATAAAACGGCATATTATGGAATTCCAAGGCAGGTTTGTTGATGCATTTTCATAGAATTGGTTACGTTTTTCCGACACCTTATACACGTTTGTTTTATTCTATAAAGACGGTAATTTGTGTTATTAAAGTCCCTTTACTCTAAATATTCTAGACTGTGCCTGCACATACCTTAGTCCAGACACTATTTAGACTGTCTTTGGGTCTATCAAAACTCAGAAAGGCGCCCACGCGATAAACAAGATGTACTTATAACAGAATCTTTCGTCTTTTGTTTTTGCTTGTTAAAGAATTGTACTGACAATGGTTGTAATACTGACTTAAAACACTTGACTGCATCAAATATGTTAGTCTAAAGATTGTCTTAAATAGTGTGTTCAGGCTCTTACATATCCTGATTTAACATAAAGTTTAAGATATGTTGTACCTGTATCTCTTATAAGCATCCTAGGTATAGTAAGTCAAACAGGATATATACGTAAAATAAATATCCCAAAATAACTTGTTAACCGTAAAACAATCAGCCTTTCTAATTGTTTAAATTGGTTACAGTATAAGTTAACCGAGCGAAACCGCACCTCAAGTTGGTGCCCCGAAGAATTTGAAACTCTTAACACTTGCTCGTACAGTCGTCTCGTTAGCAACTCCTGAGAAAGCTTCGTGTATTTATGTGCTTACTTTAATCCATTTGAGGTTGCCTTTTACTAGTTTAAACGATAGCTTTTTATATATTTTAACGTGGTTCACAGATTATTTTTTATTGAAACTACTTTTACGGATACACTTCGCTTTTATTTTACACTAGCAGCGCCCCGCGGTTTTACCCGCGTTGTGCCCGTTCCTGTGGGAATTTCGGGAATTTTTTTACATAAAAACCTTTCTCTTGAATCACTCTACCTATTACAAAAAACCGCATCAAAATCCGTTGCGTAATTTTAAAGATTTAAGCATACAGACAGACAAACAGACAGACACGAAAAAGAGACGACTTTATTTTATACTATGTAGTGATTTTTATTTGACGTTTCGGCTCCTTTACAGGAACCGTGGTCACAGAAGACTGAGGTGTTATGCGTCTTTACAAGAAAAAGAAGTTTTTTTGAAGAAGTTTTTAAGTTTTTTAAGTCAATATTTTCTGTCCTTTTGCTTAGGTTTTATATAATAAAAGTTTGGTAAAAAATCTATAAATCTAAAGAAGATATACAAATATATCTAAATATTAAATTAATTTTAAGCCAAATTGCAAGACAAAATGGATAAATACATAGTAGCTAGGTACATTTAGATATTTAAATTGATGATTGAATGTATAGTATAAATAATGACGTTGAATTGTACCATCTCATTTCTACAAACTTACTACATTAAATGTAGTAAGGTTCATAATTTTAATCTGGAATCAAATACCTAAACAGTTATAAGTTACAACGGGATTTGTTCAAACATTTTCTAATCAACGATATAACCAGATATTAATTTAATATCAAACATAGGTTTCTTTATAAAGCGATTAGTTCAAATTACAGTGATCACAAAACGTAACAAGAAAATCTATAAATTATCTTATAAAATTATAAGCTGGTTGTAAACATATCTCAACGTATAAGGCTGTGGAAACGCTATCAATCATTTCGTTAGTACCTAGTACAAATATTAACATTTTACTCATAAAATTAATGTTTCCTTTTGTAGAAGGCACAAATCAATGTATTGCCACTTCCTCGTATACTGATCGATAGATGTCATAGATATTGTTTGACGTGTGTCAGATTGATATGTAATTGATATTGCGAAAGGAATTAGAAGGTGAAATAAAGTCAAGAGTTTTATTCTTCGCAACAAAAGCGACGGCTTGTATAGTATAAACAATATACAATCGTGTAGTGTAGACATATTGTTCAATATTGTTTTTTGTCAAAATAAATTGCTTTGAATGTCCCCTTTTCACATCTTATGTCCTAATACAGGACATCTCCATAGCATCATACTGATATCAAAAGTGACAAGCTGAAAAGATGCTATTTAAATTACCTACAGTTCATTCGTCAAGATGAATGTTCTATGTAGTTCAATAGAGAAAACATATTTTTTTAAATCTAATTATCATTCTGTCTATATCTATCTATGTTTCTATATCCTTACTAGTTATAAAAGGGAGAGTTTTCTTCCTGACCAACAAAATGTATGGGCACGACCCCACTAAATCTGAGAAAATAACGTAAGCGTGATTTACAAAATTATTCACTAGTGTCATCTATTGGCGTGGAACAGCTAGTTCGAAATCCATTGCACAATAGCGAAGGTTTGAAAAAGCCTACAATTTATAACCTCTCAACATTGATTAGCATAAGTGTCATCGAAGATAACTCTGATAACATTCGATTTATTGACTCAACCATTTGAATAAATAAATATTCATGACTTGAATTATAATTTTCACATCGCAGAACAATCTAGAAAAAGTTGCTTTACGATTTCCCACGAGTTTTCTTTCAGTAACTTTGAATATTTGATTGGTTTTGAACTTTTTGCGAAATTTTATGGGCATTTTGTCGAGTTTTTTTAGAACTTTGCTGTTGAAGGCAATCGATGGCGATTTGAAAGTTTAATTTGTTTGTTAAGTACTTGATTTATTACATATTGTGTTAGTAAGATTGAGTACGTTAGTGGCCAACTCTAGTGTCGGAGTTTTTAGACCGCCTAAAGGCCTTCGATTTGGTAAAAACGTCTTGACTTTGCTGATATTATACCTGTTTAGTTATTTAATTCGATGCCTACTTTTACCTGGACATTGGACTTTTGGTAACTTTCTTGCAATCAAATAAATTAACTTTTAACGTTTCACCTTTATAATGATTGGGATAAACTGTAATTAAAGTAATCTTCTTAATTTCCATTATTATTTTAATTACCTCTACAAGACATCAAAAATTTGGCACCATTAACAAAAACCAACAACGCAAATAACTTAATTACGAAAAAGCAAAAATTGCGACAAAATATATGGCATTCTCACGATTTCGAGTTACTGTAAAATATGTAAGTGTGAACGGGACCCATTGGATGGTCACACAGAGTGTCGTTTAGAGGTTACTAGGCTCTTTCAGACCGGTTTATCACATGGTCCGAGCCACGTGCGGCCTCCAGAATCATACACATACATACACACATCATACATACAACGTTTGAACTCATACATCATTACACGCATCTTACTAATGTACTATGTACTGAACGCTAAAGTTTGTCAAACATAAAATGTTTTCTTATAGATGTTTTTTGTTTAGCATATTTTGTTAGCTACTTAGATAAGCGTTCATTGACATTGAGTCAGTTTTCAAGCTGCGAGCCGGATTTCCAAAATAAAATTTTAAATTAAACGTGTGTTGCGTTCCTAGACTAGAATAACAGTTTTTATAAGGATAGGCTATGGACTTGAATAGCTCCTTCAAATTAAGCATCTTCTACGTGCATTTTGTAGAAATACAAAAGAGCATCCGTCCGCGCGGATACTGTGTAGCCGGCGTGTAGCCGGACGAGTAAAAACGTATATATTGAAAGAGGCCTAAGGTATCAATAACATTTAAGTTTTTGTATCGTATCGCTGACTTATTATATAGGTGCAAATGTCAGTGAAATTAATTATCGAAAGAATTCCATACATCTGTAATGGTAATTGAATGATTTAATTGCTAATTCAATGTATATACGTTTTTAGTATACAAGATTATTTCAAAAACGGGTTTAATTGCATGCATCCGTCCTCTTAGCTAAGTAATAAGGTCATTTATATACTTAGCTATAAATAAACGATTGTCCTATATAGGTAACTAACTACTGTATGTTACTTAACTAACCAGCTTTTACTTGCTATGTAACTTAGTTAAGTTGAAGTAAGTAATTTCAAAGTTTGTTACGCAAGAGTATTCTACTCATGATAAGTATTCTACTCATGATAAAGGGTTTCTTTTACGTATATTTTGAAGTGATGTGATAAACAATTGAATGCTATTTTTAGCATCTGATGTAAAAATAGGAGTGGTATAATGTTGAGTTGGACGTATATCTGTGTGTGTGTATGTGGCATCCTAGCTCTGAAATGAATGGGCCGTTTTATCTATAGGTAGGTATGTAAAGATATATAGATACATTCTTCCTTCAAACATATCAAATAACTAAACAGGTAATATATCTATTAGAAATAGGTAAAATTTGTAATTGCATTTGTATGTTGGGGCTAATTTCGAAATTACCAGTCCGATTCGAATACCTAATTATTTTTGTATTAGATAGCTATATTAAAGAGAAACGTAAAAGGCTATGTTTTATCCCGAAATTCCTACGGGAACGTGCTTAAAGCCGCGGTTAAAGCCGTGGGCGCGGCTAGTTAGTAATAAAAGCAATAAATATACATCAGTTATAACAAACTGAGTTGTCGGCGGTAATACTTGGGCTGTGCTACGGCGCGCAGCAAAAGCTTGAAAATTGTAATATTTCAAAATTACTCAAGAGTCGCGTTCGGTTGAATAATGCGATAACTTTGGAACAAGGGGTGGTTACCACCCCGGTGCGTGCTTTACCGCCCCGAGAAACTTGTTTTTCAAACTTCTATTTCACAGAGTTTGATCAAAATACTCTCTGGATCTTTCCGAAATTTCCCTTTTTGTTTTAACGAATTGTTTAAATTGATTTGAATAATTTTTGGAAGTTTATTTTACTAAATTACTTATATTGAGGTTTCCCAGCGTTTTCATTGACTTATTTGTATGAAATAATGTTAAAATGACCTTTTTTTGATTGACCATAAAGTGTCTCACTTTATCATACATTAATGAAGTTGACAGTAAAGCCAAATTTCATGTTTTATCAATCTATCAAACTACTTTCTTTTCAATGACAAAATTTATTATTTAATCATAATAGGGTGCAGTAAGCTTATGCTCGGTGATTACGCCTATATTTTTTTCACTGATATCTTAAGTCAGATGAGGGGCATTTCCACAGTAGTGAGACATTACAGTCTTATACTTTACTTTGAGGAAGCAAGTTTGACAGCGGCTAAAACCCCAGTAAGATAATTATTTCTTCTTTAACTAATTACTAAATCTTCAATCTTTCTTTAATCGATATCTCTACCGCACAAATCATCAAAACTATGAACTAAAAGATTAATTAATTAAAATTAGTTGATTACTAATTATTGATACAGTTCACAGATTAATATTAACGACGGATGTATAAAAAACTATCTGTTTCCTTTGGCCGAGAGGAAGCCATTACTAATCATAGTTTATTGAAATAAGATGTAAACGAATACCTTGAGGAAATTAGGAAATATTTGACTAATATTTTATTAATTTATTGGATGTCATAGTTGTTTAAAGTGTAACGTGTGATGTTTTTATATAATGAGACGATTTGTACCTATGAGTAGTGAATGAATGTTTCATTTGAAACAAATCGCTTTTGTGTAATTAAATATTAACTGTATTTTAAGACCTAACCTATCTGCCTATAATAATTATTTTAGTTAAACTAGCGGCCCTACGATTATATCTGAGTTTTGCCCGTTCCAGTGGGAATTTCGGGATGAAAAATAGCTTATAACCGAAGAACAGGCGCATTTGAAAATCGAACTGAATTCTGATCAGTACTATTACTCAAATAGGTTACGTTTTTATTTCAGTTCTTAAGGCCGCTTGTAACGTGACCATTAAACGCATTTTTAAATATGATATCTTAGACTTGTACTCACAATTAAAGGTTTTATGGTTATGGCATCTCCGTGTGACTTTTCTCTTTGCCATTGTTTCAAAAACAGAGACAATCCTAATAGTAACAAAACAGAAGCTGATTTCAACAAAAACATGTATTTGTTTCAAATAATAACAGTAGTCTAAACATATGCTGTAATAAAATAAAATATAACAGTTTACAAGAGCAGTTCTTAAAATTTAAAATAGTTACGCAAAAACTGTAACGCAAAAAAATATAACTATTGTCCGCTTTGTTTGAAGAAAAGACATGCAAATAACGTGACCGTTATGTTTACAAAATTCTTCCGAATTCCGTTATTTGGTTCAAAAAAAAGTTCTTTATTCAAAAATCTTTGCGCAATAGAGACAAAAGCTGCTCACAGGCTGTGTCACAGGTAAGCGATTACCGTAATATGATTATTCTTTTGTATTAACTAATGTTTTTAAGAATTGTGGCTAAGAGGCTTTACCGTGTCACACCTTGATGTAATTTATTGTTCTATTTTGTGGAGTTATAACAAAAGTTCGTTTCCGTGTTCTTTATCGACAATAGCTTATCGTTTGACGTACAAATTTACTGCCTCTTTCATGGACGAAAAGATGCGAGCGCGCATTGTATGAGGGTTACTTTAACGTAATTATTTGGAATTTGTTAAGGTTTTTGATACAAAAAGCTGTGAAATGGACTTGAAATAGTGATGGGATATGCAAAGTTATGGAAAAAGGAAAAAAATACTGAATTAATAAAAGATAATTTACCTACTAATTTGTCTGCTAAAACTGCATTGCCAAGTTTAAGATGTGATTAGTAAACACTGTAAAAAGAAGTGCAGATGACATTACACATTTCATAAGTAATTAGTTTATGTAAGTTTACTAGACATTAAAAAAACACATCAATCCCTCCCAAATCTCCAAATGACTCAAACCAACACATCAAAGCTTCCATCTAAAAAAAGCTTTAATATCCTTAATTTGTCAAAGCTCAAAAGACCAGGTAATAAAATAATATAATAATTATTCAATTAACACTATTTTGTAGTGGAAACAAGTTATTGAACAGATGCGGTGAGCTTTATGACGGCTAATAGATTTTATGGGCTTTTTATTGAGTTTAATGTTCTCTTGAGTTCGTCGTTTATAGCCCAGTCATTCATTATCGAACGGTGGAGGTCGTAACATTGTTGTAAATCATAGTGAATATGGATAAGTGAGCGCTACTGAATATAATTTCTACGTCTCTACTTACCACCAATTTATTGTCATTGAAGTTTTGGTTGTCAACTGTTTTTTTTTCGTCGTTTTTGCTATTGGTGGGTTTTTGATTGGCTTAAGAGGAGGCAGAGTAGTTTACCACAGTAGAGGTAATAATTGTACAACAGCATCTTTTTTTATTAAGCAATTGATGAAAGATCAATCAATTAAATGTCTAATAATGACAAATGATAACAAAAATTGCCATGACGCATTGAAACAAATTAGCAGCGTAAGTAGATTATACACTGCAGGCCAAACAAGAAGGCATGTTGATAAATTATACAATTCGTGATGTGTAATTAATCGGCATCAAGTTTTTATCTCGAACCGTCAACTTACATGAATTGATAAAATATACAGAAACTGCTTACTTTTTTACGTAAAATGGCATTTCAATTTTGGACCTAAAGTTGGCAGGGCGATGTCGTAATACTTTGAATAAAGGACAAACTCCGGCACGAGCGAAATTTATTACTTATCCGATAATTATGCTGATTCGATGCTTTTAGTTTCGGTTCCTTGTTGATTAAACTATATTGAAAGATGTGGTTTTATTGCAATATATTCAGAACCAAAATATTATATTTGTAATTTTGGTTGGACTAATTTTATTGATTTAGACATGGTACATCGACTTTACCTATGATCGACTGAAATTTCTTAGCATATATTTTGCATTCTACTCATGATATAGATGATGTTTTTTTCTGGATGCCTTTACTCGTTCGTCATTCATTCATTATAAGGAACGCAGGACCGAAACCGGTAAAGTTTTCGCAACTGATAAGATCGCATCTTTTTCTCTCCGATTAAATACAATTTGTCTGCGACTTATCAAGTAGGTAGATATGAGTACGAGTTTCTTGCATAAATATCTTACAACAGATGTTATTTTTTGCCCACAAAGTGCGGTAGGTAAGTAATTCACCTGTACTCTTCGATGTTTGACGTGTTAAAGATGTTTTTGCTGAAATTAAAAGTTCGATCGATTGTATGCACAAACAAGTACGTGCAATGAAAAGATGCATTAATACATAAATTAATATTTAGAAGATATACGAGTTATATTAATGTAATGTTAATTTTGATCGTTACGAGATGGTTATCTCTTGCATTCAATGGTTGTTAAGCTATTTTTATTTGTTTCAATGATTCAATTTACAATTGTAGATACAAGTCTATAGTTAATACAGTCTAGTTATCTAACAACCAACTTCACTGCAATTATTGTTATTTATTATTATTTAGTTGTAATATTTTGCTGTTACGTTTATCAAATATAAAGGTTTTTTTAAATATTGTTATGGTACAATGATTTACGTCCCTTTTCCTTTCATCTTTTTTATAAAATACCAAATCAGAGAAATAACTGTACCTCATACCTATGGGAGTTATGTACGGACACTACACAGTTCCTTAACAAAATTGATATTAGTCCAAAATCGGTCAAGTTTAGATACAATTAAAAAATAAGTACCTAAAAATCTATATTTAATAATACCCAAATATAGTTAGACAAAGAGCGCCAATAGTTTGCTTCAACATAATCATAAATAATCATGAATTTTAATCAAATTCAGTAAAGCAGATGCGGGATTCTTTTTACTGCAGACGAGAAAGGGCTGTTGGCACTTGGGCTGGACAAAAAAGTATTGAATTTTATGACTTATTGCTATGATAATTTATGACCGCCAACAATTTCATGGACACCATAAGTTGTTCGTCTTTTAAGTAATGAATAAAAAGTTAAGTGTTAATGTAAGTAGGTTTAAGTAGGTCAGTGACCAACCCTAGGGGGAGACTTTTGTTATTTTATTGCTATATTTAAGTTTAGTAAGAAATTTTAGATGTTGTTTTGTTTCTAACTATGCAATACTTTAGTAGAATTTAAATTTAATAAAACATCATCTTAATTAGCTTGTACGGTTAAAACGTTGATTTTTGATTAATCATTACATTCATTAAATTACATTTCATATAATTTTATCCATGAGTGAGGAACCTTTTATTATTTAATGGTATCATATAGATTACAGGCAAGCCTATAATATAATAATACATGTATTAATAAATAACCTTTTTGGCCTGTTTAAACTTAATAAAAGGGTTAAATAAAAAGTGAAAGAATAAATAAATAAAATTATAATTTTCTCAAAAGCTCGATAAAAAAGTGGAAAGGTTAACATTGATGGACAAAGGATAGGTGCACGTTGGAATTATTTGAGTGTACAGTAGTGAGCCATTTAGGTGGGAGATAGGTACTACTTTAAGGAGACTTTACCCGTTTTTTTTATTTGTATGGCGTCCGTAGCAGTGGTCTGGTCAGGTACTAATGTGGATTAGCTGATTATCATTTTGTTAGTAAAACATAATATAAATCATCTATTTTCATACTAAGAGCAAAAGATTTTTCCTAATTATTTGCCCACGTCTGCATTATTCTTCAAAAATATTTTTTACACTTTCAGCAAGATACTTGTGCCAATTAATTTGCAGACATCTGTACCATTCTTTATTACCGCCACCAATGCGTAAAACTACTAAAAAACTGCTCACATAAAAGGTGATAATTCTATGAAAATATCGCCATCAAGACTCAAACAAGTAATTTTCTATGCAATAAAACGCTTGTGTGTTTAAAGCCGCTAATGTACCCTAAGTAGACTGAAGGTACAAACAATAACAACCCTTATTATGGAATATATAAAGTTTGTAATTGATTAAGAAATTAATCCATCATTAATGATAGTTTTATGGATGTTTCGTTATAAAGAAAATGACATTAATTTTATTGGACTTTTTGGTTCCTTGTAAATGAAAATGAACGTTTTCTTATTGATTAACTAGCTGCGCCCCGCGGTTTCACCCGCGTTGTACCCGTTCCCGCGGGAATTTCGGGATGAAAAATAGACGTTGGCCGATTCTCAGACCTACTCAATATGCTCACAAAATTTCATGAGAATTGGTCGAGCCGTTTCGGAGGAGTACGCGAACGAACACTGTGACACGAGAATTTTATATATAAGATTTATTGAAATAGGTAAATGATTTTAAAACTGCAGAGGTTTGATAAGTGAAAAACCTTCGTTAGGTATAATAAAAAAAACTATTAAAGTATAATTTGAATTATGAAATAATACTTTTTAACAATATAAAAAATATAATTTAGATTCAATTTATTGAAAGTACACATTCAAGATATTTATAATAAATAAATATTTTGACAAATAGCAAACTTCTACCTTCTTTAGAAGTCGGTTAACAATATTTCCAAAGGTGTAAATAAACCGCGGGGCGCTGCTAGACTCGAATGGGTCAGTGCCCCTGGTATCGGAGTTTTTTACTTGTATGCTTATAATCTTAGTATAAATATCATATTCAAAGCCTCAAAATTATCGTGGTTTGTTCTACGGTACCATCTTTTAGCGGCAATTTCAAAGCAGTCAATTTGCGTCCAAATTTGGACTACCTATAAACCGACTTCTAGAATTAGATATTTAATAAGGCCGTCGACCAACCGTCCTATTGGTCAGCGGACAAGTTATTATATCACAATAACCGAATAAATAAACTACAATTGAGTCATGTTATAACAAAGCAACAAAGAAAGATTAAAATCTTACTTGTTGATGGAAAATAAGACAAATATACCGTCGCACTTGTTACGAATATAAAACAGAGTGCGCAAGAGCAACTTGTTTCAGTCATTCTGATCTACTTTTTTGTTTTTAATAGATTTCATTTGTTTTAACGTTCTTTTCTTAGTATGAATGTTTGTTAGTGAGGGATATATATTGGATCTTAAATCTTACAACACTTGGAACAGAATTTAGGACATGTTTTCCTGAGCCGATTTTGATGAAATTTTAATGAGTTCCCGATCGCCTGGCGTTCTCTCTCGATGATTAAGCAAATTACACATAATAATATGAGTAATTAAAGAACTTATTTCTTTTTTTCGTTAGGTGGTGACTTTAGGGGGTGGCCGCAGCGCACCCGTTCCCATGGGAGTTTCGGGATTTTTAGTAATTCTTATCCTATTCCTGACCAAGATAAATAAAATAAAAAACAGAATAATTAAAATCGTTCCAGCCGTTCTCGAGTTATATATGGTGTAACTAACATGGCTTTCGTTTACCTATATAATATAGATTAATTAGGTATGTGGTAAGTAAGATCGAAACCGCGAAAGTCTACTATGTAATAGCTAACTCTGTTTGACAACTTTTTATTAATATCAAAAAGGAAAAGTATAAAAAGGTAATAGTGATCAGCTATGGCTATGTATGTAAATTATGGAAGTATGTTTCATGATACATTTAATTTTAATGGGCAAGGTTTGGTAGAGTATCAATTTAGAGAGTTTTTAGTCAAGTCATTAATATATATTTTTCTTTCTTAAACCATTTGTCTTATGTTGTAAGGAGTCTTAAATTATGAATATATTTAGGGTACTAAGCTATCCCACTTCCCACTAATATTATAAATGCGAAAGTTTGTGAGGATGGATGTATGTTTGCTGCTCTTTCACGCAAAAACTACGGAACGGATTTGGATGAAACTTTACAGTAATATAGGTTATAAATCAGAATAACACATGGGATACATTTTATCCCGAAATTACCGCGGGAACGGGTACAACGTGAGTGACCGCGG
The DNA here is from genome assembly GCA_963082685.1 of Cyclophora albipunctata. NCBI lineage: Eukaryota > Metazoa > Arthropoda > Insecta > Lepidoptera > Geometridae > Cyclophora > Cyclophora albipunctata. The sequence continues at coordinate 4,243,922 of OY720118.1, forward strand.
GGCGCGGTAGTACTCTAAATATAAATGAGTTTTTGAAGGGCCATTTAAAATATTTCATAATTGAAAATATGTATTATGTATTTATTAGCTTAACAAATAAGAAAAGAGTTTTAAACATTATCCATTCTTGTGAAATAATAAATAATTATAATATTACGCGGAATATTAAAAATCAAATGTAGAGCAAATTACTCGTAAAATAAAAGACTATCTCATACAGTCTATTATATCTCTTTCTTTAATTTCATATCAATTACATATACCTAGTTTTAATTATAACGTTACCTGAACAACAGCCAATTAATCCTCCATACAATTAATAGAACCAACCAAGTATACAACAAATTATTTTTATATTAAAAAGTCTCGAAAATATATAATTTACTTCAAATCTATTCCAGTAGCGACCAAAACTTAATTGATCATTTTTTGGTTTTAACTTTTCACTCGTAAGGGTGTTAAAATAAAGCTCAATTTGGCGCAAACTTAAGGTAGAGCAAAGCAAGTATCATTTCATGTTTCTAATTAGATTCTAAATATATTCAGCCGTTTACTGTTAGCACAGCAATTAAATTGGTAATTACATGATATTACCTGTATCTATGTGCTCTAGATACCTAATCTACGTTGGCTATTTAAGGTGCAATTTTACTACCAACTAATATTCCATAGAAATAAAAAATAATTAAATAAATATCTTCAATATTATCGTGTAGAACAAAATGTAGAGTCGTTTAAATTGCTTACAACGCCATAAAGTTCTGAATTCCTCGAAAATAATGTACGAAACTCATATAACAAATCTGAAGGTGTAATATTCAGTGTATACTTCATAATTTTTATGGCAACATATTCAAATAAAACGTGTGTAAGTGTTTACGGCGCGTGAGCCAATAAAATCCGGTACGCAACCGCTTAGAGTTAGGCTATTCATATCAATTTGGTTCTCCCTCTGGTGTTTCGTTGGAATCGTTTCCAAACATTAGTTATATCGTGTAAACAGTGTTCACCAAGTTTGTTCAGTAAACATAGCGGGCACGGGCCTCGGCGCGGGCCCGACCAAGTTGGGAGCCATAAATCGGCAATAAACTCACCTTGGGCCGGTCGCGGCTAGCCGACGGCTAACGCGCTCGCGCCATCCCGCTACAAACTTCTTCACTAAACTCACAGGTGGACAGTTCAAAGAGAGTTTGATTTCACTCTGTCAAGTCACGTGTCGGAGTTAGATGTGTCATGTGTGGGGCGCACGTGGCCAAGAGGTGCGAGTCCCGATCACGTAGTGTTGTTTATGGCGCGGTTACGCAACGCGTTGTCGCCGAGCGGCGCGTCAGTAGAATGTGCCGGCGATGGTTTACGAGCGACGGCGCACCCCCCCGCACGCGACGCTACACGCTACACGCCGCGGCGCCGCACTAAATCTGCGACCAGAAAAGGACACCACCCTCCGTTAATCCACCACCATTGATGTCCGAGACAACGTTAATCGAAGCGATTAATCGGATGGACCGGTCGAAACTCGCGATAGAATTGTATCGGCGGCGGTTGCCCGTGGCACGGGCGATCTGAGCAAGTGCGGCGTCATAAAGTTTCTTGTATATCGTTCGATGCACCAGACGTTGATGCCGGCATGATCGATTCGAAGGTTGCTCTACCTATTATCACTACTGGAACCCTATAGGAACACATTCATTAGGCTATATAATCTATGGAAACTTATCTGATTAAATTAAACACTTATTTTAGATTTTTAAATTAGTAGAGAAGACTTCACGCAGTAGAATAAGCCGAAATAATTTTGAATGCAATTAATTCAAGCAAGGCTTGTGAAATAGCTATTGAAAAACATATATGTACCTAAGTATAATATAGGCATAATGTAGCAGAGAGAAAAGTGAGGAAATGAATATTCAGATTACACTAGGCACATAACACTAAGCTTGTTGACAGTTTATTTACAAGGTACAAGCTCTATGAGCGTCACACAGGTCTATCAAACTTTTTTATTAATAACTGGCCTAATTATACCATACCGTTATCGTATCGTCAACATTATGTCACTGATAGACCAAATTGTGTATATTACTTAAATAATTTTAAAGAATGATGAGACGAACAGTTACTACTTGTGGTTTCAGCACACTTGACCACAGTAGACGCCAATCTTCTTGCTTTTAATAACCTCCCCTTGCATGAGTGGTACTGACACGTTGTCGCTGCGTTGACGCATCGCTCGCCGCACCGCTTATGCAATAATGTCGTCTAAACGCGCTTTCATGTATGTAGGTATATATTGATGTTCAACTATATTATGTCATTGGCCAATCTTAAAAAGTAATATGATGTGATATTCCCTACAGGCGTATCAACTCTTGGTGTAAGACGGTGAAAATAATTGTTCATATTAATAAATAAACCTTAGGTAAATAGGTATAGGTATATACCTAATAATATCCAATTTCCTCATCCCCCCCTCTTCGCTGAAATTTTCATGCCTACGAAAGGTTTCGGCTGTGAGGCAGAGAAAGCGAGACATTTTGAAAGGTAACCCGCGAAAAGTCACTAACGAAAGAATGAGTTTTAGTAGGTAGGGAATCTCTGCAGACATTTTTCTCCATAGGCTCTTCTGAGTAAATGAGTCTAACGAATAAAGCAACTTGAACATTTTAGAAGGGGTTTAGAAGATACCAAAAGACTGGTTTTAACGCTATTTGTCCTGTTTAATAGTTTCAAATATAAATATAATTATATTTATTTCAAATTGATAATCAATAAATCAATCAAACTCAATCCATCTCTCATTTCGCAAAGTTTGCCACAAAGTGTTTATGTTTGCCAGGCCAGCTCTTGCTAATGGATAGGTTAACCTACCTAACACCTCAACTGCTTATAATATAATATAAAAATGAATCGCTGAATCTGTTGCTAAGCGCATAACTTCAGACTGCACCAAATTGGAAGATTCTTTTTTTAATGTGTTCTTTATGACAATAAAGAACACATTAAAAAAAGAATCTTTTTAAGAAAAGAACAAGGACAAGGTTTTAAGAAAGGACAAGGTTTTTATATAAGAAAAATAAGGAATAAAAATCTCAAAATTCCCACGGGAACGGGGGCGCTGCGGGTGAAACCGCGGGGCACAGCTAGTATATTATATTTCTATTGCATTTTATCTGTAGTGTAGGTACTTGTTAGAATAGTACCGTACACCCGTGTAAAAATAAAAATTTAAGAATCCTATATTTATATAACTAATTAAATATTCAGCATATTCAGCTAACTAAATATTCAGCATTATTAAAGGTAGTAACAGTAATGTGTAAGTTTAAGTTTTTTAATTATTATTTATTTACAACAATATTTTGGCAATTAACACGAAATAACTGTAACTTTACAATGAAGTAAATTATATTAAAAACATTTATTTACGTGCTACGAGTATAAACTAAAGTGCACGTTGCATACAGTACCTAAAGTATAGTACAACATACATCACTAATTGAATAACAGCAAACCAAATAATAAAATAATAATTTTGTTCAAAAAACCACCAATTTTATTCTCATACCTAATCCCGCTTCTATTTTCAAACACCTATAATACTCGACGTGCCAAGACGACCAACCGCACTCAAATTTCAAACAAAATGACATTGTTACGGGTAAAACTCAACTGCCCAATCAGATGCGCTAGAGCCGACGCCATGTTGTATTTTATCAACCAATGAGAGCGCATTCAATTTTGTATGTGTCAGACTCATCTGTCATGTCTATTGAGTAGTTTTTATGTTTATCTTTTTTTTTTGAGGATATGTTTCTGTTCTTGTCATTGATTTGATTTCTTTTTAATTTTGTATTACTTACTAATGAGTTATGAGTTCATGAATTAGATATCTATGCCAAATGAAATATTATGTAATGTTTAATTGTTGCATAATCAGAGGCCTTTGCCCAGAAATGGGACATTACAGGCTAATACTTTTTTTAATTTAATTGTATGATTTATTTTATCCTACATAATAATTCCTTACCTAAACGTAGAAGTATCTAACTTTATAGTAAAACAATTAAAATTAAACTGTGTGTGTTGTTAAAATGTAATTTAATGATTAAAAAAGATGGTATACCGGCTTCTAGCCAATAATGATTAAGTACACCTTAATTATATTACCTTCACTACATAGTATAAAACAAAGTCGCTACTTTTGTCTGTTTGTTTGTCTGTATGCTTAAATCTTTAAAATTACGCAACGGATTTTGATGCGGTTTTTGTAATAGGTAGAGTGATTCAAGAGGAAGGTTTATATGAATAAAAATTCCCGAAATTCCCACGGGAACGGGTACAACGCGGGTAAAACCGCGGGGAGCTGCTAGTGTTTGTATATTATAAGAAATATACCTAAGTAACCTTCAATGACCCACTGAGGAGCTAAAGGAAAGGAAAAGAGTTTAGCATACTGAAAATAACAGAAAATGATTTATTACTAGCAGCGCCCTGCGGTTTTTCCCAAGTTGTGCCCGTTCCTGTGGGAATTTCGGGATGAAAAGTAGCCTTCCTTTTGAATATGTCTATCCATTACAGAATTATTCGAATCGGATTGGTAGTTTCTGAGATAATCGCGTTCAAACAAACAAACAAACTCTGCAGCTTTATTATATTAGTAGGTATAGATAGATATTATGTAGTTTGTCATTGATTAAATATTTTTTATGCAGTGCATGCAATAGAAGAACAAAGTCACAGTGATACATTTGTCAAAAGGTAATAGTGATTATAAGTACAGGTATGGGTAATCGGGGTATATGAGAAGATTGTTTTCAATTCGAATATTTTTATACCTACCATGTTGATTGGACCTGCTAAAGTCTACTTTGGGGCTTTGTAAATAATAAGGCAAAATATCGCTAGCGATTTAACACTTGAACGCTCTTAACAAGACCCGTCAAATGCTTCCTTATTTGACAAGTGATTTTGACATTTAATCTAGGAAAAATTGCGTCAATTACTTAAGTTATTTATTGGACGTATCTGAATGCGGCAGTAACAACACCCGGTGACTTAATATAATGCAATGAAGAGTGCATCATATTCCTAATATCTCAATTCCAAACCTAAGAACCAAACTTCACAAACCCTATCTCCATTATAAAAACCCAACATCGTGATCTACTGACTTGATAAATCAGTATAACTAATCAATTTTTCGAACAGTGGCCACAGTCTATTGGTGGTTACGGTAAGTCGTCTCTCTAATGCTTCTAATACCCGTTGGCACAGTGGCAGTGAGAGCGCTTACTGTGTCAGGGGTTGCGGGTTCGATCCCCGCCCGGAGTCAACAATATGTGAAGACATAGTTGTTGGCGACGACGTCTGGGTGTCAATTATATATTCTTATAAAGTATTTGTGTATGTATGTACCTAATAGTATCAGTTAGTTAGATTCCATAACACAAGCTTAGAGCTTACTTTGGGTCTAATTAACCGTGTGTGAATTTGTCCAAGTATTTATTTATTTATTTAATATCGCATGACACTTGACTTTCACGCTTTCAGTCTTTGTAATGAGGTGTGAACGGTGGACATACTGCCCGATGATTCTCGTGCATACAAAGTTCATATAGCTAAAACACTAATGTTATGATTTTTTTCTATTATCACATTAGGTTAATTCGGTCCGTGATAAGTGAAGTTTACCAATATTAAATTATTGAGGGTAATTAGTTTTAGTTGTTTAGTCAGTATCCATAAGATATATAGAATTAGGTCATCATTAACACTCAAAGTAAGTCGCAGTCGCAGACAAACCTAAATTATAATCGTATCACGTTAAAACCAACGGCGGCGTGGCGATTTGCTCTGGCAACATAGCCCAGACCAAATGTTAATTAATTTATTTAATAGAAAAACAAACAAATAAAACAGTCTTCTTATTACCATAAATCTATGAAAGACAGAGTATGAGAGTAGACAGAACCCCAAAATTAAAGTCATGAAAAAAAAAATAACTTTTTATTTTAATTTTTTTCCACAGCATGTGACTTCTGCATCAAAATCATTTTCAAAACACTCACTAATAATAATTAAATATCATAAAACCGACTTTTCGACTAAAATCATAAATTTTTAACAAAAAAATAATATCGAAGTAGAGCAACATTACCAGCAGTTCACCATCACACTGTTCGCCACATTCCTCTGCGCGTTTAAAGCATACCCCGAACAGCTGATTTCCCGGGATATTCCGATCTCCTTTATCGCGCAGTAAAACAGGTAATAAAACGAGAAAACTATAGTTTATGCGCTCCCTCCGGTGCCGCGGGACGGCGTGCGTAACCTACATGCGGCCATTTCGAGATTTACGACCTGGGAATTGTGAGTTAGAAAGAGATAAAAATATAAGTCTCCGCCGGTACTCGGTTTGAACGTTAGCCGTACCGTTAATGCTCACAGAATAAGATTTTACAGTGTATGTTAAATTGTAAGACACATCCTCTCAAATTTTGTATGAAAAATTGTTTAAAGTTTACTATTCAACAATTTTTGACAACTATAGCATAAGCACTATTTGCGATATAAATTTTGGTTTGTTTCGAGGCCTAAATTTCTTAAAAATTGTCTAAAATATTACCTTATACCTGACACCAAATCGCATACTAGCTCATTTTGGTGCACGTGTGTGCGTAAATTAAACTATCCGCACGGGACCGATGAACGTTATAGCTTTCCCTTTTGTTTGTCTGAGTTATGGGTACGTTAGAGAGAGAGGTCGTAAATCGAGTGCTCTTGCTTTGACATGTTTATGGGCGGAGAGCCGCGCCGCGTGGAGGGACGCCAGTACGAGGAATGGCGTCGATGCGGACAGGTGACTGTGTAAACAAATAATATGAAAAATATCAATACTTTCTAGAAAAGAGAATTTTAATAGTATGAATATCTTTCATGAATGAAGCCAGATAGATAAAAAGCAATATTATTTTTTTTGCAGATTGCAAAAAAAAAAGATACCAGATTGTATATTAAAATATGAATTAACTATGGGAGAGATACATTAAATTATTGTAAGGCTTATAACAATAGGTATTTTAACTATTATATAAAAGTACTATTTGTTTATAAAGCTTATTACTAAAATAAGCATTGAAACCAGAATTACAAGGCTCAAAATTCTCTTATATAAATTCTACCAAATAATGGTAGAAGTAAATAGTTTAATTGGTAGAATTGAGTACATCTAATACCTATCAAAGCCATAATTTAAAAGTTTGACTTCTCACACAATAACCAAACAAATGCCCAAATTAACAAAACAAAAGTTATAATGAACAATAAATCTATCCGAACGGATCATGCTACAGGTGGCAATGTAACCCAGCCCTTAATGAGAATTACCCTACTGCTAATAAATTAACCCGCCATACTTCGCAGGATTCGACTATCAAGCAATTCGGTTAGTTTCGCTATGCTCGATTCCCGCTATGCACTGATCATAAAATACCTACCAAAAAGTGCCGCTTTGCTCTGAATTTCTCAGTGCTACCTTTAACAATGGAAGGTACAATTCGATAGAAAAGTGTTTCTAAAGTATACTCTTAAAGCTAACCTGGGACTGCATAGTTTGAGGAAAATTGTTTTGGTAAATAAAAAATCTAATTTATATTTAAGAATTGCGTATATTTCGATTAAAAATATAAAAACGCTATAAAACATAAATCAACTCAAAATCATGAGATTAAAACTAGCCAAGAAAATATATATTTTCAGATTCCAAAGTTACACTTCCACTGCATTTAAGACACTTCTTTTATTTACACATTGCCAGACAACAGTTCTTTTATTTTGTCTTACAAAATGGTAATTGTGTCCGGTATAATAACAGGGTCTTTCCACCACGTCTACTATCAATTATTGTATAATTTTTAACCGGACCACGGGAAGAACTTGCGTCCGACATGATTGCAGACGTAGTTACTAACGAACTAACCTAATTATGCTTATCAGTAAAATAAAGATGCACCAAAACCGCAATCCTACTGTCTCTTTCTATTCAAGGACAAAAGTTAACACTCAGGTACAAATTCCCGGAAGAGGTAACCCAAAAAACTCGTTGTTTTGGTGTTGACGGTTTAAGCTATGTGTTGATTAACACGAATACTGTTTACTAGTTATAGTAGTAAGAGGTATAGTAAGAGAGTATTTATTTAAATTTTTATTTATTTAAACATAAGCATTTTCCTATCGACAGTCCAAGAATCTGATTCCGTGCATAGCGGCACTTTTTGTTAGGTATTTTATGATCAGTGCATAGCGGGAATCGAGCATAGCGAAACTAACCGAAGCAATTACGCCATGCCAACAAATCTAAGTAATAAAACTTTAACAATCACTGAAATTGTACGCTATTACGAAAGCTGTTGAGTCTAATTTTATTGTCAAAATATTTGCGAATTTATTAGACTTTCAGATCTTTTTTTTATTCATAAAAAATGTTCTTTAACCAAATTCTCTATGCGTATTGTTTTAAAAATAGAACAAAGAGTATGGCGTAGAAAGTTTATGAATAAAAAAGACAATGTGACATGTCTTTGAAAACAGAACAAAAGATTTCAACGGGATCTTACTATTATTAAAAAGAGAAAAAAGTTTCTAAAACTTTTTAAAGATTTTTTTCTACAAGTACTTAGACAAAACATTCAAAAGGCATACGGCACACATTCAATTAAGGAAATGAAGGCCGATTTCAAAATAAATAAATCAAACTAATCAAGTAGGTTCATGAACTTATTCAAGAAACTAAGGCGTCACAACTTCGGTACAAAAGTGAACCTTATATTAAACGAATAAGGTCTGCTAAATCATAACAAAGGATGTAAGTACTAGAAGGTCGGTTAATTTAAAGATTAGTATAAAAAGTCCGTAGGGTTAACAGAGCAGGCTGTATAATAAGCTATTCCTTTGCATGTCACGACGTGCGCAAGCGCAGAGTCCCATGGTTGAACGCTAACATAACTGACAGTGACAGATTCATATTATAACTTACTTCAGTTGAATCTTATGATAAGAAACAGGGTATCAGGTTTATTATAGGATTTGCAACAGTTATATGACATTAAACAGTATACTGCGGTTTAACCCGCGTCATTCCTGTTCCAGTGGGAATTTTGGGATGAAATTAGGATGTGGATTAGCTGATGGATGTTGTTTTCTTATTCAAAAGTTACAACTACTACCAAACAAAACCATACTAGCTTTATTATTTTCTCCTCACTGTACTGATATCTTCAGTGATATGAAAGGCCTTTGCCCACAACTGGGACATTACTTTAGTTTAATTTTATTATTTTCATTTTAAAAACTAATATGATCATGAAATCTGTAAACTGATCTATATCTATTCACAATTTTTGTAGAGTTAGTTAATATACCTACTGTAGAGGTTATACATGCACTAGACCTTAGCTTTCTATTGTAGAGTATTAATAAGCAGCCTAAGTGGTCTTTTGGTTTGAGCGCTCGGCTCGCCATCCGGAGGTTCTGGGTTCGATTCCCGGTGGGGACAATATCTCGCAAAAATCTCTTTGTGAGACTGCCCTCAGTTTGGTTAGGGCATTGCAGTCTGAATTACCTGATTGCCCGAAAAGTAAGATGATTCCGTGCTTCGGAGGGCACGTTAAGCCGTCGGTCCCGGTTACTTTCTACGGATAGTAGTCGTTACATGAGCCATGTCCGAGGCTATTGGCGGCTATAACTCTGACACCAGGATTGGTCAGGTTGACCATCCACTTGATGAAGAAGAATAAGAATATTACTTACCCTTATTTAGTAAGGCTTCAATAGTTTAATGATCGAATTCACTTCCAAAGCCACCTCTAAGCGGCCAACAATTTGCAAACTAAATTTTCTAAGAAACGTTTTGAACACAAAAACCCAAACATGTTTAAAATTCATTAGGTACAAACAAATCACGAACGTATTCAAACATAACATCCGCAATTGTCATTCTATCCACATTTCTAATGTAGATTCACAAATGATATTGAAATTAGGCGGACATTATTTGAAATTTAAATATTTTCTATGATATATTGGTATTTTATGACAACTGGTACAATCCAACGGGATGTGTTGAAAGCTTTGTCGAATGCGCGTTGATTTATTTTATTGTTTGTATTTCAGATTAGAGCTGAAATAATTATTAGTTTTGAGTGGTTTACACGTATTTTGTATGTGCATGTCATTTGTTAAGTTACGGTTATACGAAATTTAATGGGATGGGTGAACGTTAGTTGTATACTGTACATGTTGGCTTCGCTTTGATACTATGCTATAAGTATTGTTATGTTTATTACTACGATTCCATGTTAATATCCAGAAATCTTGAAAATAATTTAAGCATCATTCACCTATAGGTATAGAAGTCTAAAGGTTTTCTCAGATGATACTGTAGGTATGTAGCATTCATGGTACTGAAGAATACAAGTAAATGGTGTGGATTCTCTCTCTTTAATTAAAGATATCCTGCTATTATAAACAAACTAACTATTAAACAGTAGTGTAGATAAAATAAACTCAAAAACATTTCAGCATCTGCTAACGAAAAAGAAAATACAAAGAAAACTAAACACTGTAAATCACAGGCACTTGAGTACGAATTTTTGGAGACAATAACCAAAAGATGTTCTTTTCATGTTTAACAATAGGTTAAGTAATGTACAGCAAACATAAATATTATTAATAACAGTCCGTGGAGTTACGCAGAACTTGTGTACCCACAAAAGGAAAATCTCGCTCAATGTAACCTATGCATTGCCATCTATCTCTTTCCACAAAAGCCGGACATTATTGTTCGGTCCAAACACTCCTAAATCTTCGGAAAAGTAATATATTTTCGTTTTGCCCACTGCGGTGCAGGGTACATAGACGCCAGTCACTACGCCTCGCTACTTTTCTGTATCTACTAATGTTTTATACATTGCTCGGTCACTACAGTTTTCACGCGTTTGTCAAAACGAACGTGCAATGGAAAACGCACCAAATTTTTCTTTCAATAGATCGTATTTTCGTGGAACTACATACTACGCTTTACGACCGTTCTTTTCAGATTTACCAATTGTGGGAACGGTATGCGGTTATTCTGTAAGGAACTATCAACAATTTTGTTAGTTCAATTTATTGCTTTATTGTAGTGATTATAAAGTTGATTTTTGTCTGGAATTGTCTTGTAGTTAAATCCCTTTTAATGGAGGCAGAGCAGTATTTGTGTGTGCAACAGACAAACTTGCAAATATGGATGAGTGTAAGCGATATTAAGATTGGTGATTCATAAAGTCGACAATACTTCATTGTTTAGACGTAAACCACTTAATTTATCTTACATTATTTGTTTGGTGAAGTTGGTAAACATTGTTTTTGTGTGGGCGGTGATGTAGTTAAGTATCAACAAGATATTTATAAATTCAGTCGTATTGAGTTGTGTGGAATATTATGGCTACTCAATAAATATACTCGTATGTATTGAATAAATGTACATTCTACTTACTGCCGCACTCACTTACCAAATTTTCATAATTGTTCTTACATCTCAAAATCAATCATTAAATCTTTACTAAGGATACATTTCCGTTTCTGAGTACGAGCGTTAGAGAATCAAATTGTAAACCAAAGTAGCTAATCTTCCAACCAAAGATAAGTCTTCCTGTAAAAGAAATTTTAATTTTAACCATCTTTCAAATACGTTTGCAATAGTAGAACTCGTAAGAAAAAATTCTATATTGTAAACATATACTTACTTGTATTCGCCATTTCGAAGCTATGGCATCCTCACCCCGTGCTAAAATTAGAACAATTAACACGAACTCGTATTAATCGATAGCACGAGAAAAACGTCATTATATCAATTAGGTGACCTTTTCATTTATTTATCGTTCGCCTTTACACACACAAATGCGCTCCAGTTACTGTTATTAATAGTATAATTAATTAGAGTAATTATTCTTATAGTTGCACTGACAGGCTTCCAAGATAAAATACGTGAGACGTGACTCTACGTGGTCATACTTAAATGAACATAAAAACCTTCAAAAACTCAGTCCCCGTTTGAAACTATTCAAAATAACTTCAGTTAAAAACTGGTCCATTCCTGGTATTATGTAATGGACACGCGTAATTTGAGAATAAGACCCTTAAGCGGCGTCAAAATATGTAAAGATTTTTATCTTTTCCGTAAAATGGCTTGGGAAAAAACATAAAGAAGGTGGTGTCACCTGATCTTGACAGTTGAGATTTATTGCACTCGGTGTGGCCACGGCCTAAGGTCGAGCCCCGGAGTTATGATGCTGTTTATAATTTACCTACATGCAGGGTTGCCAGTACAAACTCAACTAGTCGGAATTAAACTTCAACTCCACGAAATCTTATCTTGCAACTGGTTATTTCAATTCCTAGAAAAGTGTTTGTGTGGACACGCCGCGATGGAAATTGGGTGTATGCGAAAATATTAGACTTTACGAGACGAGTTTGCTGTGCATGAGTCATATCTAGGCTTATTTTTGTCCCAGAATTTGCTGAAATAAATTGTCACCCTATTCGTAGTGTGACTGGAATTATTCATTAATTTTTGTCTGCATAAGGCCCATCGCAGACGACAGACTATCCGTGACGCACTTTTTAGTCTGTGAAAATAGAACCTATGTAATTATATGCAGTAACGCACACGACGCACAAAAATCCGCGACAATCCGCGACCAAATTTTTGTGCGCCGCAGACTCGATCGCACAAAAAGTCTGTCGTCTGCGATGGGCCTAAAGTTGAGTAACTTATTATTTTCGAATTAATTTATTTTACTGTTTTTCTTTTCGAACGAATATTTTGTAGCGTGGGTAGTGATGAATGAGGTGGTAAGTGAGAAATCGTGAGTTTGAATCCTGTTGAACTAAATATTTGTAATACTATACTCTGATTGTGAAACGTTGATCCTTGTTGCTTTAGTGGCTACAAAGTAACAAGCATAGTTAAAACGTGACCTACTAGATAGCTCACCATAAAACCACAATACATAATGTAGATACCATCAACAAAGCAAAGACTACAAAATAAATTGCAACTAAATAAACAATCCCATTAAAAACAGTTAAATGAACCTTTTTCCTCAAGCATTGTGATCATTTTATCAAAAATCCAATTATGTCTAAAAACCACACCTAAATTCCTCTCATTACAAGAGAAAGACATTAGTTAAAGACGGCAAAAGAAATGCCTAGGCCTCCAAATACACCCAGAAAATACTTTGAAACAGCCAATAACAAAACGCAACAACTGGCTGCCAGTTGGCATGCTGAAATAAACTTTAGTTTATAGGTCATAAAAGTCGTTTTCTATTTTAGGAAAGTGAAAATACGTCGTTATTTTTAGTGAGTGTGGAAGCTCAAGTAAAGTGGAAAGAGTGCCCGAGAAAATTGGCACAAGTGGTTTTAGCCCGGACAGGCGGGCGGCGAGGCGGGCCAAAGAGTATTAATATCTACCCCTGAAACAGAAGCGATACTTAATTCATTGTAAAGGATACCTACACTATGAAATTAATATTTGAATAAAGAACGTTGTGTTGTGTTTTATATTTTAATGCTGCTAAAAGAATTCTAGTTGTTCTCGCGATTTTAACAACAACTTAATTTCATCATCCGAAAGTTAGGATAGAAGTGACTTAAATGGATTATTCGACGCTCATGCCATTATTGTTTCTTCCTATTCGCGATTCTGCACAATATGAATTCTACACATTTGCATTTGATCTCATTCCTTATTCTTCGCAGTCATTAGTTTTATACAATCCGGTTTCTTCCTATTCGCGATTCTGCACAATATGGATTCTACACATTTGCATTTCATCTCATTCCTTATTCTTCGCAGTCATTTGTTTTATACAATCCGGTTTCTTCCTAGTCGCGATTCTGCACTGCGGGTGAGAGAGGGGGGTGAGAGAGGGGGGTGAGAGAGGGGGTGAGAGAGTGGGGTGAGAGAGGGGGGTGAGAGAGGGGGTGAGAGAGGGTGGTGAGAGAGGGGGGTGAGAGAGGGGGGTGAGAGAGTGGGGTGAGAGAGGGGGGTGGGAGAGGGTCACCACCCCCTCTCACCCCCTCTCTCACCCATCTCTCTTACCCCCCTCTCTCACCCATCTCTCTTACCCCCCTCTCTCACCCCTCTCTCTCACCCCACTCTCTCACCACCCTCTCTCACCCCCTCTCTCACCCCCCTCTCTCACCCCACTCTCTCACCCCCCTCTCTCACCCCCCTCTCTCACCACCCTCTCTCACCCCCTCTCTCACCCCCTCTCTCACCCCCCTCTCTCACCCCACTCTCTCACCCCCTCTCTCACCCCCCTCTCTCACCCCCCTCTCTCACCCGCAGTGCAGAATCGCGACTAGGAAGAAACCGGATTGTATAAAACAAATGACTGCGAAGAATAAGGAATGAGATGAAATGCAAATGTGTAGAATCCATATTGTGCAGAATCGCGAATAGGAAGAAACCGGATTGTATAAAACTAATGACTGCGAAGAATAAGGAATGAGATCAAATGCAAATGTGTAGAATCCATATTGTGCAGAATCGCGAATAGGAAGAAACAATAATGGCATGAGCGTCGAATAATCCACTTAAATGTGTACTGCATATTTAACTACATATCTCTATGTAAAATATTACAATTGATTAAACCGTCGGTCGGTCGTAAAAACTGTTTCGGTGAGCGACGACCGCGTTGCGGCGTGATGCGACGCGATTGGACGTAAGAAATTTAATTTTGACAGGGCATAGTCAATTACGAATATTGACTATGTTTAACTTCAACGCATCTTTATATGATAATTTTCATTTCAACTATGAAGTTAAATTCGTGAAACTTCAAACTATATACTCAAAATCCTGAGTACAATCTTATGATTAATTTCTCATAAACTGTCATATTTTACCCTATTTATCGGAAGAGATTCATTAGCTGGTAAAATGCAAGCCGGTCAATACCTTCTATACTTGCGTTTCAGACATAATTAATGAATAATAATATGTATTATGAGTTGTTTTGTGAAATATTGGGCCTATCTGCCGGAAGCACGCGCGGCGTCACACCAGTAAATAATACGAGCCCCAATGCAAAATAGTTCGTCTAGTATGAAAAGTAGTGCAAAGCGTAAAATATATGGAGTATATATTGGTAAAATAATTAAGAATGTTTAATAAAAAGTAAACCACAATTTAATGAATATTTTAAAGTTTATTTTAGCGTAACTGAAATTCTTTAATGACATAACTTTACATTAAAAAAAATAAAAAATATCCTAAATAACAAAAAGCAAAAGTATTCGTCTACCCTTGTTACTGACGCAAAATAGTTCGTCTACATGTCTTCACCACTTAGTTGTGTCGCCTTTGCTCTCAATAACAGCTTTAATGCGAAGAGGCATGGTTGCAACCAACACTTCACACTCCTCAGGCGTTATGGACCCCAAACTGCCAGTAGTTTAGTCTTTAAGTCGCTCTTTGATCTTGATAGATTTTTACGGAGAACTTTTTTCATTTTCCACCATAGGGTTTCAATTGGCAACAAGTCCGGGCTGTTAGATGGCCATTCGATTGTAGGGATGCTTTTTGCCAATAGCCACATCTTTGTTGTCCTTGCAGTATGGCATGAAGCACCATCCTGTTGAAAAATGAATGAATCTTGATGTTTGAGAGCGGGAATTGAAGGCAGTAAACTCTCTTCCAAAAGGTTTTGATACCTCACAGCAGTGATAGAACCATCCACAAACTGCATACAACCAACACCTTGTGCAGACATGCAGCCCCATATCATTAGAGAAGCCGGAAACTTCACTTTTCGTTTGAGACAATCAGTATGAAATGCCTCATTTTTGTTCCGAATCACTTTTTTCCTTTCATCACCGACTGTCACTTCAAATTTTGACTTGTCACTCCAGATTATACTACGCCACTGATCGGAAGTCCAATTTAAATGATCATGAGCAAATTTCAACCTCTTTTTCTTTTGTACAGCAGTCAACAGTGGTTTCTCTTTAGCGGTGTAAAATCCGTAACCCATTCTTTTAAGGACTCTTTTGCATGTATCGACTGAGACGTCTTTGTGAATCATGTCCCTCCATTGCACCGTGAGCTCTCCAGCTCGAGCACGACGATTATTTTTGATAATTTTCTTCAGAACTCTGTTTTCTGCAGCACTTGTGATGCGTGGTCAACCAGTTTTCTTCAAACAAGAAGTCGTTTTATTCTTTTTATGGTGTTGAATAATAGACTGAACTGTAGATCTGGGAAGTATGAAGTCTTTAGATATTTGGTAACTTGATTTGCCAGCTTCGACCCCTCAAATTATTCGCTTTCGCAGTTCTTCACTCACGGGTTTGCCACGACCCATTGTTATTTGAAAATTAATGAAAATTACTGAAATTTTCTGAATTTATACTCTCTCATGTAACAAATGGCACAGAATTACTTTAAAAATTTTAAATTATGGAACATCATGGTACAAAGAAGGAATAATTTTATTTAACTCAACGATAGACGAACTCTTTTGCATCAATTAACAATTAGACGAACTATTTTGCTTGTAAGTTCTTCGAATTTAAAACAGAATATCTATAAATTGAAATAGCCAAAATAGTTTATTAGTACATAATTTTAAAAGGGCATAAGTAACGCGACATGTGATGGCAGAACAGCTTAATCTTTTTATATGTATAGACAAAAAATGAAGTTAGAAAAAATCTCACAGTAAAAAAATTCAGAATAGACGAACTATTTTGCATTGGGGCTCGTACAACTTTAAAAAGGGCTAGGACAATACTAGGGATATTTTAGGTAATGGTTATTAAATTAACGAATCTAATATTATATATTAAAGAGTGTAAATTAATAGTCATAAAATTAATGACAACTATATTATGGAATGTCTGGTCTAATAATAAATTAATCTTTGCCACAAGTATAGGGGCGGTCGTCGAATGTTCGCTCAGAGATAGGACTCGCGACAAGATGAATTGCTGCTTACGAAAAATTTTCAAGTCTTCTCTATCGGATTGGCTTCGAACGGAAAATAAGAGGGGACACCAACAAATAAATGAACGTAATAAATATCTCTATGACAATAATACAGGTCAGCAATAGATATCTCTCTTTGATAGTAACGCATTATTAATGATGGAAAAACACAGGAAAAAACGGAATCGATCTTTTACTGTTAATGTAATGGAGTAAGTTAGTTGATGACATTTACTGATAATGGAGTGTCAATACCATTGTTAAAGTTATGATTAGTTTTTGTGACAAATAGTGTGATTACTTGGTTCTTGTTTTTTTATTGATTATTATGTGTTACGCTATTAGGCTTTAAATAACTTTATCGTCTTACTGTGACTTACTGCCACACTCAATGACGTTCATTAAATCGTTATTAACTAATTGATGAGGATTTTCGTACATTATATGACAAAATCGCTCATTAAATCTTTAAGGCAACTTTGACGTCTCTAAGTTTGGGCGTTAAATAATTAAAAACAAAACACTACCTTAATTAAACTGTACTACACTTATAGGCAGTTTCCTTCTTACCAAGCATTGTCAAGTAACAACTTGTGAGGCGGGCTGCAGTTTGCATGCTGCAGCTGCAAAACTTTACCGGTTTATATGAATATCTATATTTTTTTATTAATTGCACGTGTGGATTCGCTGCAGCCGCTGACTGCAGCTTACAGCAGTACAATAACATACAGATAACTCTAATGTTGCAGTCTTCAGTTGCTTTTGCAGTTCACTGTCCGTTTCCAGCATCGTGTAGCCTTACGGCTGAATAATATGAATAGTAAGTAGCTGAAACTAACATTGATATTTTAGGTAACTTAGGGTTTGAATATGTTTTGGAGAATTGAAGCTCAGAGTCAGAGCGAGGAAATCATTTTTCGACCGTCATGTATTTTTTCAGTAGTAGGCTGTTTCTTTAGGAAAAAATAGATTAAATTATTTCGACCTAAGTATGTTTGAAGGTGAGTTAATTAATCACCTTATTTTTTCTATGACTACCTTTGACTGCCTGATAATGTTCTCCAACAATAACGAGAAAAAGAAACCAATTAAATTAAAAACCAAATCACACATTCCAAGCAAGAACGTCGAGGATTTTTCTTTCAAAATTTATGTTCGCGTTGTGCCACCAGAGGGCGTATTGGGAGGGGGTGGGGGAGGGGGGCGCGACTTCATTTCGCTTGCGTCGTTTATCTTGAGAAACATAATTCAGGGGTAAAGTCAGTGTCAACTTATTTCTATTCTTTCGACTAAGCGTAAAATTGGTATGTTTTATTTTTAATGCTTTATTTTTCGTAAATTCAAAAACAAGGCAATTTTGTGATTAGCCTTTACACTATTTAATATTTATAATCTGTAGGGAGAGAGACCTTTGATTTGTGATAATTTATAAAACCTCTTTACCTCGCTTTTCATTTTTTTATTTTTCAGGTCTCTTCACTGCTGTGTCGTTCACACGTGGCTTTCCACCAAAGCCAATGCTATATAAGATGCTACGTTGGTTATCCACCAACAATAATAAACATAACATAGTTCTATGATTTATTGGGAGGACACCTTAATTGTGGCAAATTTCGAGTTGGCAAAATATGCTTTCTAACCAACCTAGGATTCGAACCTAAGACCTCAGCCTAGGTAGGTGACTTCAATATGACATCGTGATGACATGGGACGTCAATATTTGATTGATAAAAAACATGTTTTACGTCAAACAGATATACCTATTGAAACTTTTATTGTCATCAGAACTAAAGGTGTGTACCAAATATGAGATCAATCTGCAGACAAAGGAGGTCAAACGAGGTCAAATCTCAATCACTTTTGACCCAAATAAATAAACAAACAGTACAAGTAATAAATAACAGTCTAAAATATTACTTCAGCAGTAAATTACGGTGACTTTTTTCTATCTCCCAGTACGAATAAACAACCACCATAGTTTCTACTTAGCCATGTTACGTCACGCACTCGCCATACTTTACGTATCCGTTTATTACGTTCAACCAATACGTCATTTGACGCAATAACGGTCAAACAATAAATATCGTTTTGCGCAGACAACACGCGCAAAGTAATATATGAAGTTAAGAATAAATAGGCAATTTAGTGAGGGTCTCACGTTCTTCCGAATATTGCCGAATAGCCTACGACGAACGGCGAATTTCCATATCGTATCGCGATTCGTGGGGAGCGTTTATGGGGTAAAAATTAAGTCGACGAGTAGTAACGTGTTGATTTCTATCGAATAGTTGTGAAGTTTATGTTTGAGTTATATGTGAGTTTTTACCTAAAGTTTTGAGTAGGTAGTAACTTACTTGTAGGTGGCAGTTTATTGGACACACATTTTGTATGTTTTATACACCCTTCAAAATGTAGAAGTTGTACTGTGAATAGTGCCCTAAGGGTGTTTACACGGTATAATGTGTAAACACCTTAGCCGTAAAAATGATAAATTATTAATACCTACTAACCATTACTTATTATTACTGGGAAAAGAAGTTAATTATAGTACATACCTACAATTTGAAAAAAGTGACGAGACATTTTGTTCACCTAACAACTTAACATAATTACTTATACGAATCGTAAATCTTAGAACAGTTGTATGTAAAAAAGATCGCTCGTTCGGCATAAATTCCATTGTAAAACCGATAGAAATGAGAAAATTTCACATTAAATCTTTCTAACAAGCCGATAGGTGGCGCTTCGACTAAGCAGCGGAAAGACGCTTGGAAAACACATTTTAATAAGGGATATTCCTACTTTAGTATTTGTATAGTAGACTTACTTTGTCTTGGTACTTTTCTTACTTGGTACTTTCTTGATACTTCGTCATAGGTTAGGTACTGAATAAAATGTTCTTGAGGTATTTGCAGCGCATTGATTACTAAGAGAGTATAAAAAGTAGCCTGGTCCGTTCCTAAAGTTCATCAAAATGGTTCAGTGGTTTAGTTGTAGTTGTAGACCGCCAAACAGATAGAGTGCTTTCTATTATAATATAAGTAGGTATTTATATTCTCAAATTAATAATTACTGGCATTATTACTGTCAGTATTATTAACATACTCAGTATTACTGTGTTAATATTAATTTAATCCTCAAAAATGAAATGATGGTTTGAACAAATCTACTTTCTTTCTCAAAGCAAACTGTAAATAAATATCAAATGACTGAGAAATCAAGGTGTAAATAAAATTGATATTTAACTTAATATTTATGTATTAAATTAAGCAATGGCCGATTCAAATTACCAAGCATCAAGACAAATCGCGCCCATAAGGTATTACCTCCATCGGGGGCGCCACGAGCGAAACGAAATGTGGCTTTAAAAATTTGGAACACAATCCTGCTATTTGTCTTTCGAACGTCTCTTATAAATCAAGGAATAAAGCAGCCAACAATGGTTTATGGGCGAAAAAAAGTACCTATATAAGACGGGGAAATAGCATACAGACCTTTGCGAATACATTCATAATGTATGGTAGGATTGCGTAAGAGAAAGGCTGAAGTTCGCTGATGGGCTTACTGACAATCATATTATTATGCTGGGTTGTGATGCAGTGGCTTCTTCAAGGGGGTATAGAAAATGCTATGGGTTCGATATAGCAACACTAAGTAGGTTCTAGCTGATTTTGAATGTAAAGATGGTGGTCACAAAGAGTATGGAGTTGGCAAAAAAAAAAATTGCATGCAATCCATATTTTAATTTTTAAAATAATAACAAAAAACAATGCTTATTCATCCACCGTTTTAATATACAGGGTCGTAATTTAAAGCACGTCACATCCGTCCACACTACGCGACGCATTCGCAAAATTATTACCTTGTAAACCCACTATATCACTTTAAATTTACGACAACCTGTATATGATAGATTTTCAATCCAGCTTCCATAATATACGACGAAAAACCTCTGTCAAAATAGAGAAATAAATAAACCAGTGACAACCAATTAATAACTCGTAAAACGTCAGTGTTAAACAAAAAAGATCTGGATAAAAAGGGGCAGAAAAAGCGATCACAATAGCCTTACGATGCGAGAAATGCTTGTAAAAAGAGTGTGTATTGTCCATAAATTTGGTTGGATTCAAAACAAATCGTCGTTATTCATTACATACATGACTTATGGTCGAGAGACGCTGTTATAATACAGTTTGTTACATTATATAAAATACAAAGAATTTTATATAAAAACACTCGAAAGGGACACTCGCTTCATTAGTCACGTTTTTGGTATTAAATTGATGCAAAAAATTTAATTCATTTGGAAGGGATTTTTTGATATTCCATAATAGAGCGTGAATAGAAATATTAGCTGGAAATTACTAAAAATTTTTGATTTATTGTCATGAGTTTTTGATATGTTATTGATAGTAATATAATTCTTATAAATGAACATATTTCAGCCTATTGTAGAGACTTTTTATATAATTAGATAGATTCTGTACTTGCAAATGTGCCTAGAATAATTTATTTGTTAACATATCTCCTTGTAATTTTTTAAAGTGTTTTACAGCGTAATCACAGAGTATAATAATCTTCATTAAAGTACAAAGTTTAAAAATAATAAAAATTGCACCACTACACACATTCAAACATCAAACAGAACCAGAAAACGAATCATTTTTCCAACAGATATCAACCCTAAACTCATGCAAATCGAATCAACCAACTCGAGCATTTTATTATCAGATACCACATAACGATACCTTCATCAGGGTCCCGTAAAACGTTATGGAACGTCGAACCGAGAAATAAATGGCTTTTAAAAGTGTGATCCAAGATGTACAAAAAGTGGGGAGGAAAAAAGGGGAAAAAAGTCGAATGAAATGATAAATTTCCTATTGGAAGTGAAAAAGTGAGCGTTTATTTATGACTGAGCTGTGTATTCGGATGGAGGTTATCAGATCTTGTTTGGGCAGCATTCAAATGTTTGTTTCATTCGAGTTTGATGCGAGATCAATGTGTTCTGCGACGCGACACGTGTGTGGTTTGTTTGTCACTAAATGTATTCGGTTACAGTCAGGTACAGTGAACTTGAGTTTTGGACATAATCTAAAACTGTAAGATTAACAGTTAGTTAACTTAATTAATAAAAAACTAACTGTGGCACTCAGAGACGTTCTTTAAACAGACTCTTATTTATTTGATGTAATTTTTCATACAATAGATACATGTCAAAATCACTCATAACATTTCTAGTAAGGAAGTATTTGACGTAGTACTAGCGTTAGAAAGTTTGTATGGTCAATATCAATTGTTTTTCAACCACTTGTTATACTTATCAGTCTATTTAAATCTACTTGTAATATTATTATGTTGGTATTTCCCTAGATACCCTAGATACTAACATTAAAGTATGGGGTGTAGGTTCACAAGATATATAGATATTATAATTATAATGTATCGCATATTATATGAATTTTAACATGTTGATAAAAACATCAAAGAGCTTGTCTGAAAGCAATTTATAAAGAAGTTTAAAAACAACTTTGTATGTCAGCGAACTACACGCTAAGTAATTTAGTACAACAAATAATAAAAGTTTCTTGGTACGTTAGTTCAATCAACAAGAAGGAAGCAATTTACCACTCAGCTGAAATCGTTTTAGAACAAGTTTTAAAGACACTTGTTTACAAAATAAAGCATTAATTCACTTCCTTCGACGCGACAACCTAGACAACTTTAAATTAGGCAATAAGAATAATGTCCCAATCTCTAGCAGCCTACCACAAATCACGTGGCTCCTTTAAAAGTAATTGAAAATACATTACGCAACCAAATTAAAGTGGGAAAGTGGTACAAGTTGAGAGGATGGGGCGTCAGGTGGGCCGCGACACTCCCCCCTTCCCTTGGAATGTTTTGGCATAAAATATTACTTCAATTATTTACGCGAAAGATTTATAGCACTTAGAAAAGAGCGCCGCGAAAAAACCGAGCGACGTGTGCACGAAAAGTGTTTTTCTTTGAAACTTATAATGGGTATGAGTGGGAGAAACTTCTCAATCTCTTTCCTATGGTAATTTGTTTAGAGTTTGTTTATAAAGATATTAGTGTTTGGATTTATTGGGCTGTGACGTAATGAGTTGGGGAACTAATTATGATCAACAACAGACTCCATTGCATATGCATCTATACTAATATTATAAAGCTGAAGAGTTTGTTTTGTTTGTTTGTTTAAACGCGCTAATCTCAGAAACTACTGAACCGATTTGAATAATTCTTTCACTGTTAGATAGTATATTTATCGAGGAAGGCTATAGGCTACATTTTATCCCGGATTTCCTACGGGAACGGGCACAACGCGGGTAAAACCGCGGGGCGCTGCTAGTTAGTAAATAAATCAAAGTCACCCTCCACTAGTACTAACAAGACAAAAAGAGCAACAACTGTACTTGTAATTACAAAATAATAACTCCCTACAAAAACGTTTAAAACCATCGTCCTGTCTATCATCTAGTTTGTAAAACACTATGGTATTTTTTTCTAGTAATTATTGACCTATTGCACATAACAAAGTATAAACTATCTGAAAAATTATTTAAATTATCACCCTAGGCAAAGAATTAATAAGTATCGAACATAAAAGCTGTTGTTGACTTTGTACTAAACGCCTTAGGCATCTTTACAACGTGTCGTCAAAGTCATGTCATAAAAGTCATGACGTAAAAGTCATCCCTTAACCGACTGCGCAGAACTAAGTCCCAACAGTCAGTTTGACAGTTTTCTGGCCTATAAAATCCCATGAACTATAAGGAGCTCAAATTAGAGTCAACATTTAGAACTCTGTCGTATATCACAGACTCTTTTGTCCGTTTTTCTAAATAATTGTACCGTTTAATGTAGTTGTACTTGACTGTACATGTTAGAAACAAAACACAAACTAGTCGAAAGTAAATCTCGCCATTTTGTGACCTAGTCACTCTGCGATTTGGTTAATGTATGATCTGGGATGCCATAATATGTATAGCCACTTTGCGATGTAGATACTCAAAATTGGACATAGATATTATGCAATCTTGTCATTTTGTAACTAACCCACGGACAGACTTGACTAGTAAACGAGTCAGTACATACTGTATGCAATGATCCTTAGAATGATTATAAAACTGGCATCAATAACTGACATGGAACTAATAATAGGCGCTAGTAGGTACATCGATTTGGATGTCTGAATCATCACTACATAGTATAAAACAAAGTCGCTATTTTTGTCTGTTTGTTTGTCTGTATACTTAAATCTTTAAAATTACGCAACGGATTTTGATGCGGTTTTTTGTAATAGGTAGAGTGATTCAAGAGGAAGGTTTATATGTATAAAAATTCCCGAAATTCCCACGGGAACGGGTACAACGCGGGTAAAACCGCGGGGCGCTGCTAGTTGTAATATATATGTTACGGAATTAAACTGTCTTTACTAATTGATTATCTATGGGTTAAATTGAATAAATACACTTATGTACTAGAGCTCTCTAAATAACTCGCTCTAATTGAAGTTTTAGCCGTCGCAGCATAGTTTAAAGCGATGTTAGATCACTGCGATTGTTAAGCAACGTGCAGCTCGTCCCCTACTTGGATGGGTGGCCAATAGTGGCATTTCAATAGACCATGTCGGTGATTCGAAATAAATTATAGACTAATTGAATATAATGACCAAATGCCCAATTTACACAAAACCTACTAATTACAAAGTATTATTAACTTTATATTCGGAAGACAATTCAAATGATTCAAAATTATCACGACAAATGTAAATACTCGCTAAACACCGGCTATGAACTCACAAACATTGTTAATAAGTACTGGTAGACGGTAGCATCGCATAAACTTCCATACGCATGTTTATTTTTCATTTACGAGTAAACTGGAAGCAAACAGTCGTAAGTTATTATATTATGAAACATAGCAGCGCCCCGCGGTTTTACCCGCGTTGTGCCCGTTCCCATGGGAATTTCGGGATGAAAAATAGCCTATAACCTTCCCGTTGAATGTGGCTATCTATTACAAAAATAATTATTGAAATCGGACTGGTAATTCTCGAAATTAGCTAGAACATACAAACAAACAAACTTACAAATTTTACCTCTTTATAATATTAGTATAGATATTTATGATAATTACTGAGATATTTTTATTTAATTACTGTTAGGGAAATGGAGATTGTTATCACCTTTTGTTTAGGGGTCATATGAGTAATGTGTTTGTAATCACATCAAGATATGGGAGTTTTTTTTACTTAGGTGTTCATTTGGGTGTGTTTTTTATTTGTTTTATGCTTCTTTAAATACGTTTTTTAAGCAATGTTTTGTATCTTTCGAAGTTAGTGAGCCAATTAGTAAAGCGTTCTTATATATAATACGAGTTTGCTTCACAGGAAATTTCAATAGAAAGTGATTGAAGCATGTCTTTAAAACATTTCTCTTGAATTTAACGGCTCACAGCTCAAGTCGTTCAAGTCTTAAAATCACTAAATACTAAAATTACATTTTAAAGACGCTTACGAATGTTTTTTTTATACTGGTATTAAAAAGGTTGTTTTCAGTTTGTTTGGTACACAAAACAATATATTCCAAGTTTTCATCCTATGCCTGCGTGATAATCTTCAGTAAAAATTTAATTGAATCTGGGAAAACGTACCAGATGGGCCAAAGCTTTGTTCGGCCTTAACTGCGCCTTTGTATTGCCCGAATATTCCCCTGAAGGGCCTTTTTTCACTTTTCCCGGAAAATATTGTTCATATTGTTTTCAAGATTTTATGTTTCGTAAGCTTGATTACATCTGTTGATGGAAAATCTAATGGCGTTCTAGAATGTTCTGTTAATATGAACATTTTGATCAAGAGCAGTTTAATTTGTAGTTAGGGTGTTTATTTCGAATTTTAAATTAACGAAGTTATTATACCTCGTGTCATTTGTTTTTATATGTACAAATGAGGGCTTTTTAATTCTGTTTAAATGTTGTTAATTTCTGTCTAATGACGTCCCAAGAAAACTTTAGTCAAAATTAAGGCAAGGAAAATATTTTAATTGACTGACATTTTCTTCCAACGTAAAGAAAAGCCACAGGTTAGTAACAAAGGTAAACTGTTTATTAGAAGACGCCATTAAAATTATAAAATAAACGAAATAAATTACGAGTTCCCTAAATAAACGAGAAACCCTTACGCACACTTTTCACTATAAGTGCTTAAAGCGCTCACTGTAACAATTACGATAAGCATCGAAACCGCTGCTTTATAGCTATACATCGCTAAATTCGCTTAAAAGAGGCGAGTTACAAAAAACTGTGTTCCCGTGAGCTTTAATATAATTTGTTAATGATAAATAAACTCATAAATTGGGTTGGAGCGCGGGAGAATTTGTTTACAGCAGATTCGCATTTAAGATATCTCTGCCGCTTTGTCGCTAATCTCCTAACAACTTTGAAACGAAAAATTTAAATCTACGAACGTCCGTTTGTACTGGTAATGAAGAAAAACGCGCTTTTCTCGCTTGTACTGACTTTAGTTTATCTGTTATGATTTATTGTTTTGGGTAAAACTAGTTTTTTTCTTTATGTATGCATTTTAGTACTATACAAGATGCTTTATAACTCAGTAAATATATAATGTGCATAAATTATATTTACATATGTACCTGTTAAGTTAATTAGTAGCTACAGAAGATTGATATAAGTCTTCCTCGCAGCAATGTCTCGCAGCAATGTTTGTTACATGTAAGGGCGAACATTTTAATACCTACCCTTGAAATACTTAAGCATAAGAATTTCGAAACTCATCCACATTTCAAATTAGAGATTCCTGCAAGACGAATTGCGGAAGCTTAACATAGTCGAGCCCCTGGCGGCATTATGCTAAAGCACGTACACGAATGTTTTCACGTCTACCCCTCATCTTGGGACCAACCCCAAATATAATATATCCAGCAAACTTTACATATATTTGTACCGTAAATCCTTTTAATATATAGCTCTATTTTTGTTACTGCTCTAAATTTGTTGGGACATAGGTATTTAATGAATGTTAATGTTAGCCTGCATCCGTGGCTCACAATTGGTGTAATGTCGTGCTCGACAGCGGTTTGTTCCGATGTCGCGTGTTTTATGGATTGAAAATAAAAGTGATGGCACTTTGGATGGATGGATATAAAGTGTACGGGAAAAGTAAACGAGGAAACGGATTAATTTTTACTAAGGTGTTATTTAAATTGGACTAACACGCGGGCGAGCTCAATAGAAAACGAGCGAGCGAGCGTTTTAGTTAATGTGATTACATGCTCTTTTTAACTTTATAAATTTTGCTGAACGTAAATAGCTTCTGTAAATATTTAATGTATCTAGAACAAAAAAAAAAGTTCTTGAAATCAAAAGAATCCAAATAGAAAATTGTGTAAAAAAATGTTTATAAAACTATTTGAAAAAATAAAAATCTCTATAAATTTAAAAACAAATCAACTTCCCGCTCTTCCAATTACAAACCACTGAAAGATGTCTCAATAATTTAGAAGAATAACATTTCATGAAGTTTCAGACACTCTATTAGAATGTGGTGAAATATGGCCCTAATTTATTACTGTACAAGAATTAGTTTGCTCTGCGCATGCGTCAATGTGGACTGATTTACACACAAAACACTATCCCGATCTTATCCCGGGGACAGAGCGGTCACATAAATAAATTAACTAATTCTAAGAGAGGGCACTAAATAAATACCTACTGTATTACTTTGTATCTTTCTATGTAGTTCATTAATTAAGTTAAACGTAATTGCATTACGTTATTGACAAAGAATGTTTAGAGACGGGTATAATTAATGTTTCAGATAAGTTATTGGCGACGACGTCTGGGTGTCAATTACAACATATTAAAATATTTTTATTCAGTTTTGACCCCAAAGAGGAGTACCGCAACACATCTATACTAATATTTGGTTGTTAGTTTGTATGTTCGAGATAATCTCGGGAATTACCAGTCCGATTTGAATAATTCTTTTTGTAATAGATAGCCACATTCAGCGGGAAGGTTATAGGCTTTTCATCCCGAAATTCCCATAGAAACGGACACAACGCGGGTAAAACCGCGGGGCGCTGCTAGTATTTATAAAAAGTGTTTTTATGTACCTATAGATATTATTATCAGTAAGTTAGATTCCATAATACAAGCTAAGAGCTTAGTTTGGGTCAAATTAACTGTGTGTGAATTTGTCTGGGTGTATTTTCATTTTATTTTATTTAAGTAAATTTAGTTTATGCGTATTTTCGAAAAAGCATTCCGATGGTATGATTTCAGTATCTATAGGTATACATACGGTTTTGCATCCACGGTTCCTGGGATCAGATTACCGGATCCGATATCAATTTATCGGATCCAACGACCGGTGCGGTGGTTGCATATTTTGTCGCTGGTGTAAGTTAACGACAGAATGTATTAGCACTACCAAATTCAGAATGATATGTCCCTACTAAGGAACACTTTCCTAGACTATACATGAAACAGAAGTTCATTGCATCTTGTATACCTAATTTTAATCTTCTTCTTCATCGAGTGGATGGTCAACGTGAACAATCCTAGTGTCAGAGTCATTGAGCCGCCAAAGGCCTCTGACATGGCTCATGTAACGACTACTATCCGTAGAAAGTAACCGTGAATGACGGGCTTAACGTGCCCTCCGAAGTTAATTTTAACAGTCTAATTTAAAAGCCTAAATAATACTAATTTTAACAGCCTAATTTTAATTAAAAAATATGATCTTCAATACTCAATACATAATGGGAAACTGTGAAGCTTTCCCGCATTTGACATCACGGATAAATTGATATTTATAAGTGTAAGGGACAAGGATACGTTTAAAAGGGATTCCCTTTATTGCTATCTTACAGGAGGGCCCAAAGGCTGGTTCCTGTCTTAAGAATATTATGATATATAACAAGTCAGAGTGAACGTCGAAGGTGTATTTATGAGACTGTAGAAAGGAATTATCGGCACACTCGGATGTTAGGGTGACGTTATTATCCTTTTTATTGGTATAATATTTAATTTTGGACCCTTACCCGGTCCGCCATCGCTGTAGTCACATATAAATTGGAGAATTATTTAGTAGGACATCGTAATGAAGGTTTTCTTAAGCATTGGATTCTAGATTAATGGGAGACAAGATTTGTGGCAGTCGTTCCCATTTAAGTCGTGTACGGAGTTATCTAGGTTTTATTGATATCAGAATTATTTGTGGGATTTTTTTTTTAGAATTTCAGCAATTTTCTTGTCAAAGTGGTCAAGGTGGTCACGCCCGTACTCAGAGGCGTCAAATGCTTCCCTGTAGAGATTTAATGAGTGATTCTGACATGTAATGTATGAAAAAATTTTAGTAATCAGTTTTAGTGTCTTTTTCAGTACCCAAATCACAAATTATATAAAACTTAACACATTAAATTTACACTACCATTATGTAAGGTAAAAAAATCGTTAAAAGAAGTGAAAAATATGTTAACTAAACGATTATATGTATCTTAAAATAGGTTTAATTATTTAATATTTCTATAAATGGTTATAATTATGGCATAACATTTTTCTGCATCTTTTTAGGCAACACAAATTCAAATGCTTAATCACTATCAAACTCATCTAAATTAAGTGCTTATTCTGAAAACCAAGAGCAGAAACTAATGAATATTTTGCAGGGAAAGCATATTCCATCGGGTAAAAGCCAGGGACAATAAATTATTGTGATCGGGTGCAAGTTTCAGGATGGGTCAGAGGTGTTCAGGCGCGGGCGGGCGGCAATTATCGGTCACATACTGATAGAGAAACTAGATGTACTAAAAACTAGATTTTAGTATAGACTTGGGGATTGTTTTTAACACGCTTTTATTAGCTTGGCCTGTATGTATGTACGTACGTACGTACGTACGAACGTATGTAATGAAATCTTTGAACATCATTTTCACCAACTTCCAGAAGTCTGATTAATTTGCAACTTTGCATACGTATCAAGGACCGATGACAATGCAATAATTTAATAACAGTTTCCCATTATCCTTAATGGATTTGCCAGATTTACTAATAAATTATTACTTGATATAAAAGACATCAACGGGCGCTCGGTGGTACAACTTCTGTTTTATTTTACTAAATGGTACTAGACACTAACAGCGTCCCGTGGTTTTCCCGTGATGGGCCTGTTTCCGTGGGAATTACGGGATGAAAAGTTGCATATAACGTTATGCTTACTAAGAAATAAAAAATAAAATTATATTTTAAAAAAACTAAAAAACACGCTTTTTGCAAATTGAACTAAAAACTAGAAAATAATTTTTCACCTCAAATCAAAATTATAATAAAATTTAAGTTATTAACACAATGATTCAATTCAGAGTAAAAAGCGTGGGGTGCAGTTTACTGTAGTTCATAACTATCCTCTCATAGATAGTTACCAATGATGATTGTAATATTTAAAAATATTAAGCACCCCACGCTTTTTTACTCTGAATTGAATCATTGTGTTAATAACTTAAATTTTATTATAATTTTGATTTGAGGTGAAAAATTATTTTCTAGTTTTTAGTTCAATTTGCAAAAAGCGTGTTTTTTTAAACTATAATTTTTAAGAATATAACTTTATAGTCGGAAGCTTTACCATAAAGAGTATTCATCTGTAATGACCCACTGCTGTGCAAAGGCCTCCCATCTCACAAGATATTAGTACAGTTAGGCAGTTTTATCATATTACTAAATATTATACATCTATACATGATACACTTTCGCATACCACTCCATTTAATCTCCACCACAACTTATCAGCCGACCAGACTACCAGCAGTTAATAAATACTCTCAATTAAGAGTTAAAATCTCTTCCACGAGCCATAGGTCGGGGACACAGTAGCGTCACCCGCAGTAGATAAAGTAAGGCCCGAGGCTCCGTCACTTCCCCTGATTTATGCACCAACCCTTATCCAAGATTACGATGACCGCCACCCACTTACTCAGCTCCATGTATTTGTGTACACGAAATTAACTAACACTTGGGTTAAGTGAGCGATAGGCATTTTATTAAGGTTCGGTTTTGAATCCTCTGAACTGATATCTTTGGTGAGTTGACAGGCCTTGGCCTAGCAGTGAGACAAATTATTTTTAATTAATTAAATTATTTTATCTACACTAATGTTGTAACATTCTACTTATGTTTCCAATACTTGACTTATAATTACTACTGTTATAGCGCAGGCAACTAAAACACTCAATTTAAGCAATTGCACATGATGTTATAATATCCACATCGATATCGTAAAATCTCATTATAACATCATTATAACGCGACCAATTAACCTGGCGAGCCTTATGTCAAAATCCTCATACTAGTTGTATGAAATTTTGATATTAGGCTGGCTTTTGAAAACAGTTGGGTTATACGTGAAAACTTCGTCGAAACTACATACACAAAACTCTTTGGTAAGATCTCGCTCGCTCCTGATTGGCCCTACGCGCAGCTGCGCTCTCATTGGTTAGATTTTAATGGCGGCAAGTTCACTGTGACAATACACGTACGCGTGAATTTAATGTTTCGCAATGTGTTTTGTTTTTAAAATTTTATTTGATTAATTGCATTAGTGAAGATTAAGTAGTGTATGCAACTGCATATAACACGGGTATTAAAACACTCGTTACTATTATGAAACTCGCTGCGCTCGTTTCATAAACTCACACTCGTGTTTTAATACCCTTCTTTATATGACAGTTGCATAAACTACTATTAGACTAAATAATTATTTATTTTCTATTTTTATCTGACGTTTCAGCCCCTCTGCAGGAACCGTGGTCACAGACCACGTGGTTTCTAAGGTGACTCATGTCCAATAGCCAGCAAATTCATATCTAGTCAATAGTCTTTATAAAAATTTGTTTAAGGCGCACAAAGTTGTCTTTGTCAGTCTTATAACAGTTCATTGTAAATTTTTTCAAGCCAAAAAGATTTTTTAGACGTCTTATTTGTTAAATAAATCAGAAGACTGTCTAACTAGTCCTTATTATAGATTACTGAAGCTGTAAACTGTCTTTGTTGCGGACGACGAACCCTCTCATTAAACCCCCTTGTAAATATTGTAAAACTATTGTAAATAAACCCCGTAGTCAGTTTAGCTTAGATTCTCTCTTTTAATTTGTATAGCGCTATCTCGCTCACTCGCGCGTGTTAATTTAATCATTGTATGTACAGCAAGTTGCGGGCACTATTTGTGTATATATTGAGGCGCATTTCGCCAGTAAGTGTGGACCAACAACGGTGCTCGCAGCTTGCTCAAGAAATCTGGAAGAATACACAGAATCAGAATAAAGAAGTCTTATTTGTTTATTGGAAAGTTGGTGTTTGATTCAAG
Source organism: Cyclophora albipunctata (assembly GCA_963082685.1). Lineage (NCBI taxonomy): Eukaryota > Metazoa > Arthropoda > Insecta > Lepidoptera > Geometridae > Cyclophora > Cyclophora albipunctata. Next base: position 4,276,366 of record OY720118.1, read on the forward strand.
AAAGAAACCCCTCGTAGGCAGGCAGGAACTACACTACACGTACACCACCAACAGTTTATGGTCCTTCGAGCCGGATAGCAAGACAAGAATCCGTGAAGACTTGAAGATCTGCAGAACAGCTCCAGCATTACGTCACTAGTGGTGCCGTCATACCCTAGTGAACGTAATTGTCACTCCACTGGCGTGTGACGTCACGGCCCCGCTACACGGGTCGAGGTTCCAGTGAAGAGGCGCAGCCGGGCGTTATAAGAAGAAATATCTTCGAACAGGAGGCGCTGGGTTGTTTTAAGAAGATATTCCAAGGAGGATTGAGAGCAGCTGGGCGATTGAAGCATCATCGGGAAGCTGACTGAGTCAACGAGGACAAGACGTCGCTTCAATAACGCGTGTTACGCGGCCCGAGTACTACTCCACCTAACGGTGTCAAACGGGGTGGTACTTTGGGTTAACGTCTACCCAGACGGTGTGGTGTTGTGCGGCGCCACCAACCTGAACAGGTTGAACAGCACCTGACGCCAGTACGTTTATAGCCTGGGTCGAGGGCCGGACTGTAGGCACTGCTGACTGTGTCCGGACATTCCAGCCGGACATTTAGCACCTCGATCCTTGTATAGACCACTGCTGGGCAGACCCCCCCTACCTCATCCCCCCGCATTCCATCCCTGAAGGAGCATATCCCGGCTCACCCCGGGCCCTCCTGACGGACTGTTAGGGAATAGGGACTGTTAGGGAACGTTAGGGACTGTTAGGGGCGTCAAGTGCCAATTATGCCCACAACGAGGAGCCCACCACGAACGAGGCAGCGGACTGCGGCGTCATCGACGCCATCCACCACACAGCCACCACCATCCACGTCCACGGAACAGCACCGTCCACCGCCGACCACAATGCCGACCGGGCTTGGTACGTCGAGGCCGTTCACCACAGATCGAGCACAGCATGAAGAGGACCAGCCGCAACAAGAGGTCACCGAGAGACGACGAGCGCCCTCAATCCAAACTGTGAGATCAAACACAAGTGCAACGGCGCGCATTCGACAAGCGGAGTACGAAGCTGAGGAGAGACTAGCGAGGATACGGAGGCAGCAAATGGAAGTCGAGGCATCACTCGTACGCAAAAAGCTGGCAGCTGAAGTTGCGATAATTCGAGATGAGACAGACAGAGATAGCCGCGCCGGGTCAGACAGAAACAGCGATACACAACAGCGCGTCGATGAATGGATGCACCGGAGCGCGCCCCGTGCCCGCAGGGAACATTTTGTTGCACGGGGGGAGCGCAATAAGGAGTATTTTCCTCCGATGAGGAGATACACTGATGGAAGACAGGAGCGCACACGTCAAGACAGATCACCTAGCTGTGGAGGGGTTATCGACCATCGAACTACGCGTAACCGGACTCCGAGCCGAGAAAGGGAACCGCGGCGTCACAGGCGATCGCACAGCCGGGACGGGATTGATCGATTAGCCGATCGTTTGGAGCGTATGACGCACAACAATCGGCCGTCACGACAAGCGCAAGATCTACCATCATTTTCGGGAGCCCTGAATGAATGGTTGTCGTTCAAAGCTGCAATGGAGGAGAGCACCGCCATCTATAACTTCACGCCTACTGAGAACTTGTGTCGGCTGAGGAATAGTCTACGGGGGGAGGCGCATCACGCCGTTGCTCAACTATTACACGTAGCCGCGAACCCGGACCAGATAATGTCAACTCTGGAGCAATGTTTTGGGCGTCCAGAGATCATTATGGATCAAACTATCAACAGTTTGAAGAAAATGCCACGCGTGGGCAACACGGCTAAAGAGATGAACCGTTTCGCGTTGAAAATACAGAACATCGTTACCGCATTGGAATGTTTGGGTAATGAATCAATGTTAACGAACGAGTACTTGATTCGCCACACATTAGAGAAACTGGATTATAGCACCCGCCGACGCTGGTGCGATTTTGCAGCGGAACGAGGACGCGCACGGGAGCCGCAAATGATAACTTTGGCTCGCTTTCTCATGCGAGAGGGAGACAGAGGATTACGTTTCCTGCATGAACCGGACACGCAGCCTACATGTATGGAGCGGCCAACATTGGACAGGCGGGTCAAAGTTAACAAGAAGTCAGCCGCAGTTTTCGTCACTATGGATAGCGAAGCGATTAGAGACGAAGTTTGTTACTGCTGCGGTGAGAAACACGTTACAACGAAGTGCCACAAGCTGATAGCGATGCCCACTAGTGAACGTTGGGAGTGGGCAAGGGAAGCGCGCATGTGTTATCAGTGCCTTCGAAGTAAACATCGGCGCGATAAGTGCACGAATGCACGAAAATGCGGAATCGACGGGTGTAAGAGAACTCATCACACATTGTTGCATAGCGATAGCAACAAGGAGGCTAGTGAGCGAGTCACCGTGTCCGCCGTTAACTTCAAGGGTTCGAATACGTTTGGGAGAGCTCTATTGAAGATTTGTCCGGTAACTCTAAAGACAGATACCGTTGAATTGGAAACCTACGCGTTGTTGGATGAGGGATCGACGATTACGCTCATAAATGAGAAGTTGGCGCGAAGCTTGGGAGCCAGCGGGCCGCAGAGATGCCTAAATATATGTAGCGTTACCTCACAACAAAAGGAGCCGGCGAGCCGCGTAGTACAATTGGATATTAAAGGACGACAACAAGATACCTACCACCGCATGACTGCGCGGACCGTCGGTAATCTCGTTTTGGGAAGTCAGTCCATTAATAAGGAATCGCTCAACAGACCGCACTTGCGAGGACTGCCTATCGAGGACATTTGTTACGAGAATGTCAAGCGTCAGATTCTGATTGGAGCAGACAACTGGCATCTCATAGTCACGCGCAAGTTAATGGCCGGGCCGAGGAACGAACCCGCTGCATCGCTCACAGAACTGGGGTGGACGATACACGGGGCGGCGCCCCGCCACGTAGTCAAGAACGAGCAGATTTATCACGTCAGCGAGCCAAGAGTGGATTTACACGAGCTAGTAAAGGCGCACTTCGACATCGATTCAATAGGGATAACATTGCAATCGAGACCGTCAGCAAATGACAAGCGCGCGCTGACGATATTTGAAGCCACCGTACGCCGCACCGGGGAGCAGTACGAGGTTGGTTTACCATGGAAGAGCGATGACGTCATACTACCACCGAGTTATAATATGGCGTGGACTCGCTTGAAAGGAATTGAAAGAAAAATGGATCGTTCAGAAGCATTCAAGACCGCATACACCGCACAGGTTGAGAGTTTACTGGAAAAAGGTTACGCCTCGCTATGCGATAACCCCGAGGAAGGAAATGCACGGAATTGGTATTTACCTCACTTCGCAGTAACAAACCCGAACAAGCCGGGTAAAGTACGTATGGTGTTCGACGCGGCGGCGAAAGCGAATGGAGTTTGTTTGAACGATATGCTGTTAGATGGACCGGACCTGCTTCAAACGTTGCACGGGATACTGTTCAGATTCCGCGAGGGGCCCGTAGCCGTGACAGCCGACATAAGGGAGATGTTTCTGAGGGTGAAAATCAGAAAGGAAGATCGCGTGGCGCAGCGTTTTCTGTGGCGCGGAGAAGACCGCCGGAACCCGCCACGCAAGTATGAGATGAACTCGATGATATTCGGAGCGAGAAGTTCGCCGTTTTTAGCACACAGCGTGCGCAACAAAAACGCGGAGGACAACAAGGAAAGTCACCCCCTCGCCTACACGTCAATCACGTCAAGCCACTACATGGACGACTGGGTTGAAAGTTTTGACGACGAGAAAACCGCAGCGCGAACAATGGCCGAAGTAATCGAAGTACATCATAGAGGAGGTTTCGAGTTAGCCGGCTGGGACTCAAACCGACCTAATTTATTGCGAGATATCTTATCAGATAGCCGAGCACGAACTCCAAAGGAGCTGGGAGCGAACGCGCACCCATATGGGAAAACGCTGGGAATACTGTGGCTACCAGATACCGACGAGTTGAGTTTTAACACTGCTTTGCATAGAGTACCCGATGACGTCAAAACTGGAAGACGAGAGCCCACCAAACGCGAGGCTCTAAGTACCGTCATGTCTCTATACGACCCGCTGGGATTGATAAGCCCGTATACGATCACGGCGAAGATTATACTTCAAGGTTTATGGCGCCTGAAACTTGGGTGGGATGAAAAACTGCCCCCTGAAGTATGTGAAGTTTTCAACCAATGGCAAGCCGACCGCGAGTACATCGAGCGTCTACGTATACCGCGCAGAGACAACTACACGTATTCTGTGACGCCAGCGAGCTAGCTTACGCCGCCGTCGCGTATTGGCGTTTCAAGAAGCGTGACGACACAATCGAGGTGTCCCTGATTGCGGCAAAAGCAAAGGTGGCACCAATGAAAGCTCAAAGTATACCGCGTATGGAGTTACAAGCGAGTTTGATCGGCGCCCGATTAGCGAGAGATATTATCAAGGAACTTAGAAAGGCACTAGAGGCTTGGAAGCCTACAAATAGAGATTTTTACCTCAAAAAGAGAATTAGCTGGAAGTTCATTGACCCGGGGGCGCCTAATCAAGGAGGCGCGTGGGAGAGATTGATAAGGACGTTCAAATCATCTCTGAACACTATTCTCAACAGAAAAACTGTACGGGAGGAGGTACTGTCAACATCGGCCGCCGAGATCGAATACACGATGAACGCGCGACCATTGACTCACGTGTCAGTGAGTCCCGACGATCCCGAGGCACTGACCCCCAACCATTTCTTGTTGGGTACTGCAAACGGAATGCCTCACATTGGAACATACGACTCGGCGAACAGGCAGGTGTGGAAAGCCGCCCAGGGGTTGGCCGACGAGTATTGGAGGCGATGGACGCGGGAGTACCTGCCGACATTGACAGCGCGAGGAGAGTTACATCGAGACACCGGGAACATCACGCCGGGAACAATCGTCCTAATCGTAGACGGAACGCTGCCCAGGAACGTATGGCCATTGGGAAAAGTCATGGAGACGTATCCGGGCCCGGACGGTGTTGTGCGAAGCGTGGATGTGTGGACAAAGGGTGGCATTTTTAGACGCCCTGTCGGGCGTCTAGTCGTCCTGCCGGTGGAGAAAGGCTGCGGGGACCTGCGCCGGGGGGAGACTGTTGCGGACGACGAACCCTCTCATTAAACCCCCTTGTAAATATTGTAAAACTATTGTAAATAAACCCCGTAGTCAGTTTAGCTTAGATTCTCTCTTTTAATTTGTATAGCGCTATCTCGCTCACTCGCGCGTGTTAATTTAATCATTGTATGTACAGCAAGTTGCGGGCACTATTTGTGTATATATTGAGGCGCATTTCGCCAGTAAGTGTGGACCAACAACGGTGCTCGCAGCTTGCTCAAGAAATCTGGAAGAATACACAGAATCAGAATAAAGAAGTCTTATTTGTTTATTGGAAAGTTGGTGTTTGATTCAAGAAAGAAACCCCTCGTAGGCAGGCAGGAACTACACTACACGTACACCACCAACAGTCTTGATGAACCCCTAATTCTATTAAAATACGGTCTATACTGCAAAATCATTTTTCAACAAAATACACCCAACACCGTATCGAAATAACAAATTTCAAATTTAGAACAAGCCCCGGATCGGTTTTTCATATTTTCCACATGCAAAATAAGAGTAATGTGTTTGTATTTGATTACAAAGATCCGCTTGGATTTATGTACGGCGCGCTTCAAAGGGTGTGTATTTATTAAAATGCTAATTTTCTCTCCTCCGCGGCCCGCGTTAGATACTCGCTATCAGGACTCCGCACGCTTTGTGTACACCCTGTAGATTTATTCCATACGGTGAAATTTTACTACGTGAACTCGATTTTAAAATGGCGGCTTTGGATCGAGCTGCAAATCTTTACTTTAGGACTCGTTTCTTAGTCGATAAAACGATCCATTGCTTTATAGTCATAACACGAATTAGCATAGTAAAACTTTTAGTTCTAATTTTGTAAGTATTAAGAGTTTCTAGTTATGAAATGATATGAAATGTTTGGTACCCACCCATGTATTTGATAACTGCAACTATAGTTACTTTGTACTCATATAATATCGGCTACAAATATAATAATAATAGTTTTCACATGACTGTAACAGAGAAAATAATATCACCGATTCAATTACTTAGGCTGATCTACACTGCTCATGCATGGCAACATGCAAAACTCCAACAATCACAAAAAAGGAACACAAATAAATCTCATTAGTTTCAAAGCAGTATTGTACTTTTAATTCGCGAACCGATAGTACGCGACGATGATACATCACATTCCGGTTAGGGCTCGTACAAAGGGCTAACGGAAACGCAAATTCAATCATGGTAGATTAGAGGGCCCCTTAATATTTTAATGGCTGACCACTGCCCGCTAACCTGAATCGATTCAACATTGCCCCCTTACAAAATATATACTTTATAGCCATATATCTCATCTTGGCTAATTGGGGTCGCTTAATATGGCTTACCGAAGTAAGTACGTAATTTATTTCGTTCTCGCTTAAGAGTTATGTAGGTAGATGCGTTATTAATGTGTAACGTAGAAATATCAACCAGAAAACAACTTGTAGTGTTAAAATGCTAGATTACTACTCGACTATCAATTAACAAGATGCTATAAGTCATTGAGAGTTATTTATGAGGTCGGTGAATAATTGGTCAGATTTTAATTTGAAATTAAGTTATAGTCATTTATCATTCTGTCTTTTCCACGCGAAATACCATTTATTATTATTATAACGGAAAATTGTATGTATTCTTTTCATAAAATTCATGTTTAAACTAGCATTGAATTTATTACCATAATTTAATACGCAACGCTATTTGAATATTATTTAAAGCATCCACGTTAAATAATGCCTCAATATTCAGCAAACTGATAATAACGTACTTATTTCGCGGATTCAAACAAAATAAATATCAAAAACATAAGTGTATACTCTAGTTTCGTTTTACAATCTGAATTCAAACCGAATCGACCGCACACAATCAAAGCAAGCGATCTCTACGCCTTAACACTGACATTAACAACACAATTAAAAAGTCCATCAATCGTTTACAACGTCAAGTTTGCACGAAAAGGACAATTTGAGACTTTATCACGTTTGTATAGAGGTGGTCGAGACGGCAGCGAGAGGGTTAAGTGTCCCCGAGGCAATGCACGCGAGCATCTCAATAAGGGATGTAAAACAAAAACCAAAGTTTAAACTTCGTTTAACATGCAAATTTGAGAGTGGAGACAGAATAAGCGTCGATACTTAATTACTTGTTTAATCGTTCAATCTTTAAACGGTGGGTGTAGAACCGCGAAAATTGAAGTTGCGTGTGTGTACGGGTCGTCAATTTGGTAGCACTGAGATTGTTTTCAAGTTAAGTAAGGGTTATTAAGTTATGGACATTTTGCCGTCGGTTTGCGGTTGTTAGTGTGTAAGCATCTTTATGCAGTGCGAAATAACACTTTTTAGCGGAAAAAAAAGATTTTTAGACGGAATACCTACAACAGTCATTCTATTGAAGAGGGATTAATTTCGTCTGCGTTTATATAGTTAACGGTGTAATACATACATGACATGTAAAATATCTGACAATAGCTTTGGTTTCATATTACTATGCCATTCATCACCTATCATCAAATCTATACTATACTAGCTGCGCCCCGCGGTTTCACCCGCGTTGTACCCGTTCCCGCGGGAATTTCGGGATGAAAAATAGACGTTGGCCGATTCTCAGACCTACTCAATATGCTCACAAAATTTCATGAGAATCGGTCGAGCCGTTTCGGAGGAGTACGCGAACGAACACTGTGACACGAGAATTTTATATATAAGATAATATTATAAAGCTGCAGTTTGTTTGTTTGAACGCGCTAATCTCAGGAACTACTGGTCCGATTTGTAAAATTATTTCAGTGTTGGATAGTCTATTTATCGAGGAAGGCTATAGGCTATTTTTCATCCCAAAATTCCCAAAGGAAAGGGCACAACGCGGGTAAAACCGCGGGGCGCTGCTTGTATTCACCTATAGGTACCTAATAGTGAAGTTAATTTAAGACGCCCGTCATAAAAGATTTCATTTCAATATAATTTAAACAAAGTTAGTCATACAAATTATGTGCCTAATACCATAATGATAGAAACATAATTGTGATATAATATTTATACCAGAACATTTAACGACAATTTTAATCGATTACGTACATCCATCACTATCCCCACATTAACTAAACAAATCGAATGTATCACTTGATCGATGTACCAGCATCCCACGGCGCTATAAAGAGCTGGTTTCTTACTTCAAGCCGCTTCAAAGTCACTCGGAATCGCTGCAAATATCGGAATCGCGTGAGAGGGTTATCAGATTTGTTAGACACGGTACGGCGACCTACCGGTTAGGAACAAACAAACAAACAAACATCACGTGAGCATCGTTTGATTTATGTTTGAGTATTTTTAGATGTGTGTAGGTACTAAAGGTTGAGAATTTTGTATGTTTTTGGGCTTTGGTGTTTTGAAAGCTTAATTTTCTTTTAGGTATCCACAGTATGTCCATTAGGTAAGGTATATTATAAAGTATCACGTATCTACCTTGCTCACTTAGGTAGGTAACCTTTTACTTGCACTTCAAAATGATATTATGTAGTAACTAGGCGCGCCCCGCAGTGTTACCCGCTTTGTACCCGTTCCCGCGGAGATTTCGAGATAAAATGTACCCCTTGTGTTATTCTGATGTATAACCTTTATTACTGTAAAGTTTCATCCAAAACCATCCAGTAGTTTTTCCGTGAAAGAGTAACAAATATGCATTCATCCATTCTCACAAACTTTCGCATTTATAATAGGTATTAGTAGGATTTCATGAGCTTTTGTGTGTATGTTAGAGCTGAGCTACAGTGCTACTTTTGATATGCAATCATTATCCATCCCAAGCATAGCAACGAAACGTAGCGATGATGATATCCGCATATGATATGAAATGAAGCAAAATAATCATATAAAATGGACTAACGGAAAAGCATAGCTTCATAGCTCTAGTGGAATACCTTAAGATACCTTAAAATAGTTAATGTAAAAGTGCCAGGGCCCTCAAAAGGGCAAAGAAATGTCACTTGTTGAAGCAATGAATACCTACAATGAATAAGGTTAGAAGTAACTAAATCGAAAATATTGATATTGCATATTACATAAAAATATATTCTAATAACCCCGCTAGAACAAACTTGTTCGTAGTTGTGTTGTGTTCCGTCTGGCCTTTGCACATCATTTACTCGTACCTATTCGGTACCGAACTGAAAATAATCAAAACTTTCCTCATAAAAATCTAAAACAAAAATACATTATTCATACTTGCCTCTCCGCGTTACCTAACAACCAGCATAACTTGAACTCAGAAAACGCACCACCAATAAAACAATAAAAAGAAATCAGAGAATAGTCGCGGCTCAGAATATGATGGACATGTGTAACAACTGAAGCAGACAGCTAGTATGAAACTGTCGGGAAATACATAAATATTTTATTTTCGGGAACTTGTAATAGACGAAGTATGGATTTGAAATATTGTGATAACTCTTATTATATGAAACAAAAGGAAGGAAAAGATACAGCAATCTATCGTGTAGTGGAGTCAATTGAAGGTTTCAGACCTTCAGGCTCTCTTTAATAAACTCCTCCTCCACCTCTTAAATATTTAATTTTATATTCTGCTTAAAGTGACTTTTAACAATGTATACATGTTTTAATATGACTATCAGTGCCTCGCGGTTTTATCTGCGCTGTGCCCGTTTCAGTAAGAATTTCGGGAGAAAATAGCCTGTATTCTCCCAGTTGAATGTGGCTATCTATTACAAAAAGAATTATTCAAATCGGATTGGTAGTTTCTGAGATTATATCAAACTCGTCAGCTGTATACAAGATTATACTCGTAGATATAGAGAGGGAGAGAATCAAATAATACTATGGTTAAATACTATATAACGCCGAATAAGTTCAAATTAGTAATTACTAATCTTCTTCTTATCGAGTGGATGGTCAACCTGACCAATCCTGGTGTCAGAGTTATTGAGCCGCCAAAGGCCTCTGACATGGCTCATGTAACGACTACTATCCGTAGAAAGTAACCGGGACCGACGGCTTAACGTGCCCTCCGAAGCACGGAATCATAGTAATTACTAATAAAAAGTTTTACTAATTTATTACCTAAGTCCGATACAGCACACCTATCAAGTTACCAACGTATGCTTATCACATAGACAAGATGGAATAGAATAACTTTACTTGTTAGCAAGGTAACATCAATTTTAATGCTAACAACTTAAATTCTAAAGTCGTTTAACATAATAAATCTGCTAATACAGTCCAACTTGATCTACAAAATTCGATTTGCAAACAAACCAGACTAGACAAAATAAGTGAACAAAACAAATCCTTTTCGTCTATTCGGATTGTGCAACCAATTCTACATTCCCAAGGCACGTCCACCGTCTGCATTGGAACAGATTTATTCTAACTCTATCAAAGAAAAAGTTGTAGCCAGTTGGCAACCTGCGAACGTAAGAATTAGGAGGTATGCACATTACAACTAAACAACGAGTTTGTTTGCTTGAAAATAAGATAAACGGATACATAAACTTAAGACTACATCAATACTTCAATACATAGTATAAAATAAAGTCGCCTCTTTTTCGTGTCTGTCTGTCTGTTTGTCTGTCTGTATGCTTAAATCTTTAAAATTACGCAACGGATTTTGATGCGGTTTTTTGTAATAGGTAGAGTGATTCAAGAGGAAGGTTTTTATATAAAAAAAATCCCGAAATTCCCATGGGAACGGGCACAACGCGGGTAAAACCGCGGGGCGCTGCTAGTTCAGAATAATAGCATGTTGGAAAGCGACAAACAATTTAATAGCTTAAATGCTGATAATAAGTATTTTATGTTTGGGAGAAAGCGCAATTTATTGCAATCAGTTAGTCCAAGATCTAAAGTTAGTTACATTCATCAGGGAGTTTGCAACAACCTCCCTCCCTCAAGAACGCAGGCAATAACTATACATAAGGTATCAAAAAATACTTAAAATAGTTAACTTATACTTAATAAGTAAATCTAAATTATAAGTTGCAGTGTAAAGTCACCTTCACAAACTCACCGCCCATATTTTGGCAACTGTTTAACACACTGTCAATTGCAAGTTACCATTTATCGTATTAAGTGCTAGTCTATGAGACTGTATTATTTTAGACTTATATTTCATACATTGTGAAAGAACTTGAGTGCAAGTTGAGTACAATTATGAGTGAGTGAGTTTTAGGATATTAAGAATTCATGCAAGCTATCTACCGTGACGTTTCGTTTCTACGTTGATGTTCCCTTAAACTAAATAAACTATAAGTCAATTTTTGCTTGGACGACTTACTGAGTAAACATGTTTACGTCCTAAATTCAGTAAGTATATATTTTTATTTTCTACTTGAGGTATTCTCGCTGCGATGTTGCTCAGCATCTTTGGATATAAAACTACTGGATGTGGCAATCAATGGACTTCCAACTACCCATACTCATAGAAAATCCATGCAATAATAGAATGTCTTATTTGGATATTTCTGAAAACGGTTATAATAAAGATAACTTGCTTTGCAACACACTCAAGTATAAAGACGAACCTGCACAAAAAACTAGGTCTGTTTTTTTGTATCAAAACTAGAAAAAAACATTATGCAATATGCATCCAAAGTAGTACCAAATGCTAAAGCTTCAGAAAGATCGAAATTATAAAATTATCACAGTTCTATAACAGCAAACTAATATGTCGCTTCCATTGGAACATTTATAGTTAACTCCTGTACAACGTATTTCAGCCGTTTCTCTCTAGAAATATATTCGTTTTTGGGTCTTTTCATGAGCGAACCTGAATGTGGGCATCTATTCTGCAGCACACCCCCCGGATCTTTATGTGGATTTAACGCGGATTATATTTGCTTCAACTGTATTTGAATAAATAACAGTCGAGAATTGAATTAGTTCTACGTTTAAAATTCGTCTTCATAGTGTAAAACCTACTTTTTAAGGACTTGAAAAACTGAAGGAGGTTCTTATATTTTAGACGGTATTTTCTTGAAGAAGTCTTTATTGAAAAGGCGGCCATCTTTGTTTATAGTAATATATTTTTGTAGTGAAACGGAATTTAGCAACGTGGGATATATAATGTAATCACTACATAGTATAAAATAAAGTCGTCTCTTTTTCGTGTCTGTCACACTGTTTGTCTGTCTGTATGCTTAAATCTTTAAAATTACGCAACGGATTTTGATGCGGTTTTTTGTAATAGGTAGAGTGATTCAAGAGGAAGGTTTTTATGTAAAAAAAATCCCGAAATTCCCACAGGAACGGGCACAACGCGGGTAAAACCGCGGGGCGCTGCTAGTTTTAAATATGTGAACTGAAATAAGGAGAGAAGTGATGACTTTAACTAGTGTCCTAGTCATTGGTCTTATGTTTTTACTTATATCAACTCTTTTGTAGGGTAAGGTAAAGCATGGTTTTTACCACATATAGTCTTAATCCCGACTCCTAATACATTTTTCACTTGAAATTATTATTGTCTTTTATTTAATTATTTATTATGTATTTCTTTAACTACAACTACTCAGATACACCTTCAGTAATATATTCCAAGACTCCCCTCCCATCCAAACCGTTTCCTTCACAAATCTATTCATATGAGAAACAATTAAAGAACAGTTTGTTTGTTCGGCAAACGAGTAAACTTATAGCTTGACTCCAGGAGGTGGTCCCTTTATAGCTGTTTAATGTGTGTGACTGCATACTTACTGTGCTTAACAATACTGTGGTTTTACTATTCAAATAAGCGTCGTTTGCATTGAGCGAGCTTGAAAGCTGCGAACTTAATAGCTCAAAAGCTCGAAAGCGTCACGTCACACATTTCAGATTCTAAACTTTTTGTTTAGGATTCGCCAGCACATAGCGTAGCTCGCTTTTAATACTCGTATGCGATGTTAAACGATGCTTTATAGTTACTTCGCTTATTGGTGGGTACTGGCCGATGTTACGCGACGTTATATGCACCAGGAACCCTCGTTATGGTTACAAAGATGATTACATTTACGTTGTTCATACAAAGATTTTGTTTAATATATTCAAATCAGATATCAATTTAAGGTTGCGTTACGTGTAAATTAGTTGTCAGAAACACGAAGAATTTAAAATAGGTTTTCCGAGTTTTCTACACTAATATCTAATATAAGAGGAAAACTTTTTTTGTTTGGTTGTAATGAATAGACTCAAAAACTACTGGACCGTTTTTAAAAATTCTTTCACCATTCGAAAGCTACATTATCCACGAGTAACATAGGCTATTTTTCGATTTGTTAGTCCTTTACCTCAAAAGCATAAATTACTTGTAGTAATTCACCTCGTCGCATTTCACCTTACACAAACAATATTTCAATAGAATCATTTACTTGACGCAACTTTTCGCATAGGTGTTCACATTAGTATAGTTAATTTGTAGCATGAAATTTTTTGTGTAGTATTTTTTTCTTGTCGCATTTCGCCGTGATCGTAGTTTGTTTGGTACTCTAATTAATTTGACGCTTTAATTAATGTTTGCACTAAAATTCTGTAATATATTTTACTTCACTTATTATATTGATCGTTATTTGACCAGATTTTTGTATGACTATTTATCAGATTGACCACATATTTATATGACGTACAATTGTATCAAAAAGTATTAACTCGATTCTCTACCGCTAAAGGGCTTACTGAGCCCGCGGGTTCAGTCGACCACTCTCTTCGGTAGGTTAGGGTTATTTTTTTTTTACGTAACTGATACAAAAAAAAAATAACCCTAACCTACCGAATAGTAAGAAAATTGTTTTTACGTACTATTCGGTAGGTTAGGGTTATTTTTTTTTGTAGTAGTCGTCTAAGCTCGCGGGCCGAGTAGACCCTTTAGTTGAAAGTAGTAGTCGTCTGAGCCAGAGAAATAAAATATTACATATACACAGCGACTAAAACTTTTGTCCAATACTAAAATAAACGATTGGGATACAAAGCGAAAATTTAATACACAATCGAGGTGAAACGCGACTAACACTATAAGCGATAAAAAAAAGTGACGATTGAGACACAACGCCATAGTTAAAAATACGATCGAGGTGAAGTGCGACTAAAACTTTTAGCGGCTAAAAAAATAAACGATTGAGACACAACGCGATAATTTAATATTCGATTGCGATGAAATGCGACGAGGTAAATTACTACAAGTAATTTATGCTTTTGAGGTAAAGGACTAACAAATGTATTTTTCATCTCGAAATTCCCACAGGAATGGACACAACGTGGGTAAAACCGCGGGGCGCTGCTAGTAAACTATAAATAGGTTTGGTTATTTAAAATGTACCGCTTGTTTTTGGTATTAGAGGAAGTTTTTTATAAATAAAACTAATGGAAGATTTTTGGTCGGTATTTGCCTAATTTTTAGATAGTTGGATTGCATATTATACAAACCTACACTGAGGCGTAACCTTAGAATATAAATTCATGGATGTATTAAATTAAATGAATAAGTATACTATTGACACACAAATATCGTCTCACACGATAATTGAGTTAAATTTTGACGTAGGATTGAAATGATTAAATAGTTCTAAGTACCCTATCACCTCATAATGAAATGAGATCAATAAATAACATCCCAAATTAGGATAATTTAGTATTCGCAATAAATAAAGTCAGTTTCTTTTGATCATAGTTTTTAACGGCAAATAATTTGTATACATTCTGAAATAAACAAATGGACTATGAAATACATAATTTATAATAAATTAGTATGCGACCCAGTTAACAAAGTGTTTCCTATGGAACTTTAAATGGGATAATAAATCATTTTGGTTATTTCATTAGGCGTTTGGATTGATTGAATTGTGTCTTTATTTCACTAACTGGTTCACTCAGAGCTGCTTACTAAAATTAATGTGAAATTGGCATTAAATAAAATATGGAATATTGTATAAAAAATTGTTATTTTTTTATTTAATTGACGCCTCTAACTAAACATATGATTTCGATTGAGTAAGTTTTCAAGCTATTTAAATAACGCGAACATGACATACGTTTAATTACTCGCTCGCTTCGTTGTGTTGAACTCGCCGCTTCCCAGCTTGTAAACTCGCTTACTACTCGTACAAGTTAGTGAAGTAAATACATTCTTGAGTAAAAATATTGAAAAGCATTTATATCAATTAATAGTCACGTAATATCGAAAAGCTTACACCAGAGTAAAAAAGATTCTTAATGTACTGTGCTTACTGATTACTATATCCTACTCAATTTTACCCTACCTTAAATAAGTACTTGATGTCCCTACCAAATTGAGTGGTCGTTAAATAATAAAAATCAAATTAAACTGTTATATAACACCCTTTAATCTAGGAGCCTTCTGCCTAAAGTTATAAAACACGAAAAATAGAACGTTATCCGGGAAGTTAATCACCAAAATGGGCCACCGGTGATTCGCTAAAAATTAACATTACATTTGCTTCTAAATAAATTTTAAATTCGTCCCGTGATTTATGGGTCGAGTCCCGCTTGTAATTGTATATCTTTTTGAACAATGAAAACAAAGAACATTGGTAAAATGTGATTAAAATATGTAAGCAGGACGCGCCCTGATTATTTTGTGTGAATAAATTTCCTTTTTTCTGTACGGAAGTGTGCATTACAATTTAAACTGAGTGTATTGTTCATTAAATGGAGGCATTTGCTGTACCTAGTGTATATCACTTGACACTTAAACGCTTTGGGTTTGTAATCCAACTAGTAAAATTATAAACCGACAGACTGTAAATTGTTTAAGCCGTTTAGAATTTAACACATGATTTTTCGTTAGTTCATTATCATGCATATGCAAGCCGTAAAATTGTGAACTGTCATCAAATTGCACGCTGATTGGTCTAATTTTAACAAAAAACAAAAGTAAGTCGTAGTCTAGTATTTTGTAATCTGTAGAAAATATACCTACTCTGATCTGTAGTTTTCCATAATCCTAGACGGACGATTTAAAACTCTGTATCAAAGAGTCTCAGTTCCTTGAACATTTTAACAAACATACAATAAAACTGAGTCAAAATAATATTAAATACATCATCTACTAACTTCAAGTAACAAAAATATAACACAATTTAAACCCACCTCCTAATTTCGTCTGTATCAAGGGAATTCTCCATATTAATTCACTTAATGAACTGTTTTAATTAACTTACGCTCAGACATAATAAATAAGTTTTTAGAGCACAATTTTCATAGCACATCATCTCTGAAACAGACATGCAAATTGTGAGAGTGGAAAATAAAAGATGATAACGTTTTTATATACTTCCGACGGACGAGGGATGCTCTTCAAATGAGTGCTTTTATACGACACGATTTTTGATGTCGTTTTAAGATTAACTAGCATTATGGGATTTTAACACCTAAGTACATGCCTAATATCTATATATATATATATATATATATATATATATATATATATATATATATCGTGGTTCGTTGGTCTCAACTCGAGAACAGCTGGACCGATTTAGTTGATTCTGGTTTTGAAATGTTTGTCGTAATCCAGGGAGGGTATAAACGGTAAGCAGTGACGGAATTAATTCGGATAAATCCGCAGGGCACAGCTAGTTCTTATAAATAATAAGGCCTCTTATGCGTTTACATACTGAAATACTAAATGTTTGTATGAGCTAGAAGCTAATGTCAAAAACTGTCCATTATACCTAAGTTTATTTTCCTTTGCAAATAATCATACTATATATTTAAATCGGACGTCCCAGTCGCAGAACATTTTTAACCTCACTGAAACGACCCCTCGATAGTAAATACCTTTTTTTCACACAATATTTAGTTCAATATTTAAACTTTCTTCTCGCTTGTCATTGTTCGATTTGCATTTGGTTTCAATTCGAATTTCGAATTTCAATAGCCAGAAGATAATTATCGTAGGCACAAATTCTGTCGTGTCGTATACCCATCAATTATTGTAAAGTGTAAACGTCCTTTTAATTTAGCATTCAAGAGAGAATCTAGCGAAGAAGTGACGATGGAAGGGTAACACGCCAGATCCTGATGAATAATGAGTTAAAAATTTAGATCCGGAGATGTGACTTGTGTACTGACTTTAAAATGTAATAAACCTCAACGTTGTTGGCATGTACTTGTGGTTTAATTAATTGTGTACTGGTATTTACTTTGTGTTTACAATGAATCGGGCGATTTCCACTTATTAGCGTTAGCTTTAGTGATAGTTAGCCTTCGATCAATAATACACAACTAGATATCGGGTCACGTACAAAATTAAAGCTAAATACTGTCCGCAGGGATGACGTGTGACAGCTTATTTTGTTTACTATCGAACTGAAAAATAAGTTTTAAAACAGTTCGAAGTTCAACCTAATTACAACCATGACACCTAGCAATAAAGTAGCAAATCTTATGAATAACATAAGTGAGAATAACGCCTCACTTTTCAAATGAGGCGTTATTCACCGAGACGTATTTTTTGCGCCGACCCGACATCTAGTTGTGCATTGTTGATCGAAGTAGTTAGCGTCCAACCCTGGTGACGGAGTTTTAGACCGCCTAAAGGTCCCAACGAGTGAAGGTAAGCCTAATTGTACTCGTCAAAGCACGGGAGCGCTCAGATAGAAATGCTACTATCAGACACGTAGTGTCCGAGTTGCACGTTGCTTAACAATGGTGATGAATGTTAACTCATGAACATCGCTTGATCAAACTACGCCACGAGCGCTTTTAAGAACAAAAATGTAAAACGTATCAGCATTTAATGTCCCAATGCTGGGTAAAGGCCTCTCATTTCACTGAAGATATCAGTACAGCGAGGAAGGCCTCACTTATTTCCTCCTTCTCTTCCTCCTCCATTATAAAAACGAAGACATAAAAAATACATTGTTCAAAATTACCAATAATTTTCCAATTTCCTCAGATAACCTTCTCGTTCCTTCGAACTCATAATATCTGACATCAAAAACCCGTAGAGCCATCAATAACGAATGAATTAAGGTATTCAAACGACTTTACGAGCTGTTAAAAAAGAAACGTTTTCAGTAAGCCTACAAGATGCATTGCTCTGAACGCCGTAAGGTAATTAGCGAAGATACTAATTTACATTTGTATTCAAAATTCGAGTCTCTCTCGCTATTCTTCGTCGTCTGTTTATTCTCATCTCGTTTTTTTGCGAAAACGTACCGCAGTGCTGTGTTTTCGCGTAAAAAATTAGACAGGACTTAACAAATGGTAGGGGGACAATGACTAACAAACATAGGCCGGTAAACAACTTAAAATGTAATAAATAGATATTTGTTTATGCGATTGTTGGTCGGACTATAAATTTTGATGCGGTTGCGATTTTTATTTGAATTAGGGTATTGTGTTGACCGATTTGATGAGTTATTTCGAGGGAGGGTTATTTTGTATCTACGATTGTGAAGCAGTTGAGTTTGCTCTAGAAATAAATAGCAGTTAAAAACCATAAAGACATAAGACTCATATCATAAAACATAAGACTCTCTATCTACTTATCCTCTAGACTTTCCTAGTCTGTTAAAAAGATTCTTACGTAGATTAATTGTTAATAAAATTATTGATAATACATTGAAAGCTTAATATGATGAAAGGGTTAGTCACCGAATGTCTAGATCGCAATATGTATGTCTGACTTTGACAACATCGCAAAATGCCTCAATCGTACATGGACTTCATACAACTCATAGACAAGACAAAATTATTAATAATTTCAAATAAAACTGCAATTATAATATACGCACCTCAGTTAAATCTTAACAATAAAAATAAGACCAAACATATCAAGAAATTGGGAATATGTATTTGAGTCTCGATTTGGTAGGTTCATTATGTAGGCGCAAGACAAATATGGCGACTTTACATAATAGTGTTGTCTAAATATTCATAATGTAGAGACTAAAGAGAAAATTCATGTAAAGCCGACAGGTTTAACCCGCAGTTACTGCAACTGGGTGAATATTTGAGTTGAATTTAAATATGGCCGTGGACGCACTCAGAGGGGGCAAATGGCCCTCTACCTTAGACCATAAGCTCACTATAGTCACAATACTAACCTATATTATACATATTGACCTGCTCACACGAACAAAGTTATCTTTTGTTAGTCTTACAATTATAGTTGTTAGTATGAATTATATAGACCATACAAAACTTTGTGACGGAGAGAAAGTCTAATGGACGTATTGTCTCCAAGTGGGCTCGAATGTTTTTAAAAGACCAGAAGTTTGTTTTACTAAATTCATGTAAGAATGTTTATTTGCGCTTAATTCTGGAACTACCAGTAGTAGGCTGCCAGTGATATTATACTTGCAAATGAGCTTCATTGACGTTCAGCAAGTTTATAAGATGTGACCTAGCGAGTTGAATAGGAAGCAAGTCTTTGATGGACATCTAGACTTAGATGGCAATCAAGCGCCAAAAACGTTTGTCAGAACGGCATTAGTGTGCGCTCTTTTATTAGTTCTCATAAACCAGAAGGAAGTCTTAGGCTGGATTAAGGCACCAATAAAATTAAATACCTCAAAAGTTCTGAGATGTACCGCGACTGCACTTAATACGTCCACCTTAAAGACCTGCTTAAAAATTCAACACATCTACTTATTTTTGTCATTATGCAGCCCGTGACTAAGCATAGTGTTTTTCCACATAATTTGGAATGATAACCACGATTTCTGAGTTAATAGGTGACCGTAAATTAACTGTATCAGATTTATTGTGTGTAACCGGTACTTTAATGTGGAGATAATGTGCCAAGTTTGCTGTATTTTAGAGAGTAAGCATCTAATTACTGTAAATCTGGTAAGAGAAGCTAAGTTTCTATCGACGATTCATGGAATACTGAAAATCCACGGTATGATCCTTGTTTGACAATAATTTTAATGCGTTCTTCTTCTTCTTCATCGAGTGGATGGTCATCCTGACCAATCCTGGTGTCAGAGTTATTGAGCCACCAAAGGCCTCTATTGTTATAAGTAAAATAACGATGGAATTCAACGAAACTTTATTCTCTACTATTAAACTATTACAACCACAACGCACGCACACATATAGTTATTGGCGGCCATGACGAGAAGAAAAAAAAAAATGTTACCATTATAATAAACCAATTTACCTATTACTATTACATTGCCATAACACCCCCTCTCAATGTAATACACCCTTACAGCTAGGTATTTAAATTTATATTTAAAGAAGTTAACTTATTAATACAAACCACAGTTTTTAATAAATCTTGACAATAGATTTTTATTTAATGCTTTTGTGAACATATCTGCGGTTTGATCTTCAGTTTTAATATACTTCAAAGTTAATTTTCCTCTTTTAATCAACTCTTTTATAAAATGAAATCTTATATCAATATGTTTTAATCTTTTAACACTCTCTGTGTTTGCTACCATTATAGCACTCTGGTTATCACAAAATATTGTGACAGGACACAATTTTACAAAGTTGAAATCTTTAAGCAAATTAATTAGCCAACATGCTTCGCTTGCAGCCATACTAATTGCTATGTACTCTGACTCGGTAGAAGATAGACTGACGCTGGCCTGTTTCTTTGAAGACCATGATATTAAACAATTTGCAAACATAAAACAATAGCCAGTTGTCGACCTTCTATCTTTCAAGTCTCCTCCCCAACTAGCATCACAATACCCCAATAATAAGTTGCTATTACATTTGTAAACAAGTTGGTAATTAATAGTATATTTTACATATCTCAACACTCTCTTTAATGCAGTTAATAAAACATTATTTGCATTATTTTGGTACCTGCTCAACATTGACACAGCAACACACAAATCAGGCCTTGTTCCTAATACAGCATAAGACAAGCAACCTATAATTTGTCTACATTTATTTTCAATGTTTTTATCAATAACAGAATCATTTTTTTCTTCTAATATTTTAGTATTAAAGTTCAGATCCATTGGTGTACATATTTCCTTACAATTTTGCATATCAAATTTCTGTAATACATTTGCCAAATACTCTTTTTGATTTAATTCAGTAATCCCTGAATCTAAATCTTGTTTTACATGAATACCTAAGAAATTTGAAATTAAGCCCAAGTCTTTCATTTTAAATTCATCATTCAATAATGACTTAAGGTCACATATTTGTTTTTCATTATTTCCAAATATTAGTAAATCATCGACATACAGTAAAACATATGTTTGAGCATTGCCCTCACATTTTATGTACAAACAAGGATCACTTTTTGATTTTACAAAACCTTGTTTTATAATTACTGTATTAAATTTGTCATTCCAGTATTTTGGTGACTTTTTTAAACCATAAAGCGATTTATTTAACTTAACAATCTTTTTATCGCCGCTGTATGCACCCTCTGGCAATTCTAAGTACACTTTTTCATCAATGTCTCCATATAGGAAAGCTCCTGTAACATCCATTTGAATAATCGGCAAGTTTAACTTAGTTGCTATACAAACAAATAACCTGAACGTTGACAATTTAGCTACTGGTGCATATATATCACATAAGTCCATTATATCACACTGCTCAAAACCTCTCGCTACTAATCTTGCTTTATACTGTACATTATTATTAGAGTTTTTTATTTTAAACACCCACTTACTACTTACAGTCTTTTCAGTTACAGGTTCGTCACAAACAGTCCAAGTATTATTTTCTTTCAGGGTTTCCAATTCTCTCTGAACTGCTTCTTGCCATTTACTTGCGTCGTTCTTTTGCATGGCATCTCGGTAAGTCTTCGGTTCACATCCCTCTACACAGGTATGATGGCACTCGTAGAATGAAGTCTGTTTCCTAGTTCGAGTACTCTTCTCACGAGCCGGTACCTCTTCCTTATCATCATTGCTGGATTCTTCTTCGCTGGAACATGGTATGTAGACACTGTCACAATCGCTAGACACATTCATGGTTTCCTCTTCCTCTTCAGGCTGTGATTGCTCTTCCTCCATCCTCTTTTCGCCATCTTCAGCCGTCTCCTCTCTTTCTTTAGGATAACTAGTGTCTTCCTTCTCCTCTATTGTAGTATCCAGCATGACTAACTGCTCCTTCTGATTTTCATCTCTTTCTAGAAATACAACGTCTCTTTTCACTTCAATACTGTTCTTTTTAGAGAAAAATATCCTGTATCCCTTGACATCTTCACCGTAACCGACCATTACTCCTTTCTCTCCTTTAGGATCCCATTTTTTCTCTTCTCCTTTGGAATATGGACATACACGGGGTTTCCAAAGATTCTAAGAGCCGCTATGTCAAATTGCTTGCCTGTCCATGTTTCATATGGGGTCTTTCCAGTTTCGTTACTCTTGCTTGTTCTATTTAGTACATATGCCGCAGTATGAACAGCTTCTGCCCACAGCTTCTTAGGTAGACCTGCCGCACACAACATAGTACGTGCTGATTCTATTAGAGTTCGATTTTCTCGCTCTGCCTTGCCATTTTGTTCAGGTGTATATGGCACCGTGGTTTGATGAGTTATTCCACGTTTCTCAAACAGATTTTGTACTTCTTTGTTCACGAACTCTAATCCGTTATCACTTCTAAATGTCAGTACCTTGTTTTTGGTTACGTTTTCGGCCTTGTACAAGAAGTTCTCAATGCACTTCTTCACTTCATCTTTGCCTTTAACAAAGTACACTGACCTGTAGTTGGAGTAGTCATCTTTCAGAATCACAAAGTATCTGGAGCCTCCCACGGACGGCACCTCCATGGGTCCGCACGTATCTGCGTGTATCAATTCACATGGTCTACTTGTTTTATTTTCACTGGCACTGAAAGGCAAACGATGTATTTTGCCCTCCAAACAACCCTCACACTTATAGTCAGAGTCTTTCACTTCAATGTTGTTGTTTTTAAGCACCATTCTCACATATTGTAAGTTTTGATGAACAAGTTTTTCGTGCCACTCTTTAAGTCCAGATTTCACTTCAGTCGCGTTCGCTATCTCACACTTATAACGCACGTCCATGTAGTACATATTTCCGTTACAATTCGCCACGGCACACACCGTATTTTCCTTGTAGAATTTACACAAGTTATTGTCCATTTTCACAACATAACCTCTCTCTGTCGCGCATTTGACAGAAAACAAGTTTGTTTTTAATTTCGGAACGAAAAGTACATTATCTATGGTTGTATTCACCCATCTATGGCCATTATAGACCTGTAGCGCCACCTGTCCGCACCCGAGCGCACTAATTTCCTCACCATTTCCGATTATCACTGTTTTTGTTTTATTGTTCAACGACAAATATGTTGTAAATAAATTACGATCACAACACATATGTTGACTAGCGCCCGAGTCCACTAACCACTTAGACTGAACTTGTCTATTTGAGTTCATCACAATAAATGCGTTACTCTTACTGTCCTTTTCCCGATTCTTCTTGAAATAGCACTCACTTTTTGTATGTCCTATTTTCTTACAGAAATAACACTTTTTAACCGGTCTATTGTCATTTCTCGAACCCCCTTTTTGATTACACTCGATTTGATAATGTCCCAGCTTATTGCACTTGTAACACTTAATTTTATTCTTCGCTACAAACGCTGATGCTGACGAATTCTGAGGTTCCTTTTCGTTAATACGTTCTTCTTCAATCAACAATCTTGCAACGAGATTATCTAGTGTTTGTTTCTCGTCCGGCGCGGACTCCCACGCCGACACAAAATGTTTATATGTATCTGGAAGTGACATTAGCACTTTCGTTATGACGAATTTATCTGAAATCTCTTCTCCCATCTGTTTAAGCTGGTTTCTTATTTCTTCTATTTTAGACAAGAACGTAGACATCGCGGTGCCCTCCTCGTACTTGTATTGGAAGAAACGTTGTTGTATTATATGGATGCTCGTTTCTGATTTTTGCTCATACACACTCGCTAGTTTTCTCCACATTTCCGCTGAAGTATTACATGTAATGATATGCATCATCACGCTTTCTGTCATCCTCGTAACAAGCCATGACTGAGCCTTCGCGTCTTTCTTTTCCCATGCAGCTTTCTCAACCGCTGCCTCTGGTTTCACACTGCTTCCGTCTGCCACTTCTAGCAAGCCTTGACTCCGTAATAAAACGATAGTTTGGAATTTCCAAACATTCCAATTTGATGCTCCTTCGAGCTTTATGTGCGTCTGGAGTTTGAAAATGCTATCGTCAGCCATCTTTTCTGAACGCCACAAAAGCACCAAAACGCACCGGCAGTATTTTTTTCTTCTTATGACGAGGAACAACTATTTCTCACTATCACCGATGTGTCTGGGCCCATAACCTATTGTTATAAGTAAAATAACGATGGAATTCAACGAAACTTTATTCTCTACTATTAAACTATTACAACCACAACGCACGCACACATATAGTTATTGGCGGCCATGACGAGAAGAAAAAAAAAAATGTTACCATTATAATAAACCAATTTACCTATTACTATTACATTGCCATAACACCCCCTCTCAATGTAATACACCCTTACAGCTAGGTATTTAAATTTATATTTAAAGAAGTTAACTTATTAATAGCCTCTGACATGGCTCAAGTAACGACTTCTATCCGTAGAAAGTAACCAGGACCGACGGCTTAACGTGCCCTCCGAAGCACGGAATCATCTTACTTTTCGAGCAATCAGGTGATTCAGCCTGCAATGCCCTAACCAAACTGAGGAAAGTCTCACAAAGAGATTTTTGTGAGATATCCCCACCGGGAATCGAACTCGGAACCTCCGGGTCGTGAGCCGGGCGCTCAAACCACAAGACTACGGAGGTTGTTATTTAATGCGTTGTGATTGGTCCATTCAACTCCGCACAGCTCTTCTCCGCTTCAATAAAAACGCAGCCTTAGCTTTGGTTCTAAACCTTTGCCCTGCAGAAAGGTTTAATACGTCTCTACTTTACATATTCTACTACCATAAGTAACAGATACTACTACCATAAGAACAGCAGCCTACGTGGTCTTGTGGTTTGAGCACCCGGCTCACGATCCGGTGGTTCCGGGTTCGATTCCCGGTGGGGATACCTCACAAAAATCTCTTTGTGAAACTGTCCTCAGTTTGGTTAGGGTATTGCAGGCTGAATCACCTGATTGCCCGAAAAGTAAGAGGATTCCGTGCTTCAGAGGGCACGTTAAGCCGTCGGTCCCGGTTACTTTCTACGGATAGTAGTCGTTACATGAGCCACATCAGAGGCCTTTGGCGGCTCTATAACTCTGACACCAGGATTGGTCAGGTTGGCCATCCACTCGATGAAGAAGAAGAGTAACAGATCTTGTTCTAGAACTACCATAAGTAACATAGCCAACAGAGATACGAGTAGGTTTACTAATCCCGTGGCTTGTTCTCCAATTACGCACAATTATCCAAATTGCAGGCCCGGAACATTATCTATTAGAACAATTAGAAAACAGCATCAAACAAACTAAAGCCCACCCGTTAAATTAACTTAATTACACTATGTAGCACATAAAACGTATTTATTAGTCGCACAGTACAACGGAATTTAAATCATAAACTAAAACATTGGTGCAATACAATATTAGCCGGACCACTACACGACCAGTAATGAAAACATGTTGTTTTTAAAGCAGCTTATTAAAACATAAAATGAATAATGAGTGAACGCACTACACTGTAATAAATGTCCGAAAATAAAACCGAACGAACACATTAATGAAAGCACGTAAAATCCATTTCGCGTTTTCATTTTATTTAATTAAAGGATGCGGAATCGAATATCAAATTTTGATATTATTGTGGTTTCAGTATAAGTTCACTGATTTTTGGGCTTGTTTATTGGTTGTGTGATATTCATTTGTGTTCAATACAGAGAATGTTGCGGCAGAATATTGTTTTTGTGTTAACATTTCAAGATTCATTTGTTTTGTGTTCTAAGATTTTAGTCATAATTAGAATAATACAGACTGAACATCAGTTTTTCAGATGCTGTTTAAGCAAATGATGTCTCATGTATCTAAGATCCAGAAAGTTTCAACCTCTATAGACAATTGTCATTCCTTTCGCTCCTATTTAGTTGTCGATTGTCAAGATATTATATGGAAACATGTCTAAGGTCTAATGTGTCTACATGATCATTAAATGCCATTTCTATGCATGTTGATAATAGACAGTCATGCAATACAATGCCAAACGATTGCCACTTGTCTAAAGCAATATAACATAGACAGTGACATTATCCTGACTGTCTATCTAATCTCACTTAGACTATCCCCATTATCTATTAGGTATATCAATTACATCATATAACAGGAAAAAATAAAAACTTATTCGACTACGGTGTTCTAAGTATGAGGTATACGAATAGAATACTAACTCAACAATTGTATACTAACTAGTTGCTATATTTAGCGAAATATTAGCAATAGTAAGTCATAGTAACGTCTGATACAATAGGGTGACGTCACACCCGGCGCCTGAGCAAAATCAGTTTAATTAGAAGTCGATAAGCAACCGAAGGCTACGTGACCGATCAGCTATCAATATCAATCGGGAAACAGTACCTAAGTTGTGCAAACCTACCGCAGAGGATTGTAAATCAATGAAAACGAAGATGAATGGATGGGAATTGATGGCCGAAAAGATGTATTGGAGTTGTTGATAGATTAGTTAATACGAAATTTGAGTTAGCTAAGCCAAATTTGTAATAGGTAAGTTAAGTAGAATACTAAGACGCCATTTAAAATAAAAGGAACCTTAATTTCATACATTTTGATCTCTAAGGCCTGAAACTACGTTAAGCGGGCGCCCAGGCGGGCAACTATCGCGTGGACACGCGCGTGGACTCTGTGAGAACGCGACGGGCTCTGTCACGAGCGGGCACCCGCGCGGTTTCATACAAAAGTGGTACGACGCGGGGACCTACGTGGGCCTCCGTCGCGTCGCACGGAGGCGGGCCCCGATGCGGGGGTGCGGAGCGCGTCTCCTCGTGACGTAGCAGTTGTGTGTGTATGAAACCGCGCGGGTGCCCGCTTAACGCAGTTTTCTCCATTTATCCAGTTTGTATGGGAAGGTTTTTAAGTTTACCTATTAGTCTAGTAGTGAAACATTCATCTGAGAACCTAAATTTTAGAATTAAAAAACGTACGCACATACTCATATTATGCTCGTCTCAAAATTATATCGTAACCCGGATTTGAAAACTCCAATGTAGGCCTCATTTGAAGTAAATTATTCAAATGACAAAACTTAGTTCATATTCAAATCACACTACTGCGGTGTACCTGATTGACTTGACATTAGGAAGGTTCTTATCAGGATTTGAATCTCGAACATGTGCCGATGGTGATTTGTTTTGAGAATAATAAACAGAATGAAGTTTTGACTTATGGAGCTGGATGTAACGACTTCAAAAACCACGTTTTACCACTATCTTTTGAACTGACTAGCAGCGCCCCACGGTTTTGCCCGCGTTGTGCCCGTTCCCGTAAGAATTGATGGATGAAAAATAGCCTGTAACCTTCCCGTTGAATGTAGCTATCCATTACAAAAAGAATTATTCGAATCGGACTGGCAGTTTCTGAGATTAGCGTATTCAAAAAAACTCTTCAGCTTTATTATACTATAGATTTCGAGATTTTTTCAGATTTATGAAAGCATAAGCTAAAAGGATGATCTTTAATTGATTCAAAAAGGTGGTAGTTTCTATAGATATGGGTTTTTGTTTAAAATGTTTTACTTGTAAATTTACTACTTCTGGTAAAAATTGACGTTACACAAAGGTACTATGTAGGTTAGGATACGAGTATGTCATATAAGTGCAATGTTCAAAATAATTATACTGACTTAGGACTTACCTTACGCCTGCAATATTGAGCTGATTCTTACATGACACGATTTCACTACACATAATTCACACAATTTAGCATACTTTTTCTCTTTAAACTATTTTAAGCTATCTAAGCACCACAAGACAAACCACGACTGAAGTACTCGCAAAAACTACAATAATTGCGTGTACCTTTAAACATGTCGGTATAACATTACAAAAGAACGAACTATTTTTAACTTACCTTTAAAATTTAAATATTCATTCCAATTTCTTTTTATTACAATCCGATTTTTATTTTTAAAAAGTTTGCGTCACCTCATGTTAGCGGGTGGTGATACTCAACAATATCTGTGAATAATCAGAGCTTAAATTCACCATAGCTTCTTTGCTATTCTGTTCGTTCTTAACACTCTTATGTTTAAAAAAATAAGGGCTATTTTCCCATGTTCGGTAATTGTGTGAACGCAAAAGTAGTAATGAATTTGTAAACTGAGGTGAACAGTAATTTATCGTCGTCTTTGGCGAGTAATTGTGTAAATCATGCATTTATGACAGTCGGGTAGAGACACCATTGTCTACCCTCTATGTGTAGCATTGCGGTGTTTTATTGCCATTATTACAAATATAAACAACGATATTTTTGGGTTTGTTATGATTCAGGTAAAATGTTTTAAGAGATTTTTGAAAGATTTCTTTGAAAACTGTACTACTACAAACCGTCTATATTCATAGCTTTTTATTCGTAATACTGACAGCTGAAATATTTTTGATGATTCTTGTGATGCTCACTACAAAAGGATCACCACTGATCACTATTTTGGACTTTGCTAACATCTCCAAAGAGTAAAAAGACCATAATTCTATTATTAAAGTCATTAACTATCAAAGTAAGTTAACCAATTTATGTAATTCATCAATTAATCTTACCAGTTATTTGTCAACACCTAATTCTGATACTACAGTTAAATTAGAACACTCAGATAACCTCAAATCAAGTTTTACTACATGTAACAATCTATCTATTAACAAATAAACTAAATCATATTGAAGTTAAAGAGTTAATTAGCGGTCGCGGCGGGGCACTGCGCACGCGTTTGTCTTTTATCTTATCTCCGCTGCGCAGGCGCACGATTCGCGACCAACGAACTAGCGAAACTTTGTAGTTGGATTTGTTTTATCGGTGAAGTTGATATCAGATAGTTTAAAGTTTTGTGAGATCAAACGGAAGAAAAGAGTAGATTGCAGAGATTGAGCTAGTGAAGTGAAAATATATTTTTTTGTATTTATAATTTAGTATGAAGCATAAACTTGTCAACTGCATTCGGCGAGTGACAGAAGCTTTTACCTATGAAGATAACCACAGTCAGTAGACAGGCTAAAGAATGTTTTTCGGCCAAAGTAATAAGGAACAAGTTTGACATTGGACATTAGGCGAACGCAGTACTTTCATTGGAGCTATTTATTCATAACAAGGCAACCAAAAAACCAATTGTCAGTCGCAGTTGATTTAATTGTCAGACCATGGAAGCATTTAGGCGGCCTAAAACTGATTCAGGGGTTAGCCACTACCTTATTCAAAATTACTTTAACAAAAAACAATTTAAAAATTATATCCCCAGCATTTATGACTCACTATCAAAATTGCATTGATCAATTAAATTGCCACCTTCAAGATTTCCAAGCTCCGTTCAATAGACGCCGACTGCGCAGGAGTTGCCGCGTCGATACCGTCGACATGACGATTTATGCTCGCAGTTCGCAGAGCTGAATATTATAATCAAAATATACTATTGACTGCTCGATATGTTGTGTTAGAAAGTTTGTTTTTTTAAGTCAGTCTCACTCGTATATATATTTTGATGTAATAAAACTGAAGGGTATTTATTTTTGTTTGTTTGAATTCGGTAATTCCTGAAGCTACCATAGTTTATGTATGATATTCATGAAGAATGTTTTTGACTTTATATCCCAAATTCCCACAGGAAGCAGGTACAATGAGGCAAATAAGTGCTGCCAGTTAATCATCTGTGTATTTAATAATACATATTGATGACACAATACACTCAACAATTTCCTTAGCACCAAAAAATGTATCAACTTTTACCCCACATCGAATAACACTAAGTAACATCAAACTGGTATCAGAACTGAATCTTCTGGGTGGTGGGTCCCCAACTAATTAAGATAACTCAATATGTCTAGACGCGAAGTATGGTTGCGCTCACGCAAGATAGCTTTGTATGCGTTCTGATCATGCGATACGGCAAATTGTTGCATGATGTATGAGAATTTTGTTTGCCAACGTTTAGTGAAGTTTACTCAAATGGAATATTTAGTAGGCTGAACGGATTGGTCAAGATTTTATTTGTTTTTATATTGTGTTTGTCTGGGTATTTTCAATTTTAAGAAAAATAAGTTTTAAAAGTTTAAGTATTAAAACGTTTAGATTAAGGTATAGGTTAAATGTCTTGCTGCTCGGCTTTGGTCGAGTTTAGTCGACTATCGTATGTCACACGTTACTGATGTGAAGTTTTACTAAGACACCCCCTAAAAATTGGCTAAATCTTACTTAAATTTGTTTTGTCTCTTTATTATTTTTAAGTTAACATGAATTAACCACTTTCTATTTATTTGTTTCAGATGGTCCTACTAACTTCAACTTGGAGTATTTAATCTAGATTTCCCGGATTTCCGACCCAACGATAACTAAAGAATGTTAACTACCACCATCACTTTTTACAATACAATTTAAACGTATTTAAAGCTAAGTCCCTTCAACAATAAAACCATAAAAAACACATTTCATGTCAAAAGTTGACTTAAAAAAATATAGTCCATAAATGCAACAATGCTATAAATATTAACAAAAATGTTTGTAACATGAAAATGTCTAATTAAACTTACAAGTAGCACCAAAATCCGATATCGTGGCCATCTTGCCGTCACGAAGGCCCAAGCCACCTAATAAAGAGAAGTCTCACGTTCCTAATTAGATCGTTAATTATAAGCCTTTCATGGGAGCCTTAATTTCTACATAAAAGACTATCTAGTTGCTTTATAATTTTTGACCGGATTGTGTTACTTTGGATGTTATATCAACTTTATGTCTCTTGTTATTTATGTTGTGAATCTATATTTTTGGACTATTATTTTATTTGAGTTTATCTGCTTCAATTGTATGTACTTGACATTATTATTTTCTTGGGCTTGCTTTCAATTTTCCAGTTCAATATTTACTAGAATTTAATAGTGATGAATAGGTAAAGTCTCTGCAGTTGTTTCAACAGTTAGACCATGTTGGCCTATAAGCAATTTCAAACCCAAGGTTGGCCAGTAACCTTCTCAAACCTACTTTTAATAGACGAGACTCGTTATTTTTTTAATTTTCCTGCTGCTACCTCTATACAATATGTATACTGTCACATAAGCATTATGGGTTATATTAATAAACGCGTATTAAGAACAGTTTAGCTATCAAAATATGGTTCGTCACTTTCTGACATACGCAATTTTCCGAGGAGCAAAAAAGACAAAATACTTTTTAATAGTGTTTTAGTTACAGAGCGTTTATTAATTAGGGCCTACGAGTATGTCTCACTCTCACTCGAAAGTATGGTGGTAAATCTACTTTAGACAAGAAACAAAGATGGTAGCTGTAGTGAATGCTCCAGCGACTAGTTAAATAATAGCAGTCCCTTACCAGGTGGACTCGAGTCATTATTCTTAGAGTAATCCGACGAATACACCCTGATTTATGAGGGACCTACAGACGGACAGCCAAATTTAGCTGTTTTATAAAAAATGGAGCTTAGTTTCTCGAGTTATAAATAACGGTATAAATCCTACTTGGTACTTGGGTTTTGGAAACGGTTTTGAGGGATGAAGTATGAATTTTTGAGCGGTTTTTTATATTGATATGTGGGACGTTTTATTTTTAGTTTGGCTTCAACAACGTGTTTTACCTATTTCTTTTTATTTTACCAAAAAGCAAGTGAATAGTCATTCATATATTAAATTAAATGAATAATTATAATACAACCGTAGGTAAGTTAGCCCTATACATTATATAGAATATTTTTCACTGTTACCTATTCCAGGAAAGTAGTACTTGATTATTCGTTAATTTGCCTATCATTAATTATATTTTTTTCTTACATGAAAAATTACTTTTTAATCCCCATCTCGAATAAAAAGTAGCAATGAAAGCAGAGGGGATATCTTATACATTTCGAGCCCCAAAAATCTCAGCCAAGCCAAATTTTACTTTGCATTTTTATGTATTTTGTAGGTATGTTGGTGTAAATAAAGTTCAGTTTGGCGTAGCAAGTATCCAAGCCCACATCCTCTGTCGGCCTCGCATGCACTCTTCCTGTTTGGCACGACATCATGGCTCTCAATATCAAATGTTATTTTATTTCATTCTAGTTATAAACCTAAGCTTATGTATGTTTACTCATAAATTTTCTGCTACCGAAGTACCTATGGGCATAGTTTTTATTACTCATACCTTCTTATGGACACAGTTTTAAGGTACAAATTAGCTGTCTTTTATTATGCTCAGTATTTTAGTCTCATTCATATACCTAATAAGTTACTTAGTAGGGCTTTTGTGTAAAGGAGCAAGCTAATGATAGAAATAAATGGAAAAGCCTGCATCAGTTTCCCCGACAAGAGCTCTTAAATTTTATGATGAGTAGGAAAATTTGGTACAGCCTGAAAAACAAATGTGTTACCAGCAGAGTTTATTTTTCTGGTCTTTCAATCTATTTTCTTATGTTTTTTATGTTGCAGACCATAAAGGAGGTGAAGAAATGAACTTCACAGATAGGTGAAGCAGGTTTCACGAGGATGATGCCATGAGAAGAACAGAAGATCTTTTCTCAACACTCGGCGATAATAGGAACTCATGGTTTTTGAGTGTCTAAGTTTAACCAGCTTAATAAAAGCTTAGTATAGGAATAAGGTACTGTCGTAAGTGAATGCTTGTTCCATTTTGACGAGCCGCTGGTCCAATTTTAAATATCTTTACAATACATTAAAAATACCTTTGGAATAAAGATACGAGTATACTTGTAAACTTACTGTTTACCAAAATTATGACTTTAAATTCTAATTCAGAAAAATGCATTTAAGGTACACACATTCTAACTAAGGGTTATTGGAATACCAATAAGCTTTCCTCTTGCATCAGAAATTCCTAAAGAAAGTATACAACAGCGGAACTCGGCTAGTCTATCAAAAGACTATTCATAGTCAAGTAAACAGGTTACATAAAATAGGAATTTACGTAAGAATCCAATTAGTAGGTAAACAGACATCCCCGGGTAAGTAGTAAATAATAAATTTATGAATGTGGCACACCTCATGCGTTTCATCAAGAGACATAAATAATTTCCATCGGTTCATAACGAGGCATGCGAAACCGTACACCGGACACTAACGTGGAATTTAAATTGTTATTTCATATTGTATTTTGAATTCTTTTGGAAGCTATTTTAAATACTTTAAAAGTTTTCAGCGAAAACTGGCTTGATATCACAACTATACAATAGTATCACAACTACTGCCTATTTGAAATCTGGTCGTTATCATCAGCATAAATTTAGAAGCTAGGCTCTTGTCAGTGAGTCTGATGCAGACTTTTTCATCCATTCCTTTTCAGTGCAAGCTCATCGCTCTATATAAGCCTCTTTCCATTTAAGTATATTTTTTTTCATTTAGTCGTCCGGCTACACTCAGCAATAGCGGTGTATGTGTAAAGCTTATTGTTAGTGTATGTGTGTACTTAATTAAGTAAGATTGGGGAACTATTGGACATGATAAATAAAAACATAAGTACAGTAACAGAATTTTATTTAATGCAGATCCATCTCGCACTATAGCCGATATTGTACAAAAAAATTATAATATCGATTCCATTCGTATGTTATATAATAATAATATTACACAGTTTTTTCACACAGATACAATCAATTAACACAAACATTTATCCATTTTTTACTCTCTTCACTAGATTCCCTCAAAATTTCATTAAGTATTTCTCTTTTTTAATAATTATTACTAAATATATATTACATTACAATTAATTGGGCCTACCTATGTACGTATGACAAATGCTTTCGTTAACTTTACGTATATTCATGAGCACGATTCGAATTAAAATAAATTAACAATTAATTCCGAAAGTAAAATAATAATTCACGAGATATTTAACGCAAAAAAACAATCGCTTTCCTTTATTATGTTTTCAAATAATTATAATGAACAACAATATTGCATTATTTAAGTGAACAAGCCGTTATAAATAAGACTGGTATTTACATTATGAAACAAACTGTTACGTCATCAAATGATCTAGATCTTTTCCGTTCGGGCAATTATATCCAAAATTGGTCATTAACATAACAGTAAATAATAAAATTAACTATAAAAAGGAACTTTAAAGAGGTACTAAGATGAGTCAATGATTTATCAAAAAATCAAAAAGAATTTGGCACTTTGAAAGGCAAATACAGAAAAGATCATGATCATTACAACTATATATTAAATATTACAGAAGAAAAATTACGTATAAGTTTATAGGAATCCAAAAATATTACCACTACTGTATCTTAAAATAAATTATATTACTTCTTAATTTTAATAAGCTATTCGTATACTGGGCACAACTAGTTTTGATTCGTGTCATTTTTAAGTGACTATAGGTAATAAACTATTTTTCTAATAATAAGTTAAGCTATCGACTAAAGAATGGAATATTTTCTTCAAAATACTAAAGCCTTTGAAATTACGTATTTAGGTTTTACTAACATGATACAATGGATACGAACAAGTACCTACATTTTCAAAAGAAAAGTGGCCTCACATTGGGTTTGCATCACGTTAGCGATAAGTATAAAGTATTAAAAAACTAACACTCGACTACGTAAATTAATTTGTATATAGAATTTGATTATGTTTAAGTTTTTATATATAGTTTTGTAAAGATATAATATGAAAAGTAGATGAAACTTATGTCGTAATGGCCTAGTTCAGGCACTTTTAAGTATACATTTCTGGTCTCTCCGTAGCCGAGTAAACGATACACCTATTGAATATTTATTTAGCTGCAAACTAAGGGTATATATTTATCACTTTCGTATTTTAAGACGTATACAGACGTTGTACATCAGATTTCTGTTATAAATACATACATTCTAACTCTTAACTAGGTATGTACATCGATTTTGTAGACACTTAAACTGTGACGATTTAAAATAAATCATTAAATATAAAAAAAATCGTATAACAATGTGTAAAAACAACATAATAAAATTTGTATCCTCATTCCAATTTTATATCGTCACACCACTGTGCTTTTTCTTACGGATCAAAACAAGCCAATCCTTCTAACATATCCTAGACCAATCGAATTCTTAAGCTAATGTTTTAACGAAGCTGAGATTGTCTAATACATTTTGTGAATACAATTTAACATGTAATTTTCGAAGAGAATTCTGTATGTATTTCAGCAACTGACCGTCTCGAAAATAAAGTGAACATGTTACTGTATAAAGTTGTTGAATCAGTTGCGATTCGACTCCGCGTTTGGGCAGATAAAGTGCGATTTCGAGTGAGCGATAGTGGGGCACGATTCGCACGATAAATAAAAACACAATTCCATTTGAAGCTCAGCGTTGCGGCGCGGCTTGTCCGTGTACCTCAGCAGGCGTTCACGATTTATATACGAAGATGCGGAACAATATATCACGGCGGAGAACAACGCGGGATCCCGACCTATTCCTAGTCCCGCCACCGACCCGCTCCGATACCACATCGCCGATAGTCCTATAGTCCGATAGCTCAGACTCCGCGGTCATCGACAGCTACCGATTCCCACAACATTACGTAATGAACAGATTCACTTAACGGCACTAATGTATTTGTACATAAGTCAAACTAACCGATAAACAAGCGAAGACCGAACCGCGTATTTTTCATCCAAGCTTCATATAATTTATAGTCGACGATGATATCGCGACTGGTTCTTTTATTTGTGAAATAGTGATACGTGGAGTGTGCTCGGTAAGCGTTACTAACGGGAAATTTTGACAATAAATCTCTGGGAGTCGATTGCCTAAGCGTTCGCGTGGGCCGGTATAAAAATTTATTCGACAATCGATTGTGATATCTTGATCTCGCGACATCAAAAGTTGGGGCATGCGGAGCGAAAGAGCGGGGCGGAATCTACTGGCGTGTGGCAACTGGCAGCCTCGCTTGTAATAATTACCTCTAATAGCTAAAGTATCGACACTTTAGACACGACGGCCACCTGAAACAAAGGAAAGCGAAATTAATCAAAAGGCCAATAATAAAAAACAAAAGACGTCAGCATTTCAAAATGTCAATAGTAAGCAGTGCAGTGTTAAACATTCCCTCTTTGAATCAGGTACAACATTGTTCGCTTACGCTCAATTATCAGTATCTCACACGACATTCTAAAGGCTAATCATAATAAATAATAATCGAATTACGTTCTCAAACAGGGGAGGACTTAAAATGCAAATAATTCGCGCCTGCCCCATGGGCATGGTAAAACAAACTCAGCATTCTAACAGCTTTTCATTATTTATCGCTTACGCGCACGAAATGTTATTTTTTTCTCGAGTTAATTTCTAGCGTAATGCGTATTTGATAAAAGGCTGTATCTCTGGCAAGCAGGCTCCGTCGAGCCGGCTTCGAAATTAAGATGTAACATGATGCGAGAACGAGCAAGAGCTGCTAGATTTATTGCTATACCACTTTGCATATGCTGATTTACAAAGATGGAGGAATTGTATAGAGCTGATAATACCTTTACGAGTATTTATTTTAGGTTGGCAACATTTTATGTACGAGTAAAGTGTTAAGTATTAAGTGTATACGAGTAAAGATTTAACATGTGAAAAATAGGGCTAGTAATATGAGGCAGTTATAAGAAGTGTAATGCGTCCGCGAGACGATCAAGTGCACTTGACAAGTCTACGGGCTTGAAGTGAATATTGATCGTTTACAGCGTTGACTTGACAATTCCCGTCAAGTATCTACGTGCTGGACATGACTTGACAATAATTTTGATGATAACTTGACAACAAATTTGAACCAACTTGAGCTTGATGCGACTTGACGCGACTTGACAAGTTTTATTCATTTGCGACTTGTCAAGTGCACTTGATCGTCTCGCGGACGCATACAAGAATACGTAGTAAAATTAACATTTCCATAACTAAATTATTGAACTGACGGTATATCTTTTTCTCACAAGACTCTACAGGTTTTAATAGTTACAGTGAATTTTACAAGCACTTAATTAGATTCACTTGCCCTTGTATATTTCTCTATATAAGGTATTACAAGTTAACCTTGCAAAATTTTATTTATATAACCGGTTTTTGATTAAGCATAAATTTGCACACGCTCGCTTGACAATGCACGATAATGACAAATAACAAAAGCTTAGCAAACGTGGTGATTACGTCTAATCCACCTCACTGTTATTGAAGTGGAATGATAGACACAGTAATAGGACATTACAGACTAAAAATTTTTTTAATATATTTAATAATAAAAGCGGTACTATCATCTCTAAACAAATGTGCAGATGCTGATATAGACCATTCGCGAGGCGCGAGGGGGACGGCCGTCTGCCGACCCGCACTAGCAGTCAGCAGAAAGGAACACATAACTGAAACACGCTTCTCGGGTCAGCTCTTGTATAAACCTATCCATTGCCATGTTGTTGTATTTAATTAGTTTGTAACTCTGCAGTGTACAGCTTGCTGAATAAAGATTGAGATATAGAGGTTTTATTTTTAGAACGTTGAAATTCAAAAATGGAATTGTCTCTCGATGTTTTTTGTTTGAAAATCATTATTGCTTTTACACTGGTTTGCTTTTCTTATCGTCAGAACTTCTAAATTTAAAAATTGAATTGTCAATTGATATGATCTATTTGCAACTTTTTAAAATCAGAATATTCTCCATTATAACCTCTTTTAAGGTAAACAGTCAGAAATTCTGTTACCTACTTGAAATTTTGATCAAGTTAAAGTGTTTAATTGTATTAGATAGTTGAAGTAGAACAAAAGCTCTTAAAACTGTTAGCTTTTAAAGCGATGACTTCCTAAATGAATGTAATCGATCTCACATGGAACAATTCTAGAGAGATGTTACAAAAAAAGTCAAGAGTGGTGGAAAATTCATCTACCTTCTGTCTGAAGGAAGCAATAAAGAAGAGAAACGCCACGCGAATAAATGATACGATTATATGTACCGTGTCTACTACAACGGGATAGGGGAGTGCGCATACTGTGGGTTTTTGAAAATATTTTTGGTGCAAAATTGTCATAGTAAGATTGTGTTGAAGTAGATGGTTATTAGGTCGTTGATGGACGTCCAAAGACGCAGTGATTTTTGGTTTTTAATTTGGTTAAAAGACATGGTACAAAAAATAATAATGTAACTCCAAAATGTGTTGCGAAAGTTCTAGGACGAAATAATAAGGAAGTTTCTAGTTATGATCACATAATTCCTCTACATATCCCAAATTTCAAATTCAAATTCATTTATAGAACACGAAAGTTCAAACACCTCAAGAACACAAGTTCCTTTTGTACACATGTTGACCGAATCCACTATGAACGCGTACCAAGAACAATGGAAGAAGGGCGCTCCGTCAACTACCAGAGACCATAAATCGAGTAGGACGCGCAATTTGTTGAATTACAGCATGCGCCAGCCAGCCACCGGGCCGACGCGAAATTAGCTCCCACAGAGATAAATTGACGACCGACCCGCTAAATAAATTATTTGGGAAAACCGAGAAAAAACGGGCGTCTTCTTGATAAGGGTTGCGAGTGCTGGATATAATGAATATCGACCGATGTTGTGATGCTATTGTTGGTGTTGTGGGGAATTTGGTAGCAACTGCCTTTGAGGACCAAGTAGCTTAGTCATCTAGCCCATCTACATTATATTTAAACTAGACAGTCACATCTAATAGCTACGGGCATATTCTCTATAACATTCAAAGATCTCTAATCTGGTCTGATCATATTGTTGCCTTTAATGAAGAAAGTGGAAGAAAGATACACTCGAATTTTTAATTGGGCATTACTGTTGGGTTATGAAGATAAAGTACCCAAGTACGTTTGCTAGTTCTAAGGGTAAACAATGACGTCATTAATAAATAAGTTTATGCTCATATAAAATTCTATTTTTGTTCCAAAACAATTCCCCAAAAGGATTGCATCACCCTTTCTTTCAGCGGGATTAATCTTAGTTGTATATTCGAGATTTAGGCGGCAATAAGAAAGACGCATAGGTGGGCTTAGAAGGGGCGGGCGCGGCAAATTGTCTCAGATTCCAACCCCTACAGTAAGATTTTATTATATTCGTTAACATACGAAAGATTAATGTGTTAACACTTCATTTGTATGCTAATTTTGGTGAGTTATACTACTTGCAACATAATATTGTAAAGTTTCTAAGCTTGGAAAATTGCTCTTAAAAGTAAATTCTGCAAGTTTGCACGAATTTGTCAGAAAATAATGACCAAAATAACTGGTTGTCTATTAAAAAAGTGTCCAATTTTTCATCCCCAGCGTCAATTTGTTATCAAATCCGGATTGGTTATTTCATTTTTAAATTCTCCGGTAGGGGTGGGCCCTACCTGTTTGACGGCCATCCATTTCATCCCTCCTGCGACCCTTCATGTCGTATGTGCGATTGTGAACCAAACAAGCGCCATTATTGTACGATGGCGGCCTATTAAAATGTGGGCGAAACTACTATTATCTAATCTGTGTTAAGTGACTTTGAATTTAGGTTGAGACCTTGGGTTTTTTGGCGGTGCGACGATGAACATTTTTAGGTGTAATTTTTGAGAAAGAATATGTGTTAGGTTTTGGGTTAATATTACACGTATCTAGAGTATTAGGTTTAATCTGGGCATATACAATATCTTTCATAGGATATTCCGAAATAAAATCTAAATAATTGAATGTTTAAGCCCAACATAGTATGTATAATAAAAGGGGTGTGTGTATAGAATGTATTTTTTCGCGGCAAGCCACCCCAAAGCGAAACATTTGTCAGGATTTTGGACGGCACAAGCTAAATTTTTGGACAGTTTAAGCTGAGCGTAAATTTACCAAAACATGACACTGGAAACGAACAAACAATATATTAGAAAAATGTTATGAAAAACAAACATCTTAATCAAATATTTAAAACAAATGTGCGAAAGGTTTTGTTTTACTCACACGGAAATAATACGCAGTGAATGAATAAAACATGTGCGTGAATTACAATAAATTATTTGCTTATTTAAAAAAGAAAAACTGTTTTTACATAATGTTGAAAAACCGGCAGCCTGCTCCATTATTCCGCATACATTATTCAAACTTTCTTCTAACCTACTCGAGCCTCGGTCATAAATTCACATATCTCTTCTACGGACCAATTACATAGAACTTTTTAAAAGCTAACCGTTAGTTAGCGCATGCGTACTCGCGTTATATTATACTTTCACACTGGCAATATTTATTTAATATTTTAGACTGGTAATACTGATGCGTATTTGTTACTTAAAGTCAGTTACAAATATAAAATAAAAGTGAAGTATATCCGTAAACATACATGTAGAATGTAGATATAGATAGCATAAACTTTATAAATTATATGAAGATGTAGCTTGTTATTCTCATCATCTCATTGTTCTATTTTCATACGTTGGAGAAATATGTTCTGACGTTCGTACGTCAAATCGTTAAAGAAACCATAAGGCTTTGTTTGAGCTGGAAAAAGGTACACGGAAGACGTACGTAAAAGAATATGAAATATGCCAACACATAACAAAACAAGCTAAAATTAAAAACTGTAAAATACCATTCATAACTATCAAATCTGCACGCACTGCTACCTACACAGCGATAAATTAAAATCTGGGTACTGGCAGCAAAGATATCTGGCAAATATTGCTCGCAAAAAAACTATTTAATCCAAGTTTTGTAGGTTGGTATTGTGCGATAAATCAGGGAGTCGTCGGCTTCGATGCCAAGGAAATAAGATGAAATCGAGATGCCAACATCGCATGTATGTAGACTACACGATTCTACTGCGCTTTTATGAATAATTAAAACTTTTTGGATTCAATTATGCATTTATTTTTCGACGAAAATTAAGAGTACTGTCGGGGAATTTGAGCTTCTGCCACTTTGAGTTCATTACGTTTTGAATAAGTTTGTTTTTAACCTATTTTAAAGACTGCTTTGATTAATTAGTAATCTTTTATTTAATTTAATCAAGAAATATCATTGAGTATAAAGTTTTCTACATTATTTGAAAAATGACAAAAAACGACAAAAAATTGCTTACTAAAACAGTGACTTCAAATGCCTCAGTAACAATTCCAATGCGAACATAAGTAAACAATAATAATTTAACGATTCCCGTTTCACTTCCATTGATATCTCATATTTCAGTGCGGTTACAAGTCCTTAGTCTGTTCCAAACACCTCGTAAATCAACTTATGATTTGTAATAAAACTTCAAGAGTTGCTGCAGGCTTGACTTCGACAAGAGGTCTTCTTTATAGAAAATATATTATTTATAGACCGGTCCTTACTTGATACGGTGTCGTGTTACTGATTTCTTATATCTGATATCGATATGTTGCGATTTAGATTAGAATTGCAAGTGTGAGAAATGTTTTAATGCAGTTTGTGTCTAAGTATTTTTGTCACCGACTTTACTTTTTGGTGAATAGTTTTTTAGGAGGATATTCGCAGTGTTTTGTTTTACTTTTAAAATTATTAAGTTTGGGTTTGGTTGTTTTTATTCATTTGCTTTAGGCAAGATTTATGATACGCCTTTTTCTCTTCAGAGTGTTGATATCTTCATTGATCGGGATGCCTTTAGTTTGCAATTTTAAGTCTTTAATATGGCAATACTATCGTTCCCTATGCTTTATATACGTATGTTATGTACTCAGAGAAAAGAAGAGACTAAGAGATTCAATCTCACACTAAAAGCGAGAAAACATTTATCCCGAAAAATTATTATATTACACCATTTCTATTACATCTAATCACGTGATCTGACGATAACCTATTATTCACTTGTTATTTATTAAGGTCCTTTCACACTTTCCTTTTTTCCTATTACTTAGAAAAATAACAGGTCGTGATCGTAGATCAACGGAGAACCTCGTTACCGAAATCACGTTTATCATAGATCACATTTGTCTCAGGTTTTACTTAAACTTGTCTCGTTAAAGGGTGTAAGTGAGTGTTAAGTGGATGGAATTTGCGACCTTTTTATTGGGTAGGAGAAAGGCTATTTTCGTGTGAGTTAAAGAGAGTATTAAGGTGATGTTACGCAAGAGGTGTTATACAGTGGAGTCGCGAGCCACACACGACGAATTACGAGCGAACCCGGGACGGTCGTTGAATTATGTGACCGCGATATATAATATTTATGATATATGTATTGTATTTGGTAGAATCTAGTTAAGTTTCTTTAGGTTTTTGTTCTGAATGTTTGTGACAAAGAACACTTATGGTAATCTGTTACTTTTAGTACCTTTACAAAGTTATATTTTATTCTTTTAACTTTGTCAAAACACATTATGGCGTCGGATGAATGTTTCATTCGATTTTTAAAAAGAAAATATTTGAAATTGGAACGAATAAAGTAGTTTATTATCAAATAAAAGAGAACACGATATCGTTTAATCTAGAAAGAATAGACGGTTAATTTTTAATTTAAAAAAAGAACAAATGATTATACATACTATATTCTATTTTCATCGGAATGCCGCAAGATGGCGGGTGCTAGACGCGATTTGTCAAAAGGGAAAACAAACAGAAATAGTTTGAGTTGACAAGTTTATAGCCGACTATTTCGTTCTCTTTGCTTGGTCTGTTACGAAATTATACACCAAAGGAATTTTATTCAGTGTTTCAGCCTTTTACTCACTTCCTCAGTGATTTACGTCGTTTCTGTGTACGCACATTGTCTTGATTAAATGTTTTTTGTATAATAATACGATTTGGTTGTGTTTACAAACACATTTATTGATTAAAATGTAGTCATACATTTGCGAGGGAAAATGATTGTATGCAAAGGAAAACAAGTTGCCTACATCAGTAAAATAAGTGCTAGAGATACTCTACTATTGCTCTACTAAAGTATAGCTAATATTTTTTTATGTAAACTAAGCTATATAGCTCAGTATTAATTTAATTAAAATTGTAAGGTAGATTTTACTATTAATTGAAACGTACGTTAATGACATTATTATTTATTTGAACGGGAACTTACGTACGCGGAGGTGACTGTTGAGTTGTCCCTCAAGTTGAGGGACAAATAAAT
The DNA here is from genome assembly GCA_963082685.1 of Cyclophora albipunctata. Taxonomy (NCBI): domain Eukaryota; kingdom Metazoa; phylum Arthropoda; class Insecta; order Lepidoptera; family Geometridae; genus Cyclophora; species Cyclophora albipunctata. The sequence goes on from OY720118.1 coordinate 4,319,648, forward strand.
AATAATTTAAGGTAGATTATTTAAAAAAATGTATGGGACAAACCAATATAGGTAATTTTATAGATATAATATTCTTCTTATGTAGTAATAAGCATATAAGCACAAGTAAGTATGCAGTAAAAATGTGTGCAGACCTGTTTCACGAAATATCTTAGCATTTTATTAATTAATATTTTACGAAACGTCAAATAACATGAATAGTAACTTAACGAAAACATAACCTTAGCGTCTATGAATAATTTATTAGTATCGGAAAACATAAATAAAACTTAGATACTTATGAAATACAATCATTAAAAAACTGGTTCCTAGAAACAAAAAATAGACACATTAATTATTCAGAAACCGTAACTCAGCTAATATTTTATTCGAGTTAATTATGTCGAATTTCGTATTTATTTAAAATCAATATAGAAACGGTAGATAATACAATATACATAAATATTAAAAGATATTGATTCTATTCAGACCACGTAGGTACTTAACTAGTTTGCCTGGATATTTGTTTAAACAACTCCGGGAGGGAAAACGTAAGGCTTAGTACATACGTGCGATTTTATTGCCACAAAAATTGCTTTGAAACAAACAGTATAAATCTTCTGCATAACATTGAGACGCGATACATTATGGTAAATGTGTATTAAAGACAAATGTGTTAATGAAATATGTAGTTTAAAACAAGATTCGAAGTAACTAAAAAAATGTATTACCCTCTAATCAAGCGTGGTGATTACGCCTAATCCTCCCCACTGCACTGATATCTTCAGAGACATGAGAAGCCTTTGCCCAGCAGTACAGCAGATATAACATGCTAATACTTTTTTTAGCCTATAGGTAATGTCCCACAGATTCTGTTTAGATGAGATTTTCAAAAATGGATCGTCTTATATTCCTATTTCAACTTACCAATTAACAGCTGGCAAAAACAGACGGGACTTAGTCGCAAGTTTGTAGTCGCCCTTCCGAGGGTAGATACAACTTACGCGGCCAACAGCGCAACAAGAATAATACAAAATGTTTTTCATTTTCTTTATGTCACCCCCGACAGTCGTAAAGGCATTAAGCGTGACCAAACTTTTGTTTGATACGAAAGATATAAGCACAATACTGCTGAAAGAACACTTGAGTGTTTTACTAGTGGTAAACTAGGAAGAAACGAGTCTAGACTATCGCACTGGGATTAATATCGGCTTTCATCTTCATTGAAACGAAAATTAGGACATAAACTATAGGTTACTAAACTAAAATCTAATAGAAAGAAATCACGGACACACTTGAACAGTAAATGAACAGTATCAATTACTTGTAGTGCACTACTATCGCGTCGACTATGAACTAACAACTGCAGAGTACCTGTGGCTCTCTCCTAATAGCCGGGTAATAATATTTTATGGCCGTTTACCTTTGTAAACACGAATAAAAACCTCTTACGCGACACTAACCGGTAAAAAAGCGGTCAACAATTGCGTTAACAGCAATTCTTTTTTTGAAATTAAACAAAAGCGTTGTACAAACCGCTTTGTATACGAATTTGGAACAGTTTTTAAAAATTTGTCACGCTTGTTCTACAATTGCATAACTCAAAGAGCGATCTTTTTATGCAGTTTTTGTTTTGTGAAACGAATTTTATAAAAAAAATGTTTTGTTTTATTATATTGTAGAAAGTATGATGCAACGGATCGCTCAAGGAAGTTGCCGACGGGATGGGGATGTGCCAAAAAGAGATAAAGTAGTTTTATTGATCTATACGGACGTTCGGGAGCGAGTGTGAGTTGAATGAAACGAAGATAACTTGCCGCCCCAAGTTTACGCGTCCTTTTTTCTCTGATGCATTTTTTGTATTTCCATCTCTTTCAGACCACGTGACCTAAGCAGGGTGTAACTCACCCTACGTCGGCCATAATTTACTCATAGCGATAGGCGGTACTGTCGCGAAAAACATGTCTCGATATTTTTAATACTAAATCTTAATTTGTTGTTATATTTATTTTCTACATAAAATAAAGTATTATTTTTAGGGTTCGAAAACAAGTATTTAATCAATAAAAAAAAAAAATATATTATGAAGACTGAATCGCATTTATCGGCTTTTTCTATTTCTTAATTAACTTATAAATTAGATGGGTTATTAATAATTTTAGTAGTTAAGTATATCTTGTATATTGTGAATAAATTGACAAGAAAATGCCCTCTAAATGTTTAATATCTATAAAGAAAATTCTGGTTCTAAGCTCCAAGATCATAAAACAGTAATGTACCTAACTAAAACAAAATTAAATAAAATATAAAACAAAGGAAAATTAATGTAATGACCATACCAGGAAATAACTTTTTATTTCGTGCCGTTCATCCCAAATGTGCATTCATAAATTACACCGCTCCTTCACTGTTTCTTTCTCTGTCTTGATTTATTTTTTGTCTTTTTCCTGCTTGGTTTATTAACTAGCCGGCAATACGCTTGGGGCCCATTCCTACCTACTACCTTATTTATTTATAACAAAAAATTAAAACGAAATAGCAAAGTACTCATTTTCAAATTAACTGAGATAATCACATGGTGATAAGTATCGAAACTTAATTAAAATTTGGCCTAAAATCTGTTGGTAAAAAATATTGATTGGTTTATCGTTTAAAAAACAAAACAGACTTTTTCAAATTGGATTAAAGGTATCTATTAACTGCTGTAGGTATCGCATCAGCAAAAAAATATTCTCAAGTATTTATTAAAACTACAAACTTGAATACGTAAGTATCGAATCAGTAAGAAGTGTTCAACAAAAAGTTTCAAAAATTAAAATATTATCGTAAACATAACAATCTTCAATGGAGGGAACTGTTTAAATTGTATTAAATGCGAGTTGTAAAGCCACAATCAGTGCTCAAGTGTTAACTGGTCGTAAAAGTCAAGTTTACGATGACGGGAATCGTAAAAGAGCCGTAAAACAAACAATTAATCGACATTTAAGTTACGACACACTATAGCTGACAAGATAATAACGTTTTATGAATGAAAATAAATAAATAAATTTTGAGTTATGCTCGTTTAGGATTAGGTAGGCGATTCAGTATTATTTCATTTTACTTACAAGTTTTTGTTTTGTTTTTCTTATTTATTTTATATTCTTATTTATTCTTATTTATCTTATTTCCATTATTAATTTTATCTTTTTTTACGTAAAAAAAACAAACGCCTATCATCAAAAACAAATACAGAGAATTTTTAATGAATTCGATTATTTACACACTATTTATATATAAAGCCAAGTAGCGCCATCTGTTAAGGAATAGCAAAACTATTACGATCGAAAACAATCTTAAAGATCGATAGACTCTTGAATTAAAAAAACGTGGGTGGTCTAATAAAACGTAATACTGCTGTTGAGATCTAGGCCTCTTCAATAGACCGTAATTTATTCATGACCATACAAGAATACTAAATCAAGACCGATAAAGTCAGTACATAATCGTAGCACATTGACATTCATCAATCCACAGAAAACGCCGCCATAAATTTATGAGAGCAATAAAAAGCCGTCAGTTAGAAACATTAGCACAACGACCCGCTAGACATCACGACGCCTCGAATAAACTTTACCAGTCAATAAACCACTCTATTTGTAGTAATAAAGTGATTTATCCCCATCAAAACAGCTGATAACCGTGATTACAGCACAATACGAGATCTCATAATTTTACAGCCAATTTACAAACAATAAAATGAGTCGTTCTCTTGTCTTACAAGACCATTCGCCCCCCGATATCTCCATATTCGACGGTTGAGTCGTAACTCGTAACTTTTATAACCCAATAAAAGCATAACCTTCCCAAATCCTCGAAGTTCAACTGGAGAGATTGAGTAACTGCCGAGTGTCACTATAGAGGGCGCTTTGTCCATACAAGTAGCGACATCTGTGAGTAAACGCGCGAAGCTTTTTATGAGCCATTTGAGGTCGGTTGTCACGTCGTAAAATTGATGTTTTATGACTTCGAACGATGACGCTACTGTAGCTTTGCAGTCAATTGTTTATTTTTAAATCGTTCATAAATACTTCTGGTTTGTAGGCTATCTTGCTAATCAAATAACTAAATCTAATGATTATTTTAGGTAGTTAAGATCTGAAATTATTAGCTAAACATAAAAAGCTAATAAAACAACATTTATTGCAAAGTAAATGTTTTCCCAAAAAGCGGCACCAGTCTCACAATATTCCCTGACGTATAAATTTTATAAATGAAATACATTCAGAGGAACAGGTACAAAGAAACCAAAACAAGCATAAAATGAAAATTCAGGGAGTGTATTGTCGTGTTATATGAAGTGCCTGGCAATATACGAACTGTAAATTGCATCATAAACATTCACTGAGCGCCCGGTCGACACCAAGCATTTAGTTTTTACTTTTTCCCGCAACATACTGTAGCGCTGGTGTCGTTTATCAAAGCACGCCATCTATCGTATTTAGGTTGAACTATTTTGTAAATTATTACCTTTGTTGTTAAATTCAAATGTTTTCTGCTATTAAAAGCATGTAATGGTTATATTTTTATAAATTTTACGTCTCAATAAAGGTATTGACGTAAATACTTATTTTATTTGTATTTTTGTGCATTTTTATTATTTTGGTGTTGGAAGTTCAAAAGAAAACGTTTCATAGATGGCGCTGTGTGCCTCATTTTTGTCCAATGTAATTTTAAAATCTAACTTCGTTGTTTTGTGTTTATCCTTTTGGTTTTTACGATGACGATTTTTCGTTAGTAAACAATTATCTATTATGCATTTAAATGGAACTACACAAGTAGGTATCTGATTGAAAAGTTCAAAGGAACTTATAAGAAATTACTGTTAATGAATACAGTAAAAATCTAATCGAAATCTAAATAGATAAGAAGACTGTCCCCTACTAAGAACCCAATTAGAAAACCGAATAAATCGCAATCTGTTATCATCGAACACCCTTAATCGGAGGCAACATAAACTTCGGTCTCATAAATACAAACTAGAAAGTAACTCGATATCTTCAGTAATTATAAAAGAGGGGGTGAGTGACAAATCCCGGAATAAAACAACAGGGAAATAATTCCGGAAATAAATCGTATAGTCGGTGTGAATAGAATAGCAATTATTTGGTTCACTTGAAACCCCTCCCTTTGCCCTTAACAAGAGTTCTCGATTAAGTGTCGATAAAGAAAGCTGACTATTGTGTTATTTATTGTTCGAAGATCCAATTAAAACACCTTTGTTAGTCAATTTTGGTACACAGTTATTTAATTTTAATGGTATTTATTTGTTAAAAGTTCGTAAATTGTGAAACTTTTAGGAGCTTTTTTGGATTTTGAGTTAAAGCTTGACGGAAGAAAAATATGTATGTGGTTTTGATGTTTCTAATTAAAGTCAAAGAATGTTTAAAAGCTCACGATAGAATCAATCTAGATGAAATTTAAATCGGTTTTCAAAACTCACATCGAGAAAAACTGAAAACCAATAGTAGTATCCCTATATGAACTTGCAACCACTCTTATTAGATCTGCCCTACGCCTCATTCCTCGTATTCTTTATATGACCAAACTTTGTTTTATACAAATCAAGGGCTCTACATAAATTGGTTCAAATAATTGGATGGGAGAGTGGATTACCGTTATTTTGTTTAATTAACATTGTCACCTACTTCCAAACCGTCCGATGTAAAATTTATCATAGTTGTTATAATTATACGTACGATTTGAATAATTATGTAAATATTTAATTTTATTTTGTTCTTTTTATTCAAATTTATATCTTAATAGGATTATCATAATATGAATTTAGGAGATTAAGTAGTTTAGTGTAATAAATTCTTTATGACCGACAGATCATGAATATATTACCTACGCCACGAAAATTGTTATTTATTCGTCTTTTGTTGTTTTTTAAATTGATTTTTCTTATCTTTTCTAATGTGGCAATTGTTAAAACAATCAAAAATCGAGTACAAAGTAAGTATCTAATTACTTTTTGATTATTAAAGGCTGATTACACAAGAACTCATAAATCTATTCAGTACCTATATATGTTTAAGAAACACAAGCGTTTCGATCAAAATTGAGTTTTATTTTGCTTTAAATAGAACACAATTTAAAACGGAAGTCATTTGTTTTTAAACATATTTAGGCGCAATATAAAATTAAGATTTCCTGTTCAATGCACCCTAAGCTTTATAAAGCTTTAATCTACTAAGCTTATTGGAATTTTCATACTGAAATCCTTCGACTAGTAAATAAAGCAGTTACGTATATTCTTTGAAAGAGATAACAGTAGATACGGCGCTCACTTTGTTATTGATCGGTTTCGGAAACATTTGACTCATCTATCTATACTTACAATTGGAGATTTATCGCTCCACAAGACAGACTCGACCTATATACAAAAATCCCATTTCGGGCCCATTTTAATCAAACCCTTGAACAATACCGCGGAAAGGGAATTTCTGAAGCAATAAAGAACTTGAGATAAAGATAAATTAGCGTATCTCTAGAGACGAATGGTGGGTCGAGGGAGGAAAAAGTTGAGGGTTTTAACCCTTTGTATTCACTCCCTTACCCGGCACGGTTGATAGTGTTTTATATAGGTATTAGGGTTAGTTTTCTATGTTTTGGCCACTTATTTTCTGTAATTTGGGGCGTTCTTTCTTTGATTTTTATCGGAGTTTATACTTTAGGGGTTCATTTAAGAAAAATGGTTGATAGTTATTATAATTGTTAAGCTCATAGTTTTACTAACTTTTGAATTAAAGCATTAGCAAATGATTTTGTCTATAATATTTAGCAGTCATTTATTAACATAAGTCTAGTACAAATATAAGGAACTTTTTCAATTTCACTTAGACGCATTTTAACTTCGTCAACATACTAAGAACTTTATATTAAACTTCAGATTTTTTATTATTTTTAAATAACTTAACAAAGGTATTAGTATCAACTATATAATTATCCTGTAAAGTACCACTACTAGGCAAAGCTTCTCATCTAATTTTCAATAAACGTAGTCTTCTATAAATGACTTCAAAAGCCTTCAATTATAAGCCTTATACCTTCGCCTCCCATTAGACGGTAAAGCAAACAAGCATTGCATGTTCATCTGTTTACAAAACACTCTATAATTCCACCCATTGATTCAAAATAGGCTATTCCATTCAACGAACGAGTGGTGCAGGTTTCAATCTGCACGTGCTTTAGACCGATAAATGAGTTAAATTGAAGAGTATCACGAAAAACGCATGCGCGGTACAGTTTGTTCATTATAAGTGATTTTAAAATTGGAATTGTATACAGTTCTTGAAATGAACGAATGGTTAGGAATGATTCATGGATGTGGTATTAGTTGGTTTTAAGAAGAATCGGATAGGGGTTTTTGGGTTGTTAAGGTTCTTACAAGAATTGGGTGAGGTTTCAAAAATGGAATATATGTGCTAGAATTCTTAAAAGTGAGTTTAGTCTCTATGTCTAATAAGACTATTACGAGAATGCGACAGTATAACTGAAAGAGCGAAAACAGCAGATTTATTTAAATATAATTAAATTGTTGTGTTGCAGCAAATTATCATTGTTTTTTTTTTAAAGTTACACTGTTAGATAAAGTCGCAATTACACTGTTAGATAAATAAGTTATGAGATATGGCTGTCCACATAGTCTAAAGGACATCAAGGCTCGATAAACTATAAATATGCTTAATCATACTTTAGTCAGAAGGAAAAACAGATTGTATAAAATAAATGATTTACAAAGACCCGTCTGAAAATGGTTTGTGTTTTAATTACAGTACCGTACGGGCCGACCTCCCCTAAGTTCCTTGAAAGATGTCAAGCTTTCTGTACAGCATTCCACCAAAACAATGCTCCGAGTAATCTTTATAATTGCATCATAATAAGCTTCAGAGAAAACCGATTGACATCATTATTAAGACGTATAGAAGGCAGACATTTTGTTTCCAATAAAACCGACCAATCGCAATCATTAATTCGAGACGCAATTAGTTAAGTAGCGGTCACAACACTACATAAGCGTTCCACCACAACAACAGTTTACTTAAAGACATAAACGGTTGCTCACATCGCCACGCCTTAAAAGACTACAATTACAGTTTTACAAGAGGTTTATAATAAATGGTAATTTTATAAGTACCAGGGCTTCTGAGATGTATTAATATTTATTAGGATAGTGATACGAAGATGCTGTTGTGAGAAAACGCAGGAAATTATAATGTGTTTCACGGAGAGTATTAAGTAGTAGTTCCCTGATTATAATAATGTGGTGGGGACAGATGTCGCCCGGATGTTTTCATTTCTTGGTAAGGCATGAAGTTCATTCAACGAACTCTCTTGACTTTTTCTACCCGATTGCGCGACGTGAGACAGTATTTGTTCATCTTTGTATTTATCTATACATCACCTATACATTTGTAGACAATAGGTGTGTATTTTGGGTCCTTATTTCAAGGTAAAACAACAAAAACTTCTTATTTAAAGGTAGCAAATGTATTAAAGATAATATTTAACTGAAAATCGTATTGCATTCCCATGGAAACGCTAAACGTCATTTAAATATTAAACAAATGAATGTCAAGCAAAGAAACGTTTCTGTTATGCAGTATATATATATTACAGTAATTTGTAAATATATACACTCAAGTAAATAAATAACTTGATAGGTAATTACTTCTCTAATCACAAAACATAAATAAAAACTACGTAAATAATTAATTAATAGATACTTAAAAACCAATCCTAAAGATTGATATTCCAAATCAATTAGAAACTAATAAAATTCCCAAATAAAAAAATCATAAACTACAAACTTAACGAGTTTATTAAAATCGAATGTTTATATATAACATCAATATTAAACTTAATAGCCATTGATAGCACTTCATATCAATAAAATCGTTCCTACATCGATTTTGAAGCTATTATATAGAGATGGAACGAATAGTGGTTTCATCGAATAAAAATACCGAATCTTCGGTTAAACTTTCACCGTATATTTGACCGAATTATTCGGTTTACCTCTTCATTGTAATTAAACAAATATTAATTTGAAGTTGGTTCATTTTATTAGCAAGAAAATATAAATACTCGAACCGAATCAGCAACAAACCCGAGTAATTCGGTCCAGTTTAAATAGTGGAAATGTTTCCAAATAAGCCGAATACCGAATAACTAAATAGTATTAGCCCGTAAAGTCCCACTGCTGGGAAAAGACCTCTCATCTCACCGAATATATTAGTACAGATAAAAAGAGTACAGAGTATACCGAATACCAAACGAATATTCGGTGTCTCTTCACTAAAAACATTGAAAGTCGATATCATGATTCGGCGGTCACACTGAAGCGTCGTTTTATAGCTCACGTTCGACGTCGTAAACTAATCAAATAAAAGTTGGTAGCGCGAACAAGCATTTTATTGGTCAGTTTTACAATGCCCAGTGCGATTGTAAAGCGATCATGACTGTTGTAAATGGATGTATGTAACGGTGCAACCCACCCCGCCCTCTATAGGCTGATCGTCTATTGTTTATTGCAACAAAACAATGATGGGCGAAGAAATAGCAATGATTAGGTAGGAGACTTGAATAGGCTACTTTTGTTAGGAAGTTGGTTTGGGTTAAAAAGTTTTGTACCTATGTTTTAATGTTATTTTGTGGTTAAGTTGGAAGATTTGGACTGACATGGGAGTTTTTATTGTATAGGAAAATGATGAGAGTTATAGTTTTTCTTGAATACGGTAATTTAAAAAAAGGTAAATAAATATGAAAAATATATCAATGTTTTCTGTATCAATCGATAAATCAAGAGAAAAATATCTAAGTATTTACCTAAAATTATGGATTTTTACTATATCTACATTTTTGGTTGATTAAAATGGTGGCCCCATTTTGCGGTAGAATACCTTTAATTCAAAGTTTACCGAAACAGTTTTTAAAATTCAATTCATAAACAACAGAGATAAGTGATAAAAATAAACACACGAATTGAAATCCTCCTTGTTTTTAAAGTCAGATATATAAGTTTAGACAACATATTTTTAATCTTATTATCATCACCATTAGGTCCATTACAAAACCTTATTAAATACAACTTCCATATTATTACCAAGTAACTAACAATAATTTTAACCGTAACATTATCGATAGCAATTATAAAGCGTCTATTACATAGCTCCGGGTAGCGATAGCCGTTAGTTTATAGCGACTAGTGTAGTCCCGGCTTTATTGCTATATCCGTGACAAACGGGAGCGTATTCAGTGTTTAACCCTGGGGCGGATCGGACGGTCTATTCGTCTAAAACACCATAATTACTGTCTTGTAATTAGAGTTGTTTATTGTAATCATTTTGTAATTATTGTTTAGTATTGTATCGATGTGTTAGGTCGAATAGGGTTAGAAATTGAACGGTTTTAGGTACTGTGTCTGTTTCTTATTAATGTTACAATAATGTTTCGTTGACATCTTAAGTATGATTTCATCAAATGAAAGATTTAAAAATAAATGTATTACATCAAGAGAGATGTAAATTTTAGTGATGTGTCCCTAATCCTCCTCACTGTACTGATATCTTCACTAAGATGAGGAGCCTTTGCGGTGGGACATTACAGACTAATACATTACTTTTACTTTGTCACTAGATATTTTCGTCTATTACCAACCGACCAACCACTCTGTCCACCTAGGTGGACGGTTAGTAAGTTTTTTTCTTAACCAACAACCCGCCTAGTTTGTCCAACCTAGTTGGTCGGTTAGAACTATTTTTTCTTAACTGCCAACCTAGTTGGTCGGTTAGAACATTTTTTACTTAACTGCCAACCTAGTTAGAAAAAATAACCCTAACCTACCGAATAGTACAATTTTCTTTAAAAAAAAAATTACCCTAACCTACCGAATAGTACAATTTTCTTTAAAAAAAAAATAACCCTAACCTACCGAATAGTAAGAAAATTGTACTATTCGGTAGGTTAGGGTTATTTTTTTTTTTGTCAGTTGACACCCCCCAACTAGGTTGGCAGTTGGGAAAAAAATGTTCTAACCGACTTACTAGGTTGGCAGTTGGGAAAAAAATGTTCTAACCGACCAACTAGGTTGGCAGTTAAGAAAAAATAGTTCTAACCGACCAACTAGGTTGTTGGTTAAGAAAAAAACTTACTAACCGTCCACCTAGGTGGACAGAGTGGTTGGTCGGTTGGTAATAGACGGATATTTTTATTATATTTTTTTCATTTAATTAGATATTTACATTTTTGTCAAGCTTATAAAACATAGTTGCGTCAAGAAAGGTTTTTCAGATATTTGATTATTTAGACTGACAACAATCTTAGCCTTGTGAGTAGCAGATACATTTGTAGTTATTGAATACTACCTGTTCGTCGCGGTTTCAACAGTAAAACCTAAGCATATATTTCTGCATCCTTTAACTATAGCCCCCCTTATTTATAGCCCCCGTCCTGATTACGTCCACTTCGTTGACAATTAATAACTGTTGGTAAGCGAATAATTCGTTAAACTCGTAAATTCCGAATCGAGTGTGCAGTATAAGGGTTAACTCGATTAACTGTTAGTATTGGGTTAGTTTATTGTGTGTATGCCATCGCGATTACAATCATGGAATACTAGATAACATGGATAAAATATTAGTACTATAATTTTGTTGAATTTGTTGAAGAAACTGAGGGGTCAAGAAATTAGAGATGGGGATGTAAAAGTATAGTAAAGTAGTAACGTTCGACTGCTGGGTCATGGTACTAGAGCCTAGAGTAAAGTAGAGAAAGGAAGGCTACTTTTTTATCGCGAAATTCTTGCGGGAACGGGTACAACGCGGGTGAAACCGTGGGACGAGGCTAGTATTACTATAAGGGAACAAGTTTTTTATATGTGGTGACGATATTGTTGTAGTGTTTAATAAATTGTGTTTTGCATTTGCCATATTGATAAACAATAATAATATAAAGTAGGATGTGACATCAGTCACATACCGAGCATGCCATGACAAACACAGACAAACATACCTACTATTTATTGTTCCAGCATGGCAACAGATTGTAGTAATAAGAATAATAAAAAAAAATAAAAAAAACAATAATATTATAGTAAGGGGATTATGGCTAACTTGTACGTCTTAATTATTGACTAAAAGGTGTGTATGTAACGTGACTCAAAGCGACTACGACGTTTTTCGGTCTTTTAAAATAAATGTTAAGTTTTATAAAACGAACAAATGCCAAAGAAAATTCTGTTCCCAGTATTTCCGAAGAAGTAGAAAACAGTTATAGACGGGGCAGGTCAGGTTAGGCGATGTTATCGATTCACGACCCTGCACTGTCTTTGGGCGGTCTATAGGGGAGGTTGGGCAAACTCTACTATGTACTAACATCGTATCGTTTTGAATATGGATTAGCTAAGTTTTATGTTAATTTTTGAGCTCTATGAGTTAAGTTTTTGCTGTAGTTGACTGTATTCTAATTTGTTACGAAGTTTGTTCAAATAATTGATATAAAATTTTCGTTTTGTTAAAATTGTTGTTTTTTCATTGTGATGTACTTATTATTATTTTTACAAATAATCGTAAAAGAATGTATTTCATGTAAGAAAGAGTTACCTCTTTCTTCCTCCTATACAACTAAACAAATTTTTCAATCAAAAATATTTTTGACTCGATGTGAAGAAAAATTAAAATATTTATCTTAGAGATAAAACAAAAACTACAATTTTAACATAGTACTCTCTTCCACATTATCATACACATACACTTCTTTACACGAGATCCATAACACCAATAACATAACCTGTATTTCAATGACCATAAAGTTTATTCTCGCATAATCATTCAACATAAGGTCTGAATATATTGGACGCAGCCCTGTGTTACTCGTTTTATTACAAAGCAGGTTTTACAGAAGCTATATTATTACTGATATATTAAAATAATAAGAAACTGATAATGTTGCATATAATTAATTAAAATACTTAATAAAACACAGTGGTCTATTGTTGATTAAGATATGAATAATTCATATTTAGTTGCTATCTTTTTATAGACGCCATATTAAATATTTTGAATAAATGATAAGTATATAAGGTTTTTGATGTATTCATTTCGTTTAATTATCATTTAATGTCAAAAAGCTGGACGAGATTGGCTTAAAGTAGAATGAACTAAAGTATATTTGTCATCAGAGGCCTTTGGCGGCTCAATAACTCTGACACCAGGATCATTTGTTTTGACTACTTACATATTGAAATCAATTTTAATTTTAACAGCAATATAAGTGGCTAAAAAGTCTTTTATCTACACTAATGTTGTAACATTCTACTTATGTTTCCAATACTTGACTTATAATTACTACTGTTATAGCGCAGACAACAAAACACTCAATTTAAGCAATTTCACATGATGGTATAATATCCAAATCGATACCGTAAAATCTCTTTTTATCATCATTATAACGCGACCAATTAACCTGGCGAGCCTTATGTCAAAATCCTCATACAAGTTGTATAAAATTTTGATATTAGGCTGGCTTTTGAAAACAGTTGGGTTATACGTGAAAACTTCGTCGAAACTACATACACAAAACTCTTTGGTAAGATCTCGCTCGCTCCTGATTGGCCCTACGCGCAGCTGCGCTCTCATTGGTTAGATTTTAATGGCGGCAAGTTCACTGTGACAATACACGTACCTACGCGTGAATTTAATGTTTCGCAATTTGTTTTGTTTTTAAAATACAAATTAAAAGTTAAAAATGGATAGCGACGATGATATTTGTACGCCTCCGGATATTCTAGAATTGGCAACAAAAGTAACTCACAATCTTTTGCCAGAAAAATCTAGAAAATTATATGAAAAAGAATATAATAACTTTTTGGCATGGAAGATCGAAAAGAAAACTACATCATTTTCTGAAAATGTCATTCTTGCGTATCTCAAAGACCTCTCCGACAAATTCAAGCCATCTTCTATGTGGGCTAAATATTCTATGCTCAAGTCCACACTGAGTATCTACAACAATATTGATATCACGAAGTATTCAAAAGTCATAGCGTTCCTGAAACGCAGTTCAGAAGGACACAAGGAAAAAAAGTCCTTGACGTTTACAACAGGTCAAATAAAGATGTTCCTGGAAGATTCACCAGATATTTTGTATCTTTTTGAAAAGGTAAGTGTATTTTAGTTCTGTTATTTAATCTACCTAGTACTTACGTACTACACATGCAAGTTATCTAGACACTCCGTTTAAGCGCTTTGTGTATAAATTTGGTAGTAGGTACCTACACTTTACTACTTCATAAATCATAGTTTTTGCCTTGGCTATGTACATCAAGCTTATTATATCGTTTATTGTTACAGGTTGCACTAATCTTCGGCATAATGGGGGCTTGCCGAAGGCAAGAGCTATACAAAATCCAGTTCGATGAAGTCGCTAACGTAGACGACAATACAATCATGGTGAAAGTTTCGAAAATAAATAAACTATTTTCAGCTTTTACTCTTGTTGTTTGATTAATTGTATTAGTGAAGATAAAGTAGTGTATGCAACTGCATATAACACGGGTATTAAAACACTCGTTACTATTATGAAACTCGCTGCGCTCGTTTCATAAACTCACACTCGTGTTTTAATACCCTTCATTATATGTCAGTTGCATAAACTACTATTATTCATATATATAGCGTCACAATATTGGCTTTGAAATTATGATACAAATAACATTATTTGCTTTAACTATATTACATGAAAACCATTTCATTTTAATAGCAATAATATTACAGTTACTATGGGTAGTACAAAAAGCCTCTTGTTTTTAGTAATTTATAACACCGCGTCGTTTCAAAGGGCAATCAGTTTTTCAATGTCCATCATTAATTTTACCAGCGAATTCATTGCTCAACACAAAACGGTGAAATTATCAGCTTATCCACTGAGTTTTTACACCGCCATCTGCCCTGTACACTGTACACTATCTACCTATGTAAGGAATGTTTTAATTAAGTGAGAAATGTTGGATAAAGGTGTACATTATTCCTAATTGGATATATGCTTGTATGTAGCAATCGTATACTTTATGAACTACGAGTAGGTAGGTACTTGTAGTGCATTGTTATTGAAAATGTGTTACTCTATCATTATTTTTATTGTTTATATAAATAATTGGTAACAACTCCAAACGTATTTTTTATTTCTACCTGTCTTTACAAATATACCTATATATCTCTCTCTCTCTATCTATCTCTCTCTGTCTTGCAAATATATATATCTATACTAATATTATAAAGCTGAAGAGTTTGTTTGTTTGTTTGTTTAAACGCGCTAATCTCAGAAACTACTGAACCGATTTGAATAATTCTTTCACTGTTAGATAGTCTATTTATCGAGGAAGGCTATAGGCTATATTTTATCCCGAAATTCCCACGGGAACGGGCACAACGCGGGTAAAACCGCGGGGCGCTGCTAGTTATTCGATAAAGATAGAATCTAAACTCTATAGTTACTCATATAATAAAGCTGCAGAGTTTGTTTATTTGAACGCGCTAATCTCGGAAACCACTAGTCCGATTCGGATAATTCTTTTTGCAATGAATAGCCACATTAAACAGGAAGGTTATAGGCTATGTTTCATCACGAAATTCTTACGGGAACGAGCATAAGGAAGGTAAAACTGCGGGGTACTGCTAGTTTATAGTATGAAACTTCATAATTGTGGACGTGATATTGATATACATAAGAACTATAAGAACGTATTCTAGGAAGGGACTACAACCCCAGTGAAAGGCTAGTTCACTTACAAAAGCTCCATTTAATTCATAATTATGTTCATAGTAAGTAAGGTTTTAATTAAACCATAACACCAAAACTACCAGTTTGTATATAAAATGATTACTCAAGCAAAACTGGTCCTTATCTAACAACTGCATTAACTCGGCCGACATAATCATTATAATATTCACGTTAGTGATTTTATTATCGAAG
The DNA here is from genome assembly GCA_963082685.1 of Cyclophora albipunctata. NCBI lineage: Eukaryota > Metazoa > Arthropoda > Insecta > Lepidoptera > Geometridae > Cyclophora > Cyclophora albipunctata. The sequence goes on from OY720118.1 coordinate 4,335,641, forward strand.
GTGAAGCAAAATTGAGATATTTAAAATTCGCCTCTCATTTTGTTGTAGACTTGCAACCAATAATTTTTGGCATCAACTTTGCGAGGAACACGCCATGACTTCACTACATAATATAAAACAAAGTCACTTTCCGCTGTCTGTCGGTCCCTATGTATGCTTAGATCTTTAAAACTACGCATCGGATTTTTATGCAGTTTTTTTAATAGAGTGATTCAAGAGGAAGGTTTAAAAGTATAAAAATTCCCGAAATTCCAACGGGAACGGGCACAACGCGAGTAAAACTGCGGGGCGCTCTGCCAGTATGAAATAAAGATGGCCGAATTGCTTTATCTACGGATCGCATAAAAAGTTTTTTTTTTTACTTTTTCGGGAATATTTGCGTAAATTGGATCGGTTTGAAAAGCAACAAGATTTTATATATTTTTATTTTATATAGGTAAAAGCAACAAGATTTTATATTGGCCAATATTATCTAATAAAGTATTTATGATCCCTAAATGGTCTAATTTTTATTGTTAATTCAACACACCAGACGTTGAATTAACTATTACGAAATAGCCGATAACATTATCTTCAATCAAACCATTAATCACTAATATTTTTATTTGCAATCCGTACATCGCAAGGCATTCGATATAATGATCTATTGAGCCGTCAAAGTAGGTAATAATAATACACCGTAATTGATAGCTTCTAATGGTCTTACTAGTTAATGAAGCTGTTATACATTCTTGTGAAATATTCAACTCCTTAGCATCTATTATGGGGATATTAATTGCAACATGTGTAGAATATAATTATGACATCCGGAGATATATAAATTGAAACTTATAAACGTAATATTTATGTGTGTTAAAAATTAATGAGTAATGGAATCGGTCGTGAAATTCTATGTTGTAAAATTAACTCATTGCGAAATAACTCCGCGTCAGTTGAAGCGAGTTCAAAAATGGACACCATCGGACCGGTAAGCCGGTGAGTTTTTCGCGACCGTCTCCACACTATAAATAATGGCGGTGACTTTGACAAAAACTCACCTAGTCCTGTTTGGTGGCCGACGGCTCGCTCCGCAGTCCGCGTCCTCCCGCGCCCGCTTTGCCCACTCTCCCCGCTACTTTTTCTCTCCATTCCGCGGCGCCAGCGCATTCGACCGCTCACTTCCATTATAACCCTAACTATTTACACAGCTACACGCTAAATAATAACTACTTATATTTATGGCAATTTGTTTAACTTCACCGACTATTAAAACTGCAGGAACACGATCACGTTTACACTATACTTATGCGAGAGTATTGAAAGATAAGATGGCGCGGAAGGTTATTCTGTTTCACACTGTCCGTTACAATAGCTGATTATTAATAACTTACGACTTTTTATTTACTTAGATTTAAGGGTACGAGACCGGGTCTCTTTGGTAGGCATATTATATTTGTACAATGTAATTATAGTTCGTGTCGCCGACACCACTTGCTCGCGGCGCTGCGATCGCACAACATGTGAAACACTACGATACACCTACACTATGTTACACGGAAGAGATTTTTACAAATTGCACTGGTTTCCGAACGCGAAACATTATTACGCGCATAAAAAATATACATTTAAAAAATCAATAAATCAACAAAAACAAAAATCCGAAACACAAAATAATACGACCCGTTTCTATTCTAGCATTCAACAGTTTATTGTTCATTTCATTCGATACAAAACTTCTTCTAATTAATTTAAAAATAATCACAACAACCGAACAACACTTAATAACGAAAAAAAATACAAACAATTTACGAAACACAAAGCTAGGGTGTTCGGCGGGGAGCGGTAGTATCACTGTTCGTATGACACCACGTGACACGTGCCGAATGGTTTAGTGTTCGGGGTGCCCCTGCGCAGCGGCCGCGGCCGCCGCAGCCGCCGCCGCCGCCTTCTGCGCCTGCGCCTGCTTCTCCTGCTCGTTCAACTCCTTTATAGCCTGGATCTCTTTCTTTAACTTCATCCTTCGATTCTGGAACCATATTTTTATTTGCCGCTCCGTTAGACAGAGCGCGTGCGCCATCTCTATGCGTCTCCTTCGCGTGAGGTAGTGATTCGTGTGGAACTCTTTCTCTAACTCTAGCGTTTGATATCTGGTGTACGTTTGTCTTCCCCGTCTTCTGAGGCCGTTCGCTCCTGTAACAAACAAAAACTTATCTTAATCACCGGAAAATCAATTTGGATTCGAGTGGTTGTAACTCTTTGGTTTGCATCTGCTTCTACTTGTGTGTTTGAGGGTTCAATGGGCCGGTTGTCTCAGCCGGCTTAGTTCAAATGACGTTACAATTAGCGGTGACGACAGCTTCATTTTGTTCAACTGTCAATATTGATAAACGGGTAAGTCTGCCTTTGAACGCCCGCGGACCGGCCCAGGAATTAATTCAAACCAACTTGATTAAGAAGCATGAGTAAGCGTCGTAGTGGACGTGAGGTTGTTTAATGCATTCAGATTTAATCTAATGTAGATTCTCATTCGGATACATATTGTATGACGTTAAGTTTGTAAACTGATTTAATTAGCATCCAAACATCAAGTACAGACGTAATGATTTTAGTAAAATGTATTCATTAAGCGTAATAAATAACGTAATGTTGCTTTTGAGAATATATTGCTTTAATGACTTTATTTCAATGTTTCTCTTTTGCCTTTGATTAATTGGACGGAGCAGCCCTAAATGAAATACGGTTATTGGTTAGTTTGGTTGCATGTCTGATATTGCGTGATCCTCTACTTGTAAACTTATATACCATTTGAATGCATGCTGCGTTCCTTAGCTTTGCATTTATTTAATCGAAGCCTTCACTGTCTTATGCAGTTACATTATTTACTGTATAATATAGAATATCAAATCCACGCATATTAAAATCGAAGAAGTAATAAGAACAATAAGATATATTATACCTAAGATTATCAAACACAAATCCAAAGTCAATATTCCTCCAAACAAATTGGTCATTGGATTCTCTTAAATCAATTACCTTAGGATTTATAGACGGTGAATATAGTCATAATTTAGTTTAACGATGTGATACAATCGGCAAAAGTGAGACTATTGCTCGTTGCTTGCAACAATGTTACCTACGTATCGGAAAGGCGTTCCTTTAGCATAATATTGCAGCTTGGAAGCCAGCTATCGTTTAGCAGCATTTAGCTCCTCATAATTTCCATCTTCAAGGTGGTATATCAATATTATACAGTGTAGAATTCATCAAACAAAAAAGCTGCTTCCATTATTATGTCTTTATCTTTGAATTATACCAATTTATCGTATATTATTTTTAACCGTTAAGCTGTTCCTAATTTGATGATTTTGATGGCTATTAAGTTTAGTAGCTTAGTTATTGGTAAGCAAGACCAACACATTTTTATGTTCAATTTTGCTTGAAACTTATAAGTTATTCATTTTTATATAAGTCTGCACAATCCTCCTCACTGTATGATATCTTCATTGAGATGAGAAGCCTTTGCCAGCAGCGGTACATTACAGGCTAATACTTTACTTTATACAGAATGAGCATGAATTACTGAATTTACGTTACAACATAGCTCAATCTCTTGAATACAAGAAAAACAACATCTGGGGGACCACTTAAATATTTCCAACCATTCCACGGGTTTCCGTATACCTTCTAAGGAAGTTAAGTGCAACCTTTTTAATAATTAACAAAAATTCTTCGCCACAGAGCAAGTAGCTAGCGCTTGGTTAATTGAGTGACGCTAATTACCTAAAGCGCAAAAGCCTCTTAGAGGGTGGGTGCGATAAATATTGAGGGACCTTCGTCTTTTATTTATGTATCGGGCTGTTTAGTAGATTACTTTCTGTTGTTATTTACTATGATCAAATTCTACCTTTTAATTGTAGACTTTTAGGCAATCTTTTAATTAAAATAATTATGATAATTTTGGAGTTTAATACAGTTTTAAACGGAGTTTAGGGGAAGGAAATGATATGATAATTCAATTTTATGTAATTATACTGTTAGTTTGAAGCCTGGGAAAATTTTACTTCACATGAAACTAAGTACTTAAAAGTACATCACGTGTTAAATATTTAAACATTTAACTTATCATTTGTAAGTACTTCATTAAAACATACATTGATTAATGTGACAATGTAAAGATAAGCAAATGGCTTTTACAGATTACGACATATAAATTATCAAATCAGACATTCAGCTTAATTGGGTGCTTTCTCAGTTGCTACATAACATTTTGTTTGTTTATTTACTAATATCCAAAGTCGTAAATCCAAACAGTAATAAACACTTTAACTTCTGATTGACCCTGAGTAAATTGTACGTTAAAATACAGTCAGCGAAAGAAATCATTTAATAGGATTTAAAAGTACTATTTTGACAGACGAATCAGTAGGCAAAAGGAACATTCAATGCGACACTTAGTATGAGCTTGAAAACCAGAAAAAGCTAAGCTATTTTCAACGTAAAAACAAACCATTCCACGTGGTTTGAATGAGATGGCTAACCACAAAAGTTTCATCGAACGCGAAACTATGTAAGTCAACCAACACGTTTTAACTAATTAGACCCTAACAGATACGTTGTAAATACACAAAATCCAAAGTACGTCGTAAAAGCAATAAACATGACGCAAATGGCTTCATTAAGACACTATGGGCGGGGTTATGAGGTCTAGCAAAAAATATATGAACTCAAACAGGCCTTTTGAGTAGTCAGAGAGGCTTAGTATGTAAATTATGACGTTTGAATTTCCGTTCGATTTTTGACGTCTGTCAAGTGTGACGTTGAGGTTTCAAGTTCCGGTGCTAAGAGGTGGCACGGTTGGGACCAATTTCGGTAGAAATAAGACATTTTTTGTGGAAATTTTATGCGAAAAGCAGTAGCCGAAAGCGTCGTTAAAAATATTAATGAACCCTATCTTTTTGCAGATGTAAAGAAATGAGGATAAAGTGGCGTGGAAATTAAATGTATTTCTGATGTATTGGAGGGTTTAAAAGGACACTTGTAAAATCAAGACCTGTTGACAATTAAGACGTCTTCAAAAGTTCAGACCCATAAATTCATAATACGACAATAAAAAATTACAACAGTATGATTTCAGTACAATCTTGATTGCATTCGAGAGTAGCTCGGGGCGTTGTACTCGTAAACAGGTCTGACGAAATTCAGAAACCCGTTGAGCATTGAACGCAGAAATTTTCGGTGAAATGAACCGAAGAAAATTACAATAATCTGGTTCGAAAGAAAAAGAGCCGTCTCGGTTCCAAGAAAATCGGATCTCTGCTGTTTCCAAGATTCCCTTTGGAACAAGTGTCGAACTCAACCCGTTCTGCAACACGTGTCGCAAACAAAAGAAGTTGCCCGACTCCCCCCTCCCCCACCAGCGGGCGACAAAAGGATTACGCAAGTTATATTAGTCGTAAAGAATTTTGGACAAAGATCTATCGCTTGTAAAAGCCGTAATTCACAATGGTCCCGCAATTGCGTAGGACATTCCAAACAACTGTTGTTTCCTCCGATGTTTTAATTGTTTCTAATTCGTAAAACTTTTTACGGTTGTTTACGGCTTTTGTTTCAGTATAGTAAAAATGAATTGCTGCTTTTTCATTAACAGTTTATATGGTGGACTGTTATTTTTGGCTGTGGTGTGTTCAAGGGTTTAATGACAAGAGCAATGATTTCCGATGGGTGATTGGAGCCAGCTGGCTTGAAGATTTATAGTGGTTGAGTGGTTGATGTAGCACGTCTAGCGTGCGACCGATGTGTTAGCATATTTCAAGGGAAGGGTCGCATTAAAACGGATCACGTCGACTCATGTGCCCACGCGCACAATTTTCTTCGATAAAATTATGTAAAGTAGATATAATTGCGCACCCAGACTAATGAGCCAAATTAAGATAGCACGCCATGTTGAGTTCACCTAACATGTTTTACTAGGCAATAAATGCGTCTAGTAGTTGTCGAGACCGGCCTGTCTGCGGCCTATATAAAGCTCATGTATAATTTCATTCTATTATGGTAGGCATTGAAGATAATTATAGCTTTACATGTTGAATTAACCGTTTCAAATTACTATGATAGTCTTACAGTTTAGAAACGAACTCAATTATCCTATTTCAGATTGACACGTGAGCAACCTTTGGCGAAATCAGTGTTACGTCAGTTTTACCATTTCAAATATATAAAGAGCTCAGAAATTATAGAAAATGTGCTAACGAAAAATATGTGCGAAAGACAACAAAAATAAAAACTGGCCAAATTTCGACCGCGTCCGTCCTACAGTTAACTCGACCACATAACCGACGTTCAATGTAAATTTTCGTTAAATTAACATCTCATTACATAGCGGGATTGGAACGATTTTGAGTAATCGTACCCGTAATTTTCGGATACAGAAATTCCTTATTACATCCACGGTTCGATGTATAATCACAGTGGCTGGTAACACGAATTGCAAATTACAAAATTTGTATCAAAATTCGAGGCGGTGCTGGCGATTCCCATACATACATTGTACAATACATATTTATAATATAATATAGTTAAAACAGGTAAGAGGACGCGCCGCGGCTTGGGTGGTCCACGAATGAGACTGACCGATTACGTATAGTATATAAACTGGTGTATATGTCCATCGAATGATAAACTGTTTCGATTCCATTCGTAATTAAAACCGAATGGGTGATATAGGAAGTATCTAACTGCGTGAAAATTAAGCAGTAATTTACGTTCTATAGCAATTTGGGAGAGATTAAAAATACTTTACAGTACCTATTTCATGGGATGGAAAATACGTAGCAAAATGATGTTCAAGAGAAAAAAAGGATAAAGAGAAACTTCACTTACAATGTAACACCTTTATTGTACCTTTATTCGCAAAATAAATGAATATATGAATCAAGCATAGACTTATCCATTAAATTTTCTGTGTAAGAATCAGTTTAACATTATCAGTATAAATTCCATTCCTTTGAATTACAACTCTATTTTAATTGAACAGAATCCAAACATTTATAACAAATACCTCCTACCTACTTGGTGGTATACCACCTCAGTATATCATTCACTCCAAACGCTTTTGTAATTTTAATGTAGTTTTCAAAGCTCCGCTCTAAGCTGTATACAGCTATCGCCTCAAGACCGTCCCAATCATTCGCTAGATCAGAATCGAGAGCGTGCTTGTTATCTCAAAACTACAATATGAATAATACATCAGAAGTCGATGTACTCCTTAAATTGGCAAAGCTTAATTGACTCAAAGGTTCGAAATGAAACAGGGTACCGAACGAGTACACTTTTTGTACGAACGGTACAAAATGAGTTACTTGTAAGGTGCGTAAGGTCAGAGCAATAAATTTTATGAACAATTATAATTTCTCTGTAATTTAAATTAAAGGGATATCTTTTATGGGATGGTAATTAATCATTCTAGGTATGTGCGGGTAGTTTGTAAATACTTTAGGTTTCTTTATTGACTTTTTTCCTGACTGTACTTATATTTATTTATTTGAAAGCGGCGCTGCGATGCTCGTGTAATTTCAATTTAACGTTATAAGCTACAAGATCTAAGACAAATATTTCGCTAAGAAATTAATAGAACACCAAGGTAAGTTAATTTTAATAAGCATTTCTAATAACCTCTTATTAATCTTGAACAACCTATGATAATACATAAAATCCACCCCAAGCCAATAAATAATGTTATTATATAAACCTCAATAATTGATAATCTACTGCAATTTCGCTGTATACTAAGGTCGGGTATAAATCATGTAAAATTACATATGCAGACGATGTTAAAACCTTCAATACTTAATGGTATCTACTGTTTACAATATTACGAAGACACCTATTATAATAATTACCCAGTATTACCCTTATGCTTGAAAACGGCGATGCCACTTCGCTGTTTTACACAAGAAAAATTAACATTTTCGAACAAAAATGGCGTCATCCAGTGCATTTATTTGTGTCTCCGAGCCTTGGTTGGGAATTTCTCTTAAAATGTCGCGTAGTTGCGAAATGATGGTCGAGACGACATTGCGATGTTTTATCGAAATATTAATAGTTATGGCAGCTTCAATGCCCTTTAACAATTTACACGATATAATTATATATTGGGAGTTACATGATTTTCAATAACATAAAATGTTCAACCATAAAGTTCCCCTTAACTTAATTCAGAAAAGTATTTCCGATATAAGATCTTGTGGGTATCAAATAGGCAATACAATTTCACAAAGAATTGAACCCTTTTATAAAATCGCTTTTCTATCGCAACAATATTAGCCCATAGATCAGGGCTAAACGCAATAAAAATTGGACGTCCCGAGAGGATTAGACCAAACCCTGACGTATGTGACACTTGGAAGCCTTACTCCATTCCTTTAGAAGGGGAAACCATGTTGTTTAAAAAACAATTTAATATACTTAAAACACTACTCTTGTAGAGATGTATTTAACGAGCCCGCAGTAAAGCCAGATCGACATTTATATGATGAACACATCAGCTGTTACGCCTTATAAATGGCGATATAAATCAATATGGACACTTATTGAACATAAGGTCATGTAGCGTATAATTCGCACAATACGAGTAACGTTATTAAAATTTTTTATAAATACGAGTTTATTATAATAATTTCGAGTACAAAGCGCTTCTGAAACGATCGCTAACAAGATGCAGCTGTTGAGATCGCTCAAGCGGAGACCATTTTGAAAAACTCGTTAGTTTTCGAAAATAGATTATAAAATGTGTCACTCCTTCCGTAATAAATCAGCGGTGATTAATGTTTCTAAGTTAGGAGCGGAGAGGTACGTGATACCGGAGCCTCATTGGGTGGTTTCACCGCCATATTGCACTGTGCTTGTCGATGTCAAACTTTGATTTATCGCGTTGCTTTCTCTAGCGAGCTTTACCCGACTAAATTAAGAATGCGCCATCACGATATCGCGGTATACCTACAAAAAACGAACAAGGATTTCATGGGACGCTTTCAAATTGATTCTTTGTTCTCAATGTGTAAAATTATTGAGTTTCTAAGGTTTATCTATAAATATTTTTTGATTTATATTTTGACACTTTAAGCCAAAACATTGTGCTTTTTTATTGTGGCTAATCTTTAATTTATTGGTGTTATAAAAATTATCATTTTTCAAGATGTTTTTTGGAATAATATTCCTGTATTCTTTTCGTTTGGTTTACGTCAGATCATTACAATGTTAAACGGTGAAAGATTGATGATAAAAGTTAGGTTAAATTATACGTCTTGGCTACATACAACATTGGTGGCAATTTTCTCTTCTTATATTAGTAGCAAATACAATTAAAAAAAAATAATTCATTATCATAAACATGTTATCAATGTTATCATAGACTTTAATGGCGACCTTGGCATGTAAAGGTTCGTAAATTACATAGACTGACCCAAAACACATACTGTATCATGTAATTAAAACTAGCTACAATGTTTTCATATAATTAAAATACATTTCGAAGATTGAAGAAGATACGTTCAATAGATGTCGCTACTGTATAATTATATTGATTTTATCGACGGTAATTTTCAGAAAATTGTTTCGACTGAAATAATATTTGAGGCATTGCTTTAGAATAGATAATGTACGGACAGTGTAATGTTTGGAAAACAAATCATATTTAGTGGACATAATATAGTAATTAATATATAGGTTTACCGAATAACAATTATGTGATTGTTAAGTACATAAAGAGGTATTTATATAATGTGTTTCTTACTCCTCTGAGACGTCAAATGCTTCCTTAGCACAGATTTAACGAGTGATTTTGACATTTGTAATGTATGAAAAATTACGTCAATTACTGAAGTGTCTATTTGATTGACGTATTTTTTTTAGATTCGAGTTTTCTTGGTTTGATTCGACGAAATGATTGGTCACACTTGTGTTCTAGTAAACTCGCTGGCTCACCGATTGTAATCTAGCTCAATCCAAACAGCTTCATAACATTATATCTCTCACTTGTAACCCTTAACATATACCAAAGTTATTTATACAATACCTCACACACACACATAAAAACTTAAAACAAAACAAATATAACTTATGTTAAACGCCTATCTGAATTTGAAATTTCCAAACTTTAAATCCGTTTGCTCCAAAATCGTCGGGAAAATTTTAAACAACACAAAGTCACCTGCAAAGGAGTTGGTATTCAGGAGCTTCGGTAAACCAACTTGGGCGGGGAATTGTAACTTAAGTTAGACTAAGTAAAGAAACCGCCCGTCTGACGACTGACTTAAATCTCAAGGTAAAGCTCCGTGCACAATGCGGAGGGAAAATGCACTTTTTACTGCGATCATTTATTTCAAGTTTTGAGAATAATGGTCTTCTTTTGTTTGGGTTTGGAATAACTAATAGATTTTGGTAAATACTATAGTAATAGAAAGTGGCGATTTGTCTTCCTCCTCGGCCTCCGGAGGAAGATATTTGGCTGTTTCGGTTTTGTCTAGCAAAGCTTGACACAGTACCGGATAACTGTCACAGAACTAGTAAACCAATGATTCCGTCAGAAAGTGAAACTTTACGTTATTCAATTAAAAGTCATTTACAACTTAAAATTATACAAGAATAGTATATATATGAACAAGTCCTTAATGTTGTACCATAAAGTTCTAATTTTACCTATACGAGCAAGATCATTGTTTATATTCATTTGACATCCCTAACTGCGAATAACTTTTCTTTGTTTACCTTCTATGTTGTCACTTCGTCAAAGATAATTTGGAAAGGATTTTGACGCAGACCAGTCCATCTAGTCCAGGATTTCGATGAAGAAGATTACTTACACAAGCATAGTTCAAGATGACTCGTGAAATTTAATAAGCATACAATTTTTTTCGAGTATTGTAGAGCAAAATCCTTTTTTTCTCTACAAATGTGAACGAATCTTAAATGCAAATATCTTCGTTGAGCCGTGGATGCGGCGAGATTTTAACAGCATTTGAAATAAATATTCCAGATTTGCTACTAGAGTTGTATTGTGTAAGAACGTGTTCGTTTCAGTTGAGGTTTTGTTTGGGTAGTCGAAGACACAGATTACGCTATAGAACTTAAAGTACTTTCTTCGGGAGAAATTTCCGGAATGAATAATATTAATGGAGATGCTAGGAATTACTTTTATATTTTAAGTATCTTTGTATCTAGTTCTTATTGTATATGTTGTTTTAGGGTTTCGTTGCCAATGACAAAAGTGGAACCCTTTGAATATGTTATGAGTATGCAAGCCCTGAACCGATTTTCATGAATTATAATTTTTGCAAAAGATAGATACTTAGTCCCTTTAGAATATTTTAAACATGGCTCTTATCGCCCTATTTTTCCCTAATTCCCTAAGGAACAGAGTGTAAACATGTTTTAATTTTTGCTTTTTTCCGAGCTGTTTGTATCAAAGCTTTTAACAAAGATATACAAAGACTTAAATAAACAGCTCATTCAAGTACATTAATAAAATAACACGAGCAAATAAATGTCCCCGTTTGAAGACTGGTCCGACATTACATTTACATCAGTTTCGGTCGATATGAATCACAAGTACCGTCTTCTAAGTCTTGATGGTCAAGCACAATTTATGACTCTATCAAGCTCACTTGATCAGTGCATCAAGAAATTGTTCCAAGACTTCATACATAAAATCGTCGCGTCAACCAATAAAAATGTACCCTAAACCTGTGTCAATAAAGATAAAGGGGAACTAATATCAAAACAGGAATAGGCACGTGATAAGAAAACATTTATTCCCTATGTTTAATGCATGATTTGTCATAATTCCCCGGTCTCCCCCGCTTGTCCGTTGTTTTGTTACGGGAAATGGGCGTTCATGATATATTGTTTATCTTATTTATCTTATGGAAAAATTGAGGGGAGAAACAGTAGGATATATTAGAAAGTTTATTAACAAACATGTTACTGAGATTGCGTCGAGTAATTCGGTGTTTATTTGTACAAGCATCATTGGCTCAAACGCACTTGCGAACCAATATCAGTTTTATTATTAATACAAATAACGTAAATCTTTTAAAACATCAATCTTTTATTGTACCCATTTATTTTAAAAGCACTTTTTCATATAAAACAAAGAAACGCTCGCTAAAACGAATGTTTCAATCGGGATCAAAACAAAATGCAATAACGTTTTCACATAGAATTTAAAAGCATCTCTGATGTAGCGTTGCATTGGTGCAATAAAGCCGCGAATCAAAAGTTGCTCGTATATCACAATATGGCGTGCGCTGCCCTGTGTTTGCTCTCGCCCACATAATCCGTTCATACGGCGGTAAATCCATCCTGCAGTGTCGCGTACAACACTAAATCATCATAAGGGAATACCTCTACATATACGACTACAAACATCACGCCGCTAACGCCACATACATACATACGCATCGCTTACTCGATTTGGCAACATCGCTCGTAATCAAAAATTACCACAATTCACTTCACTACGACTCCATAAGATCACATTTCATACGAAAACAGTTCTCAATACGCAAACAATTCACCATGAAATAATTTATATTTGGAAAACTTTTGAAAACTAGTATTACCTGAATCAGGATTCATTATCGAATACAGAATGGGGCGCTGAAAAAAACGGGTCGATTTATTCGATTTAAGCGAAACGCGGCAGTTACTGAAAAAGTTTGCATCGTAATGCAATCCTGGGGCATTAGTTTTGTCGTTTATCAGCCTAGCCGTACCCGCAAAGCTTTGAGGGATTAATTCGACTGGTGCGAAGTGGAATGAACTCCCAACTTTAAAACTGGAGAGGAATACTACAATAGCTTATTGTCAAAGTAGATACACTTGTTTTTGTACTGAATTTAGATAAGCAACTAATCCATAATGCATTATGAGACTACTATTTTGTTTGGCATATGCCCAAGTTAAGTCGTAGGTACCGTCGCGGAATAAGTCGCTTGATACCTTATTGTATGAAGGCATTAGTTGTGCTTTTACTGTACTCGGACGCCTGAAACACATTACCATAGTCACATAATAGTGAAACAATTAAGTTGCTATATTTCATACGTATAAATGTTGCGTCTAAATTACAATTTGAATCTAGAACGAACATAATCCAAAACAATTAAACTAGTTGAGTCATAAAACGGGAAACAAATGCAATATTTGTTTGTGAAACAGCAATTTTTGTTGAGTGTTGTGCGTGGGCTGCAATTTCGCTTTTTCGCTCGATTTATGCGAACATCGGAGACCCGCGGAAAGAGGACAAACAAGCGGAATTTGTTGTTGGTACAGAGCTATTTTTTAGTCCCCCATGGCGTTTATATCAGTCAAATGTCTGACTGAAGGACTGTTGTTTGTTGACTTGTATTGTTAGATTTATTAAGGGTTTCGATTTGATTGATATGAACAAACCTATTTTAGATAAATCGTGTTCCATTTACATAACAATAAAATGTAATATATTTATTCCAGTCTCTATTCACTCCACTCTATACATTTACATCCTTATTTCCTCTTTATTCTCTCTGGATCAATAAAAGACATTCCCAATCAACATAGTCCATCCAATAATTAACAATGTATCGTATCGAAGCATGATTTAAATTCAGAACATCAGTTCGTCAGTTTCGTCACTAACTACGCGAACCAGCCGGACAATGGCAATACAGATCGTTTACGTTTGTTAAACCTGTCTGTCTGTAACGTCAGGACTTTATTGGACACACGGAGATGGGAGATAGGTTGTACACGACCGCCAACGTCGAGTTAAGAAACAGTACTTATAGTTTGTACTTAATAGTGTATCTATGTACCTAAATACGGTCCTATGATTGTATTCTATAATCAAAAGATAACTTTTTACGCAGAAAATGTTCGATATTCAAATTTTTATGTCATTGTAAAAAATAAATGATGTAATAAAAAAAACAAAATACGATCTGTCATTAAAGTCTAGAAAAAAATATAATAATGTTATCTAAAATGGTTTCGTTTTTTAAATAAGAACTCATTAAGGGAAGAATATTGTAATGCATTAACTGTTACGAGTAGAACAAAATTAATACAAAATTACTTAACGGATATACATACTTAAAATAACTTAAATAGAACCGACATTAATTAAAATAAAATTTCACAAAATGTTACGTAAATCTAATTTAACGTTGGTAATAAAATTGTAACTCATACAGGGCAATATAGGAACGCAATTCAGCAGGCGGTATGTAAACAATAAGTGTATGAAATATTGACTTCAGTGGCGCAGTAAATATAAAACGGCCATGTTTCGACCTTAGTACCAACGTACATTATTAATGTATTACATTATTTACTTACGGCTATATCAAAAGAACTTTGTATTGTTTTTAATCAACTTTGGTGTTGTTAATTTTTATATTTTTAATTGGACTTCACGTTCTATATTGGCTTTTTATGTAACTACGTAGTATATTGTTATATGACACTAGCAGCGCCCCGCGGTTTTAACCGCGTTGTGCCCGTTCCCGTGGGAATTTCAGAATTTTTTATACATAAAAACCTTCCTCTTGAATCACTCTATTAAAAAAACCGCATCAAAATTCGTTGCGTAGTTTTAAAGATCTAAGCATATATAAGGACAGACAGACAGCGGAAAGTGACTTTATACTGTATAGTGATGACGTACATTTATACGCATTGACTCTGAGTTCTCAAACTAATATGGCTGATTTTCCATTCATTCATAGACAATTCCTTCCGCATACATAAATCTGACAAATCTGACATATCTGATACAGATAACTTATTCACTAGATACCTATATAACGAACACTTTTATCAACACTGTTTGAATAAAGAAGCAATCTGATTTTTGCATATCAATGAAGTTACTTATATTTTTAGAACCGCCCAAACAACATAATAACCGCTAAAACATTACCTTACCGGTCTAAGTATAATAATAAATCATACCTTCTAGATGTTAATTAATACTAATAAACCTTAAATGTATTAATTACAGTATGTACCATATAACCAGGTATAATACATTATACAGGGTGTATATAACCAGCTTCTGAATTTGGCCGTTGTTAATTTGTCACAGTGAATTAGCCACGGATGGGGGGTAACTGATAGTGATAGCATGTTGCACCCTGTGCGACGCCAATATGCTCGTAAATGTCGCTTCACTACAATTTAATGCCCAACTATAAGTATTTGTATGCTTTAGATACGTTTAATTGTTCAGTGATAGGTTTCTGTTTTGGCTATCTTCTTTTGTTGTAGTTAATTTGATTGGAATACTTGTATCGAAGGACAATATTTGAAAACTTTGAAAAAGGAATATTGGTATAATTTTCTTCTTCGCGATTCAAAATGCCATTTTTTAAAATTGGAATAAAAGATATCGGATATTCTTCACATTGAAAGCTGAACAAGACAAAAAACTATTGAAATTGGAACAAACAATATTATGGGTAGAGTTTTAATCTTTATGAATGGTCAAAACATTAAAGAAACCATAAAAATATGCAACAATATTGCACAAAAAACTAGAAAGTCTGCTCACAAGAAGAACAGTTAATCTTTGCAAACAAAAAAATGGTCAAAATACAACTTTTTAAAGAACCTTTGTCAAAACATAAAGGGAGAAAGTTGCGCAACTTTCTAAATTCAATAATCATTGTAAAAATCTTCTCAGAAACGGTCGAGCAGAGTTGAATAGCTTGCGGTCGGTGGATGGTCAAAGAACTCGTAAAACAATACAGGGCCAATAAAACAAAACGAATGACCTTTCAGTCTTAAGGCCCTTGTTACTTAATATCCCATCGAGAACATGAGCACTCTAACCGAACCGAATCAATAGTTCAAATGACTTATTTCTTAAGAAATTATTATTGCGTGCTCCGATGTATAAATCATTATTACAACTTAAAGGTTTAAATTGTTCATATCGTAGAATCGTTTTTAAATTTCTTGATAACATTCAACAAATATTTTTTATGGAATTTGTGATAACTGTTGGTGGCGTGTATGTGGTAGGTAGTTTGGTATGGGAATAAAGCTCAATTACTGGGAGTGGAATATTGTATGATGTCGTCATCGCTTTTATCGTAGGTAGATTATGAAAAATCCTGCTATAATAAGTACCTATGTATTATACCAAAATAAGTATTTATGATGGATAAAACTCTACATTTCATCTGTCAAATACTACAACTACAAGACTAGACATTTTATCTACTTGGTCATAACCTAGATAGATGTGATATATTTCAGCAAAAGCTTTCATCATAAAACACATTCCTAAGACTTCATCATTTAGGGCTTTTAGGCTACCTAAAAAGCAGCTTGTAAACCAGTTCATTATCAACGATGCTTAACTATCACAAAATTAAAATTTCACCAATCTTCCTACACTATTAGGAGCAAAAGACTAAAACAATATACAAAGGGAACATACGTATAGGATACTTTCTGGCGTGCCTGGGCGCGGTTAAACTGGCTTGTTAGTGAACAATGCTGGGGACAACTATGTACTTCTATCTAGATGTTTCTAGGTTTCCTTCCTACGTATGGGCCGCGCCGGTTTCTAAGGCAAATCAAGTCGCATTGATTGCAAACTTGTTTAAGTAATATAGTGCAGGAATATGCAGACGTAGGTCCGAGTGCATATGGTGGAGTATTGTATAATTTTATTTTGTAAATGATGCAGAAATTGGTGATCAAAATCGAACCTTTGGGAGTTAAAGTGGTTATAGTTTTTCTTGAATAAAAAAACGTTAAAGGTTATTTCTAAAAAATTAGCTATATTATAATTTATAGTCGTCGTCATTGTATCTTCGTGGCACTACTGTTATTGTAGCCCAGGCCAGACGGTCTAATACGTTTTTGGCTAGCCTAAAGGCTTTAAGGCCCAGTCCTCAGGTTGGAATCAGCTCAACGCGTCATGTTCCACAATTTAAACCTTCAAAAGTCATTGAACATTAGATTATGATAAAGTTCAATGTGCTTCTGTTTGGAAATCTGATATCTAATTGCAGGAAATTATTGACGAAAAATGATTTTACCCACTTCCTGTACACGGGTGGCCAGAGGCATAGACAAATGTTTGTTCATCATACCATGTCGGAAGATTTCAGAAGCATTAAATATTTCTTAGGGAGCTTTTGAAGTAAAGCTATGGGCTTATAAAAAAAGCACTGAATGAGTAAAGTTACTTTTAAATGTTTTCATGGGTCCTTTTTTTCCATTCTAGTTTAATGGGTCATTTTTCCAAATCAACAATTTTTCCATATTTTCATAAAAGCTTTCACTCCCCAAAAGCAAGCATAATAAAACCATAACTTTGACTAATCTGTAAGTAAATATGTATTAATAGACCATAAACAATAATATTCAACTAACATAGACGTTTACGATTGTCATTTAACACGACAATAACACATCAGCATCAAGCATCATTGAGTTGAACACGGTATGTGAATTCATGTTCTATTGAGGATTTGTAGCGAATAATTCAATATGTAACACCCTGTATACATTTACTTGGGTGCATTTTTTAAACTTGCATAGAACATAATTTGAATTAAGAATTTGGAACATTTTACGAATTGCCAAAAGTTTAAATAACGTTAAGTTTTTTTTAACCTATCGAACGCTTATAGTGTATTACTTTTTAAATAGGTAATTGATGTTAAATAGTATAGTACACTATATATGACAAGCCCGTTGGCACAGTGGCAGTGAGAGCGCTTACTGTGTCAGGGGTTGCGGGTTCGATCCCCGCCCGGAGTCAACAATATGTGAAGACATAGTTGTTGGCGACGACGTCTGGGTGTCAATTATATATTCATATAAAGTATTTGTGTATGTATATGTAGTAATATCAGTTAGTTAGATTCCATAACACAAGCTTAGAGCTTACTTTGGGTCTAATTAACCGTGTGTGAATTTGTCCAAGTATTTATTTATTATTTATACGTTTTATGCCGGTAGTAGTAAAACACAATTACCCTAGTACAATGTATAACAGCGGGTTATAAATCTAAGCACCTCATTACACACAGCTAATAAACAACAAAGCCACTACCTCATCTCAAAAACTATTATTAAGTCACTCTAGTCCAGTTCATAAGTTTCAGTTGAAAACAGAGTATCGTACAGAATTTCCACCTAATAAAAGGCCATGTTACGTGTAGGGAACGTTAGACACGCAATTATCAGGTGACCAACTTAATAAGACCTCTCCTCATAGGCTGATGCTAGAGAAATACAGGAAGAGAGATGGGGCCCCGTGAGCCAAGCTAAACTGGCACTTTCAGAAGGTAAGTTTCACGTTGAACGTTAATTAGTGCGTTCCTGACGTGTTCAAGTATGTATTGTAGATTTAGTTTGCGAGATTATGTCTTAGTACCTTTTTCGGACATTTTCTGTTTATGTGAGAAAGGGTTAGGATGTGGTAGGGAACATTTCCAAACTTGGCCCTAGGAATATATAAGTTCATAATTTTAATTCCATTTGAAATAACACAGAATAGTAAAGTCAAGTCATAATTGAAACGGAAAGACTTATAAATGTAAATATATCTTCTCTAATACAATCATTTAAGGCAGTTTCAGGCTGTACGATATTAGTTCAAATCCCGTTAATACCAGAAGCAATTTGATGTAGAGATTAATGCGCGGAACAATTTATTGACAATTATCGTAACGAACAACGTCCTGGGATCAATTAACACAAAGGCTCTATTGCAAATTAGACTAACTGAACGCGTATCTAGACACCTATTAGATATTCTAGATTGTAGCCACCGCTAGTGCCTACAATACAATTTATTGATATTGCTTATCTACGATTAAATGTTATATGCTTGATTATTGCAATGAAATTGTTAATAATTGACAACTATTCTGTAATTAAATTCATTTGTTTTTCATCTGACATGCCTATTCGAAATAGCGTTGGAACAGAATAAAAGGCTTCCCCAATTTACGAAATATTCGAGGTGAATCCCAAGCGGCCGTGATGGGCTGATACCAATAAAAATAATAGTGTACTCCATTTGATTGGAATACATTTGTGTAACGAGCTTAAACGTGGACAGTCGCGATCTATCCACGTCCATCCACGAGGCGTGTGTGTCGTAAACACTACTGTCACTTAAACCAACTTGATGTAACCACAAGCATATTGGTTAGTAACCATTCAGTTCCGGAACGAATGATGCTTATAACAACAAAAGAAAAATAAGACACAAAAGGAACTAATATTACAGACTAATAAAAATGATTAAGATACTCCAAATGAGCTTAATTAAATCGAAGAAAACGATTAACTACAATTCAAATCCACACAAACATTAAAATTCAAGTAGAGTATTAATAAAGAGATAAATAAATTTAAGAGCAGCGGGAATGTGGGTCTGCCGTTACGGAGCCGGTTCGCTTTATGTGCATATCGAAGATGGATGGTCGCAAGGCGGCGCGGGCGGCGGTCGCGCGGGGGGTGCCGTCCCCACCACACCGACGTAATGGCCGCGACCATTCCAGCCCCGTCAGACGACAAAAATGCCATAATAATGGCTCCTAAATAGTTTTTGCTGCACCCGCTCCAAATAATCCAGTGAACCTCCTGTACGTGAAACCACGTCGGTCATCTCTCTCTTATTGAGAAATTCGTCAGTTTAATTCCCCCTCGGAAAAAAGAACACCAGAGTCTCGGAATCCGGTTGTGTCATTTCAAACACTTGATAAGTATCATTCGGTTGGTTTTTCGATGAAGAGTTTCAGCGGAACCCGCTTTTGTTTAGTATTCGATGAATGCTCCCTTTTTGTTTTCTTATAAAGGTGGCACGGTCACCTTTGGGATGCTTTAATTGTGCACCAATAAGAAGTTCTCTTTGCAAAACTTTGTCTCCTGTCTTCTGACAATGCCTTATTAAATGAAGATCCAGTTTAAAAATAAAAAACGTTGCTCAACCTTAAGGCTCTTTCTCAAGAATGCCGGCAAAACATCGGGGAGTATTTCAGTGGTCTTAATTAGTTTGATCTAAATTCAATTTTTATATGCCATTGTGATTATACTCTTGAGACAGGAATACTATTTGAACGATAAATTAAATGATAATTACGGAACGTTAAAGCAGCATTAGTAATTTATGACTTTATTGGGAAGACAGGAAAAATAAATAATCGAAATGAGGAATTTCAAATGTATTCAGAAAGAAAGCTTATTAAAAATTGCCAATAATTGTTCAGAGTACGAGGAGCGGCGTGATTGTACGTCACAAAGCAGATCAATTAAAAATTTCCCAGAATTTCTGAACGAAAACATCAG
Source organism: Cyclophora albipunctata (assembly GCA_963082685.1). Lineage (NCBI taxonomy): Eukaryota > Metazoa > Arthropoda > Insecta > Lepidoptera > Geometridae > Cyclophora > Cyclophora albipunctata. The sequence goes on from OY720118.1 coordinate 4,355,975, forward strand.
AACGATAGCACTGTCAATTATGGCTACCTGAACCGCAGCCCGTTTGGCCAATTACCAACCAGCCCCACGATTGATAAAAACAGTTCCGAAAAATTCGCCCAAACAAATTCAGCTTATCTGAATCAAGTTGGGCTACTTTCCCAAAGACCAATTTCACCCACAGCACTTAACTGTCGATAAAGTTAATGAATATAAGCAGCAAAATAATTGCAAGTCAAAGAAGCAGTGCCAGCCATTCAGGGAAATAAAAAAATGTCGAGCGCGGCAGAAATTGACCATTTTGCGAACGATTTTATTTACGAGCAGAGGACAAGAGAAACCTCGAAAAAACTAGTTCGCGCTTCATGTATGAACCATGACGTGGTTGCAAGAACAATCACCGAGAATAATTCATATTCCGAACGCGGTGCAAATATCAAGCGATTTATGGTACGCCTCTGCTCTCCAGCACTTGAGAGTAATTTGATCAAACCAAATATAATTGTTCTTTTATTGCAAAGAAAATGTTATTGCTTCATAAAATATCGTTATAATTAGCATTATCCTTTTACAGTATATAATATTGGGTCCATATTTCTGTACGTATCACCATATTGGTCGTGTCTAACGCTTCAATGGTACGGCTTATAGCACCCCTCGTCTATTTAAGTTGCCATTCGGTGTCCATTTGAAGGGGCGCGGAACCGCGCGACACCTGTATGCGTTATTTTGTCGCATAAATTCTCGTCGGTTCAGCCGAGAGACGGTTGGGGACCACGGTTTATTGAACTTCACTTCCAGATAAGGAGTTGCACTGGATTGAACTTAAAAAAACCTACAGTCATTCGTGATTTTTCAACAGCTCGTTTGCATTTACATTTCCCGTTTAAGGGTACTCAATCATGTGATCAAATTAAATCGAATCCAACACATTTCTGTCAATTAAATTGCGCATCCTTTTACGGTGCTCTAGTAAATAAGTTGAGAGTCAACAAGAGAACATCATGTTCGATTTGTATTGAAAAAACCGCGAACACACTGCCACATAGTGTAGTGGTTCTAGATGGTAAATTAACACACAGTAAAAGAATCTTATGTATTCGCAGCTGCTCCTTTAATGTTTATTTCCGTGCGACCAATGGAAATGTCGCCAGGTTTGGATAAACGAGTGCGTTGGCAATTGTGGAAGGTACGAGAAGGGATGGAAGGCTTCTTGTATTAAGGATTGCACGCAAAGCTCGGGCACTGCTCTCACGCACGCTCACCGACACCTTATATGTAATAAACTCAACATCATAATATATTCACATCCGCCCATTTCAATTATAGCGAAGACTATTCTCAAATTAGATTCACTTTTTAAAATATATGGTGACTGAGAGAATCGTATTTAAATAAACACTGCGACAGATATAAATTGAGATTACCAAACGTTTCCAAACAACTTGATTCATAGCACACAAAAATAGACTTTTAATGTATTCCATAGATGACTTAAATAAAACCATTGAAAGCTTTTTGTTATATGGCTACGAGGCGTTGGGAGTGAATTATTTAACCATTTAATGTCATAAACATTAGGTTACTTTTTTCCCTTGAAACCCTCAGAAGTACTTTGGCTTAATAAATATTAGCAAACAGGCACTTCGTATGTACTGCCGTAACGCACTAGCTTTTAAACGAATTGCTTCGCATAACAATAAAACGCGTATAGACCCTTTCACACATTCTAATGTGCCCAATGCTCCTTCATTTGTCGGGGGCAAGCACGCAGAGGAAATATTTTTCCAAATCCATACAGCCTTAAGGATCTCATAAAGCAGTCGTTTTCCCCGCGCGAAAGTATGGAAGTGAGATTTATGTGGGGGACTTCGGTCTAGAGCTCGGGGCTTTGCTATGATGAATTGACACTTTTTCAGCGGTACGCCTACAAATTTCAACTCCAATATACGCACTCGGAATGAACAATGAGAGGAGCGCTGCCGCAGTTATGGCTTGAAAACTTTTTAATGCCTCCAATGAGGTAAAGCGATCATAAATATAACCATTTGCGAGATTAGTGGCTCTTTTTGGAAGTTACGTATTACGCAAAAGCATTACTGCTGCGCGTTACGCACAGAACCTTTACCTTAGTCGCAAAAATATTTTTATTTAAGCGAAGAACCTATCTTTCATCATTATTCTGCTATTAAATGAAACCGGGTTGGATTTCTGTACATACAAAATGCTTAATTCATGTTTTAATATCCTCATGGTACATTTGAGAAGCCATGTTTGAAACAACAGAAGTATAAACATTATAATAAACACGAGGGCGCCGCCATAGCTTTGCGTCACGAAATCTTAACCTGCATTTTTGCATAACAAACGCTACATGATTTGTTACTTTTACTTTATCGCATTCGGAAAGGAAAGAAAGATATAATTTACTGTATTGCGTTATTTAAAATTCTATTCAAATTAACAAAAGTATAACTAATTAATCAAATTCCATAAACAGGAGGAAGCGTTTTATTTAAAAATGTGTACCTAAAAATTACGTCGATGACTTCATTCGGAGAGGCTTTAGGCAAACGTCTAAATTATAATAATAACCGGGCGTGAGCTCGACGGATATCTTGTCTTAATAAAGCCATTATAAATATCTGATAGCTTGGCGTAAGTCTACCCGCTCGATTTCCAAATGCCAAAGGGTTACTGATCATATTATAAATCTTGGGAAAGAACGATTTAAACACGACATTTATATATTTGAACTTATCAACAAAATTTTGATATGTTATAAGTGTTTCACCATTTATGTATTTTAATTCTTCTTGGCATTCAAAATATTTTATAGATCTCCAGTCATGTAAAATTATATCTTGGCTCGATCAAACATTGACCTTGCATTGTTTTCACGTCGATACTTGATTAATTTCATATTAAAATCTTTTTTATTTAATGCTTTCAATAAATTATTATTTTATATATTACAACCTGTATCTAAGGGGTCTAAAAAGTCACGCAATATTAAAATATATTGCTTGGCCATTAATATTAAAACGTTTAGATACTTTATTGGTCTGACTGCAACAATAGTGGTCTCGATCGTATGAATACAACACAAATTTAATCAAAGAGAAATCTATTAGTAAAATGAGAAGTACGGAAGGGAGCGCACCTATACATATTCAACGAGGTACTGCATCACGAACGAGCCAATTTATGCGGCAACTCCTGAGAGTATCGTACTTTTACCGGCCATATGTAAAACTGGAGTATTTCTTTGGTTCGAACCTCGAATACCGTCACTTTGATTAAATGGAAAATCTTTTGTTTCTTTTTCAATACTGCACTGTCTTTTAAGGCAAAGGATATTTGACTTGTTTTCTTAACCATTCCTTTACTTTCAACTAAATTTATGAGAAGTTTTTGTACTTATGTTAGTTTAGATGTTTACATTTTATAGAGTCAAATTGTAACAATAGATTTTTAGAACAAAAAGTTCAATGTATTCAAGTTGAATTTATGCCAAAACAAAATGAACAAGCACTCGTGGATAGTGTTTGTTTTGTTCTGCCGTAGGTATACGAGTATGTGCAGGTTTTGTATTATGTGCCAGTTAGTACGCCTGCCCAGCTCAACTGCGGCGCAAGTTTCCTTTAAAGTATTAATCAAGAGCCATGTCGCGTTCTCCCATTCCTTTTTATTTTGCAAGTGCATCTGCCCTTCTCTAACTATGCAAAGGCTTACGATAAACAATAACACTACACATACATAGAAATTCGAAACATTTATATGAGTTTTTAATTATTTATGGTATTCAAATTGTTCATCAGTTCCACTTTGATGACCCCCAATAAAATATTGTCCCACGTAATACTGATTGTTATTTATTACATAACAAGGTGTTGCGCAGGGACCACCCATTAGGTCCCATATTGTTTGATAAGTTATAGCATTAGGTCCTTAAAATAAAAACATATTTTCTACAGCTAGTTAAACCATAAAAGGTACTTCGACAGATGGTATCGGTTCAAACGACTTTATCTAGTCACGCTGCCGATGTACAGTTAGTTTGGGAAAACCGACCGCGTCGTAAGGGTTACAATTTTGTTATTCTGTGCTTTCTATTCTGTCCAGATTTAGCGCAGAGTAACCTATGAATCTAATGTTTATATTGTTTCTGTTTCACCTTTGTTAAACTGTTTCTTACGTGTAAGGTTAAGTAGTTCAGTCGTGAAATTACATCGTACGTTGAACTTTCCAATCAAGTTCCTATTATATACATGACCATTAAGAATTTCTCCAGAACCACTTAAGCATTACACCCCTTATTATTTCTATGTTTATGTATCCTAGACCAAAAAAGTCTATCTAATATTGCTTTGCGTTATTTATCGTTATTAAGTATCGACTACTTTGTGATTAAGTACATCAAGATTAAATTCAAAAGCTTTATCATTTATCACTTGTATCTGTACAAAATATCGTGGCTCAAAAATAAACTCTCCTAAAAGCGTGGATGGAATATAATTCCGTACATTTAATAGGTGACTTACTAGTGTGGAAGCAACTTGAACGAGTAAACGTCCCGTTTGGGAAACAACTTTGTGGTCTCGACGACAGAATAATCGGGGACATATTGAAATATTTATAGTAATAATGGTAGAGTTATAGTTATGACTTTTTATGTATTAGCTTCTACTATTTTGAGAGTTAGAGTCGTTTGTTTTTGACATCCGTTTAATTTTAATTGGATGATTTTAAAGGGGTGAAATACAACATTGTTATTTTGAAAATATGTTTATTTCGAATTTTGATTAAAGAAACTAAGAAGTAGAAACAGTTTGAATATTTAGTGCCATCGACAAGAAATAAGTAATCACCAAAATACTTTTATTTAAAAATTGTGATATAAAAACCAGAATCGGTTAAAGTAATTAATCACATAGATAGTCCAAGAGTCCAAGACCAATTAATTAAACCAACAAAACAACCACATAATAAACAAAACTAATGAATCCCTACAGAATATTCAGTCAAAGGTATAAGTCCGGATAAATTGTATTCACGATAAATGCTACCAATATAATACTGGTTTTAGACGTATTTGAATATCTTGCTGCGCATCGGTACCAACCATTGTTGCTACCCAGTATGGACTTAATTAAACTGACTAAGGAAAGATCTACAGGTATTTAGAGTACCCTCTGTTCGTACCCAAATAGGTATTATTATGGGCCGAGGTGTTGAATTGTCAATTGGAATTACATTTATATGGGCATTTTATTTGCATTACGGTTTATATTTGATGTTTTATGGTGGGTTACTTAAGTTTATAATTAAATAGCAGTGTCTCGTCTCTTATAGGCTTTGAACGCGTTTCTAAAGGAATTTTGGGAGAAAAAGTAAACTTAACGTTTGTCTTGAATGTGGGACTCTTGACATCTGATTTGAAGAAAATTTCGAAATAAAGGCGTTCAAACAAACTAATTTTTCAGCTTTACTCTATAACTTTGACAGCAAGTAGTAAATCCCTATTAACCAAAAAATCAGACTTTTTTTTTACTGATACAAAAACTGTCATTACCTTTAGTACTGACACAATAATTTATTCTAATCGACATTTTTTTGTGGGTATGTGATTAAATTTAATGTTGATTTCATTGTTCTTTGATTTATTGTTTGAATAACAAATTGATCAGCACATGGACGGTGATAGTTTGTACCAATTGTATTGAATGTGTAATGTATTTTTAAAATTTTCACATGCAGAACACATATCAACGGTAACACATTTTTTTACCGTTGTTCATTTGTTTTTATTACATACTAGCAGTGCCCCGCGGTTTTACCCGCATTGTGCCCGTTCCCGTGGGAACTTAGGAAATTTTTACACATATAAACATTCCTCTTGAATCACTCTATTTATTTAAAAAAAACGCGTCAAAATCCGTCGCGTAGTTTGGAAGATCTAAGCATATAAAGGGACAGACAGCGGAAAGCGACTTTATTTTATACTATGTAGTGATATAATTTGTAAAGGTAGGTTTCGGTTAGTTAAAACCTTTTTAACGCATAGCTAAATATTTGACTTTTAGCACGAATAAAATAAGAACTTATTCAGATCTATACAATGTTGATGAAATCTATACAATAGTACAGAGACATAAATACCTCGGGAAATAACAGGCTCCTTTTTATTTCAAAATTCCCACGGGAACGGGCACTTTGTGAATAAAACCATGGGACAGCTAGTTTAACTATAAGCGATATTAGCTTTGTCTATTTATGATTAATGAGGAAATCGAGAAGGTAATGTCATGCAAATTATTTAAAACTATCTAATTAATTAAAACATTCGATAAGAAAATGAACAATTAGCCTTCATTATAATTAAAACGGTGTATTTTAATCCAGTATTCTTGTGTTAGTTTTTCCACGGATACGAAACATCAGGACTATGTTATAAGAGGATAGCGATTTTCATTTAAAGGCTTATTACAAGCTCCAAATTTTTGTTATAAAAAGCTTGAGCATGATTTTTTTAAATACATCTTTAAAAGGTTACTTAAAGTAAAGTTAATGTAACCTTCATCATAAAAAATCAAACTTCTATCCTGTTTCTTCTTTGCTCTACGGGACTCTACCAAGAACCGAACGGAATCTACATGCCGTTGAATTAATTACTTTTTAAAATAAATATGTGTAACAGCATTATTTGAATTACGAAAATATTTAATTTTGATTATTGGTACAATTAAAATTACGCCGTGCTTCGGAGGGCACGTTAACCCGTCGGTCCCGATTACTTTCTACGGATAGTAGTCGGTACATGAGCCATGTCAGAGGCCTTTGGCGGCTCTATAACTCTGACACCAGGATTGGTCAGGTTGACCATCCACTCGATGAAGAAGAAGAAGACGCAAAGAAAATATACTACGACCAATACCTACGCATTAAGTGCTACGGATTGCTACGAGCTGCTACTTAAACGCTGTACATTGGCAAGATGCTCCTTCCGCAGATTTTAGTACTAAATTGATTTTGTTCCATTTTCAATTTGGACCTAAAAGTATGTACTACTTAAAATCTTCTGAACAAAACGAATCTTTATAATATAATTGCTTATACTCTTCATATATATTCAGTACAAAATTACGAATATCAACATTGCCAAAAGTGGCGACGATGGGGGGAGATGTTTCATTGTATTGGGTAGGCTCTATAGTAAGACTGGATATCTACATATTCTACATATAAGCAACCCTTAAATTGCCAAACTACGTCTAGCTGTCTTCAAAACCTACAACTCGCTTATTCCGCTCATCGCTTCCTTCACAATCTCTCTCCGCTTACATGTTAAGGCGAGTTTAGAAGAGGCCGCGGAGTTTACTGCAGGGATATAAATTAAATGCTTACGTTTCGTTCGCCCCGCACCGCTGGTTTAATTAAGCGTCTACTCCTTTGTGTCTGTATGTGCGTAGAGACATTCAACATGTTCTCTGTTGTTCTTGCTGGCCGCTGGAGACGCATTGTCTTAACAGATTATGAGACCGCAACTCCGTAGCAGATACTAAGTTGTATTTATCGTACACGTTTTAATCATGCTGTGTTGTGCTTACTTTAATATTGGCTGAGGATGTAATACGCAGTATCTTGGTCCGTGTATCTTCTATTAAAATATGATGATCTAGGACACGCTTGTCTGATAAATTATAACTGCTCAGTAAGGTTAATTTTTGGTCATGAACAGTGTAGGCTCAACACATTATACATTTATTTAGTTACTAGAGTTTAAATCACCATTTTAATATTAACAGCTCAGTAGTAGGTTGATGTAAACAAAAAATTGGACATGAATAATGAATTGTTATGTACCTCTAAACAAGCGGTCGCATAAATTGCCTAAAAAAGCAGGTTCGTTAATTTCCACCGGCACTGTAGCAGTAGGTACATGACCGTGAGATTAAATTTTCAAACATGTCACCCACAATTACTTTTTTTGGAGAAAACTCCATTTCATCATGCTGCCGTGTGCTTTAATCTGGTAACATTAGAGATGAAGCAAATATTTATGATTACCTGGCGGTTCTTCGTCCGTTATATCACATTTGATACACACGCCAACAGGGCTCAGGAAATACTAAAAAGAACGGCTTGGTACTAACTATTCCTTTTGCAGGTATAAAAAAGCTTTATGCAAACAACAAAAGAGACTTTCTCCTTGACAATAACTCAAAAAACTTAGCTATTTGTTCTTCGAATGCACAACAAACTTTCTCTGCACTAGCGTAATAAACCGTAACTTTAGATAACAATGGTCATTTAAAAAACTGTTATTGGATATTTTTAGTTGTATTCGCGCAACCGGCCGAGCTATCCGAACGTCGTCACAATCGTGATGATACTGAAAAACGGTATTCTTTTATCCAGAAATCTCTTAACGAGGTTAGTTCAGGCAAACTTTTGTGATGTGATTTTTGGTTGGTCTTATTGTGGGTCCATATGTGTATGGTATATGACCCTTCGGGGCTTTGAGCCGCGGAAGGGTTGCGTTGCGCTGTTTTTTCAAATATAAAATGCGCAAGAGTGAGTGTGATGAAGCGATTCACTTAATGGCCCCTCCGTTAGAACGGAGAACACGTTTGGAGAATAATTTGAATACCGAAATGCAGATGGCTTCTTTTATCCAAGGGGCTTTGGGACCGCCGCCGATCTACAAGTTAATTAAGGTATGCCCATCAATTAAATATTGGTTTTGATTGTTTTCATTTTGCATATTAAGTTACCTTCTTGATTTATAAACTGATTGTGTTCTGTTAATTAAGATGTCCATTGCTTCGCAAACCGAGTTAATGAAAAGGGCGTAATATTTTTTTTGCCGTCGCCAGCTCTCAATCTGATCGTTCGTTTAGAAAACAAAGGATCGGAAATTCGGAATGTTCTAGCGTTAATTATGCGCATTTCAGTCGAGTATTTCATCGATTACAGTTGACAATAACTTTGTTGAGCAGATTATAAATCTGTGCTACAGTCAAATCCCGCACATTCGTATCTGGGACGATGCATTCGTTCAGCAAGCGGATTCACTGAGCGAAACACCAAAATTTATTGGGTTAGTAGTCACCGTAGGTCGATAAAACTACACCGCGAAAGCAAAACGTCGTAACTACATAAATTGGAATAGTAAAAATTACGACCATGCGTCACAATGTATAGAGTAAACTTTTCCTCTATATCTTCCGAAGGTTGCTTGACTGAAAAGAGCAATGCGCAGTGCAATTTTGTGATATCTTTTTCACTCTTTCAATGGCGTTACTCTAGGCGACATAAGGACGTTATAGTGTCGAATTACCATATTTATTGCTAGTAACACGATAAAATAAAATTAGGAATGGTTGGAACTGTCCTATATTTTCTTTGGCAAATACAATGCCTCTTTCATTAGATTTAATTTAGATAGTAAGGGTGTGGTCAAATAAACACCTTCGATATTGAACGTTGAAGATTAAATCAGTTAGTGTAGTATTTTTCAAATTGCTGTTTAATAAATAAAGGATATATTACTTATGACGTTCATTCAAATCATGTTTTTGCATTTCGTATCAAAGGATTTATCTGGATATTTTTATTCCTTCGTCTAAACTCCTTTACTTATTAATTGAAATACCAAGTTCATTTCTCATATCAGTAAGCTGGAACTTGCTAACCAAAAATGTCCTCTATCCGAATTAGATAAGCATTAATTTCCTAGTGACGCTTACTCATGTTTCCTAATACTTACTTATATCCGACAATAATATCATCCGCTCAAGGTTAACTTCGAATTATATTACCTGAAAATAAAGAAAATAAAATAATTTAGTACATATATATATGAACATGTAAATATTAAGTTACTTGCTGTATTACAAAAATTGTGCGGACCGAAAAAAACTAGTCATACCTTTAAAAGAATGAAAAATAAAATTGCCTCAACTTAAAATAGAGTATTTAGAAAAGTATCCAAATAGAGATTAAAAACCGTAGTAAGATTCAAAAGGTGAACGCAAGTGGTTAGTCAAAGGCGCAATCCCTACCTGGCCCGGCACATAGCCGGTCGCACATACGCACGCCTCTGAGAAACCGGTCCGAAACGCCAACAGCATACAAACAACACCCGACCCAACACATCCTCTGTCTTTCATCGACGCCAAAACATCACATAAATCTAACTCGCTCGCACACTCGAGGCAACTTCACGGTGTTCGCCCTACCGACCAATCAGAGCGCGACAAAACATCGCCATATTGAATGACGCGATCCCGCTGCCCTCTTACAGAACTAATGCGCAACGCGTTTTGGTGTTTTCCTATTGTTTTTAATATTTTCCATTGTTTTTGGCAATATTTACAGTTGTTTAAAGATAAAATCAGTTGTTTGTGGTGTGATTTTGTAGTTTATGATGTGTTTTGTCTTGTTTTTGAAGTATTTTCAAGGAAAATGTCAATGTTATTAAAAGGACGCTACCGTAAGCAAAGCTATCTTCACGTTGTGTTTGGGTATAAGTATTAATTTATTGTTTTAACTGAAGAAATACGTTAAATATAACAAATACTATCTTAATGTACAACAATAATATGAATGCGTGAGTAGAAGTTGATTTTAAAAATAATTTTGGGGACCAATGTCTGGCATCACCTAGCTTCGTTTTCTTCTTAATAAGATTCCAAATATTAAAGTGAAACTTTTCACAAGCGAGTTCATTTAATTTATTTATCACTTATTTAATCTCAATCAATGTGTAAATAATAAAACATACTTTAGGCAATGAAAAGTAGAAAAGTAAATTTGACAATAGGTACCTAAACTTCCGTCGGCTACAAATACCGACGGCGCATGCGTCAAAATGCCCACAAAATGCTTCACTAAAAGAATACCTAATTTTAAACATTTAAAGGATGTCATGTAAAAAACCTGAATAATTATTCAATGTCGATATACTCGTAATTCATGCAAATAGAAGCAATCCTAATTAGTATCTTACTTATTCAAAAGAATATTTAAATCTAATAATAGCTGAATTTTATATAATTTTGTTTGACTCATGGGTAAAAAGTTATTTTTAGAGTCAAATTCATAGACAAAAACTCAATGAATATTTGAAGTCCTTTTTCCATTTAAAGTTGAATCTAAGTAGGTAGATAACTAAACGCTGCAGAAGAAAATGAAGCATTAACATAAATATTAATAATTAAACTATAAAACATAGAAGAAGAAGCTAAAAGAAGAAATAACCAATTGAATGATTATTTGTTTGCAGAAGTAGAAGATGTAGTAGCTATCTAAAAGCCAAAAGAGGAAGCCAGAACTATATTCACAATTTTCCTTGTACCATTTGACACTACCAACAAAGCAATCTACAAAGATTTCAGATAAACCTTCCCTGTAAATCTTTTGTGCAATATTTTGAAAGCTGTGTAAGCAACTGAACTGAATGAAATAGAGCACAAGTGATAAATGAACATTTGAATATGAAAAACAGAAAGTATTTTGTATTCATTTATGAGGACAATATTTCACATGATGTTTACATTTCAGTAGAACAATTCTAATTATTTATCTACTAAACAATTTCTTGGCAATTATAATCGAGGTCAAAATACTTTTTTATTGAAAACTATTTCAAAATATATCACGAATAAAAACTATATATTTAATTGTTTACCTATATCTATTTAATTAGTCTATTCAGGGTTATTTCTGGTTTTTCCTACTTTTTGAGAGGCCGGTACTATTTGTAGAGAATTACTTACTTTTTGGTGTATTCTACCTTCTATATTCTTTTCCTACTTTCGGAGTTTGCCCCCTATTTTTACATTGCCCTATTGGTTTATATTGTAACAGAAACAAATAGCAAGTAGTACATATATTTTAACGTTTTCTTAAAGATCTAAAACCTCAACATAACTTTGGCGTAACTTCCTAGACTTTTAAAGAAATTATTGTATAGTTGGTATTTACCAAGCTACAGTGCAACGTTTGCATTGCAGAGATAAAATACGGTGCCAAGTCTTCCCCGGGCAAAAGAAGCGAACCAAATGGAGAGATTTACTGTGAAAATTTTGGAAGTCAGCCGGGACGCTATGTGGTGGCTTCCATTAATCACACGATGGAAAAATACCATCCACTTCCGACGAACTTCCTCTCTGGACATTTATTTTAGGTAACATTCTAAAACACAATTTCATCTCATATTTGTTTTAAACATAAATTAATCAAATTACCTTAATGTATGTTCCGTTCTAATTTAAACAAACGGGCCGGACCTAAGCCTACTTAAACAAATTTACAGCGATCGTTTCTTCCAAAGGTGACCCAAATTACCATAAAAAAAGTTTAACAGCCCTTTATTTCAGAGCAAACAGAGGCTGTTGGTGGGAATCCCGTGTAATCCAGCCCACTTATCACGCGTGCAAAATGCAAATTCGACCGGGTCGGGTGTACGCAGAATTAACGAAAACGCAACCCGGTCCGGTATAGCTACATCACTAAAATTGTCAAAGTTTGCTACCAGCATTATCAAGGGATAAACAAGGTAATCTACGTCACGGAGTTTCGAGCAGTTTTCGAGGAGTTACTATAAATTCAAATACGTAATTCGGCTATTTTAAGTCAAGACACGTTCCGCAATTTATTTTTAGATTATTTATCATCGTCGTGGCTGTTGGTAGATATCTCAGGCATAGAACATTAGAGATCTATTACGTAATAAACTGTCGCCCAAGCATTTGAAGTCACAGCAGCAGGCGTCTACGAAGCATTTTTGCTCAAATTCAAAGAAATAAAAGAAATATCCACAATTTTAAAATGAAATAAGTATAATAACAGGTCGCGTGCAAAAATTTCCGTCTGCGCTTTTTTGGTGCATGTTACTGTAATATTGATTAGTATTCTTAGAAGACTTGGCATGCCTTTTACACACGTGGGAGGGTGAAATAATTGTTTAATTTAGGTACTTCATTAAAGTTGAATACTTTATGAAACAGAACCCTTTATTCAAACCATTTCAAATATAGAATACATTTCGTTCTATTTCCACGTTTTAAACTCCAAAACACCAACGTATGCAAATATCAGTATAGCAATTACACTGTAATGATGACGTAGGTTGGCAACATTTGATATTTAGCTCGTAACATTAATATCACAAGTCCGGGGGCTAATCTTCAGCCATTTTACCGAGGTATGGTCTGCCGAAATACCGAAGCTTAGAGCTTGTTTGTTGCCTCTAATATGGTGTTAACACCTGCGCTGCAGAATTATGTTACCGAAATGTATGAACCTTTTGGCACAATGATTGAAACGTATCTATTTAGTCTGCCTATTAAATCTATGTATCTCACTAGATAGATAGACTTTTTCTTAGAAGAGATAAGGAAATAAATTATGAGATACATGAACGTAAAATAATATATGTTTTGAACATTGGTTTCTTGATATATCCTAAAGAAGGTATTTGATGAGCCTTTTAAAATTGATGAATCTAAAAATCTCATAACCAAAAGTAAAATAAAAACAAATTCCAAAATCCTTCTTCCCAACTCAGTAATACGATTCCAAAATGAGCTTTTAAATGTTGAAAATGCATTTCAAAGAATAAAATCCATTCAATTACGGATTAAAGGTGGCGCATACGAGAGAGATAAGTGCCTCAGCTATTTATGCAAAAGCACGCGACGAAAATGTATACAAACAAGACGCATATGTATTTAGAATATTTTCTATTGCCTCAGATAAATTGGCTGTTGTAAATTTGGTGGATTTACCCAGGTGAGGGTATATCTGCATATTTATGAAAGCCTCCTTAAGGGGAGCGTCTTAAAATGGCGGAAAAATGTAAGTTTTTTTTACCCCGCAAGTTTTTAACGAGATCCTCTTTATTTATGGTGCACTAGGGCGGGTATCTGATACGATTTATTTTGGGGATCTTGAGTGATCGAAGAATGTTTAGATTTTGACTTTATTATAATTTATAACACTAGCCGCGCCCCGCAGTGTTACCCGCGTTTTATCTGTTCCCGCAGGAATTTCGAGATAAAATGTATCCCATTTGTTATTCTGATGTAAAGCATATATTACTGTAAAGTTTCATCCAAATCCTTCCTCACAAACTTTCGCATTTATAATATTAGTAGGGTTGTTGGTTTAGAAATCCTTTAATGAGCTAAGGGTTTTATCATTTCCCTAATTCAAATATTGATATATTTCATGCTTATCATTTACCTCAGATGTACCTATAAATAATTGTAGACTTTTAAATATAACTATTATAAATAGGTCTTTACAAACATCGCAACAAAACCTCCAAAAATACTATTTTTACATTTGTTCATGAAATTCTTGACATAGTCGGCAACAATTATTATTGGCACTGAAATGTTAATTGTACTTATAACAAATGAATAATGCATCGTAAAAATATCATTAGAGCGTGCCCGCCGAAAATATTTCTACTGGTATTCCATGGTAGTTACACAAACTTCGAATTGCCCAATACGTTTATTAAAATGTTTAACATTCTATTATTGTACTGAAAAAATATGTTTTGGAAGTATGTCAAGTTTAAACATTTAATTAAAGGTAAAATATTTTTGGATTTCTATTAGAGTAGGTTACATTCACGTGGTAGGTATTGCTCGTTTTGAAGGCTTTTTCGAAAGCAGTAAACGGAAAATGTGTATTATTTAATGTATATTTTTATACTGATTTCTTTACACCGCAGTCTTCTGTGACCACGGTTCCTGTAAGGACCGTAATGTCGGATAAAAATATAAAATAAAAACGAAATCCATAAATGTATTTTCAATTCAAAATAATATTTTTTTTATTCCATAATTTACTGAGGACTTTTTCAACTCCAATAATGGGGAAAATATAATTTTATGAGTATTTTTATTTCTTAACTTATTAAGGCCTTTGCTCACCTAACAAGATTATACCCGCGATCAACACTCAAAAAATCATGGAAACGTCAAGTTATAAATCAAATACAAAATGGTCTAATATTCAATGTTTAAATAATTTATCTCATACCAATAATTACATAACAAGCAATAAATATTCTAATTTTATTACGTAAACATTACATAAATCATAGCAATTAACTAAACAATAAAACGTCATTTAAGATACGTCAGTCAATGCATATGAACTATCATTATTAACCAGTTATGTAGATCTATTAGGACTTAATAACTCCTTTCAGTACTCACTACAATATGAGCTCTATAAATACTGGTTGGAAATCAAAGCACAGATCTGTCAAGGGTCAATGTGTTAGATAAGAAAATGCTTTGACAATTTAGTGTCTGTGTTGCTATCTTTAAATGAGACGTTTCTATTTATAAATTAGATAAATACTAAAATGAGACCTAGAAATTAAATACCTATTAAAACACTAATCAAGCGGGAGTTATTATGCTCGAGTGAAGAGGGTTCCGTACCCTGATTTTATTTATCAGCTCATTATCTTGTCGATGGACTAACCTTTCAACTAAATCGGTAGAGTTCAAAAGGTACTAAATGTATAACTGATGACTACCGATACAGTAGGAAATGTACAACTGTCAGACAGATAAATTATACTAAAATGAAAGTAAGTTTGTGTACCTTGGTGTTATGGTCTAACGATGAAAACAACCTGGACAGACAATCGTGATGCAGAAGCACGGTAGCGCTCAGATACAAATGTCACTGTTGGTCATCCGTCCGAATAGAGGCCAGATTGCAAGAGATTCAGCAAGGGTAGTGTTGTTTCTTTTAAAGGCACGGAACCCACAAAAAAATTGTTTGTAATGAATTCTAGCAAATTTTATATTTCATCAATTAAAGCCAAATATAGTTATTTAATAAAACAAAAGTAAATAATTTAGTCATTAAAGAGAGATATTTTAATTAATTTTAGGATTTATTTTCCGTTTTGAATATCAGAATGCATTATATGTGTTTTATTTTATTTACTTAAAGCATAGAATATTAAAGCATGTTAATGTTCTAACACATAAATAAAGCCTTGTTTTATTTATTAGGAGCAGTTGCATTTTTTGGCTAAGCTCTGTGAAACTTTTTCTTTACGAGCTTTAAGTTCGGATAAGCCTTTCTTTACACTTTTTACAGGCTCTGTTTTAAACTATGGTACTATGATGTTTACATTGTCTATTAAAATAATAAAACAAAGGGAAATTTGCAAAAAATGTGAAAGACCCGTTTGACGTGATTTTTTAAAATTCAAAAATAAATAAAATACTCTTCATGAAAGCTTCTTTCAATCAAAAAAACTAAATTAAAATCAATCGATTCGTTTAGGCGCTGCGGTACACATAAGTAACATTTGATTTCTCTTAAACTGTCAAAAATATTGTGTTTAAAACAAATAAATAATCTGCATTTTAAATAACTATTGAAAAATCATGCTCAAAAAATTAACTTTGGTCGAATTTCGACCTCTAGTACAAATTAGAAGTATCATTAAATAAAAATAAAAAATCAAATATGTACTAAGCCAAACCACCAATACCACAATCTAGCTCAAACATCAACTTCCGTCGAATTTCGACTACAATTCGACCACTACAAAAAAATACTAACAACAAACAAATACTACACCAATGCCACTAACTATATCTGATTACGTGGTCTGAATTCATTGATAAGGTATTACTGCTCATTCGCAATAGCAACGCGTGTCAATAGTGCCATTGAAAATGCATTATGTATGAATTATTTAATGTTACAAATGTATTCTACTGTTAACATAATGCAGTTTTGCATAGTTATCTTGTTTCGGTAAGCGGTTGTAAAGTCGATAATTTTGTGCAAAGTTCAATGTTGCTGGCTAGTTAATAAGCTAAAGTCAATGCTTTATGGAAAAAATGTGATTAAAATTCGTTGCTTGAATGTTAGACGAGGAAGCCTTAACATAATAATAGTGTGTAGGTATTGGTCCCTTCTTCTCCTTTATCGAGTGGATGGTCAACCTGACCATTCCTGGTGTCAGAGTTATTAAGCCGCCAAAAGCCTATATTGGTCCCTAATTCGTTATCATTCCGTCGCTACTATTATTACTGTTCATCTTATGTTTGCATTTAAAATTTATTAAAGCGGATGAAATCCAAGGCATATTAATAGTCTTCATTCCAGGGAGATTTCAACTTCAGGTTCAACATTATTTATTTATTTAAATTCACCCCTAATTTAAGTAAAGGTTAAATGCAAAAGTGACGATATTGTTGTAGAGTTCAATAAATAAATAATTTTACTTATACAAGCCGAGTGAATCCACAGAGCGCACCTAGTATCAAGTAATCAAGGTGAATATTTATTGATCAACGTTATTTAATTCAATTTGTTAGTAAAACAATTAAACATTCATTTTCATTTTCATTTTTTCATTTTCAAACGCTACATAGCGTGTCGATTTAATTATAGGCTACATCTTGTTTTAGATTATAGATACTTTAATCATCCTAATTATTGAAATACTTTTTATATCCATTGTTAAATGACATTTAGCACTTCATTATACTTTGTAATCTTGATAAAATCATGTATAAAGTAAAGTCTAAATACAAACGTATAATCAGCACTAATAAACAGTAATTTTGTAAACGCTTGATAAATAACTGTCGCAAAAAATACTCCTTATAGGTAAAGTAGATACTTTAAAAAATACTCTATATAAAGTACCTAAAGATACCTATGTTTTAGTAAACGTTGTTAAAGTCTTTCAACGAAAGGGCGGCCGCGCCTGCGCCGCTTGTCAGTTATAATTGGCTGAACTTGTCCGCGAACTCGTTGCGAATTTTTTTGTAAATTTTTTTATATTATTTTTTCCCCACTCGTACATTACTCTTCGTCTCCCGTGAGAGACGTAAATTACAAACACGAACATAACAACAATTCAAGTGACGTATGAATAAACGAACATGCTGGGTAGTATTAAAATTTTAATACGCGGGGACAGATTAGAAATTGGACACAATTTGTTCGAGCTATGTGTACAATGTAGATTAATTAACGCAATAACGTTGTCAATACTCACTCACATGCTCGCTAAAAGTAGGCCTGTAATACCAGGTCTAAAGTTAGCCTAAAACTCACTATAGTTAGCCTAATAGCTAACAACTATAGCCAAAAGGCAATCGCATCACATTGGCTTCGATTTGCTGCCATCGAAACGTATATCATGGAAATGAGTCATGCCTATGATCACGTGACTATCATGTGACATACATTTTGATAGTTTGAATTGAAGCGAAGAGATTGTCACTGCTAAGAAGCAACTCCACCTATAAGTCGCTACCAAAAACATCCCATTCAAAATTTTAAGAGTAAATTCGAACCAAGTCTCCCAAATACAACATCAATACATTTAATCCTAAATTAATTGTTATCAAGTGCCTTCCACGTTTATTACACGCATTTTGAAAACTTAAAAAGGTCTTTCGGAATGATTCACGGCGTGCGATCCACTTGAAATATTACACCAAAGCTGGCACCATAAAGCAAATGCTGTGGCATAGCCGATACAACGATAGCGACACTGCGGCTACAGACAGACACAAGAGAACTCGATTCACAGGCGATTACAGGGTGTTCTTGATAATCAGGGTGAGATTTTTCATTAATCGAATTAAAAAAAAGATATTTTATGATCTCACTATGAATCTACGTATTGTCATCATCAATGATCCAAAATAGTTGAACGTTACATGCATTGTGTCATAATCCCTCATGAAATCTCCTACTAAGGAAGCATTTGATCATTTGACGTCTCTGAGTACGACGCTCAATATAAACATTTCGTCATTTAGTTAACGTCGATTTAATGAACGTTTTGAGTGCGGCAGTATGATACTTAGACTGATGAACACATAAACCTCTTTGGTTTGCGCAGTCGGTAAAAAAGGATCTTTGTTTATCAGTCAATAAGATGCAGTGTACTTGTATAGCATTTCAACTACAAACAATTTAGCAACGATAAGAAAAATATTAATTTAATCAACGCATAATTTATTA